>JANZXR010000172.1:19309386-19334283 GCA_027575705.1 Erythroxylum echinodendron | reverse complement strand
ACACCACCCTCGCGGGGCACGGACTCGGATATCACCGTCGATATCGGGTTCGGGTCCAGCGGGAGTGGGGTGTTACATGCTTCTACCCTTTTTTTTTTATATCTGTTTTGTAGCTTATTGGTAAGCTACAAATGCAAGATGATCAGAAAGACATTGTTGATAATATTATGAAAACCAATTAGGCTCAATAATGTCCTTCTTTTAAGTGAATTGTCAACAAAGCAGGGAATAAGAAAACTCCCTGAAACTTCTATTGAATCCAACAGTTTGTCCTGTACGAAGGTGAGTTTCTCTATTTCTTCCTTAATCACCTTCATCTCCTTTGCTTCTTCCACTTCATGAATAGAGGCTATAATAGCTTCTTTAAACTCGATGTCTGTTGTCATATGTTCTTCATCCTCATGTTGTTCATAAGATTTGAACCCATCAATTATCCTGAATAAGCTACTAACTTTCGGATTCTTATTTACATCATTCATGTTGAATATCATTTGATCATCATCAATATAAAAGATAAAGTTCTTTTCCTGAACATCTCCATAAGATTTTTCGATCTTCACTTACGATCTATCAAGAACTAGTGAACAAAAGGAAGGGTGGCACTCTTTTCTTCATCCTCTTCTTTAATTTCTTGGTCTTTTCTAAAGTTGGGTTTAGCTTGATTACTCACTAGTTCTTCAGCTCTACCCCATTACTAAGTGTGCTAAATTGACATGCCTCTATTGAATTTACTTTCAGGTTGTGCAGTTAGTCTCCACACTTTGTTTATAGATTCCCTAGAAAGTTGGCCTATTCAAACTTCTAAATTGTGAATAAAAGAAGCATGATCTTTTACTACTTGATTAGATTTCACTTCCAATCTCTTCTAGTTCTCTTCCATATCCGTGAGCAATTTTGTCTAGTTTAGAATCCCATGAGCTAGATTCATCATGTTGAAATTCAAATAGGTCTTGATGTCTTATGTGAATACTTGCATTATTGGACCAGTAGAAATCTGGGTGGTTATTATTGGACCAGTAGAAATCTGGGTGGTTATGCCAACCTAAACTGTATGGGTTCATGTAAGGATGATGACTTCCCTAACCAAATTGGGCCTTATTGAGTTATAGAAACATCCCTACTCCCTATAATATAAATCCTCCATAATCATTCTTTTGATCTCTTCTTAGTATTCAACTCTTAAGATGTCTCATTCTCACTCTAAGAAGTCTTGATGTGTCCCTACCTTATGTGCAAGATTTAAAAAAAAATATAGTGAAAAGCCTTAGACTAAAGAACTAAACCAATCGCCTCCCTAACAAAAGCACCAAAAACATGCTCGCAGGTTTCTATATGATAAAATCATGGATTATGGTTTCAGCTCAAAAGTCTCTGAAACCCCTCCGTTCTTCGTTGTTGGCCCTGAAACACAAATAAACACATCAACGTACCTCAAAAACATCATATTTAAGCTTAAAGGATTATTCTAACCTATAAAAAACTTAAAAAAAATTTAATTCACAAACTAACATAATTATAGCCTAAACATATACTAAAAAATCGAATAATCAGCTAAACACATATCAAACTATATCTTAAAATATGATGGATTTCACACTTATTAGAGGTTAGTCCTATAGATAATGAGAGAGAAGCAATTATATGCCAAGTTTAGTAAGTGTGAATTTTTGCTTGATCAAGTGGTATTCTTGGGTCATATAGTATCTGGACAGGGACAGGTGGACCCAAAAAAGTTAAAGAAGTGATGAAAGTGGAAGCTTTGAGAAATGTTTCTTAGATTTGAAGTTTTCTTAGACTAAAAGAATATTACAGGAGAATTGTTGAGTGGTTTTCATTGATCTCAACCCCTTTGACAATGCTTTTGAGGAAGAATGTGGTTGATGAATGCCAAAGGAGTTTTGAAGAATTAAAACACCGATCAACTACAATATCGATGTTATCTATTCCATACTTGGGATTAAGACGTGTGTTGATGCCGTATGGCAGAGTGATTGCATATGCATCGAGATAATTAAGGTCTTATGAGCTCCATATCTGGTACAAGATTTGGAACTTGATGCAGTGGTATTTGCTTTGAAAATTTGGAGACATCATTTATATGGGGAGACATTTTAGATATTCACAGCTCATAGAAGTTTGAGATATTGGTTAAGACAGTAGGAACTGAATATAAGACAAAGAGGTTGATTAAGTTGCTTAAAGACTATGATCGCACAATAGAGTACCAACCTGGTAAGGCTAATGTTGTAGATGTTGAATTAAGTAGGAAATCTAATAGGAGTGTGGCTCAATTATAATTATTGAGGTTAACAATCCTAATGCAATTGAGAGGATTGAATGTTGAGCTGAATTTGGGGTAGAATGAAGTATTGTTAGCTATATTGAAGCTTAGACCAATGTTATAAGAAAGAATTGGAAAAGTTCAAAACAAGGATCCATAATTTTTGAAGCTTATTGAGAATTTGAAATTGAATCTAAATTCTAAGTTTGAATTGAGAAATGACACATTATGGTTGAAGAAGAGACTATATGTACCTGATGTAGATGAATTGAGAAAAGAGATTCGGGAGGAAGCATATATAGCAGCCTGTGCTGTGCTTCCTAGTACTTATAAGATGTACAATACGTTGAAATAATATTTCTGGTGGCTAGGAATGAAGAAGCAAATGGCAGAGTATATGGTTAAATGCTTAACATGCCAACAGATAAAGGTAGAACATCAGGCTTCAGATAGGAAGTTAAGGTCATTACCTATTCTAGAGTGAAAATAAGAGAGGATTGCTATGGATTTCATCATAGGTTTGTCGAGAACTCCAAGGAAACATGATGCCATATAGGTCATTTTGGAAAGATTGACAAAGTCGGCCCATTTCTTACCTATGAGGGAGAATAATACACTACATTAGTTAGCTCGGAGATATGTTAATGAGGTAGTTAGATTACATGGGGTCCTAGTGTCTATTGTATCGGATCGAGACCCTATAGTGAGATTACATAGGGTCCTAGTGTTTATTTATCAGATTGGGCCCTTAGATTTACTTTGATATTTTGGGGTAGTTTACAGACAGCTTTGGGTACAAATTGAACTTTGGTACAATATTTCATCCTTAGATAAACAGGAAGAGTGAGAAAACTATTAAGATTGTTGAGGATAT
Source organism: Erythroxylum echinodendron (assembly GCA_027575705.1). Lineage (NCBI taxonomy): Eukaryota > Viridiplantae > Streptophyta > Magnoliopsida > Malpighiales > Erythroxylaceae > Erythroxylum > Erythroxylum echinodendron. The sequence continues at coordinate 19,331,128 of JANZXR010000172.1, read as the reverse complement.
GTCCAGAGCTTGTCCTTTAGTGTTCCAAGGAGTATAGGATTAGTATATAGCTCTGATTGAATTTGTATATAACAATCATTATCACAGTAGTATTGGTATGGCATCATATGAGGCGTTATATGGCAGAAAGTGTCGTTCGCCTTTGTATTAGGATTAAGAGGGTCTAAAGATTATTCAAGGCTCAGAACTGGTTCAAAATACTATTGATAAGGTTAAACTGATCTATAGTAGAATTAAAGTAGTTCAAGATAGACAGAAGAGTTATATAGATCAGCACTGATAGGTGGGCATTAGTCTATGTTTTTTTTCTATGTAATTGGCATGTGTTTCTTGCATAACTATTGATTATTCTTGTAGTTTAGGATTCATTTTGCATGTTTTCACTTAGTTTGATTTCCATCATTATTCTTTAATGTTTGATGTTAATTTAGGGTAAGAGTTGGCTATTTTTTATGTGGGAAGGAAGATGGAGCAACTTGGAGATTGAACTAGAGATCAAAGAGGATAAGACAAGAGGATTCCATTTGTTGTTAATTCATATGATCATGGGAATTACAATCCAATACAATACGTAGGGCTTTATTAAATTTAGGATTTTTGGACTATTAAAGGATAATTAAGCCTCCATCTTAAGGGAGAGACAAAACCCTTTTATAGAACACCATCCTTATGGAATGATTGAAGCCTTGATGAATGATTGAAGTCAAGGATCATCATCAAGATTGGGGAAAATAACACATCAACACCAAAATTTCTAGATTTTGGTAAACAAGAGAAGGAGTCCCTTTATTCAATTTTTTGTCAATTTTACTTCTTCAATTCTTTGTAAAATGATTTATTTGAATATTGATGATGTTATGGAGACCATGTTAGGCTGATTTAGTTTTAGGGATTGCTTTTGAACTACTTTGTTAGAACTCCTATTTTATTGAATTAAATGAAGTTATCTTTGATGATAGGATATTTTATTTGTTATCTTGCAATAAATTGAGATAGTGAGTGAGATTAAATATGTAGGATTATAGAACGAGAGTTGGTGACCCATAGACTTACAATCATCACGCAATTGATTATTTAGAAGAGAGATCTCGACGAACTCAGTTGATCACCTATAGGATAGTTTAGTAATTGGTTGAATCAGTAGAGTCATTAGGTAGGTTGAGAGATCATTTAATTGATTCCCATTAATTTGATTAGGGACAATTAGTTACACCTTAAGAGAGGGTAGTTAATACATTCAAAAATCTTAGGTGAGACACAATTTGGTTAATAAAATAGGAGGGAGACAAAATAGGAAAAAAGTAATCTCTAGTCTTTAGATTTTTAAATTCCAAATTTTCTACATTTTATTATTGTCTATTGCTTTTTGTTAGTCTTTTAAATTTAATTTAATTTTCAGATTATTTGAATTAAACAATTTCATTTCTTAAAAAAAGTCTTGCTTAAATTAAGTGGTGTTTGGGTATTGATCTTTATGGGATCGATATCTAGTCTTTTTAACTACAAGTCAAGACCCGTTCACTTGCGATTTTTGAGCATAAAATGAGTAAAATGTATTACATAATTACACTTAACAAGTTTTTGGTGCCGTTGCTATGGATTGATTGTTTAGCATTTTGTTTAATTTAAATAACTTTGATTTAAGAGTTTTAGATACTTTTCCTTGTGTAATTGTAGGTGTATGAACACAAGGAGAACAAAAAGAACGAAAGAAGTGAGCAAAGACGAATTTCCCAACATCTAGAGACATGAAAGAAAATTACAACAGGCAAAGCTTCTTAACTTTTCACAACAAGATATGGCTGAAGAAGGAGAGCAAGGAGGATTAGAGAGAACTTTGATGGATTTCATAAGGCTAGGGTTTAGTCCTTAAGGAGTGGCGAGACCAATGGTCCAAAAAAATAATTTTAAGATAAAGCTGGAACCACTCAACATTCTACAAAATAGTGTACAGTTCTACAAGCTAGCCAACGAGGATCTGAACTCCCATATCGTAAATTTCTTTGAGATTTGCGACATATTTCAATTCAACAGAATGTTCAATGTTACAGTGCAACTGAGACTATTTTCATTCACTTTAAAGGATCTAGCTAAAGCATGGTACAACTCGTTGAATTCTGGCCAGATTATGACTTAGGGGTAGCTTGCCTAAGCATTCCTCACCAAGTATTTCCCATTAACGAAGATGACTAAGGTTATCCAAGATATTAAAAATTTCTAGCAAAACAACGGGGAATCTCTCTATGAAGCTTGGGAGAGACTTAAAGAACTTCAAAGAAGTTGTCCCTATCACAACCTACCAAGAGAGTTCCTCCTTCAGACATTTTACAATGGAGTGAATTCGAGCACTAGAGGAACCATCGATGTTGGAGCTATAGGTTCATTAATGAGGAAGATAGTGGAAGCAATTCATGATCTCTTAGAAGAGTTGGTAAGCAACAGCTACATGTGGTCAAGCGAAAGAGCAGACAGGGTAGAAGGAACAAAAAGATATGACACCTATTGACTCTATTATTGCCTTGCAGGCCTAGATTATCGCTCTTATGAAGCAGCTGAACAACATACAAGGAGCATCCTCCTCTATGTTGGAGTTATGTAAATATAGTGCCCTAGAAGGCAAATGTATTTACATGCATCTCAATCTTTTTCAGCCACAGTTTTGTAATGGAAATATTTATTATTAATAAAATAAAATAGTTTGATTTAAATGAGCATTATATATCTATTCATAAGGTACCAAGATTCTTTTATAACTAATGTATATATACATAGAGATGTATATGAAACATGTATATTATTAAAATCAAAATTAATGGATTCACAGTTGAATAATCAAGTTAGTTGCTTGATTATAGTTTACACTGTAGTGTTGCCATTTATCTCCTCATAAGTAAAGGAGTATACTTCAAGGGAATGATGAGTTTCCTCTCATGATAGTAGTTGACTATCGATAATGGCATTATTAAATGAATTTGGAATCAAGTATGTTTTCAATAATAAAGTGAGTTGTTACTTTAATCTTAAAACATGCAACTAAAGCATTCGCTTATTATGAACCATAATCTTGATTAGTGGTGAACTCGTATGTGTTTCATTATAATTCTTGATATGATCGGAATGGATTTTTGTAGAGTATTAATCCAGTGTCTGCATGTTGGAATTATTAATTGAAACATATATCAGGGAACATTCACTAAAATAAAGAGTTTATAGTCATATCATCACTTCTAGATGTTTTAAGGAGATTTGGTGATTAAACTAGCTGCCCGTCAAGTCTTAACACCAAGACGAGATCTTGTGTGTTAATCACCATTTAAACTAAAACGGGAGATCTAGAAGGAAAAACCAACAATTGTGCGAATTGATATAATAATTTTCTAAATAGGACTTACAATTACACACAAAATATGTATTCTCATAATATTTAATAGTTCAAGAGTTCAACTAATTGTCTTTAGTGGAATGACATTTAATTGATAAGATAGAATTAATTCTAATGAGATTAAATTAATTCTAGGCTTATTGGAGCTTGAATTATCAAAGTCCAATAAGATTTCCCACTTGGCTTTAAGGAAGGTTATCAAGCTAAGTAAGAAACATAAATGGAGGTTTTAGAAGCCCATAATTGAATGTTGGGCTTGCACTAATTAATTTTTAATTAGAAGCCTAAATGTTTATTTAGAAATGGGCTAGACTTTGGTTTAATGTAATTGTTTAGATTAGTTATAATAAAGCAAATTTTTAAAGAAAGGAGTGGCCATTTCAATTTTAATGGACTGATTGTGCAACTGCACATTTGGCATTAAATTCCTAAATAAACATGGTCTTTATTATGGATTATCACCATTAAATGAAGTTATGAACTTACCATTAAATGGTTTAATGGTTATCATTTAATGTTAGCATATAACCTATTAGCATTCATTGGATTAGAGAAGAAAGATGTGCATTAGATGGACTATCTTCCTTCTTCCATCTTCCAAAGCTAAAATTAGTAGGTCATATTTAGGTTAATAGTCTTTTCATATAGCCTTCTTAAAGAAAAATGAGAAGAGTCTCATTTATTGGCTACTTTATGATTGATTAAAGTAAGAAGTGATGAATTGGATGGTATTCTCTTCTTCCATTCCATGCATAACCGAAATTGAAGGTGTAAGAAGGTGTTCTCATATGGTTTGACTCTCTCTCTCCTCCGAACATTTCTTCTCCTTTCCCACCAAAGGATTTTGTTAACCAAGTTGTCCTAGAAGAACAAGAGGTAAATCAAATTAGTTGAGGATACACCAACAAGGAGAGGATAGATTGATAAAAAAAAGGATTCAAAGGCAAAAGGCTTTGGATATAAGAAGAAGGAGAGGATAGAGCAGTGAGAAATTAAAGTTGTAGCGAAGGAGTAGGTAATATTACTATCTTGTTTATGTTTATTTTTATCCTTATACCATATCATGTATAGATTTGAAGGATGATTTGGATATATTGCTTCTATGGAAAATAATATTTCTAAAAAGTTTTGAAATCTACTAGTTCTCTAAATATGGCCTACTTTCTTTTCTCGATCCAACAAATTGTGCCTTACCTAAGATGTCCTAATGTATTAACTACCATCTCTCAAAGTGTAATTATTTGTCCCTATCCAAATTAAATAGAGATAATTAAGCAATCTCTCAGTCTACAAAACAATCAACCAATTTGACTTGTTATTATTGTAGGAAAATCTCGATGAGTGCATCATATACACGTGGTGTGGAAAACAAAAATCATTTGTTCAAGGACTTTCCTAAAGTCCAAGATCTATATGCCTATAAAAGGAAATACCATTAAACCTAGTTGAAAATTTCCAATTCACATACATGTTCATAACACATATATATATAGGAATTCATGGAATTTACACAAATCAATCATTCATATAATAACTATGTACCTTGTTTGTAGTCTCCTTTATTCTTTGATCTTTTACTTGTCTGGTTGTCGCAAACTATAACTACCAAAGTAGATCATCTCCAATGGTATCCACTCAAAGATTGGAGAAACTAAATGAACGAAACTCTTTGATCTAGAAATGGCTACAACAAAGATAAGATTGCTAGCTCTCTTCTTTGTTCCATGGAGAGAAAAATCGTGAAAGAGAATGAAGAGGAAAAAGATGAGAAAGATAAGATGAATTCAGTGAGATTCGTGAAGATTGCTTTCTTAACCAATCTGACAATTATCATTATCTTACTTTCTTTTTGTTTCTGTCTTTTATCATTTAAAGGCAATAAATGCCTAACTTTAAAAAAGCATCTCTCATCTTCCACATTGCACATATCTTATATATATATATAAACATTGAGGTGGTCCAATCATACTGGGGTTGGTTCTACTAGATCTCAGGTGTGGAAAAAGAATTGGAGACCTATTTCAACAATATCGACCTCTCGATCTCATCAAAACATATCCTAGTCTCATCGAGCTCCATTTGGTTCTATTTCTCTCTATGTAATGGAAGTCTATCCAAAACTATGTTACGAATCCTCTGTGTCACTCTTATGTGTGTGACATATTAGGTTGCTAGTTATATTGGCCACTTTGATTAACACTTAATCCAAGTAAGTCATGAGAGGTGTGTAGTAACACATCATGGCCCCCAGTTGACTGAAAAGTAAGTGGTTTGACGAATGAACTTGTGCTCATCACGAACCATCTCATGAACCTTTCCATAGACAATTGCTGTACAATTCATCATTTTACTATGCTATACCCTACTTGGTTATGAGTATGAGTAAAGTGCCAACTCTCACTAGACTGACTACATCAAATTTAGCCCAAGTTATATCAATTCTCATCCTGGGACTCATTACTCTATATATCAATGAACACATTCTTCCTGAAACATGTACTCTAGTCAAACACTGACAAAAGGCTGTGGGTATCATCTTTTGCTATCATAGAAGTGATGAATCCTCTATTGGTTGCTCAATTACCTTTGAATACTTGAAGCTGTATCCAATCACCACTCTATGAGCAACCTCTACAAGGAAACAACGAATGAAGTCAAAACATAGAATCATTATCCAATATGTCCTTGGGTACCTCAAATCTAAGGATACTTACACTAATGCTATGATGAGATTATCACGGACATTAGAATAGGATATGCATGTGATGATCTCATGGCTGGTCATCCAATGTACTTACTACCTCTAATAGGCATACATATCTCAACTCTAAAAATCTCAAGTTTAAAGTTTCTGAGGTCCACTGTTTGATCAAATCAAGGAGATTGACATTTGTTAGTATATCTGGATTAACAATATTCGGTCTCATTAATCCTATGATTAGAGATAATTTAGATACTGACATAATTACACATGATAGGAATCTCAATAGTATGATCACATCATAATTTCCTTCATTTTATGTCATACATCATAGATATCATTAATTTGCTTGTAGATCAACATCAATTTATAAATAATTAACACCAAATTAATGAAATATGCTTTTCTTTGTTATTGAAAATAAAGTTTGTAGACAACTTTATACAAAAGGCACTAAAGGTAATTTCCTTTAGGGCACTACTCTAACAAATCTTCCACTTGACCTAAAGCCAATTACCTTTGTACCTAGTACCATAGGTTTACGTATATGAGAATCAAAGCTATTATGTGACAATGATTTTTTCAATGGATTAGCAATATTCTGCTCAGTAAGAATTCTCTCTATCTATAAATCACGTGGACCAATGATCTCCCTGATCAGATGATATCTACGAAGTATGTGCTTGGTCCATTGATGAGACCTTATTCCTTCATTTGCACAGTAGTATTATTGCTATCACAATACAGTTGTTTGAGTTTACCACTTCTAGGAACCACACCAAGTTTAGTAATGAACTTTATGATCTAAACTACTTCTTTTGCTGCATTTGAAGTCGTAATGTGCTCTGGCTTAGTTGTTCAATCGACATTCATCTCTTATTTGGAACTCTTCCAACTAACCTCCCTGCTATTCAGTGTGAATATATAACCTGTTTGAGATTTGGAATCATCCTTAATAGATTGAAAATTGGCATATGTATGCCTTCTCACTTTTAGATTTCCATCTCTATAAATTATGAAAACATCCTTAGTCATTCGGAAGTACTTGAGGATGTTCTTGATAACCACCAAGATCCGATTAGTATCTACTCGTAACACTTAGAGCATATGATACATTGAGTCTTGTACATAGCATAGTATACATGATAGATCCTACTACAGATGTATGCAGGATTATATTCGTACACATCCTCTCATCTTGTGTATTAGGGCATATAGATTTCGAGAGTGTTATCCCATGAGAAGATATCCTCTCTTGGATTACTCCATGCTAAACCATTTTAGCATCTTGTCTATGTATGTTGATTGTGAAAGACCAAGCAACCATTTTGACCTATCTTTAAAGATCTTTATCCTGAGGATATAAGTTGCTTCACCGGGATCTTTTATGGCAAATCGTTTGGACAACCAAATCTTCATAGATTGTAGCATAGAAACATCATTTCCTAGTAATAATATATCATCTACATATAGCATAACGAATATGATTGCATTCCCACTAACTTTTTTACACACACAGGTTCATCTAGATTTTGTAAGAAACCAAACTTTTTCATTATCTCATCCAAGCGAATATTCCAACTCCTAAATGCTTGTCTCAATCCATAAATGGATTTCTGAAGCTTGCATACTTTTTTGCCATCATAGGAGATCAAGCCCTCTGGTTGCATCGTATACACATCCTCAGCTAGATTTCATTTAGGAAAGCTATCTTCTGATAGTAAGGATTTGCATTATGTTTTAGGGTTTATTTTGTTAGGTAGTTAGTGATTTGCATTATGTTTTAGGGTTTATTTTGTTAGATAGTTAGTGTTAATTTGAGTGTTTAGTGTGTATTTAGGTTTTAAATGTGTTAGTTCATGTGTTTAAGTGTTTTTATGGGTTAGTATGAGTCTTTAAGCTTAACTGTTATATTTTTTAGGTACATTGATGTGATTATTAGTGTTTTAGGGTCAACAATGAAGAACAAAAAGTTTTGAAGAGTTTCAGGCTAACACTACGGCCAAGAAAATGCTATAACAGGCCACAATAGTGACAGAAAGAGGTAAGCAGATAAGACCCAATCCACGATCGTGCACTTTGGGCTACATTCATGCACTTTGGTCCATAATTGTCATAGAGAGCTTTGTGCCAAGCCACAATCATGCACTTAGGGCCACGATTGTGATGGAGATGATTAGACGCTAGCCACAATCGGGGCTTTTGTCGGGGTAGACATGAAAGCAGCTAAAAAATGTCAAATTTAGCAGGACTTTTTAGACCATTTTAATGCTAAATCGACCCTAGGGCTTCCAAGATATAAATAGAGCATTAAAGAATAAACGATCAACCTTTTTGCATCAGTTAATCCTGAAATCCTAGAGAACATATCGAGAGATTTGAGGAAGGACACGAAGGAAGAGAGACATGGAGAAGCAGCTTGACTTGAGGTACTTCCTATAATAGTTGGTTTCTCGCAGTCGCTACCTCCATAAGTCCACTTCGACATTATTTTCTATTTTTATTTCAATTTTATTGATTTATAGAATTGGGATAATCATTGCAAATAGTTTTTGTTGAACATCGATTTTGTTTAAACTAACCTTTGGGATTTTGATTCTTGAGATTAATGAAGTTTGATTTATTGTGTTTTATTTGATTTATATGCAATTCAATTTATGTGCTTAATAATTTGGCAATAAAATGAGAGGGTGAGCTGAGTGAATATCATCAAATTGGGCTAACAAGAGTTAGGTAGTTTGATAGGTAATATTCAAATCAAATCGGTGAAATCTTACAACGAGAGATCAAGCATAGGTTTTTGGTAGATTATTAGACAAATTCAGAACTAATTTAGGTTTAGGGTAAATTAGAACTCAAGAGATTACAATTCCATAATTTAAATTACGGATTCTAAAGTAGGGGTAATGCTTATAACTTGAGAGAGAGTAATCCACCCTAGGATTGTCTAGACCTAGTAATTCGATAATTGCATAATTGATTAGATATTCGTTCATTTCATAGTAAAAACCCCTTTCTCTTAATTGGTTATTTCCACGCCGATTTTAGATTGGGTTATGCAAAATTTCTATTTTGTTTATAATTTATAAGTTCAATTCTTGATTGTTGATTTGTTAATTTCTACATTAGTTGTTTATTTTGATTTGTTGTAAAATTTAGTCAAGCATTAGATTTTAGGATTAGATTAACCCTCCTCGTGGGATCGATACCTTAGATACTACAAGAATATCCTGTGCGCTTGCAAAAATTTCAAGGTTAATAATATTAAAACTTAGCATACATAACCTTGCGGTCAAGTTTTTGACGCCGTTGTCAGACAGGCTATTAGTTTAGTTCTTTAGCCTAAGGTCTTTTGTTTCTTATAAAGAATAAGGCATAAAGTAGAAACACATGAATACATCTTAGAGTGAAAATTAGACATCTAAAGAGTTGAAAGCTAAGAAAAGATAAAAAGAAGAATCATGGAGGATGTATATTGTAAAGAGTAAGGGATGTTTGCAGAATTCAATGAGCCCCAGTTTGGTTGGGGAAATCATCATCCTTATATGACCCTGTGCATTTCAGGGTGGTAAAACCACCCAGATTTCTATTGTTCAAATAATGCAAGTACTCACATGGGACATTAAGACTCATTTAAATTATAGTATGATGAATCCAATTTATGGGATTTCAAGCTAGAAAAAATCATGGATAAACTCACGGATAGAAAAGACCTAGAAAAGATTGGAAGAGAAATTTGAGCAAGTAGCAAAAGGTCTTGCCTCTTCTATTCACAAGATAAAGGTTCGAATAGGCTAGCTTTCCAGGGAATTTTGTAAGCAAACTGTGGAAAGTTGTCTACGCAGCATAAAAGTAAATTCAATAGATCCATGTCAGGCTATCAAACATTGGAATAGGGTAAAGCTAGAAGAATCAGTGAAAAATCAAGCTAAACCTGACCTTAGAGAAGAACAAGAAATCAAAGAAGAAGATCAAGAAAATAATGCCAACCATCCCTATTATTCACCAATTCTTGACATACCATATATGTGTTGGAGTTGTGTAAATATAGTGCCCTAGAAAGCAAGTGTATTTACTTATAACTTAATTTTCTTGCTGTTACTTTTGTAATGAAAATAATTATTATTAATAAAACAAAAGATTTTGGGTTTTATGAGCATTATATATCTAGTTATAAGGTACCGAGATTCTTTTATAAGTAATATAAATATACATAGAGATGTATGGGAAACATGTATGTTATTAAAATCTAAATTAATTGATTCACAGTTGAATAATCAAGTTGGTCACTTGATTATAGATTAGACTGCAGTGCTGCGATTTATATCCATGTAAGTAAAGGAGTTTACTTCAAGGGAATGATGGGTTTCATATGATAATAGTAGTTGACTAACGATAATGGCACTATTAAGTGAATCTGGAATCACGTATGTTTTAATGAATAAAGTAGGCTGTTACTTTAATCTTAAAACATAAATTTTAGCATTTGCCTATTATAGACCACAATCTTGATGAGTAATGAACTCATATATGTTTAGTTATAATTCCTGATATGATTGGAATGGATCAAATAAAGAGTTTATAGTGATATCATCGCTTCTAGATGTTTTATGGAAATTCATGGTCAAAGTAGTGCCAGGAGTTTGGTGGACTAGCTACCCATCAAGTCTTAACACCAAGATGAGATCTTGTGTGTTAATCACATATAGAGTAAAATGGGAGATCTAGAAGGAAAAACCAATATAAGGGCAAAACAGTAATTTTACACTTTATTGTGTGGATGGCTAGAATAAGGTTCATAATAGGATTTGCAATTGGACATCTTATTTGAAATTTGTGTTCTCATAATATTTAGTAATTCAAGAGTACAGCAAATTGTCCTTAATGGAGTGACATTTAGTTAATAAGCTAGAATTAATTCTAATAAGATTAAATTAATTATGGGCTTACTAGAGCTTCAATTATTTAAGTCCAATAAGATTCCCCACTTGGCTTTAAGGAAGGTTATCAAGCAAAGAAAGAAATATAAATGGAGGTTTTAAAGCCCATGATTGAATGTTGGGCTTTCACTAATTAATGGTTAATTAGAAGCCAAATGAACATTTAGAAATGGGCTAAACTTTGGTTTAATTTGGTTAATTAGATTAATTAAATTAAAACAAAATTCTTAAAGAAATGGAAGGTGAAATTTTAGTTTTATTATGGCTAAATGTGCATCTTTGCATTTAACATTTAATTGCTAAATAAAGATGGTATTTATCATGCCTTACCATTATTAAATGGAGTAATGATCTTACCATTAAACGGTTTAATGGTTGTCTTTTAATGATGGCATGTAATGTAACCTTTTAGCATTCATTTGATTAATGATGAAAGACATACAATTGATGGATCATCTTCCTTCTTTCATCACTAAAACTGAAATTGACATATGATTTTAGGTTATTGGTCTTTTCATATCGCCATCTTAAAACGAATGAGAAGAGTCTCATTTAATGGCTTTTTTATGTTTTGATTAAAAGAATGAAGTGATGCACTGGATGCTTTCTACTTTCTTTCTTTTCATATATAATCGAAATTGACAAGGTGTAAGGGAGGTGTTCTTGCATTTTTTGAAATCTCTCTCCTTTCTTGCATATGTTGGTTGAAATTTGCATGAGAGGTGTCTCATCTTTAGCTTCTTACTTCTAAGAAAAATCTCCTCCAAATATTTCTTCTCCTTTCCCACCAAAGGATCTTGTTAACTAAGTTGTCTAAGAAGAACAAGTGGTAGATCGAATTGGTTGAGGATCCAACAATAAAGATAGTATTCAAAAGTAAGGCTAAATCTAGGAGAGGATAGCACAACTATGAGTTTAACTTGTATCAAAGGAGTCGGTAATATATTCCCTATCTTATTCTTACCATAATTATTTTCCATATACCATATCATGTATGGCTTGACATGTTAATTTGGTTATCTTACTTCCATTGTGTTTTGATTTCTAAAAAAGTTTTGAAATCGCCCATTTTAGCCAAATCTTGCATGTTCTATTTTCTGATCCAACAATATGAACATTGGAAAATCTTGGGCAGATGTTCATGAAAAGAACTCTATCTTTTGAATTGATGATAATTAAATGACATTCGACATAAATGATGTAATTAGGAACAAGAGGGCAAAGAATAGACTAAAACAAACATAGAGTTTGAAGAAGTGATGAATGTCTCTATTCGTGAAGTAGAAGAAGCAGAGGAGACGAAGGCGATTATGGAAGAAAGATAGCAACTAACCTTCGTAGAGGACAAACTGTTGGATTCAACGGAAGATTTAGGGAGTTTTGTTATTTCCTATTTTATTGACAGTTTGTTAATGAGAAGGACATTAATGAAATTAATTGGTTTTCTCAACTTTATCAATATTGTCCTTTTGTTCATTTTGCAATTTGTACCTTACTTATAGGCTACAAAACTGATGTTAAATGAAAAAGCTAGAAGTAAACTACTTATAATTGATTGTGGATGAGTTTCCAAGAAAAGGGCGTCAAGCTACCGACGTTAAATAAGCACTATATAGGAGGCAACCTATGGAAAATTAGTTTCCTTGATTATTTTTGTTAGCTTGTTCGAATTCTATAGTTAGGATTATTTTGAATAAAATCAAGATGGAATTGGATTTCTGAATAAGTGGATGACTTGAGCAAGTAAGTAAAAGAGAGGTAAAGAGAGCCATAAAAGAATTAAGAAGTGAAATTGAAATGATGGAAAAAAGAACAAAAGAAGAAGAATTAAGAGAACAAGTGAAGCATTCAATTTTTAATGAAATTTTTACCATTTTACCCTTTTAACTACCTATATATTCAATTCTAACTTCACTTTTACTTTAACTTTCACTTTCACTTTATCTCTCTAGAATTCAAGCCTATAAACACTATCATATGTCCCTAAAAATTTAATCCTTCCAATTTTCTTCCACGTTCTACCTAATTACGCCCTTAATTGAACAATCAACTTAACAGGAGCCATATAGACTACAGCACGTTGCATGATATGAACAAAGAAATCAAGCAGTAGACTTTGATGCGCCCTTCCCAATCTACACAGAGGAGGAAGGTACTCGTTTCTGTTCCTTTTGTGCTAGAAAAATTATAATTCCCAAGTACATTGATTTTGACACACTTGATAGGCTAGAGTTGCGTGAGTGAATAGAAAACCTAACTGAGAGGATCCAATAGGCCCAATTCATACAATTTAGGAACTCACACTGGAAATTTTCACTATCTTGACTTATGGCCCTAATAATCCCACAAAATTGTCATTTAGGGTGGGAGGACGAGCCTATGAATTAAGTGTAGAAATCATGTGCAAGATGTATGGATTCCCCGAATCCTCCATCATCGATCATCATGAGGATTTTAATCCTCCTCAATACTGGAATGAGCTTACTGGAATTGAGTAATTTCATGCCAAGAATGCTCATAAAAGCATCATAAGATTTCATGAACACTTGTTTCTATACAAATTTATGTGTCAGCTGGTTTTTGACAAAACTGAAACCGATATTGTGATGCATGGACCACAGTATTCCAGTCTGCACATCCATATGTATGCTAAATTCCATTGTCGCAACTCTACGTAAGAGGAGCAATAATCTAGGAATGGGGTATATAATTTATGCCATTGCAAAATATTATGGAATTGAGAGGAAGGGATTAATTATTCATCTTCTAGAATTACTAAACCATCAGCACTTATGGTAGGCTAAGATCCTTCATGCCCATAACATGGAACTTAGGGAAATCAGTAAAAAGACACGTGTCATAATCAGGGCCAGTCAGGCAAGTTTAAGTTCAGTGCCACCTCGGAAGGAAGAGGAGTCTAGTGAAGAATTTGGGGATAGGAAGAAGAGTAAGGCTAGAAGGAAGTACTGTATGTGATCTCCGAAACTAGAAAGACACTTGCGGAGAACACCAGAATGGTGAAAAAAATGACTAAACACAAAGATACCAAAGTCGGGATATTCATTGGGTCTATAGATATTTCGAGGCTCCGGGCATTCAATTACTGCCTGCAACACCATCACCACCTCCATCTCCATAGGATTTATGTCTAACCCAAATTTTCCATTCAGTTTTCCTTTTTCAAATAAGCCCTCAATTATAATATTTATGCCCTTTTTTATTTTCTCTACTTTAATTTTTGCTTTTCTTTTATGTGCTTGGTTGCTCTCTACTCACATTGAGGACAATGTGTTGCTCAAGTGTGGGGAGGGTTATGTGTTTTACTTTTAAAAGTGATTTTTTCATATTATATGATAATTATTAGGTTGCATTTTGTGAATTGTTAGAACTTGTCAATCACTTAGATGATCTAAAATTTATTTAATTTTGAACATAGTCTATTAGGTTGTAAGTTATCATTAGCTCACAAAATTAGTGAATTAGGAGTATTTGGATAGATATACAATTTAATTAGGATTTAATGTAAACTTAGCACCCTATAAATTGTCACACACATTCATAATTTGAGGCATTTTAACTTAAGTATCTTAAATAGTATTTTTATGCAAATTAGTAGCTTAAACAACAAGGTAGGTAATAAAAAAGTATTTTATGTTAAATAAATCACTATTCTGCTAGCCTTCGAGTTATGAATAGAGTTAGTAGCCAGTTGAAAACATGATATACTTTAGTAACCGGATCAATGCACATCACAAATATGTGCCTTCGAGTCAAAGAGCTATGATGACGTTTCAACCAAGCTGTTTAATAAAAGCATGACTTAGTTGAGTAATCGGATCGATCTTTATTACCAATGTTTGTCTCCGCATATAAAGACTAAGTCTATACTTAAAAACAAAAAAATGCGTTTCTTTAATAAAACCTACCAGACTTGTAATAAGCTTGACTTTTCATGACAATAGATTTAGGAACAGTTACAAAGTCTGAAGGACCAAAGAATTATTAATGTTTGTGTACAATTGAAAAGGGTAAATAAATTGTCACTTAGATCTCAATTTAATTGTATATTTAGTTTAAAGCCCCTAGACATAGATTTTACATGTTAATGATTAGATACCACTTGTATGATTGTGTTTAAGATTAAATTCATTTCATGAAGTTGAAGTCATTGTCTCATTATTGCATCACGTGTTGTGTGTTTGTTGTTTTTTTTTTGCGTGAGGATAAGCAAACATTTAAGTGTGTGGATATTGATATTGTAATCTGCATTACATTTTAGGGTTTAATTTGTTAGGTATTTAGTGTTAATTTGAGAGTTTAGTGTCTATTTAGGCTTTAATTGTGTTAGTTTACGTATTTAAATGTCCTTATTGGTTAAGATGAGTCTTTGAGCTTTAATGTTATATTTTTTTAGGTACCTTAATGTGTTTATTAGTGTTTTAGGGTAGATGATGAAGAACAGGACACGATTGTGACAAAAAGAGGCGAGTTGATAAGACCCAGGCCACGATCGTGCACTTTAGAGCACTCTGTTATGATGGTGGTCCAAAGTGCACGATTGTGGTCTGGCTCTTGTCAACTCGCCTCCTTTTGTGATAGAGAGCTCTATGCCAGGCCACGATTGTGCACTTTGGGCCACCATCATGATAGAGAGCTCTATCCTAGGCCACGATTGTGTACTTTGGGCTATAATCGTGATAGAGAAGGTTAGGCACTATTTACAATCGTGGTAGGTAGGGCCAATATCGTCGCTTACATCAGGCAAAAACAAAAACAGGTGAAAACGTCAACTTTTACATGGCTCTTTAGATCGTTTTGACCTCGAATCAACCCTAGGGCTTCCAAGATATAACTAGAACATTAAAGAACACAAGAGCAGCCTTTTTCCATTAGTCAATTCTGAAACCCTAGAGAGTATATCGAGAGATTTGAGGAAGGAGATGAAGTAAAAGAGGTATGGAGAAGAAGCTTGACGTGAAGTACTTCTCATAATAGGTGGTTTCTCGCAGTTACTGCCTCTATGAGTCTGTTCTGATATTATCAATAAGGTGAGTTTATTGATGTATAGAATCGGAATAATTATTGAGAATAATTTTTGCTGAATGTCGATTTTGTCTAAACTCACGTTCAGGATTTTGATTCTTGAGATTAATGAAGCTTAATTTATTGCATTTTGTTTGAGTTATTTGTGATTCAATTTTTATGCTTAATAATTTGGCAATAAACTGAGAGGGTGAGCTAAGTGAATATCATCAAATTGGGCTAAGGAGAGTTAGGTAGTTTGATAGGTAAGAATTGTTACATCCCATTATGCCATGATCAGGGTTAGAACCATAGGATAATATATATGAGAGTTTATTGAGAATTTAAAAGTGCATTTCATGCAACATATGGCATACACATACGAGAATAATGTTCATGCTCATTAAAATAATTGTACATGTATTCATTGACATTTTCTAGGTATAAGTGATTTAATATGATTAAAGTGTGAATTATGGATTAATTGTCTTGAAAATTGAATTGGTGTGTATTATAATCAATTTTGTGTTTTTTGGAGACATTTCAGATATTTTGGAAATTTATCAAAAATTTAGGATATTTTATACTAGGAAAAATATAAAAATAAAAGACAAAAAGAAGTGTGGCAAATGGACTAATTATGGATTGACTATTAGACAAATTAATATGTGACAAATGGAGCAATTAGTGAGTGACATATGGCCTAATTAAATAGATGACAAGTGTAGGAAATGCATTGGAGACATGTGTAAAGATACAAATGAGACATCTAAGTCACGTTTTGGGCAAGGAAGTTTTTGCAGCTCCCTTGTTGTTCACCAACGAAAACATCATCTTTTTCCTTGATCTTCATCACCAAAACACCTAGCTGGGTATTTTTGTGTTATTACCTTTTCCATGTTACATCTTGCAAACTCTTCAACCATTTAAGGTTTTTGATTTTTACTGAATCCTTGTATTTTTACAACTACCAAAATCTCACATCTGTTTTCTCCCCATTTCTAGAATTTTACTAAAGAGAGTGAAGCTTAAGACAAGTAAGTTATGCTTTAAGTTTTATGGAAGTGTAGATAAAATTTGAATAAGATTTTCATGTTTGAATGAATGCATGCGTGAATGATGTAGCAAGATGAATGGATGCGTGCATGAGTGGTGTAAGAAGAAGAAATTTCTGAGATATAAGTGAAGTGATGAAGGAGTTAAACCAGTAGAAAATGTGTAGAAAGTGTATAAAGGATTATGATAATTGAAGTTAAATGAAGATTAGTGAAGTACAAAAAATGTGATATGTAAAAGTATGAATTAGGTTCTGTTTTTGTGATGTGATTATTCATAAACTTGTGAATTATGTATAGAGATTATTGAACTAAAAATTGAGGTATAACTGAATCATCAACGTGAAAGGATAGGGAAATGGTAGAGAAGTAATAGAACATTGGTAATGAATTGTGCTAGAGTATGTTATATGCAGTGTTTTACTAAACATAAATCTATATTTTAATGATAACTTGCTCTGTGAATATCTAAATTGGATTAATTTTGATCTAAAGTAAACAAGAAACATATGGCTATGATCGGTGTGTGGTTAAGTCTTTGGATCACTCCCTTAGAAACCGAATCAAAAAAATTAATTCCAAGGATTGCAATATAGAGTGCAACCACGGGTCGTCTCACTTCATCGGAACCTAAAGTAAATGATCTAAGCTAGCCTAATTGTTATGCTTGTAGCATACTTTGTAGACAGAGCTGTGACTCTGATAGGATGATATTATACAAGCATAGATGATGGTTGTAATGCTGCAATGTAAATATGGTTTATGAAATTAGTTGAGGAAATTTTTAGATTTTAAACATTGTGTTAACTATGAAGTAGTTATGATGCCATGCTATATAGTAAAAGTGTAATATTTAGGACACCATTTCTATCAGATATGTTCACCTACGTCCAAAGGGCGTACGGACATGTGTCAAATAGGGGTAGGGTGCTACAGTTGGTGGTATCAGAGTATGGTTGGCTTCCACAGGGATATGTAGGAATATTAGGCATGAAATATTGTGAGAATTTCATATGGTAATTGAAGTTATTGTTTATTATAGGTCATTCGTTGTAGGTGATCAAGTGAAACAATCAGCTGACCTAGGATTAGAAAGAACTAGCAAAGAGTTGTTTGTATCTAGACCTAAGCAAATGCTTGCAAGAATTCCTGAAAGAAGTGAAAGGAGGTACGATAAACTACAAAAGCAAGGGGATGTGGACTTCTACGGAAGTGTAGACCCTGAAAAGACCGAGGGATGGCTAGAGAGAATAGAAAGAGTCTTTGACCAAATGGATTATGATTCGGAGGAGAGGTTTGAATATGATGTGTCTTTATTGCAGGGTCTAGCTTACCAATGCTGGAGAACTATTCCAGGCAGTACTGTCAGGCCTTGTAGTCTAAGATAGGAAGACTTCCTGAGGTCTTCAAGGAAAATTACATGGTAAAAATCTACATGGATAGAAAGACGAAGGAATTTTTGGATCTGAAGTAAGGTAGTTTCTTTATAGTAGAGTATGAGGTTAGGTTCAATGAGCTGATGGAATATGCTACTGCCTTGATTCCTACTGAGGAAGACAAGTGCAGGAGATTTGAAGACGAATTAAACATAGAAATTCAGTTGAGGTTAGCTATTTCTAACCTGGATAGTTTTACAAAACTATAAGCTACCTCGATCTGCATTGAGCAGTAATTGAAGGATAGTAAGGTAGAACGTGGATCAGAGTCTAGGCAAAAGAGGCCCAGTGAATCTTAGGGTGGTTCTGGTAAAAGGTTCAATAAGCGTCATAGTTGAGCTTTCAAACCATCAACTAGATCAAGATAATTAGGGTTCAGATAGAGGGGTAGTTTTGTTCCGTCTGTTAATAACAGAGATGTAGTATTGGGTCAGTTATTGACTTATGAACATTGTGGGAAGAACTAAAGTGGTGAATGTTTCAGGTTGACAGGAGCCTACCTTCGATGTGGCTCACTTGAACATCAAGCCAGGGATTGTTATATTGTGTTTAAATTACAATCTTGTAAGAGAGGAAGTCTGGCAATAGAAACTATGGTTTAACAAAGCCAAGTTAGTGGGTTTTGGTAGAGAGGCCATAGTAGAGACCGAATATGTTGGACCCTATTTCTGAAGTCCAACTCTCATACAAAATATGTTAATACGTGAGTTTATCTTCCATAGAGAACACCTTGACCATTATCAGATTATCTTCTTTTCTCTAATACCACATCATATCGCGAACTTATAACACACATTCATCACCCACACTTGCATTCAAACTCCCTTTTTTTTTCTCGGCTCCACTCTTCGACTATCCATCTATCCAGTTCAACCCGAATACCTCAAAGAACAGCATTGGCGAGTCCACACTTTACATATATACATGCTTCGGGGTTGTCGGCATAACTTTTGCTATAGACATCAAATTCAGGATTTCTTTAGATAGTTTGAAAGAGGATTTCAAGAGCTACAACTTTCATGAAGACCTCATAGGCTAGTTTTTACTTTGGATGGTCAAAAATAGGATAGAAAATAACCATAAATAGTAACCTAGACAATATTGTGAAGAGTAACATAGAGGAAGTCTGTGAACAGTAACACAGACGAATCCTTGTGAATAGTAACATAGACGAAGTTTGTGAATAGTAACACAGAAGAAATCTGTGAACAGTAACACAGACGAATCCTTGTGAACAGTAACACAGACGATGTCTGTGAATAGTAGCAGAGAGTAATCTATGTACAGTAACACAGACGAATCCGTGTACATTAACACAGACGATACTCTTCAACTAATATCACTTCTTAACTCCTTCTTATAATCCTTATCCTATGATATATCCTCTATGTTCTATCCTCTGTAGTTGACTTTTATCTTCTGTTTTGACCACTTATCGACTGTGGTCTATCCTCTGTGATCTCTCCTCTGTACTTGACTTTTATCTTCTGCGTTGACCATTTATCGTCTGTGGTATATCCTCTGTATTCTTTCCTCTGTAGTTGACTTTTTTTTTAGGATGACCACTTATCATCTGTGGTCTATCCTCTGTGTTCTTTCTTCTGTGCGATGACGTGTCCTCTATGTTCTTACTTCATCATAGGCGATACTTTTACTCTTGATTAATCCTTTCTTCTGTGTTCTGACGTCAACATAGAGGATACTTCTTTTCACTATTCCTCCTTGCCTCTGTGTTCTGACATTAGCACAGACGATACTTCTTCTTCATATTTTCCTCGCCTCTATGTTCTGATCTCAGCACAGACGATCCTCATCATCACAAGGATTCGTCTGTGTAGTGACATCATCATAGACGATTCTTTTCCTCTGTGTTTTTCACATACAATCCTTCCCTTTCTTACGTGCTATTCTAAAACTAACACAAGTTGGAAAATTCGTCAAGCAAATCATGTACATGCACATTTCATTATCCAAACCTTTAAAATAACAGAATCATACCATAGAATTCAATTTCATCGTATCCATTTTCAAATTACTAATAAAGTTATTACAAAACAGATTACACATCAACTTAAACAAAAACACAAAATGCTCCATGCTGATATGCCAAATGACCTATTACAGGACTGAGTTAGTCCAAATGTCTTTAACTAATGAGGAGTTTTCGATGCCTTGCAGGGATCACTATCATCTTGGTTTGCACCGGAGGAGGGAAGAAAAGGGGTTGTCCGCATAACTTTTGCTATAGACATCCAATTCAGGGTTTCTTTGGATAGTTTCAAAGAGGATTTGAAGAGCTACAACTTTCATGAAGACCTCATAGGCCTTTTTTTGCTTTGGATGGTCAAAAACAGGACAGAAAATAACCATAAACAGTAACCCAGATGATATTGTGAACAGTAACACAGATGAATCCGTGTGAATAGTAACATAGACGAAGCCTGTGAATAGTAACGCAGAGGAAGTATGTGAACAGTAACACGGACGAATCCTTGTGAACAGTAACACAGACGAATCCTTGTGAACAGTAACACAGACGAAGTCTGTGAACAGTAGCAGAGACGAATCCTTGTGAATAGTAACATAGACGAAGTCTGTGAACAGTAACACAGAGGAAGTCTGTGAACAGTAACACAGACGAATCCTTATGAACAGTAACACAGACAAAGTCTGTGAACAATGGCAGAAAGGAATTTATGTATAGTAACACAGACGAATCCGTGTACAGTAAAACAGATGACACCCTTCAAGTAATATCACTTCTTAACTCCTTCTTATAATTCTTAGGCTATGATATATCCTCTATGTTCTATCCTCTGTAGTTGACTTTTATCTTCTGTGTTGACTACTTATCGTCTGTGGTCTATCCTCTGTGTTCTTTCCTCTGTACTTGACTTTTATCTTCTGTGTTGACCATTTATCATTTGTGGTATATCCTCTGTGTTCTATCCTCTGTAGTTGATTTTTTTTCTTTTGGGATGACCACTTATCATCTATGGTCTATCCTCTGTGTTCTATCTTCTGTGTGATGACGTGTCCTCTATATTCTTACGCTATCACAGACGATACTTTTACTCTTGATTAATCCTTTTCTCTGTGTTCCGATGTCAGCATAGAGGATGCTTCTCTTTACTAATCCTCCTTGCCTCTGTGTTCTGACGTTAGCACAGACGATACTTCTCCTTCATATTTTCCTTGCCTCTGTG
>JANZXR010000172.1:19274992-19286530 GCA_027575705.1 Erythroxylum echinodendron | reverse complement strand
CACTCACTGAGTTCGCAAAACTCACCCAAAATTTGCAATTATTTTTCAGGAATCAGAAGAATACCCCGTTAGGCAACGGGAGTATATCTGTTACATATGAGAGAAAGAAGAAGTCGGGATCAGTTCGCGTCTGCATTGTATTTCTTTATTTTGCACTGAACTGTATTTTCCGCAAAATTGTTTATCATTAGTAGTTGAATATTACAGTTTGTAATAATTTTGAGAAACTGGAAATGTTTGTATTTTGTAATTTGATCAAATGGGCCCAAATGGCTAATAAAAGTTTCTGTTGATTACATTGTTCTATATCAAATGATTATAAAACAAAGTGGAACGTTTTGGTTACTGATTTTCTATACTTTATGTTATGTGTTTTAAAAAAAATTATATCAACTTTTAATTGTTTAGTGATGTGGCACATCACCCTCGCAGGGCACAAATTCGGATATCACTATCGATATCAGGTTCGGGCCCAGGGGGAGTGGGGTATTACAGAGACATTCCAGATATATACTGTTCACAAGAGTTTGAGGTATCTGTTAAGTCAGAAGGAGCTGGACATGAGACAGAGGAGATGAGTAGAGTTATTGAAAGATTATGACTATACAATTGGATATCATTTGGGAAAGGCCAATGTGGTGGCTAATGCTTTGAGCAGAAAGTTGACTACCAGTGTAGCTCAGATTCAGTTATCGAGATTACCACACTTAATTCAATTGAGAGCTTTGAATGTGGAGTTGAATCTTAGCTACATTGAAACTGAGGCCAATGTTACTGATAGAATAAGAAGGGTTCAGAGTAAGACCCTGACATGGTAAAACTGATGGAGAAAGTTAAAACGAATCTGGAGTTTGAATTTGAATTGAGGGACAAAACTTTATGCTTAAAGCAGAAATTATGTATCCCTAATGTGGAATCCTACTGCAACTCTAACTCTTAATTGTTACCACATCATCCAAGACCTCCCTATGATCTTTATCCGCTGGTGATGCAATGTGATCTTGCTGAAGCCTTCATAGCACACTGACCTGATATAATAATTCTCACAACATATCCGTTAGTCATGGTCTATTCATCCGAGCATGGGTTAATTCTTTAGTCCATCAAATCCTTAGCATGGGTTGAGTCAATCTCTACAAAATCCGAGATTCTATCAAAATACGCGCTAAATTTGATCCTACTCGCCCATGTTTGCGTTAGTATTTTTGCATGCCTCCCTCATGCGTGTAATCTAGCTAACCTTTCTCCTAAGGCATATTGTGAAAGTCGCTGAGAAGTGCTCCGAAATATTTTAAGGATCTAATATTAAGCCTCTAGGTAGTTTCGTTCCTTGCTTCTGCGGAGTTGACTTCCGGCATCTTAGGCGAATATAACACACGGTTAAATCTAATGCAAATGCATTTCGTTGATAAACCAAAACATATAATAATCGATTACGTCGGAGAGGAATTCAAGGTCATCAAGTTAAGCCTCTAGCTAGGTAGTTTCGTTCCTTGCTTCTGCCGAATTGATTTCCGGCATCTTAGGCGAATATGCCAGTATCTGATTGTTTTTATATTAGGCGTCAACTAAGACGGACAGTGAGCTTCCATTTAGAGTATGCCTGAAAATTCAAATAAATAATATTTTATGGTCAGCGTCGTGGGTGCACGATTACTTCATCTTCCTAAACTAAGAGGGATGACTATGAAATAAAGTCTTCCAACTGCTCATAGGAGAAGAGAAGACGTGAGGTATCCAATACTAAACAAATTTTTATTGTTATTTTCTTTGGTCGGAAGGTTCGTGCAAATGCATGTCCCTAACTCCAAAAATAACAGTCAGTCTGCCGTCACATGAATTTACTACGCATATAGTTGGTAAGATCACCCTGAAGCGTCCATTCTATCTTAATTGATCTTGTCATTTAATTTGAATTTTTTATATCAAGAAAAGGTTAAGCTGGATTATAAAAGGGAGAAAGATCTTCCAAGTTCTCCAAATCAGCCATAAAATAGTTCTGTTGCCGGTTCTTATTTTCAGTCAACTTTGTTTGGATACTTCTTCAAAGTCTACCTTTCAAGTTAGCGAAGACTCACTTATGGCCTCGAAATCTACTTACAACAATAGACCAACCTCAAAAAAGTCATAGAACTTCAGCCGAATCAGGAGAACAAATATTAAACATGGAAAAAGGGGCAAAGAAGATTAGTTCTATGGATCAAGAATCTGCAATTGAAGTCGCCAGCAGCTAACAGCTTAAACAGGCAACAGGCTCCTGATACAGCCGATACACTCCTGTAAGTCATTGCTAGCCCAAAGATTTAAGCTAGAAGCATTCACTTCGTGTATATATATATACTATTATCGGTAGCAGATTGAACTTTGAAATCATTCAGTCAATCAAAAACAGTTTGATGCACATCAAGTGAAGCCAGATACAAATCAGTTCAATTAAGGTGTTACCCCTTCTTACAGCCCACCTGTTGACACTTCAATTTTTCATTTTCATGGCTGGACCAAGTCGGACGAGGCAAGTATCCAATTTCACAGAAATAATACATAACATTAGTTCCTTTATTAACCGTAATTTGTTCTTCTTTTCCTATTTAATGGGACAAAATTTGGAGCAAATAAATCTTCAAGGCAAACGCCCAATGACTCCACTGAGATTCAAGTTCTGGTAGACACGGCAATTGCCATGCCTCCCCGCCACTCACCAACTGCCTTCTCGTAGCCTACTTATAGCCATACTATTAACACCGGCAAGATTTGAAAGAAAGCATAACTTTTGAGCGTCAGATTTTCATTACTACATAACCCTTTCTAACTTATTTTTGTCAAAAAAATAACGTTGTTTTGAAGTAGAAATATGATTAAACATGTTAAGTAGTATAGAGATGTGAACCCTACTTTTTGATAATTATGGAATTCAGTCGTTTTACGACGGAAATAAGGTTAGAAGAAGTTAAGTGGTATAGAAATTTGAACCTACTTTCTGATGGTTATGAGATTCAAGCTCTAACCAATCCTTTACTATTTTATTCATATATAGTTTTAGAAGGTTACGGAAATTTTTCTCTCTTTCTAGTCCCTTGATTTAATTAGTTTACGAGAATATTTGTTTTATTATCTTTTTTAATTTTTTCTTGAATTCAATCAAATTTAAAATTTCAATAAAAATCTTAATTTATTCTTTTTCATATAAATATTGAAAATTTAAATTTGTTGTTACAAATCTTTTCTTTTTTAATTATTTCAGTAATAAAATAACTAACGATCGTGGTATAATGTTGGCACTTAGTATATAAAATGCTTTATGCCATACATTAATCTATTAGTTAGATCTTAATATACATTTAACTCACGACTGAATGGATTAATATTCTCTACAAAAATTCACGCTGCACTGAAATTTAGCTAGAGCTTACTTGTAAATCTTAATTCTAGTCTCATGGGTCTTTTACACTAATTCTAACCGACTACGTTGGACGGGTTTAGCAAGTTTGGGAGTCGATATCATTCAACTTGACACAATCAACTATTACTTCAAATTACTTAAGAGCTGCATAAATTCATATCTAGTTCACAATATGTAGAGCCTCTTAAACTTCTTTCTATATATGAAAAGATTACAATAATTTGATCTTTCCAAATAAATTCGGGCTGTCACCTACTCAGCCTGAGTGTGGAATTGAAGGAAGCTGCATGCAATGGACGTGTCGATAAGTTATATGATGTACTGGCACAAGATTCATGTATTCTGGACCGCATGGACGAGAAAAATTTTGCTGAGGCTCCTATACACATTGCTGCAAGGGCCGGAAAAACCATTTTCGTCGTGGAACTTGCAACATTGAAGCCATCTCTCGCACTGA
This sequence comes from Erythroxylum echinodendron, assembly GCA_027575705.1. NCBI lineage: Eukaryota > Viridiplantae > Streptophyta > Magnoliopsida > Malpighiales > Erythroxylaceae > Erythroxylum > Erythroxylum echinodendron. Next base: position 19,282,673 of record JANZXR010000172.1, on the reverse strand, counting down.
AGCTGAATGCAGAAGGGGATAGCGCCTTGCATTTGGCCTTAAAAATGGGCCATATTGACACAGCAAGAGCACTTATAAATTTAAATTGTGAGCTTATCAGGGTCAAAGGGAAGCACGGAATGACTCCTTTACATGCAGTAGTGGAAATGGGTCATGTTTCTCTCTTAGAAGAACTTCTCTACTCTTGCCCCTCGTCAATCGAGGATTTGACAGCGCGAAGTCAGTCTCCACTGCATATTGCCACCGAAAAAAAGAAATTGGGAGCTCTTAGGGTTCTTTTCGGTTTCGCTCACAGGATAAACAAAGAAGATGTCCTCAATTTGAGAGATGAGGACGGTAACACTGTCTTACATATTGCCGTATCAACAAATTCAGTCAAGGTAAATTGTACTACTACACCTCGCACATTTAACAATTTTCACATATTCGTTGGTCTCTAAGAAGAAAAGAAAAAGAAAAAGATGTAACGGATTACAAAATCCTAATATTCGCATTCATACACATAATTATGGAATTCAGCTTTCAGCTTAGGATTTACATCAAACATGCAATATAATAGTAAAATCAGTTTTTTCTTTTGTATTACATGTAGGCAGCAGAGTTACTGGTCAATAACGTTGACATGGGCGTGAGAAATCGGCAGAACTATACAGCTCTAGACATCTTCGGAAGTCAAGGGCAATTACAGAAGGAGGACATGGGGGTCGTGCTTCATCGCGCATCAATAGTTTCAAATTACTTGAATACGTTAATAAAGAGGCGAGACAGTCACTTGGGAGTAATTGGCCATGGAAAAGGCCTAGGAAGCATTGCAGGTGATATTCGCAGTGTCGTACTTGTAGTTGCCGTCCTGATTTCAACCGCTACATACCAGGCTGTGCTCAGCCCCCCAGGAGGGTATTGGCAAGACGGAAGTCCACCGCATGTTGCAGGAAAGATGATAATGGGCTCTTGGGAGAGTTCATACTTCGGTCTTCTTAATACTTCAGCCTTCTGTGCATCAGTTTGCACAATTATTGTTTTGGTTATGGGCCTCCCTTTCGCTTTCTTTCTTGAAGCTTGCACAATGTTCATTTCATGTTCTTACTTCGTTTCTGTGTTCACCATCTTTCCATCACTGGATCTCACTACGCTATTTCTTCTGTTGATGTTCGGGGGAATACTGATCCTGTTCCACCTTGTGGCATTCGAGGTCCATCGTCGCAAACGAGAGAAGCGGAGTATGGGAAAGGGTGCATGGATTCAATAGTGGAGTTTGTCTAGATATATTTTTATTTATGTTTCATATGATTTAAAATTATATAATAATTAATATATTTTATTTTTGTATATTATTTAATATATTTTAATAATATTTATATTTTAAATAATTTTATTATAAAATAAAATATAGTTTAAATTAATAAAAATACTTTTTTATTTTTATGTTGCCAAACAGTCTACTATATGAAGCTCTTTTTAAAAAGTTATTTTTTTAATTGACAGCCAAATAGTCAACTGACTTTTTAAAAAAGCTCTTCTCAGAAAAGTTCTATTAACAAAAGCTCTATTGACAAAAGCTCTACTAATATAAGCCCAACCAAACAGGCACTATATTGAAAATCCAATAATCAATCATATATAGTATGTAATTTAGGTATAAATTGTATCAAAATAAGAGGAAATATGTTATTCAGATATATGTATGTATTTGAAAATGACGATACCAATAATATCTACGTTAAAAATACAATATTGTTATTCACTGCATCATTTATCTTTTTTGTTTCTTTATTCTTTCTTTCATCTTATACATCTATTTCGTTGGCATTCTTTTTTTCTTTTTGTTCCCTCTATCTACGTCAAAGACAGTGGTGCAATATGTTGAATCTTGAAGCAGGAAACTAACTACAAAAACCACGTTTGGCTACAAAAAGAATGTCACTAAAAGTCCCAATTATTAACGACCATTTATATTTGCCGCCAAAAACCTTATCAAATCTCTGTGGCTGAAAATTATAGGTGAAGTTTTACAGTAATCATCACCAATAGTTTTTTCTATATTTTATTTTTGTAGTGAAAAATTATTAGTGACGCTTCGAGAAATTGTCGCTGATACCTTTTGGTTACACTTAATTTTTGTAGCAAAAAATTATTAGCTAAGTTTTGAAAACGTAGCCAAATGCTTTTAGCAATATAACCGAAAAGTTTCACCTACGTTTTTTTAAACGTAGCCAAAACTTTTTAGCTACATTTTGTAAAATGTACTCAAATTTTTAATATATATTTTAACAAAATGTTATACCATGTTAATTATAATTATTTGTGACATTTTAATCCATATCGTTGTATATAATATTTAGATTTTTTTGTTGTTAATTTATTATACAAAATAATTGATAATTTGAAACGTTGTATATAAAAAGTAAGTATCACTAAATTATAAGAATAAAATGAATATTGCTCGTATACAAGATTTTAATTACAACCTTAAAAATTCTTATAGACAAAATAATTAATACAGATAACGGTTTATAAATTATAAATATTGAGATTACAAAAAAATTACAACATAATTGAGATGACTAGCTTGGTTTATCGATGTCGAAGCGAACAATTTCATACCATAGTCATCATATACAAAAGATTAGTCATGAGACACTACAACATATGCCCTTTTGGCTAAGTTTTAAATGGAAACGATTAAAAAGTCATCGTTAAAAGTATCCTTTGGGCAATGATTTATAGCTTTGTCATTGTGAGTAAACGATTTGACAATGATATAGAAAACCGTCAGTAAATTGAACCTATTTTACAATGATTAGAGACAAACTTCGTAATAACAACAAGTTTTTACAATGATTACATAGTTTCGTCCCTAATATTGCAACATAGCGCCGAATAGGAATATTGTCACAGGTTGTCGTGAAAGATCAATATATTTTACGTCAATTATCAGGAGGTGTTGCAAATGGCACCAACAAATAGTGATTGAAAAGTTTTTTGGAATGTGAGTCCTTTTGCCACGATTGTTACAATTCATCGCCATTACGATAACATTTGGAGCAAATGGCGCCAACAAATAGCGAATGAAAAAGTTTTTGGTTGCCAATAATCTGTCGTCTTTCGACGATTACAAAAATCATTGTGAAAAGTTATGATAAACAATATATTTGGCAATGATTGTTGCCAAGTGTCGTAGAAGATGACACTTATGGTGACTTTTCCTGAAATTCATCGCCATTTTGCTAGCATTTGGTGGCGGTTGTGTAAGTCATCGCAAAAAATTGATTTTAAATATCTTTTATAAATTGGTAGGGGAATTTTGATGAATTTTTGTATTTGATAGTATTCTTAAAATTAATAATATTTGGAAGATAGTTTGTTAATGGTAATTGTACTTAATAATCCTAGTTAAGGTTAATTACAATTGATATTTATATAATCCTAGTTAAGCTATCTTTTGTTGTAAAGTTGTTTTGAATCTTTAAAACATATTGTTGAAAAACACATGATAGAGTACTTAAAATTTGAAAAGTAAATATATTTGGACATAAAAAGATAATCAAACCAAAAATTTTAATTTTAATTGGATAAAAATATCATAAATTTAAGTTAATCACTATTCTTAATCATTAATATTTATTAGTAAAATAATTATTTATAGAAATTTTGGAATTGGTAGCAATATAATATAATGATTTATGGTAAGTATTACAAGATTTTAACTAGAAGTTTAACAATTCTTACAGATCAACAACAATAACAACAACAACACCTAGTGTGAATCCCACTAATACATGGGATTTAAGGAAGTCCAATGATACGCAGCCTTACCCTTAACTAGTAGAGAGACCGTTTTAAAATTTCTTACAGACAGAATAATAAATAAAGTCTCTAGCTAATTCCATTAATAAAGAAATAAAATAATTATTTTTTGGATTCCAAGTGGCATAAGAGTCAGTAAATGTACTGAGTTCCTTATGTCTGGATTCCCAAGAAAGGTCCTTACATGTTTTAAGGAACTAATTGAAATAGTGAAAGATCTTTTTTCAGGTGCTGGGTTATTGACACCCTCTTCCAACAACTTCTTGGCTATACCTAAACTTCTAGAGGATACAGTGAATGAATCCTGAGTTGCAATATGGATCACTAAATCAAATGAAATGTTAGTATGATGCATTTCACCTAAGACATAATCAATATAGAACTTAGATATCTAGTTTAGTGAAAACGTATAACGAACCCAAAATGGAACACATGCATACATGGTTTACCAGACATAGTCATTGGAAATGACGGGTTTTCCAAAAAAAAGCTGATTTCCTTAATGCTTTATACCATTGTGACATAGCCTCTGCCTCCATTTCCATTTATGTTCCCTTGAAGATTCAAAGAAGTTTAACACAACATATAGTATATGCAATCAAATGTTCATATATATAATAGCTTTATAAAAAGAAATGAGATCTAGATAATAAATAAAGTGAGGTAGTTCAGATGACACTAAAAACCTTGAAGAAGAAGATCGGCCTTAGAAGGAAAACGGTTATTAGTGTAGGGTTTGGAGAAGATACAAAAGCAAGGATTCAAAGTTGTAGCAAGGAGTTGGTATATTTTTGCCACCTTATTCTTATGTATACTGCTTTTCTTATACTGTATCATATATAGCTGAAACATGTTGTTTTGGTTATGTTATTTCCACTGGGTTTTGATTTCAAAAAAGTTTTGAAATATACCTTTTAAGCAAATCTTGCATGCTTTTGTTTTCGATCCAACAATTAGTATCAAAGCCATTTTCTTATGCATGATATGCATGGGTTGTCAATTAAATGTTGTATGCTGCATATTTTTATGTGATAGAAATATATATGTGTATGTTTTTCTCTTTTAGTTGTCTATAGAATATAGTTTTACCTTGTAAATTTTTCTTCGTTTGTTTTGTAACAAGAAGGGTGACCTATCATCATCATGTTTCCTCATTGGTTCCTTTTTTATATTTTCTTTGATTTTGTAACGTACAAAATTCTGTAATATTGAAGATGGAGCAACCATGGATTGAAGAGAAGCATAGGTAATGGTTTCGGTGTATCCTTTGGTGTATTGGCAAAGTTTCGGGTTTATGAAAATCAAAGTGCTGGAATTTTGTTTTAACAAAGTTTCAGTTTTATGAAAACCAAGGTGCTGGAATTTTTCTTTTAACAAAGTTTAAGTGCTGGAATGTTTTTTAAGTGTTGATTTTACTAAAAACAAGTGCTGGAATGTTTTGTTTTCATATTGCCAAGATTACAGTTTTGATGAAAACAAGTGCTATTTTTTTTTGTTTCCAAAGTGACAAAATTCGTTTTTATGAAAATGCCATTACATATTTTTTTAACCGAATGGTCCGGGTCATGTCGATGAAAAGCTCAAAGTGGAAGATCCAAGTCCAAAATGTTTTTTTTGGGCCTAAAAGCCTTGTAATTTTGTTTATGTTCTAGGATGGATAGTCAAATGTGTCCTATTAGTTCATGAAATGAATGGATAAATGGATGCAAATAGTATGGGATATTATGTGATTGTATGCCATTTAGAAAATTGCCAACCTTAGTATTTGCCATGCATTCATTATGTATGAGATATATAATGAAATAATATAGGCTGGATAATTTATTACATCTAGGCAAGATGGTTTTTATTAAAAACTTAAAGACTGAAAAGATTGAGAGGGAGAGGATGCTCATATGAGAGTCCACGGCCTTCATACGATGGCCCATTTGCATTTGGTGAAGTATTACTCCCTACTAGAGGACATGAATCCTAGATCTTGCATGGTTTGGATCCTGCAAGTTCAACAACATAAGCGATGGCAAAATGGTGACAAGACTTGTAAGTGTTATATTCTAGCTTTTGACTGTGAAATGCTGCAAAAGTAAATTTCTTACATGAAAACTGCTAGTGCAATGGTCCCTCACCTATATGAGATGTTTGGTGTGAGCACCAGGTCTCTAAGAGTGAAAGCTATCCAAACCTTTCATAATCTCAGACAATAAACTGGTGAATCGGTGTGAGATTACATGCTGAAGGTAATCTCTACGGTTACTGAGGTTGAGATGCTTAGGGCGGATATAGATGAGGACACACAGATGATTATGATCATCGATAGCTTAAACTCATTTTTTCCATCAATTTAAGTTGGACTATGAGCTCAACAGTAAAGATTGCACCTTAAGTGAGTTGATGAATACCCTCTAGAGGATGAAGGAGATATTAAATATCAAGGCTTATGGGCCAGAAGCTAATGTAGCATCTTTTTCTAAGCCCAAGATTAAGGGAAAGCAAAAGAATAAGGTCTAATGAAAAAGAAGGCCCAAATAGGGGTCAAAATCTAAACCATAAAAAAGAAGGCCAAAGCGGACACCAAGAAAAAGTGTTTACAATATGGTGAGCAGGGTCACTGGAAAAGAAACTGTACAGTCTACGTTGAGTCCCTCAAAAGCAAACAAAGTATAGGTTTGCTAAGATTTTTAGGAACTAGAAATGTGGCCGATTCTGATTCTTGGATTTTAGATTTAGGAGCCACTAACCATGTTTGCGACTCTTTGCAGGGGTTTTAGCAAAGGAAAAGACTACATAAAGGATAGTTTCAAGTCAGGATAGCAGATGGATCATATGTTTCAGTAGGATCTGTGGAAGTAATTATCTTGGATTTTCCTAGTGTTCATAGGTTATATTTAGAGGATGTATATTACATCCCAATGATTGTAAGGAATATGATTTCTATTTTTTGTCTAATAAAATCGGGTTATTCCTTATATTTTGAAATTGTTATTTCAATATATGAGAATAAGCATTTTATTTATAATGTGATAATTAAACAGGGTTTGTTCTCCATAGAACCTATGATAGGCTCACTAAACACCACAGTATTAATAAAACTAAGACAATCCAATGACTGTAGCATTAATTCAAAATATTTGTGGAATTTAGGAATGGGTCTTATCAATTGGAAAAGACTTGATAGGTTGCTGAAGGACAAGATCCTTGCGGGCTTCGATAATGATCCATTACCCACTTGTGAGTCTTGTATTGACGGAAAAATAACTAAAGCCTCATTTCCTTTTAAAGGAAATAGATCTGAATCCACGCTAAACCTGTTACACACTAATGTGTGTGGGCCTATGAACGTACAAGCTAGAGGAGGTTATGAATACTTTATAAGCTTTATAGATGATTAGTCTAGACATGGTTATCTGTATTTGATGCACAAAAAGAGTGATTCCTTTGAAAGGTTCAAAGAATTCAATGTTGAAGCTGAGAAGTAGCTAGGCAAGTCATTAAAACAACTTTGATCGGATCGAGGTGGTGAGTACTTATCTGAAGAGTTCCACCAATTCCTAATTGAGAATGGAATTGTTTCTAACTTGTTAGCTCCCAAAAAACCTCAATAGAATGGTATAGCTGAGAGGAGGAATAGGAATCTATTGGAAATGGTAAGATCAATGATGTCCTATGTTAGCCTTCCAGAATCATTCTGGAGATATGCCATGCAAATGATAACTTATCTTCTTAACTTTTCTCCAACAAAATCGATGACTAAACACCTAGGGAGTTGTGGACTAGACGAGTGCCTTCATTAAGGCACTTGATGTAACATCCCGTTTCCCTAGAACGGGTCGGACCTGAGAAACAGGCCCAAGTGAGGTCAATCGGAGAAGTTAGG
>JANZXR010000172.1:19263062-19274892 GCA_027575705.1 Erythroxylum echinodendron | reverse complement strand
CCAGACGAAGACAATTTTTTCTGTTCTGTCCATCGCAACCAAACACCTCACTGTCTCCAATTTTTGTTCTGTTCTGTTTTCAAATTTCTGTCTCGCCCATCTCTGCATCTTGAAGACAGCAACCAAACAGACAGAAAAGGAGCGACCAGGACTGTCTAGCTCCAGTGTGGCCTGTGGATGCTTAACTTTGGGATGTTTGCCCACACTCCTCCTCCACTTGAACTTTTCTATTGAAGTATGTGATCCACTGCCGTAAGTCAAAAACGTCAAAATGCCAAATGTTAAATGTTTTCCACTTTCGTGTGAAATTGTCAGTCAAGTTGAAAAAAGAATCATCGGTTAGGATAAATAAAGACAAAATACAAAATGATCAAGAATTATGGAAGAAGGAAAAATGGAATTATATCAGGCAATCATTACATCACAAAAGAAAATCAAATTTGACACATTTATATTTCAAAAGAAGATATTCTTAAAAAAAATTATAGTTCAATCCGAAATTAATTAATTAATATAATTAAGTATTTGATTAATAATGTAAAATAACTAATATTTAAATTAATTATGCTTTAAATAGTTTGAATACAATATTAGATTAAAATTTTGGACCGTCTTATAAACGTACGTCTTAAAAAGAAACAGATCTTTCCTGCTATTTTGTCCTACCTTATTCTATAAGCAAAGTAGACACAGGTAACACGACTGAACCGTCTTAAAGGATTGTCAAATTCAAAGACTTGTATACTTATTCCGACTAATGCAGAAACATTAGGTTTTCTTCCTTATTGTGCTTCTTGCGTTGTCGTTTTACCAAACAGAAAAGTTTGATAACCCTTGCTCGTCGAGTTACTAATTTGCTGTAGGCAAATGAGCTAGCCCCACCTACCTACCTACCCCGACTACCCCTCTAGGCTAGGGAGAATGAGCGTTGTAGCAAATCCACTTGACCTACATTTCAAACACATGTGCAACCAATCGACCACCCTTCTCTCGCATACTTACAGCGGAAGCGGAACCATAAATATAAATTACAGAAAAATAATAACAATAAATTTATAAAATTATAAAATTATTTTAATTTTAAATTAAAAACGTAAAATATCTAACGATATATTTATTTTTCAGATAAAAGAATCAAGCCATGTATATTAAATTCAGGAATTTTAAATTTTAAACTTTAACAAATTTAATGAGGAATATTTTGCTTAATTGATCCATTAGAAAACACTAAGATTTCATTTATATCCGACTCTATTTAGATAATCCTCGTAATAAATTTCCTCTAAACGAATCCCTTAATCAGCAAATGGCAATTCTGTAATTATTGAATATAACCTCAATGATCAGTAATTTAATTCGCATTACTCCTTCCCTCTATAAAGCCATCCCTCCGTTTGTAAACAAACATCAAGCCAACAACGAAGGACTGGTAAGATGTCTCTGTTAGCCACCGAATTCCAAGTCGGGAAAATGGCCGTGAAGCTTCCGTCTGTCAGTGAAGTCCAAGTCGAGAACGTCACTTTCTTGCCGATGGCGAAGCCTCCAGCCAGCAGCAAAACTCTGTTCCTTGGTGGTGCAGGTTAGAGTCAGCTATAATGACCGTTTACCCTTTTAACTTATCACTTGTTGCTAACTTGTTCTCATCTGGTTGGATCTTTGGTTTTGTATGCAGGAGAGAGAGGCTTAGAGATCCAGGGCAAGTACATAAAATTCACTGCTATCGGTGTGTACTTGGAGGACGCTGCTGTGCCGTCGCTCGCCGTGAAATGGAGGGGAAAGAGCATCGATGAGTTGGTTGATTCCGTTGAGTTCTTTAGAGAGATTGTTACAGGTAAAAGTTGGGCGTTCTTGAGTTTGATTAGATTTAACGGCAGTTATTCGTAGAAACAATCAAAACAAGAGGTTGACTGTTTTGACATTTGATTTCGCTTGTCTGGAAGTGAAAAGAACTTTACAATAATCGCCAATAGATCTATGGAATTTGTGGCTAAGAAGGTGAAGTTCAGAATTAACAGAAGGAAACAGGGAAATTACATGTTGCTAAGCTCTCTGATTAGAAAACAAGTACTGTCCTAAATTCAATTTGGATATTTTGTGAAAAGATCACCATTATCTATAGCATATAGTATTTGGTATCTCCACTACTGATTGTGGTGGATGCTTCATTCTAAATTTAAGGGACATTATTTAAATATCAACCAATCATTGCATTCATTTTGGATATTGTTGATGTCGTCTATGATAATTCAGAAAAGAAGGGTTAAGTCAAGATTAAATGCTTCAACTTTATTCAGTATTCACGAACACGAGAAGTGTAGTGTCGATCTGATCATACTCTGGTTGCGTACCTGAAGGTCCCTTTGAGAAGTTCATCCGGGTGACGATGATCTTGCCGTTAACTGGTCAACAATACTCGGAGAAAGTTTCTGAAAATTGTGCTGCTATTTGGAAATCTTTGGGCATTTATACGGACGCAGAAGCCAAAGCCATTGAGAAATTCTTAGAGGTTTTCAAGGAAGAAAAGTTCCCTCCTGGATCCTCTATCCTGTTCACTCAATTACCTAGTGGATCCTTAGCGGTGAGTAAAAAGAAAAAAAAAATTCCTCTTTTTCTTTTACTCAATCTTCCACTGTAAATAAATAAAATAAGATTTCCTTTGAGCAGAGTGGTTTTAATATAGTGTTAAATGAACCCTTTTCTTCTATCCGTCCACAGATTAGCTTCTCAAAAGATGAGTCTGTACCAGAAATTGAAAGTGCAGTTATAGAGAACAAGCTACTTTCAGAGGCAGTGCTGGAATCAATTATTGGCAAGCACGGTGTTTCTCCTCAAGCTAGGCAGAGTATGGCTGCAAGGTTGTCGGATTTGTTCAAAGTAAATGTTGAAAATAGCGTCTAACGACATTGACTTTGTAAAACCGAACATTTATGTTCTTGTCTCCGGCTAATAAAGTTAAGTCCTCTTACTGCTTGTATTTGTTGCCACGAGTCGAGCAGCCAAGAACCCGGCACTCACAGGAGGAATATCTTCGTCACCTTATACAAGGACTAAATAAGTAACATTAATGTAAGAGGCCTTCAGTTCTTCACATTAATATAAATCATCGTCCTTAATATCTAGTTGAAGTTTCGCAAAGGTACAAAATTTGAAGAGGTCTAATAATAAGCAACTTTATTCTTACCTAGTATAGAGGTTTTTTCTGATAAACTCATATGCACTGTATCATGACGATACTATAATTTGATGTGCATACATATTAAAAAAATCAAATAAGTAAATAATTAAATCAAATAAAATAATTAAATGTAAAAAATACAAAAATACAAATAAATAATGAAGACAAACAATAAAAATAAAAAATAGTTAAGGCAATACAAAATAATGTATGTATAGAACGAGTCAATGATTAGCAATAAATAGTAAGACAAAAATAAATACCAAAAAAGATCCGTACAAGAATAATTCCAACTAGGCCTATCGTTACAGTAATTATGTTAAGTAGGAAACTAACTAAGCTAAAAGCCTTGTTCGGTAAGTGATTGATAAGCTATTTTTTGGCAAATTGAGAGGTATTTGACTATTTGACCATATCAAACCGCTGATAATCATGTTTGATAATCAGCTAATTGGGATGGCGGATTGAACTTAATATGTTGTTTTTTAAAAATGCTCCTCATACCTCTCAATGCATCAAAAATTAGGAGTGTTTTGCTTAAGCAGCTGAGAAATTAAAGAATGAAAAGATAATTGTGCCTAAAAGTTATTACAAATTACTGAAGTACTAATCTTTTATTATTGTTTTCCTTTCACCAAATAGTAGTACCCTAGATTGCCATCTTTTATTATTACAACTAAGACATCAAAAGACATAGGTTAGTGATAAATAAGTTGATATATTAGAAAAATGAACTTTAACTTGATTAATATGGAGAAAGAAAGTAGTAGTAGTAGTAGTAGTAGTAGTAGTAGTAGTAATACATCAATTGGTCAAATCAATTGATCTAATATGCTATCAGCTAACCACTGATAGAATCAACTAACAACTAATGCAATTTGTTGATTGTCAAATAAGGCCAAACTAATTAGGATGTAAGTACTATGTAGTAAATGCAAAGGACAGGGTTTAATATAACCTACAAGAACATGAATGTCCTTTTTAAGAAAGATCTTTTGCCCATATCCTAGTATGTCAAATTTTCCTATTGCGGGCCAAGTCCTCAATAAGATCTAATCTAGCCATATCATTCTTGATCACTTCTTCTCAGTTCTTTTTAGGTCTTTGTTTTTTCCTCTTATAGTCTCTAAATATTATTTTCTTGCATTTTCTCACTAGACCGTCAGAGTGTCTCCTTTTAACATGTCCAAACCACCAAAGTCTTATCTCTCTCAATTTGTCATCAATACCAACCACCTTTAATTTGTCTCTTACTATTAAATTCTTGACACTATCTCTTTTGATAAGATTACACATCCACCAGAGCATCATTATCTCCTTGACTAAAAGTTATTTTTATGTATTTATTTGATGGGTCAACACTCCGTTCTATATAATATGGTTGGCCTAATTTCTAAACAATAGAATTTACCTTTGAGCTTGAATGGTATCTTCTTGTCACGTAAAACTCCTGATGCACTTCTTTATTTGAGCCACCCTAATCTGATACGATGTGCTCTATCTTTATTGATCTCTCTATTACTTTGGATGATAGACCCTAGGTACTTAAAACACTCCTTTTGTGGTATAACTTCTGATGCAATCTTCACCTCTATAGTGGTAGCCACTTGATGGCCCGAAAAGTTGCATTCTAAGTACTCAATCTTAGTTCCGCTCATTTTAAAACCCTTTGACTCTAATGTTTTTCTCTAACATTTTAGCTTGACATTGACCTCCACTCTTGTCTCATCCACTAAGACAATATCATCAGTAAACAACATACATCAAGGCGCATCTTCTTGAATATTCTTGGTAAGCTCATCCATCACTACTGCAAATAGAAAAGGCCTTAATACAAAACCTTAGTGTAGCACAATACCAATAGAAAAATTCTCAGTATCTCCTATTATCGTCCTTACTCTAATCATTGTCCCTTCATGCATATCTCTAATCTATCGTATATAGGTCATTGGAACTCTTTTAACCTTCAAACACCTCCACATGAGTTTCCTAAGAATCTGTCATATGCCTTCTTTAAATTAATAAAAACCTGTATGTCTTTCCTTGTAATATTCCATTAATCTTCTAAGAAGGTGTAAAACTTCTATCATGGACCTTTCTAGCATAAAGAAAATTTGGTTTTCCAATATAGAAGCCACCTTTCTTACTCTCTTCTTAATGACCTTCTCTTATAACTTCATGGTGTCACTAATTAGTTTGATGCCTCTATAGTTGTTACAATTTTGGATGTCCCATTTGCTCTTGTATAAATGAATTACCATATTCAGTCTTCATTCATTCGGCATTCTGGCCGACTCGAGAATCGCATTAAAAATCTTGATTAACCAATTAAGACCATCATGCCTAGGCTCTTCTATACCTATATGGGTATCTCATCCGATCCTATTGCCCTTCCACTCTTCATCTCCCTTAAAGCTTTTTTAATTTCTTCCTTTGTGATTAGTTTACACCGAGACAAGTTACGAAATCTCTCAGACTTACTGAGGTCACCTAAAGAGATTTTGTCCTCTATACCTTCATTAAAAAAGGCCATAGAAGTATCTCTGTTAACAACTCTTGATGTCATCTTCCTCCGTAAGAACCTGCCCTGCTTCAGTTCTTATACATTGAACTTGGTCTAAGTCTTTCATTTTTCGTTCCTTAACTCTTGCCAACTTAAAAATGTCCTTTGCTCCTTTTTTAGTATTCAATCTCCTGTACAAATTCTTATAAGCTCCACCTTTGGCCACTGAGATTGTGTTCTTTGCCTCTTTTTTTGCCATTTTGTACCTTTCTTTATTAGCTTTTCTCTCTTCCTCCGTGGTACTTTCCAATAGAGCTTTATATGCTCCCTTTTTAGCCTTCAGCTTTTCTTGCACATCCTCAGCTCACCACCAAGATTCCATTTTACCACCCCTCGACCCTTTAAAAACTCCCAATATCTCTTTAGCAGTATTCTTTAACAGAGTTGCTACTCCTTCCGACATCTGATTAGCATCTCCTTCTGATTTCCATCAGCTCCATATTTTATTCTATCCTTAAATTATTCTATCATGTCCCCTTTCAGATTCTACCATCTAACTTTAGTACACCTCCTAATATGTCCCTTGTTCCTCAATCCCTTAATTTCAAGATCCAAAACTAATAGTTTATGCTAAGTTACTAAGCATGCTTTCGAAATCACCTTACAATCCTTACACCTAGTTCGATCTATCCATCTTACAAGGAAATAATCAATTTGAGTCTTCATGGTTCTACTCTTATAAGTCACTAGTTGCTCCTAATTCTTCTTGAATAAAGATTTAGCTATCATTAACTCAAATGCTACCGCCATGTCCAATAAAGCAATCTCACTAACATTCCTATCTTTGTACCCAAAATCCCTATGAGCCCATGGATATTCGTCCAATGCTGCCCTTATATGATCATTAAAATCTCCTCCTAAAATAACATTCTCTGTTGGGCGCGGGTCTTGGTACTTAACTCATGGCAGCAAGACGTGAGGATTGGGTGAAGATTAAGTGAGAAAAGAAATTAAAAAGAAAATAAAATAACAAAAAGAATTCAAAAAGTCACATATTATAACTAAGAAAATTACAACTGATAAATAAAAAGTCACGACCGTGAATAATAAAAAGAATTAAAGTCACAGTTATGACTTTAGTGGTTATGACCACGACCAAGAAAGGTCACGATCGTGCAAGTGGACGATTGTGCACTCTCGAGAATAAAGGGGGCTGGTCATGACTTTGTATGAGTATAATCGTGCATACCTGTTAAAAGGGGGTTCGGTCACGATTGTGCATATGCACGATCGTGGACCCCTGATGTGCACTCATATTTGCAAAGGTCATAACTTTTAATTCTAATTTTTAAAGATTGCAAACTTTATGTGATTGCAAAACTAAAAAGATAAGCTACAACTTCTACAAAGACAACTTTGTCTAATTCTACCTAGATTAATACAGTTTATTCACAAAAGTCAGAACAAAATTTCTATCCCCCTTTTTCTCTACTGCCTATATGGACTTCTATACATTTTCCAAAAGATACGAATCCAACAACACTAAAAGTACATGCTTGAATCATGTAACAGACTCCCAACATAACAATTTATTTTAAGACTATCCAGTGCCATCAACAACACACAATTCCATTTCTAACTGAAATTAACTACCTCATAGAGAAGAAAATTTGAACATGTACAAAAGAGAAAATTTTCAACCCTTACTTTCATTTCTCAAACAAAATAGAGTTTCAATTCCCAAACAAAACAGAGATTTTACATAACTTTAATTACATATCAAGAGTCAAAATAGTAGCATAATTTAAAAATACAAAATGAAAGCTCATGCTTGCAAAGCTATCAAACGTATTCGAACTAACTTAGTTACAAAAGATAGATTTCATAGAGTTTGCCAAAGTTTTGCAAGAATCAATTGTCTGCTCTTTCTGCACCTGAGGAGTGGGAAAGATAATGGGGTGAGCTGTAAAGCTCAGTGGCTAATACGCCTATAGCCATTGGTAACGAGCCATATAATCTAGCAATTTTAAAATATCCACAATCCAGCTCACAGAGCACATAGTTAAAAATGCTATCATATAAATCATATCATGTACATTCAACCATCAAAACATAATACTCAAATGCATGTCGTGCCCAACAAATCACCATGAAATGCACAAATATAATAGCTTGAGAGAATCCTATGGAA
This sequence comes from Erythroxylum echinodendron, assembly GCA_027575705.1. Taxonomy (NCBI): domain Eukaryota; kingdom Viridiplantae; phylum Streptophyta; class Magnoliopsida; order Malpighiales; family Erythroxylaceae; genus Erythroxylum; species Erythroxylum echinodendron. The sequence goes on along the minus strand of JANZXR010000172.1, from coordinate 19,267,023 downwards.
CGAAATGGAAATCAAAGATTACACCATGAACGAACTGAGTTCTTTTCTTAGGAGCTCATATGTCACAAGTAGGCAACCGAGAGAAGGCTTTAAGTCAATGTGCATGTGATGAACGAAATGATATCTCTCTTGCCCACACAAGCAAATTTTGATGCTCAACTTATTTCATCACATATTCATACTTTCATGCTTCTTGTGCTTTTTCTTCTTTTCATTTATACAAAATGCAGTAAAATCTTTCAAGACATAACAAGATAATAAATCACAGTGCTTTTTCCAGTAATCATAATAATTCAATGTTAAACAATTTAAGCATATAAGCAAAGAATAATTCAATCCATCATTATAATAACTATAAACATATTACCCATCTAATTTATAATAGGTTCAAACTTAAGTTCATCTTTCCTCTTGTTCTTCCTTTAGATTTTCTTAGTTTCATTCAAACAAACAAACCTTCATTCAAACTAATTTACAAACAGAAATTCCATAAAGCTTTAATATCCAAAAATGAGCTTAGACTTAATCTACTTATGGTTTATCTAAGCTAAAATAACTAAGATCTAGTTGAAAATCCATAAAAATCAAGAATAGATTTCTTGGTTCTCTCCTTTCTCCCTTCATTTTTAGCATATAAAACTCATTCTCACTAGTTTCTTCTTCTACCAAAGCAAGAAGAAAAGATGCAAGTTACCTAAACTCAGCTGAATTGTTTCCATCTTCTTCTTTCTCCTTTTTCTTTCTTTCCTTCTTCTTTTTCTGGTTTGTTTTTCTCTCTCTTGTCTTCTTCTAATTCCTTCTAAGATATTCTTTCTTTTTCTTTCTTACTTTTACACGACTCTCTTCATCTTTCTCATTTCTTTCTTATTAATTTAAGACAAATTTTTGTCTTTCCAAGCTTATCTTTCCATATTTAATTTAATGCCAACTGACTCCTTAACTCAATTCTAACATTTTTATTTAATACATGCAAACACATGGAAATAAAAATATTCATAGCTAAACTTTAACAGATTCTAATTTAATAAATTCTAATTTCTAAGAAAAAGTTTAGGGTCTACATTCTCACTATTGGGGATTTATTGAATCACCTCATCTAAAACCTCTCATAATTGATGTTTTTGTTGTTCGTCTGAAGCTGCTTGAGGTGCATACGCACACATTACATTGAAAACAATACTACTCACCACAATCTTAACAGCCATAATCTTATCATTTTTCTTTTTTATCTCCACATAAGTTCCTTAACAACTAAGATACCTACCTCATTCTGTCATCTCGAACTCCTTGAGTACCACAATTTGCCATTAATATCTTTCGCTTTAGGGCCCATCCAATTTGTCTCCTAGATCCATGCCATATGAATATTATATTTATCTAAAATCTCCACTAATTCTAGAGGCTTCCTTGTAAGGGTCTTAATATTCCAAGAACCTATTCGTAGTCTATCACCATCTTTTGTACTCTTACATATGAAACTTACCGAAGGACTAGCCCTTGCACTATCATTGGCATACAAAGCCATCACCCCTAACTCAATGCCCCCCAAAAGCCCAAGAAGAGGATTCCATAAGTCACTAACAACTCTAATAAACTTTAGAGAGCAAACAACCCTAAGTAAGGGAATATTATAGTAGAAAAATTATTAATCCAATAAGCCATGCTAATAGAACACTAGAAAAAGACTAGCAAAAATAAAAAAGGAAGAAGGGAAGTATTCAATATATGTATAGAAATTTGAAACATCTATCTGTTAACAAGCTAGAATATAAAAAGTAAAACCCATATTACCAAAAGGAAGGTATTCAAAAAATATCCTGCTAGAAAAAAAAGGCCTTTGTATTGTAGTTTCTACAACAATCTCCATGTAATACCAAAAACATCTAAAGATGGAGAAATAACATGTTAGTGGTAAAAAAAAACCAATTCTATGCACACTTTAAGGGACTCACATACAAATCAAACCTTACGTACAGTAACAATACAAATGAACTCAAAAGTTAAAAGCAGTAGTCAGAATGAGGGTAGCAAAAAAGATGAAGCGAATAGACGGTGACAAATATACCATTACCAGAGTCTTTACAAATACAAAACCTAATACTAGCAGCGACAGTAGAAATAGAGATGAGCTCGCTCCTTCAACCTGTAAAACTCCACTTCACAACCTACAAAAATAAGTGCAAAAAAAAAAAGAAATATAAAATACTAGGTGTTGCCAAATGTCTATATCAATGATTCACTAATTAAAACTTCACAGTGCCTAGTCTTAGACAATGTAGAAGGCAATCTGGTTCCTCCATACGAAATCCTCTGAAGTGGCTCACAGGCAAACAAGACACAAGCCTCGCTTCAACCGCTCGCCACACCAAACGAGCACGCCTTGGTGATCAATGGTGAGATTCCAGCGGCTACTAGAGGAGGAAAGCAGCGATACAAACCAAATCTTCACATTAATATAAATATGCGATTTAATTTAACTTTAACAATCTGGCATTCAATTATATGCAAAAATGGGATACTTTTAAATGATCAAAAAATTTATAAAACAAAATTCAGTTGACAATTGAATTAATAACTTGTAGTAACAATTTCAGAATTAATGACACGATTTTGTGGGAATAATGGATTATATGGACAGTGGCGAAGCCAAGAATGTCTTAGAGCCGGGGCTGATTGAACAGCAATGGACTGACGGTGAAGACTTCCGGCAAATTCAAAATTAATTCAAAAAACAATTTCATATTCACAAAACACATTCAAAAATGAAGTTAACTAAAATATTCAAATTATAATATCTTTACACATTTTTAGAGACATTAGAGCTAATAAACAATAATTGTTTTCGGCGAGTTGTCATATACCGCCCCGTATAGGAGCCAAAGGTCCCATAATAAGCATAGTTCCGAAACACATTGGAAAGAGGTGAAGTTGCATGGCTGATTCGATGAACAAAAAATGTTTCTATGATACGCTTGAAGTAGTGGAAACACCAGTAGTATAAAGCTTACGTCTGAACAGGATGGATTACCCACTCCGCCTTCTGGTCAAAATATTTGTACAGTGAGAAGTAGTAAAAAATAGGGTAGAGGACCAAAGGACCCAGATACTCAAAAAAGAAAAGTGTCCGATAGGAAACTTGTGGACCCAAGTCCTTGAAAACTAAAGTTAAGTTGTCTGAATTACCGTCAGAGTAATCCTTCAGACTCTTCTTGTAGTTAAGGACAATAGGTCTAGGGACAAGCCCCAGCACGGGGGCTTGTCCCCATGTGGCTCTGCCATTGTATATGGATAACAATGATTATATTTAGTCGAAATTCGTTCTAAAAATGAAAATGCAAAAGAAAGTACTTTTATGTTTTTTAAAATTTATTTCAATTACTTATGTTTCAATATTTATTGATTAACGTTTTCTATGAAAGATAAGTTTAAATTTGTAACCTGTCGGGAGGTATTGTCAGCAAGATTAATTTACTTGTGAAAATAATTAAGAGTAGCACCATTTTGATGGGTCTTAGTAATACTTTCTGTTGGAAATTAATTCAAATTTTAGAATTGTTAAAATTTCTTTAGAATAGATTTATTTTTAATTTTGCAAATTCTGTAAGATAATTTTTTGATTTTATTCTACTTTATTACGATCAAAATATTTGACTTTGATAAAGATTTATTTTAATTTTCAATTTATTTGTAAGCTTATATAAAGGCATCAGATAGAATGAACGAATGAGTTAAGTTACAAAATTGCATACCAAAAATTTAACACTTTCTTGCTTCTATCCCAATTGGAGCTTTTTAAGTATATATACTAAGGACAAACAGGATGGACGACCACGGAATTCATCTCGTTCGTCCGTTTAATCTGACGGTCATTACCCACCCCCCCCGTCTATATGTCGTATGTCGTATGTCGTATATATATTTAGCTTTTTCTTCTGTTTCTCTCTGTTAGCATCTTTCTTCT
>JANZXR010000172.1:19233926-19262962 GCA_027575705.1 Erythroxylum echinodendron | reverse complement strand
TTTAAATAAAATAATTTATTTTTAAGTTTAATTTAATGTATAATTATTATTAGTAATAAAAATATTTATTTTATTTTTAAATTTAAAGTTAAAAAATCACAATAAAAATTTAACTAATAATTAATTATAAAAACTTTGAAAAAAGAGGGGGGAGAGGGGGGAGAGAGGGGGGAGATTTTTTAAAAAATTTGAAAATTTTGCAAAAAATTCTATAAATTTTTGAAAATTTTCGGTACCGGCCGGTACTGACCGGTGTTATAGGTACCGGCTGGTATAAATTTTTGAAAATTTTTAGTATCGGCCGGTACTGACCGGTATTATAGGTACCGGCCGGTATTGACCGGTACCAAAAACGTCAGTACCTTTCCATTTTTCGGCATATACGGTACCGTCCGGCCGGTATAGAATAGTACCCATAACAGTGCTTTGTAAAAGTTTACAAATGTCATTAATTGAATTGATAGCTAATGGATGAGAACTAATATGATTTGACTCAAAATAGAGTAGACATTAATTTCATTTCCATGTCTAATCAGAAAATTGTATGATGAATTATTAAATTATACAAAAAAATCATCCATAGAAAGGTGAGTCAAAACTACTTTGATATTTCTAAATATTTGAGTGATCATGACGCGTTGCTAGACGTCAATCTTGATCTATGATTATAAATTGTTTAATTGGAGAATTAAAGATGAATTAAAAGGAGTTTTAATTTATATAATTCTAACTATGAATAAGAATTATAATTTATAATTATTGTCAACATATTTGAGAACTTAATAGGTCTCACATATAGACTAGATTGAAGAGAACAAAGTTAATCAAGTTAGACTTGAAGGTAAAGTTTAAGAAACTTTATAAGGAAATATGAGATCTTTAATAAATAAGGACCAATATGTGATATTGAATTTTATCTGGGCATAATCGATATTGAATTAGAATTATTTGTAATTCTAATTAAAGTTTAATTGAAATTAGAATTTAATTTCAATTAAATTATTAAAACGTCTAGAACCTATTATAAATAAGCTTAAGCTCTATGGAGCTAGCGCTTCTTGCTTAATTATTTATTTAAGAATTACAGAGCTTTCTCAACTCATTATGTGGATAACGTTAGAGGCCAGACATTTGTACTACTATAGTGATTGAGATAAATCGGTTTAAGAAATAGTTTGAAGGATATTACAAGAAAAGATCAAGTTTCAAAATAAAATACAAATTAAGTTTCCACTTTATTTTGATTTATGTTAATTATTTTATAAAATTAAAAGTTCTTGATTTTTGGGAAATCAAAGGTTACGAAAAGATTTCGTAATTATTCCACTATAATCAGGATCGCATCTCAACCTGGTTTCCCAATACTGTCAACACCTCCATAACTGGAGTTCCAATGTAGGTGGAGTCTATTTAGGTGAAAATGGGTCTGGTTTGCTGAGGGTGTGCCTGTTGCAAACGAGAGACGATGAAGTTCCATTCATTTCTTTGCTAAAAGTTATTCCACTGTGGGTTGCTTTGTGTCCGAAAACTGAGACAAATTTCACACTTAATTTGGTCAATAAAACCAATTTTGGGGGCAACGAAGTCTGGTATGTCTAAATTTCTTGTTTTCTAGGCCTAGACAAATTAATTGGTACCATTCAATTACATAGTTAATTGTTACTCCAATCTTAATATGGAAAAATAACTCTTAAATATTTGGCAAAGTAGTACATCCTTAGAGACAACCAAAAGAATAATAGAATGATGAAAGTAAATTTTATTTTTCCATAAGCTAAATTTTCATTCATGATTCCTATCATTTGGTCATTTAAATTATTCATTCTTTCATCAATAATAGCCATTCATATTGGTGAGTCAATTCTTTCTTGAAATGTGGATTTTAATAATATTTGAATAGTAGAAAGATGTATATATCCGATTTTCTTTCTTTTTCTTTCTTTTTTTGTAATTGTTTATAAATTTGTTCTTTATCTATTAAATTAATACGAATATGTCCGTTACATTAGTCAATTCTAATAGAAGTTTCATGCATTATTTTTCCAAAATAAATAATGTTGTTTCGATTTATAATATTTTTAAAAAGGTTAGAATTAATATCTTTTCCTACTTTAAGATTTAAATTAGTGTTAGCTATGTGTTTTTGTTTTTCATTTGATAATAAGGTATTTATATGGAATGATCCAGTGGATTCGGTTAAATCTAAAGAGTCTAGATCTAATATATTTTCTTGACTAATTTCTTCTGTCATTTGGACGAAAGATTCTGTAATGCTCTGCTAAGGTATTATATAAGGTTTCTAATTCTTGATTGTAAATATTAATTCTAACCTTTTTGAAAATATTATAAATCGAAACAACATTATTTATTTTGGAAAAATAATACATGAAACTCTTATTATAATAGCCAATGTAAAAATTCAATATATTCCTTCTATTGCTAACAGTCTTGCAGATATACTCACTCGAGAATGGAAGCCACTATCATCAGCCTAAAGGATTCATTAACCAAAAAAGAGATTATCTTTTCGATAGCACCCAAATCGATTTAATTCTTCTGTTTCTATAGGTTTAGAATTCCAGTTGTATTTATTTTGATTTTCTCATTTTTATTTTTCTCTACTTTGACTAGTTTCAAGTTGATCATCTTGTTTTTGTTGATTTGTATATAATTTCTTCCTGTAACCTCTCTCCCCTAAACACAGCCTGTAGATTGGCAATTAAACAAAAATGAGTTATACAGGTATGATCTTTATGGCTATTATTTCATCACTTATTATTCAAATATTACTTAGTTTTTATTATATTCAACCTTTTTTATTGATGTTAGCTATCAGTTTCACATCTTTAGAACCCCGTGATTTTATTGATTTTCTTCAAACATGTTGGACTCATAGCTTTAGATCTATTCTTCGAACTTATCTACTTGATAAATATCTACTTAATAACTAATGTTTATTTGTACTACCTGTCGTTCTATTCATTTATGTATTATACATATTCAAAAGAAAAATAAAAAACACTACCGAATTTTTAAATGCATTAGAACCTGTAAAAGATTTTTAAATAGTCACTAATGAACTTTATAATAATATTTTGAAATGTTTTTTGAGTATATTCAGAAGCATTAATTGAAAAGAGAAAATTATAATTATGAATAAATTCTCTAATACATTTTTGACTAAGTTTTATTTTCTTTTGAGTATGTATAATATATAAATGAATAGAACGACAGGTGGTACAAATAGGCATTAGTTATTAAGTAGATATTTATCAAGTATATAAGTTCAAAGAATAGATCTAAAGCTATGAGTCCAACATGCTTGAAGAAAATCAATAAAATCGCGGGGATCTAAAGATGTAAAACTGATAGTTAACATGAATAAAAAAGATTGGATATAATAGAAACTAAGTAATATTTGGATAATAAGTGATGAAATAATAACCATAAAGATCATACCTGTATAGCTCGTTTCTGTTTAATCACCAATCTACAGGCTGTATTTGGGAGAGAGAGGTTACAAGAAGAAATTTAAGAGCTTTTTTATTTCATGTTTAGGCCAAAGCCTGAGGTTACATTATATAGAGAAGAAAAGAAGAAAAGACAAAAAAGCTAAAACAAGATAGCTGGTAAAGTAAAGTAGGGGTAAAGGTAAAAGTAAAGAAAAAAGTAAAGGTAAAAGTAAAAGTAAAAAGAAAAGTAAAGGTAGTTGGTTAGCCATGTGTCGGCCATCAACCTTAATAATTACGATAAAAATGAACAGATGTTTGTGATTTCGTCCGTTGAGCTGTTGTCGTCTTTGATGGTTGATGATGAAGGGCATTGGGCACAGTTATGTGTTAGATAATTTTGTAGTTGCTTGCATATTGAATGTTTCCAATCTGGAGATAATTCTTCAAATATCCCAGTTGTGTCTGAGAATTGTGCTTCCATTTGTTTGATGAGTTGGAAAGACTCGGTAGCTATTAGGCTTCGATAGGTAGAAGTCATGATTAAATTGGCTCCTCGGTAATTAAATTTAAGGAGTGATTTGGCATTAATTTTTAAACACTGATTATAAATGCCTTCAATACAATTGAGGTTGAAATGGTTGATTAAATCCTATGAAACTTTATGCTTGGGTGGTTCATCAATGGGTGGATAAATATCGTTGCTTATTCCTATTTGGATATAAGCTATCCGTGGAATTTGGATTGTAGAGTCTTTGAAATTGTCTGCTTTGGTAAATATTGGGTAAGTGCTAAATATTTTGAGAAAAACTTCTTTGTCTTAGGTAAATCGATCCTTGTAGTTTTTGACTGCTTGAATAAAACCAACAGGAAATTCTGCTAGTCTGTGTAAATTAGTGAGGTAAATAGTGTCTATCAATCCGCTTTGGAAGAATAGATAAGTGGTTAAACGTTCTGCTTCGGGGAAGATGATGGCTTTTGGTCTATAAAGTCCTCTGTTCTGCGGATAATATTGGAACTGCTTCTGGGCTTCTGTCCATTCATTTAATTCTTGAAAGCAATCATAGAAAATATCAGATTTATTTTTCTCATTTCCTTTTTGAGAGCATTGGTGGGTATAGCATTGATTCGGTCCATATTAATGGGCTTTCCTAGTTATTTCATTTTGCACTCACTGGAGGGTTTTTCTAAGATTTGTTTATATTGGGTTTTAATATGGGATTTTTGAATTTGACTAAAGCTTTTTCGGCTTCATATTTTATAGTATAAGCTTTGTGGATAATGGATGGTTTTCTTGTGATGTGTATAGAGGCTTTATGCCATTCATCATATAGGCCTACCATGGGTCTATTGAAAATGATATAGGTTTTGTTTTCTTTGTGGTCATCTTTCTTTTGGGCTAAGATAGGTGTAGCAGGACTGGGTTGGATAATAGGAGGAGTGACTGTTTGAGTTATCTGTTGTGGAGTGATAGGTTGAATTGTTATGGTGGTTTGTGTAATTTGTTTTCTAACAGTTGGATGGTAGACCATAGCTGGTTAATTTCTTTAGTGACTACTCCCACTTGTTGTTGTAGCTCTAATAATTCTGTCTCTCTTTTAGTTAATGAATCCTTTAGGCTGATGATAGCAGCTTCTATTTTTAAGTGAGTGTATCTGCAAGATTGTTAGTAAGAGAAGGAATATATTGAATTTGAAATTGATATTAAGCTAATTCCAATTGCCACCAAATTAATCGGCATTGAATATAATTAGTTTTAATATTATATTTGGTAAATCCATATAAATACTTAAATTTTAGAATTCCAATTACCACTGAATTAATCGGGCTTGATTATAATTAGTTTTAATATTATATTTGGTAAATCCACATAAATAATGTTTATACCAGATGTTATGGAAGATAGCAAAATTTTATAATTGAGTATGAAAATGTTGTTTATGTATGGTAAAGTGCATTAATGAGGATGAAGACAATGGAAAATAAAAAAATATTGAAGAGAATGTCAAACTTGGAAAAAGTTTGAAACATTGAAAAAACCATAATATTGTGTAAACATTTTTGGAACATTTATTTTACTACTACAAGTTATTTTCTTAAGGAGGATCATTCATATATCCACTACAACTAGACCATGATTTCCAAACTCAAAATGCTACTCTACAGAAATTGAGAGCTAAAATGTCTACATACCTATCATGAAAGAAATTCCATTGTCAATTGGATGGACAATTTTACTTTAAGCCTTCTTTTAAAGTACCATAAATTTCCTAATCTTCCTGTTGGCATCAACACTATCCTTGCACATGAGCATTTAGAGACATTTTGCTCCTTTGTTTCAAAAAAATTATATTTGTAGAAATGCGCCATGTCTACAATTGTATACTTTTGTAAACCCCTACGATCATATAGGCTAATGATGACTCCAAAATTGTTGATATCTACATCGACGGTGATATGATGTACGAGTTGGGGACCGAAGTTAATCGCTGCAAAGTGGTGACTCTGTATCCCGTGGGAGTTAAGGGTGCCAAGACTCATGTCATGCTTGCCCAATCAAAACTCTTTACCGTGCCATCCACGATCGCGACAATGGAAGTGTTTTACAAGGAGTGTTCCGGTTAAGAATTATAAAACAAACTCCGGAGTGGCATTCAATACTGTTTTCTACATTATTTTTGTTCACCTTCTTTATACAATTGTTTTGCTTTACTATTCTATTTGGTCTATAATAAATTTAACTTAGGCCTACTCGATGGCGCCCGATTTATACTCAAATGCTGTCTTTGTTCATCATCATTGTTGGGTCATATAGTTTTTAGTTTCCTCTTTAAGTTAGAGCCTAGTTGACTCAAGCATATGTTCCAAAATAATAATTGTAATAAAAAAAGTGTTGTCTGTATGGTCCATTCAATTAACTCTAAAACTTACACGTCGATATCCTGTAAAATACATCAACCTTTATGTTTATGAAGTTACAAATTTGATGCGAAATTGAATCAAGCTAGAGTTACACAACTCACCATTTTTTACTGTCGCAAGTTATCATGCATACAACTCATAGGCTATTTGGCTTTTTTGGGTATCTTAGCTTCGTCGGACTAATCCTAAGCCCCTAAGACCCTACTCTAAGGCCTTAGAGGAAGTAAATCTGGAATCCTAAGGTCTTTTAGGTTCTTACGTAGTCTGTACACTTCTGCGCACAAGGAGTTGTCACATAATGATTGGTCAGCTACTGATTGATCACTGGCCCCTTAGCATCAGATTCTCATCAGTCCCAAGTTCTCTAGTAGTTCCAACTCCCATACTATCGCTGGAAGGGAGACATCGACAATTGATCTGATTAAGGAGCATGCCCAAGGGGCTAGAGGATCATCAAGAGAAAATTCCTCTTCTCTCCCCCTTTTGTGATAATTCAAACTCAAGACCTCCTACAAAAGAGTGCCTTAAGTGAGGAGTTAAAACCAATTAGGTCACTCCTACTTGACAATGATATGGCTTTCTTTTTGTCCACTCTCTGAAAAACTAGATGGAAGGAAATGAAGCACCATTCCTAGGACTGTTGTATATGTTTTGTTGTTTTCTCTTTTCAATTTTAGGAATCAGAAAAATTCAATATCAACTGTTTCACACAAATTTTGGTCAATATCTCGCTAATGGCTATTTGTTATGGTGACGCTAATTTGAATTTTATTCAATGAGTATGCCGCCAAACTCTTGATTCACACATTACAATTTGTAACATTAAGTCAGGCTTTTTTTAGATTGGGATTTATATTGTTGGTTGGAGTTGTTGTGAAATACTTTTAGTTATTAAACTGCACTTCACTTCTAGTTGTACATTATTTCAATAGCTATTGGCAGAAGTGAAGGCTCTAATGGATGCAGATTGACTACATACTAATTGTTCATAGTGGCTGTCACCTAACTCATGAAATGTCTCGTGAACGATTACCCTCCACTGACCCTCGCCCAAACAAACGCACCAAACCGCCCGATCCACCTCTTGGCCACATCACTCAGCGAGTCGTTGCAACCTCAAGCCCCCAAGGAAACACTAGTCTCGTTTTGAAACAAATTTCCTAGAAAGATAAAGTTCTCAATAGGGAACAGAACAAGGCAGCAACGTATGAGGCACAGGAGAAAGTACTTATGAATCTCCTTGAATATGAGATTGTCACCAGAGAGTATAAAGATGGCAACCCGAACTTTCCGATATTTTACGTTGACCCAGCGTATCTGGAGACACTTGAGGCATCATAGAGGCAATCTGTTGTCGTTAAGTTGTTGGGTCGCTCCATTTCTTACAGGATCCTTTACGCCAAAATTGAGCAGCTATGGAGGCCTACGGGAGAGTTTGACGTTTTGCATATTGGGAATGACTATTTTCTAGTCAAATTTGATCACGGTGCTGACTTCGACTACGCCATGGAAAAGGGACCTTGGATGATCTTTGACCACTATCTGACGGTCCGACAATGGCATCCAGGGTTCTCGGCGTTGAACGCTGTGGTTGATTCTATACTCGTTTGGGCTCACTTGCCTAACATCTCCGTCCAGTATTATGATGAAGACTTGCTATTAGCACTTGCCACGGGCCTCGGACGCCCTGTTAAGATTGACAAGAATACCACCCTCACCAGTCGTGATCGCTTTGCTAGGGTATGCGTGGAGATTGGCTTAGATAAACCCTTAGTTGGACAACTAAAAATTGATGGAACCACGCATTTTGTGCAATACGAAGGCCTTCACACCATTTGTTTCACTTGTGGGAAATTCGAACACCACGATGGCACTTGCTCTCTCTTCCCCACGGTGCCTCCCACTACGACGACTGGGGTCACTGTGACCTCTGTCAGCGGGGAGGCACAAATGGTCGAGGTCACGCACCCGCCTGTTGATGGGACAGTAGATAGGAACAAGCATAGCGCAGATCTGAGGGTCGGATCTTGGATGGTCGTTGAGAAAAGACCCAAGCGTCCATCACATACCAAACAGGCAGCTGCCCCCTCACTTAGTCAGCATCAGCCGGCTAACCGTTACTCAGTTTTTAATGATGCTCTGACTGGGGTTGCCGATATGCACAGTGCGGATGCCTTGGGCCAGGAGAAGGAGAAACAAGCAGCTTTTACCTTTGAAGTGGGGAGTACTAGTGGTGTTAAAAAGACTGGACGACCCTTGAGACACCAAGAGCAGACTACTAGACCACACAGCCCACGTGGCCTAGGCCAGACCACCGAATGTTAGATGGCCCTGCGACTCCTCTGGAGGGCCAGCCCCAACCTATTGGGGATGGCGTTACAACGTTCCAAGCTAGCCCACCTGTTCGGAAGTCTGGTCGTCTCTCCCCACCTCATCCTCCAGCTGATCCTGCACTTGTCCTTCAGGTTGCTTCCCAGTTTCACCAAGCTTTCCAAGCCTCCTTACCACCCCCGCATTCCACAGCTCTATTCATGATGGGTCGAACAAGCAACGAGTCCAGGTTCTACAGGGACAAGAACCCCCTGACCCGGGCAGAAATGAAAGTCGAACCTCAGGACCTGCTGATACGGCGGCATTGGTACCTGGGGATGCTGTTCCTACAATAGTTTTCCCCTCTACAGATGGGGTGGATGTGGAAATGGTTCCTAGCAGCCTTGCTTGATAGTGTCGTTCTCTCTTCCTCTCATTCATTTCTCTATGATTAATAGTCTCAACATCTTATCGTGGAATTATCGAGGGGCAGCTCATGTCGATTTTGCAGCTTGTGTGAAAGATCTTCGTTCCCATCACCAAGTAGATATTCTGATTTTGGTGGAAACTCATATCTCAGGCTCCCGGTCCGATAGGATCTCCCGCTCACTTAGTTTTGAAAATGTTGCTCGTGTGGAGGCCTCTGGCTTATCGGGAGGTAGATGGTGCCTTTGGAATGACTCGATCACCACGCTCGAGGTTTTAGTTTCGCATAAGCAATTCGTTCATTGTCTAATACACGATACTTCCCACCATATTTGGTTTCTGACAGTGGTCTACGCCAATCCCCATCCTTCTGGCTGCGAGTACTTTTGGCGAGAGATATCGCGCATAAGTGCCATCACTGATCTTTCTTGGGTACTGATTGGTGACTTTAATGATTATACATGCACCTCGAAGAAACGAGGGGATACCTATTCTATACGCAGGGCTCGTCGATTCCAGCAGAATATGGATGCTTGCCATCTTATGGACTTAGGGTTTAAAGGCTCTCCCTTCACTTATCGCTAGACGAGACATGGTATCGCTTCTACCTTTGTCCATCTTGACAGGGCTATATGCAATGATGCTTGGCGACTACTATTCCTCGAAGCCTCAGTCCATCATCTCCCCCGCACACATTCTGACCACAATCCTATTGTTTTAAAACTGTTTGGTTTTATCCCACCGGTGTCTTCCCGCCCTTTCCAACTTCAAGATGCATAGACCACGCATCCGGGGTTTCTTCCCATTTTAGAGGTAGCTTGGTCCAAGCCCTACTCCTCTCTTTCTGCTTCCCTTGCCAATGTCACAGAGGCGTCTCTTTTGTTTAACAAGGACATGTTTGGCAACATCTTCCAATGAAAACACCGGGCTCTAGCCCGGCTTGCAGGTGTCCAACGACATTTGGCCTCCAACCAGTGTGCCTCCCTTCTTACTTTGGAACAGGATCTTATCTCTAAATATAATGATATCCTTTGGCAAGAAGAACTTCTTGGTACTAGAAATCCCATGTCCAGTGGTTGCAGTGTGGGAACGGACACACCAAATTCTTTCATACGATGACTATCACTCGAAGAAAACATAACCGGAACGAGAGCTTGCGCAGTCAGGGTGGAACCTGGATCACTAACCATACAACTATCCAACATGAGGTCTTACGGTTTTTTCATGACCTGTTCTGCAATGTTGAAGATATCACCACGCCTTTCCCCCCATTTCAAACTCATCTTACCATCTCTGAGGCTGATGCTCAATCCCTGCTGGCACCAGTAACCAAGGAGGAGGTCTTCCATGCCCTTCAATCTATGAACTCATACAAAGCTCCTGATCCTGATGGTTTCCAGCCAGTTTTTTACAAAAAATATTGGCATCTAGTCAGGGACTGTGTGTTCCACATGGTGACGACTGCCTTTACTTCTGACACTTGCCCTACCGACATCAATGAAAAACTGGTGACCTTAATCCCAAAAGATGGCCAACCAGCATCAATGTCTCACTTCCGTCTTATCAGTCTCTGTAACGTCAGCTATAAGATCCTCTCCAAAGTCATTGTCCAACGTCTGCGACCTATCCTTTAGGACCTTATCCTTCCCATGCAGGGAGCCTTCCTTCTGGGGAGCACAGCGTCGGAGCATATTATTCTGGCCAAAGAAGTGCTCCATTTCATCCGGAAATCTAAGAAACGGGAAGGTTACCTGGCTATGGAAATTGACCTTCGTAAAGCTTATGATAGTCTAGACTGGTGTTTCTTATGACAGACCCTCATAGATTTTGGCTTCCTAACCACTCTTATCTCCCTCATTATATCTTGTGTGTCTTCAACTCGTCTCTTCATCTTATGGAATGGATCTCGTCAACCAGTGTTTGAGCCGTGATGAGGGCTACGCCAAGGGGATCCATTATCACCTTATTTATTTGTCCTCTGCATGGAGAAGCTCTCCCTGCTCATTTCTAGTCGCGTTCAGGCAAGGCAGTGCAAAGCCATCAAAGTCTCAGGTAATGGGCCCAGCATATCACATTTATTATTTGCTGATGGCGTGCTTTTGTTTTCCCAGGCTACGCTTCCAGGATGTCGGGTGGTCTTGGAGACGATGCAACAGTTTTGCTCCTACTCTGGCATGCTTATCAATGAACAGAAATCCAAATCCTTCTTATCACCCCACATCTAGCATCGGCATAAGGAATGCTTGCACCTTCACTTTCCTTTGACCTTTACTGCGGACTTGGGGTAAATATCTTGATGTCACTATCTCTGGCACTAATAAAAAGGGGGCCTTCACGACTGTTGTTGACAGGATCCACAATCGATTGCAATGATGGAAAGCTAAACTCCTAAATAAAGCAGGGTGAGTGACTTTGGCGAAGTCCACCTTATCCACTATTCCTCTGTACACGATGCAAACGAGCTAGTTTCCTGAGGGGGTTTGCGATCTCCTTGATAAATGCTGTCGCGATTTCTTATGGAAAGCTAATGACGGTAAGGGTCTCCATCTACTGCGTTGGGAAGCTGTTTGTAGCCCCAAAGATATGGGCAGCTTCGAACTTCGTATGGCTCATGATATGAACATTGCCATGCTTGGCAAACTTCTTTGGGAGCTCTCCCAGAATAGCCGAAAACTCTGGATTGATGTGATGAGAAGTAAGTATCTCAGGACAACTTCAGTACTTAATTGTACGGCCTCTCCCACTGCCTCCCTGGGCTAGAAAGCCATTTGTAAAACTATCCCTTACTTGCGCGATGACTTCCTCTGGAGAGTTGGTAATGGGGCTAACATCTCACTCTGGCATGATAGATGGGTCGGGGACTACACACTACGCAAACAATTATCCCACATCGACCATCAAGCTCAACCTCTAATGGTAGTGGCCATTCTGACCACCGTGCGTGGGATCTCTCTCGTCTACACACACACTTACAGCCAGAGGTGCACCATTCTATTCTAGCGGTTCCCATCTCCTGAACAAGCGTGGTCACTGATTCGGTCATTTGGGGCGAATCACCAGATGGAGAATACAGTTGGCCACGGATTTGGAAGTTTAATATCCCTCGAAAGTTCCGCTTCTTTCTCTGGCAGATTTGTTGGCACCGCTTACCTACGAACGAGCTCCGCTACCACCGGGGACTGGCTTCGTCTCCCTACTGTCAGCGTTGTGGTAAAGGGTGGGAAACTCATACACATGCTTTGAGGGACTGCATATGGGCGAAGGCAATGTGGCTATCCACCCTCCGATAGGTCCAACACTCGTTTTTCAACCTCACCCTAGACGATTGGCTTACCTCTCATGCCCTCGATTCCTTATGCCCTTTCCTTTCTGTGCTAAAATTTGTCATCGTGGCTTGGATTATATGGTGTGCCAGAAATAAAGAGGTAATTCAGTACGAGGTCATGCCACTTATGGGACAATTTCAGTGGTTTCGGAGGCTTTTTGATGAGTGTCACTGCGCTTTTGTGTCAACTACAACTTCAAAATCGAGCACGTGGATAGCATGGAAGGTGCCTTCCCCAGGGTTTGTTAAAATCAATGTGGATGGTAGCTCGAATGGCAATCCAGGAGCTGTAGGCTTTGGTGGTTTGATACGTGATGAGCGCGGGGACTGGATAGTAGGCTACTCCGGCTTCATTGGTCACGCCCCTGTCCTGCTCGCTGAACTGCTAGCGATTCAACATGGTTTGGACCTAGCTTGGCAACGCGGATTTCGACAACTAGTAGTGGAATCGGACTCACGAGAAGCCATTACGTTGGTCGTAGGCTCATGCCCTTGCTCTCACCCGTATCTGCACGTCATTGAGGATATCATGGCCCTGATGAAGCGTCGCTTGGATTGCTCTATTGTACATACCCTTCGGGAGGGTAATCGGTGTGCCAACCTTTTAGCAAAACATGGTGCTTCTCATCTTCAACAATGGATCGTTAGGGAGACTCCTGTTCTAGAAATTCGCCAACTGCTTGCTCATGATGCCTCTTCTGTGGCCATCTTACGACGTTAGGCTCTTTTTATTCCTTACCTCACCAAAAAAAAAATTGTTCATTGTGGCGGCAGCTGGCTCCGACCACGCATTAGGCTCAGTTCAAGAGTATTGTTCATTTATCACTAAATTCCTTGTGCTCTACCGATTCCAATCGCCAACTCAGACCTAATACTCTCCTTCGGACATATTAGTTTCAAACAGCTTGCTTTATTACTTGCCATAAGTTGAGACAGAATAGGTTAAACGCTATCATAGGCAAGTCTTTCTTTCTTTTTTTAAATGTTTTAGCTCTTCTTTTCACCCTCACCCTTTATTTTTTAAGGCTTTTAGGTGATTGGTTGTTACGTTTAGGACCTTATTGGTTCCGTTGCACCAACTCCTCAACCAATCTATTTTGACTCGGAGAGTCAAAGTGGAGGATACAGACATGGACCCACCGGACCAAGAGCTCGTACAAAGTGACAGCCTGTCAAAGCCATTTCTGAATAGGTGTTGGGCTGACCATAATTCTCATCCCTTCTTATCCGCTGATTGTGGCAGGTGCAACGGTTCTTCAAAACGCGTTTACACTTGTCCCACATGAACGTTTTTATGCAAAAAGTATTTGTTGTTCCTTTAATTATGTTATTGGCATTGATCAAGCATAGCAGCTAGCAAAGTTGTTGCTTTCCTCTCTTGTACTTACTACTGAGCCAATGGAGAGAGAAACTAGAATCACCTGTCTATTTGTTGAAAACATATTTTGGGTTTGTCAAGTACAAAAGCAGGTACAATAGGGACGAACTTTGCATTGAAAGCAGATATCCAAAACATGTCAATGTGTCACTACGCTTGTCAGAGAGAGAATGCTGACCCTTCACAACCCGACGCTGAACAACGACAACCCCTTCATTTTTTATCCCTTCACTAGTAAAATCAACTAAAAGATATAGCTGTCGTTTCAATCATGTGGGTTTCATGTTCAAGCCAACCTCTGCGTCTTTACAACCACCTCTAGGTTGTTTGTGGGCACTCGTCGTTTCGTTCTCCGTTCTCTGTACTTGTCAAAACAAGACGCTGGCCTGGAAAATTTTAAAACCCAAAAAGAAGTATCATTTGTTGCTGATTCAAATATATGATAGTCTTGCAACGTTTTGCTGCCTTTTGTTCCACTTTTTGTTTGTTCTCTTCCGGCGATTGTAAGAAGCTTCATCATCTGACCAAGTTCTCTAAAGATCCTAGGTTGTTGTTTATGTACATTTGTTTTGAAGGTGACCCTTTTATTTTTGGTGACTGATATTCTTTTGGATGGTGAGATTGATTGATGAAGACATTCCACACTGATCTTTGGTCTTCCCTGATTGTATTAGTCCAGGTTTGCCATTTCTTTTCCAACTTCAAAGCAAAATCTTAAGCCCTGAACTTCACCAGGTCCTTTCTCATCTTCTTCCAATAGTCTCGCCTACACTTTTTGCCATGATAAGCATTTGGTGTTCCAAATCGCTTGTGTTGTTTTCCTCTGTTTTAGGTTTGATTGGTGTCTCCTTAGGATATACTTCAGTAGACGATTATTTCATAGACTGTGGATCCTCAAGAAATAGTTCTGTGGGGAATCGTGTGTTTGTGGCTGACCAATTCTATTCCAACATCCTTTCAACTCCCCAAAATGTCCTGGCCAATACACCAGACTCAGATTCTTTATCATCTTTATACGGTTCTGTTCTTTCTCAAACTGCAAGAATCTTCACCGAAACCTCCCAGTACACATTTCCTATAAAGAAGTCAGGGAGACACTGGATTCGTCTCTATTTCTTCCCTTTTAAGTATGCATTCTATAACTTGAGCACCGCAAAATTCTCTGTCTCTGCTCAAAATTTTACCCTTTTCAAGGATTATGATTCTAAGGTAGGTTCTGGAGTTAGAGAATACTGTGTCAATGTAATTTCTGATAGACTCGTTATCATTTTTACTCCTTCAGCCAATTCTTTTGCCTTTATAAATGCTATGGAAGTTTTGGCACTTCCTGATGGGCTCATTCCTGGGAGTGCCAGGAGCATTGATCCACAGGGCAAGAACATTACCATGTGGAAACAAGCACTGGAGACAGTTGAGAGGGTGAACATGGGCAATCAAACTGTGCCTCCTCAGAATGATAACCTCTGGCGACTTTGGGTTTCTGACTATCCCTATCTCAAGCACAACAATTTGGGTCACCCCATGTCCAATATAGAAGCTGTCAATGTCACCAAAGGAGGTATATCAGAGTATATAGCACCTGCCATTGTCTATGGAACTGCAACTAGGTTGAACTCAACGACTGATGCATCATTTAACGCCAACGCCACTTGGCTTTTTGATGTTGATCCGGGCTTTGAGTATCTAGTTCGGTTCCACTTTTGTGACATATTGACGGATCAGCGTACAAAGTTCTATTTCAATGTTTATCTAGGTTCCTCGATAGTTTATCAGAATCTTGATCTCCGCAATGTCACAACGGGCACTTTCGGGACTCCATACTTCTTTGATATCACCACAAAACTGAGTGACGTTCGCACTTTAACTGTAAGTGTTGGACCCTCTGTTATAGACACCGCTGATCGAAGTGCCATTCTTAATGGGTTGGAGATTATGAAAATCAGCAACTCTAAGGACAGCCTTGATGCCTCGGACTCTGTATCCCCAAAAGGTTCAAAGATCAAAGTCCTATTAGTTGTGGGATTAGCTGTTGGATTGACTCTTGTTATTCTTTTTACCTTAGTCCTCTTAGTAATTTGTAGAAGGCAAAGAAAGAAAGCAAATTTGGGTCTCTTTCCCAATACTGTTAGTGGAGCAGGCACTTTGAAGTTAGCGGATGTTAAATATGCCAATTACAATGCCATGTTGTCAACTTCCAAGTTTGGGTACCGTTTTGCTCTTGTCGACATTCAAGATGCCACAGATAACTTCAGCGAAAGTTTGGTTCTTGGCGTTGGTGGGTTTGGGAAGGTATACAAGGGAGTTCTCAGAGATGGAACAACAGTGGCGGTGAAGCGGGGAAATTCTTCTCTTTCACAAGGAGTTGCAGAATTTAGGACTGAGATTGAAATGTTGTCTCAGTTTCGGCACCGCCATTTGGTCTCTTTGATCGGATACTGTGATGAGAGAGATGAGATGATCATCATATATGAGTACATGGATAAAGGCACCCTCAAGGAACATCTCTATGGCTCGAACCAGCCGAGCCTAAGTTGGAGACAAAGGCTTGATATTTGCATTGGCGCAGCGAAAGGATTACACTATCTCCACACTGGTTCCGCCAAAGCAATCATTCACCGAGATGTTAAATCTGCAAACATACTATTAGATGAGATTCTGATGGCCAAAGTTGCTGATTTTGGGCTCTCAAAGACTGGTCCCGAGATAGATCAGACTCATGTTAGCACTGCAGTTAAAGGAAGCTTTGGGTATCTTGATCCTGAGTACTTGATAAGGCAACAGTTGACGGAAAAGTCTGATGTCTACTCCTTTGGGGTGGTGATGTTTGAAGTTCTTTGTGGCAGGGCTGTTATTGATCCATCACTTCCGAGGGAGAAGGTAAACTTAGTTGAATGGGCAACAAAATGTGAGAGGAGAGGGCAGTTGGAGGAAGTAATTGATCCTCTTTTAGAAGACCAAGTAAAGGAAGAATCTTTGAAAAAGTTTAGGGATATTGCTGAGAAATGCTTGGCAGAACGCGGAGTAGACAGGCCTTCGATGGGAGATGTCTTGTGGAATCTAGAGTATGCACTACAACTCCAGGGAAACGAACAAAGGCTTAGGAGTGTTAATCGTGGGAATAATTTTGAGAGCAGTGGCAGTGTATGTGCATCTGATGGACAGTTGAGCATAGGAAGCATGACTGACCTGACTGGTGTTTCAATGAGTGAAGTGTTTGCCCAGATGGTGCGCGAGGACATGAGGTAGATTGCCTGCTGAAGTGAAAGTACATTCTGCACAGGACTGGACTGGACTCTAATTTTTGTTGCAAATTCCGATATCAGATGCCAATTATGTAGTTTTTCTTTACCGGCTACTGATATATTTCACTTCTTGATAAAATTTGTATCTTTGGCTTATTCTTTATGTATCTATACTTGGGCGAATCTATGTTTCCGTAGCTTCATTATCGTCGCATTTGCAGTGGATTCAGTCGGGATGACGATATGCTTTTATACAAATCTGTTAGGAACTGCAGGGCAAAGTAGGAAATCATTGGCGGGCATAAAGAATTGAATAGTGGCTGCTAAATACTAATAGAATATTAGATTCTACCGATCCGTTACAAGTTGTCATAGTACAGCCTATATATAGACTATAATTATATTCAGCATGCAATTTGAATGAAAATATAACAAATTACTCGCGGTTTCCTTGCGGCTCTTCTTCTTCTTCTCTCTCTTCGTTCTCGCTTAACGATCTATGCTTCCTTCTTCCTTTTCTATTCTTCCTTCTTCTTAAGTAAAACTCTAACGTCCTTACATCTCGGCATCAGAGCACTGATTCTGCCACTACTAACCTACCTACACTGGTCGATGGTACTATAGCAAAATTTCTGAGCAATAGCTCGTGCAACTGTAGTCAGAGATGGAATAGTTCCAAACCTTTTGTCAAGAGACGCACGTATTCCAGCATGAGCATCAGAGTTAACTTACAAAACTAGACGTCCTCGACCCGATGTTGGAGAAACTGGGTGCCCTCGATAGACTCATTGAGGGGCAAAACTACATGGAGAAAAGAAGGGAGCCAGTATAAAGCATATTAGACTTATTGTGGAAGGATAAAACTCATCGAGAGAAGGCCCTCGAGCAGACCAATACAACATCAATGATAATCGCTCTGAGATCCCAACGACTATAGGAAAAGGTATACTACCCACTCCTATTACTAGAACTACTTTGAGTGACGGAAGGAGGGGGAAACAATCGTAGTCGAATAATAGGGGATGAGGGGCTGGGAATAGGGACAAGGACCCCTGAGATCCATAGAGAAGGGACTCAGACCTCCAAACATGGGAGGGGTATGAATGGAGAATGGAATTGGGGAGGATATCACTAGCATGTTTCGAAGCTGGAGATACCATATTTTGACGGCAATTGTAGTGCCCGACTCTCATCTGACACGTGTTCGTACGACCATATTAGACATTCGAGCACATGCCCAGTAGAAGCAGTACGTTAGAGCAATCACATCACTTATCGTGACATCATAATTAAAACACAATTATTCAATATTTAAAACTCAATTCCTCATTTTCATTTTATAAAACATATTGTACATTGTAGCATTACATATGTCACCCATATATATACAGTATCAAAAACTTATTAGAGTCTACAGCTCTGTTTACAAAATATGATACACAAATGAGGAACTATACAAAAACTCTATCTATCACTTCAGTCTCAACTAACCGACCTTTGTCCATTTTTTTTATCCAAAAACACAAGAACTGTTCTTCTTCTAGAGCGTCTTAGCAACTAAGTCTCCCCTCTCGTACCTGAAAGTCAACATTACAATTTGCTAGTTTTGCGAATTCAGTGAGTTAACCATCATCAATAGTTTACTCATATCAAATAAAAAATAATTCAAGATTCACATTCAATTTGCAATTAAGACATGACACATATTGCATATCACTTCACTAATCGTCATATTGCATCAAATACAATTATGTTCACTTAGTTCACATTTTTTGTCTAGAACAAGTCAAACAATTTATTTCGATCATTTAAAATATATATATCGAATGCATATACAATGCATATATGACTCACTTTTAATTATTATGTTGTTGTGACCGAATATTTTTTTAACTGTCTCGTATCCATTGTAGATACTGTTCGCTCAAGGTTGCACGCGCTAAGTTTTACTAATTATAACCTTGGTAATTACCACAAGTGTACGGGTCGTTCATGTAGTACCTAAGGTGTCGATTTCATGAGGAAGGGAACTAGTCCTAAAATCTAAAGGCAGTTAAGTTCGCAATTAACCTAATTAAACAACTAATGCAAAATTTAAATCAATCAATCACCAATATGAGAAATTAAAGTGTTAGAGAATAAACAAAATAGCAAAATCACAGCCCAACCTAAAATTGACCTAGAAATTACCAAAGGAGAGAAAGGGAATTTTAATTTGAAACTAAGAAAATCTAACCATTTATGCAATTATTGAATCAACGGGTCTAGGTGGTCCTAAGGTGAATTACTCTCTCTCGAGTTATAATTCTTAGCCCTAATTAGTAATCCCTAATTCAAATTATAGGAATTGCGATATCTCAATCTGCAATTGATCCAAAACCTAAATTAGTTCTAAAATTGCCTATTAACCTATTGGGAATCTATGCTTGATCTCTTGTTACACGACTTTACCGGTTTGACTCAATTCTCTACCGACCGATTCACCTAACTCTCATTAGCCCAAATCAATGATTTTTACCTAGCTCACCTTCTCAGTTTGTTTCCAAATATTAAGAGCAGAACTGAAATCACAATCACTCAATAAGAAAACATCAAATAAATTTTATCAATCTCAAGAATCAAAATCCGAAAGTGAGTATAAATGTAAACTCAACATTCACACAATGAATCTCAACACCTATTTCAATTCTATACATAAATAAAACTGAAATAAATGGAAATACTGTCAGGAACAAAATCTTGAAGCTGCGACAGCGGGAAACCACCTTTTCTGGGAAGTACTTCGCATTTAGCATATCTCCGTGTTTCTCTTCCTTTGTCTCCTTCCTCAATCTCTTGGTCTCTCTCTAGGTCTATCTCAGATTTGACGAAAATTTGCTCTTTTGGCACGAGTCTCTTCCTCTCTAATGACTTCTGGCGGTTGTCTTATAGTGTGCTATTTATTCTGTAGTAACCCTAGGCCAAACTCGGGGTTAAAACAGTCCGAAAAATTACTCAAAATTTGACTTTTCGTGTCAGCTCTATGCAGGGCACGATCGTGGCCTTGCCTGCTGGTGAATATCCTTTCTGTCACGATCGTAGCCTGACTTGACGCTCTTTGTCACGATCGTGGCCCCTGATGCATGATCATGGCTTAGTTGCTTTTGGCTCTTCCTTCTTTATCACGATCGTGGCTACTGTGCACGATCGTGACCTGTGTTTTTTAGCTCGAAACTCTTCAAATCTTCATCGTTCTTCCCCGTTTACCCTGCAACACTAACACACACATCAAAGTACCTGAAAAATATAACAATTAGCTCAAAGATTCATACAAACCCATAGAGGACACATAAACATACAAACTAACATAATTAACATAAAAACACACATTTAACTTTCAATTTAACGCTAAATACTTACCAAATTACACCCTAAAACATTATGCAAAATGTAACTGTCAACATCCCAACACTTAAGTATTTGATTGTCCTCAAGCAAATAAAATAACAAAACACATAAAAACATATAACACATTATGCAATAATAGGACAATGACTCTAACTTCATGAATTAACTTTAATCTTGGACACAATCATTCAAATTATGGCAAATTATTAACAAATAAAATATGTGTCTAGGGGCTTTGAACTAAATATACAACTAAATCAAGACCTAACTATCACTTAGTTACTCTTTTCAATTGTACACACACATTAATAAATCTTCGGTCCCTCAGACTTTGTAACTGTTCCTAAGTATAATTCCATGAAAACTCAAGTTTATTACAAGTATGGTAGGTGTTTATTTAAAACACTTTTTTAAATTTAATTTTTATTTAAAACGGGACTTAGTCTTTTACTCAGAGGCAAACATTTGTGATGAATGTCGATCTGAATACTCAACTAAGTCATTTATTAAACAGTTTGGTTGGAACGTCATTATAGTCTTTTTACGCGAAGGCATATATTTGTGATGCGTGTCGATCTGATTACTCAGCTACATCATATTTTCAACTAGCTACTAACTCTATTCATAACCCGAAGGTTAGCGGAATAGTAATTTATTAAACTAACTTTTTTTTCTTGTTGCTTTTAGCTATTCGTTTTCATGAAAAATACTAGTTAAGCTACTTAATCTAAAAGACCTCAATTTATGAATGAATGTGATAATCTAAAGAGTGCCAAATTTACACTAAGTCTAACTAACGTTGTATATTTATCCAAAGGCCTCCTATTTCACTAATTTCACAGGTTAATGATCGTTCACAACTTGATAGACTATGTTCAAAAATTAAATAAATTTCACTCAATCTAAGCCATTGACACATTCACACACTTCACACAATGTAACCTACTACTATGATACAGTATGCAAAATTCACATTCAAAAGCAAAAACATAGAATCCCTCCCCACACTTGAACAACACATTGTCCTCAATGTGAGAAGAGACCACACAATTGGGGAAATAAACACAATATATGAAAAACATAAGAAGAAATTACTAACACAAAATGAAACGAAAAGGGTTAGGACACGAACTCATTTATGGTTAAAAAGGTGGTGATGGCTATAGTGTTGAGACCAAATCGGCTTGACATCGAAAATATTTCCCTATCTTATAAATGAGTCAAAAGAACAAAAGAATTAGCACTCCAAACCGTTCCAAATTATTCACGATTTATTTAAGAATTTAAACTAAACCTAACTACACAACACTTTAAACCTACTACTAAACGTGCTAATTTATGGTCATTAGCTTGACCTTCATCATTTAAACTCAGCCAGAATTAATTATGAGTGGCTTGTTTCCACCTTTTTCGTTTAACATCAATTTTGTAGCCCTTGAGAATTGCAAGATGATCAAAAGGACAATATTAATAAAATTATGAAAACTAATTAATTTCTATAATGTCCTTTTCACTAACAGACTATCAATAAAATAAGGAATAACGAAACTCCTTGAATCTTCCATTGAATCTAACAGTTTGTCCTATATGAAGGTGAATTGCTCTCCTTCTTCCTTCATCACCTTCGTCTCCTTTGCTTCTTCAGTTTCATGAACAGAGACCTTTATCGCTTC
This sequence comes from Erythroxylum echinodendron, assembly GCA_027575705.1. NCBI lineage: Eukaryota > Viridiplantae > Streptophyta > Magnoliopsida > Malpighiales > Erythroxylaceae > Erythroxylum > Erythroxylum echinodendron. Next base: position 19,240,850 of record JANZXR010000172.1, on the reverse strand, counting down.
TTTAAACTCGATGTTTGTTGTTGTCTATTCATCATCCTCTTTTTCATCATAAGATTCAAACACATCAACTATCCTGAATGAGTTACTAACTTTCAGATTCTTAATTACATCATTCATGTTGAGTGTCATTTGATCATAATCAATCCAAAAGTTAGACTTGTCTTCATGGACATCCACCCTAAATTTTTCGATATTCAAAGATGGTATATTAAGGACTAGTGAATAATAGAGAGGGTTGGAATTCTTTTCCTCATACACTTCTATCATCTTTTGGTTGCCAACGAATTGGGGTTCGACATGGCCTTCCTCTGGTTCTTCTAGCTCTACCTTATTCCTAAATGTGATAGTCTCGTATTGCTCTAGTTGTTGTAATTCCATTTTTCTAAAAAATTCTTCCATAGTTCTCTTACAAAATTCACAAGAAAGCTAGCTTACTTGAATCTCCAAGTTATGAATAGAAGTATCATGATTTTTCGTTACTTAATCAAATTGCTCTTCTAGTCTTTTCTGCCCTTCTTCCGTGTCTGTGAGCTTATCCAAGATCTTGTCCAATTTAGAATCCCTTAAAATGGATTCATCATGTTGAAATTCAAATAGATCTTGGTGTCCCATATTAGTACTTGCATTATTGAACTAATAGAAATCTGGGTGGTTCTGTCACCCCGAAGTATACATGGTCCAATAAGGGTAGTTATTTGTCTAACCATAATGTGACTCATAGCAATTCTAAAAATTTCCTTGCTCTTTATAATACATATCTTCCATCATTATTCAACATTCAAATCTTCAGATATTCCATTCTCAGATGTCTCGACGTGTCTTTACTTTACGCCCCAAATTTTTTTGTAATAAAAACAAAAGTTAGTAGAAAAGCCTTAGATTAAAGAACTAAATTGCCTTCCTCAACAACGACGTCAAAAACTTGTTCACTCCAGGTTGCACGCGCTAACTTTTACAAATTATAACCTTGGTAATTACCACAAGCGCACGGGTCGTTTGTGTAGTACCTAAGGTGTCGATCCCACGAGGAAGGGAACTAGTCCTAAAATCTAAAGGCAGCTAAGTTCGCAATTAACCTAATTAAACAATTAATGCAGAATTTAAATCAATCAATAATCAATATGAGAAATTAAAGTGTTAGAGAGTAAACAAAATAGCAAAATCACAGCCCAACACAAAATCGACCTAAAAATTACCAAGGGAGAGAAAGGAGATTTTAATTCAAAACTAAGAAAACCTAACCAATTGTTGGAGTTATGTAAATATAGTGCCCCAGAAAGCAAGTGTATTTAATTATAACTTAATTTTTCTTTCAGTTACTTTTTGTAATGAAAATATTTACTATTAATAAAACAAAAGAGTTTGGTTTTGTATGTATGAGCATAATAAAACTAGTCATAAGGTACTGAGATTCTTTTGAAAGTAATATACATATACATAGAGATTATGGGAAACATGTATATTATTAAAATCTAAAATAATTGATTCATAGTTGAATAATCAAGTTGGTCGCTTGATTATAGTTTAGACTATAGTGTTGCGATTTATCTCCATGTAAGTAAAAGAGTTTACTTCAAGGGAATGATGAGTTTCATATTATAATAGTAGTTGACTATCGATAATGACACTATTAAATGAACCTGGAATCACATATATTTTAAAGAATAAAGTAAGCTGTTACTTTAATCTTAAAACATACATTTAAGCATTCGTTTATTATGGACCACAATCTTGATGAGTGGTGAATTCATATGTGTTTCATTATAATTCTTGATATGATCAGAATGGATTTTTATAAAGTATTAATCCAGTGTCTGCATGTTGGAATTATTAATTGAAAGATGTATTAAGGAACATTCACTCAAATAAAGAGTTCATAGTGATATCATCACTTCTAGATGTTTTATGGAGATTGGTGATTAAACTGGCGCCAGTAGTTTAATGGACTAGCTACCCATCAAGTCTTAACATAAGATGAGATATTGTGTTTTAATCACCATATAAAGTAAAACGGGAGATTTAGAAGGAAAAATCCACATAAGGACAAAATGGTAATTTTACCCTTTATTGTGTGGATGGCTATAATATGGTTCGTATTAGAGTTTGCAATTGGATATCTTATTTGAAACATGTGTTCTCATAATTTTTAGTAATTCAAGAGTTCAACTAGTTGTCTTTAGTGGAATGACATTTAGTTAATAAGCTGGAATTAATTCTAATGAGATTAAATTAATTTCGGGCTTATTGGAGCTTGAATTATATGTCTAATTAGATTCTCCAGTTGACTTCTAAGAAGGTTATCAAGCAAAGTAAGAAATACAAATAGAGATTTTAAAGTCTATGAATAAATGTTGGGCTTACTTTAATTAGAAGCCCAAATGCACATTTCGAAATGGGCTAGACTTTACTTTAATTTGCTTTAATTTGATTAATTTGATTAATTAAATCAAAGTTATTAAAGATAAAAGGAGGTAGATTTTTCGTTTTAATAGGCTAAATGTACAGCTGCACATTTAGCATTGGTTTGCTACATTTAATATAGTTTTTAACATGCTTTGTCATCATTGAATAGAGTTATAACCTTATCATTAAACGGTTTAATGGTTGTCTTTTAATGATAGCATGTAACCATTTAGCATTCATCGGATTAAAGAAGAAAGAGGTGCATTTGATGGACCCTCTTCCTTCTTTCATCACAAAACAAAAAATGAGATATGTCATTTTAGGTTATTGGTCTTTTCATATAGCCATCTTAAAACAAATGAGAAGAGTCTCATTTATTGGCTTCTTTATAATTGATTAAGGAAGGATGTGATGCATTGGATGCACTTCATTGCTTTCTTTGATGCTTAACAGAAATTGAGAGAAAGAATACAAGGGGTTGTTGAATTTTTATCTCTCTCTCTCCTATCTTGCATGAGATAGCCAAAATTTGTGTAAGCGTTGTCTCATCTTTGGCTTCTTTTTCTAAGGCAAAATCTCTTCAAGTTTTCTTCTCCTTTACTACCAAAGGATCTTATTCCGCAAGTTATCCAAGGAGAATAAGTGGTAGATCAGATTGGTCGAGGATACAATAACGAGAAGAGGATACATCACCTAGGAAAGGATACATTGCTGAGGATAGGATAGCATAGTGAGGAGTTAAAGTTGTAGCAAAGGAGTCGGTATAATTCTACCATCTTTTTCTTATGTTAAATATTTTCCCTATACCCTATCATGTATGGCTTGACATGTTGATTTGGTTATATTGCTTCCACTGAAATTTGATTTATATATATTTTTAAAATCTACCGTTTTAGCCAAATCTTGCATGCTTAAGTTTTCGATCCGTCAATTAGTATCAGAGCCATGTTCTTATGCAAGATTTCAGTTCCTATATGTGATGCATGAGTTGGAAATTTTTTGTATACTGTATATTTTTATGTGATTAAAATATTTATGGTGTATGTTTTGCTCTTTTGGTTGTCCATAGATTATAAAGTTACCTTGTAAGTTTTCTTCATTTGGTTTGTAACAAGGAGGGTGGCCTTCATCGTCATGTTTCCTCCTTAGCTTCTTTGTTCTGTTTTCTTTGATTATATAATGTACAAAATCATGTAATAATGAAGATGAAGAAGTTATAGATTGAAGAAATGAAGAGGTAAAGTTTCAGTTTTGATTTGTTGTCTTGGACAAATTTTGGCTTTGTGTGAAAACCAAAGTGCTAGTTTTTGTTTAACGAATTGTTGGTTTTATGGAAACCAAAAGGCTGGAATTTTGTTTTAACAAATTTTTAGTTCTATGAAATTTTTTTACCATAGCTTTGGTTTTTATGAAAAACAAGTGCAGATTTTTTTTCTTTTGGACAAATTTCGGTTTTGTAAAAATCAATTTTTTGTTAGAAAAGAAAGGCCATTAGACATTTTTTACCAAATAGGCTGGGTCATATCAGTGAAGAGTTCGAAGCGAAAGATCCAAGTCCAAAAAGATTTTGCTAGGCCTAAAAGTCGTGTAATTGTATTTACGTTTCTAGGATGGACAATCAAAAGTGGCTTATTAGTTCATGTGATGAATGGATAAATGAATGCAAATAATATGTGATATTATGTCATTGCATGTCATTTAGAAAATTGCCAACCCTAGGCTTTGCCATGCATTCATTATGTATGAGATATATAATGAAACAATATAGGATGGATAATAAATTGAATTTAGACAAGATGGTATTTATTAAACCTTAAAGCCAAAAAAGATTGAGTGGGAGAGGATGCTCATATGAGAGTTCACGATCTCCATATGATGGCCCATTTGCACGTAGTGAAGTGTTACTCCCCACTGGAGGGCATAAATCCTATATCTCACACGGTTTGGGTCTCCTGAAGGATAATTCCACTTATTGGTGGTGAATGTGACCTCCCACCAAGGCATGGTTTGCAAGTACCTTTAGTGGATAAATCAAATGGTTACACACTCAACATATTTTATCAATATCCTACCCACTATAGCTCTGTTGGTAAAAGTATGGACCAAATCATGGCGCTTCTCAAATGGTTAGGCATGAAGATGCTTGGTAATTTTTTAAGTGGGAGGGTCCCAGTTTTTCTTTTAATGGATAAGATGACCTGCCGTCACTTAGTCTGTTATAGATAAGAAAAATAACCGTCATATACAGCTTTAAATTTTTTGTTAAGTTTGTTAACTCTATCATCATGCTTACATGTATCATGATTTTATACAAAGTTCCAATATTGTTGACTAGTATGCTCATTCTTTAATAATTTATATTTTCAGAAATAATCAACCACAAAATGAATCCACTCACTTTGCTCTTGACAAATAACAAATTAGAAAATGGAGAGAATTTTAATGAATGGAGACGTAACCTTCACATTGTTCTTCAATATGAACGAATTTCATGGGTATTAACTGAAAATGAGCTTTCACCTCTGGGTGGAGATTCAACTTCTGAGCAAGTCCAACAATATGAGCGATGGTAGAATGCTGATAAGACTACTAAGTGCTATATTCTAGCTTCTGTCAGTGGTATGTTGTAAAAGTAAATTGCTTGTATGAAAACTACTAGTGCAATGGTTCATGACCTACATGATATGTTTAGTGTGAGGACTAAGTTTGTAAGGGTGAAAGAGTAATCTTTGCGGTCACTGAGGCTGAGATACTTGGGGCTGACATGGATGCGGACACGCAGGTGATTATGATCATCAATTGCTTAAACTCTTCTTTCTAACAGTTTAAGTTAGAATATGAGCTCAACAACTAGGATTATACCTTGAGTGAGTTGATGAATACCCTCTAGAGTACGGAGGATATATTAAATATCAAGGCTTATCAGCTAGAAGCTAATATAGCATCTTCTTCTAAGCCCAAGGGTAAGGGCAAGCAAAAGAAGAAGGGTCCAATGAAAAAGAAGGCCCAAACCAGGGGTTAAGGGCCAACTTATGAAAAAGAAGGCCAAAGCGAACACCAAAAGAAAGTGTTTCCAATGTGGTGAGCAGGGTTACTGGAAAAGAAATTGTGCGGTCTACCTTGAGTCTCTTAAAAGCAAAGAAGGTATGGGTTTCTTAAGTTTGTTAGGAACTAGAAATGTGGCAAATTTTGATTTTTGGATATTAGATTCAGGAGACATTAACCATGTTTGCAATTCTTTGCAGGGTTTCCAATAAAGGAAAAGACTACAAAAAGGCCAATTTCAAGTTAAGATAGCAGATGGATCCTATGTTTCAACAGAAGCAGTGAGAGTAGTTATCTTGGACTTTCCTAGTAGTCATAGGTTATATTTGGAGGATGTATATTACATCCTAATGGTTGTAAGGAACATGATTTTTATTTTTTGCTTAATAAAATTTGATTATTCCTTATATTTTGAAAATGTTGTTTCAATATATGAGAATAAGGACTTTATTTGTAATGCAATAATTAAATAGGGATAGTTCTTTATAGAACCTATTACAGGCTCACAAAACATCACAAAATTGATAAAACCAAGACAATCCAATGTCTTTAGCATTAATTCAAAATATCTTTGGTACTTAAGAATGCATCATATCAATCAAAAAAGACTTGACAAGTTAGTAAAGGATTGGATCCTTATTGTTGGACCCCATTATCGAAGTCCAACTCGCATGAGACGTATCCTAAGATGCGAGTATTCTCCAAAAGAGAACACCTTATCCATTATCGTGTTTATCTTCTCTTCTCTGATACTACCACTGTCACATACTGATTACATATATTCTCAACAGCTCTCCTTCTTAGTTCAGCACCGCTTTTAGACCATCATTTATCCATTACAACCGAAAGAACTTCAAAGGACAGCGTTGGCGAGTCTACTCCTTACATATACGTGATTCGGGGTTACTGGTATAACTTGTGTTATAGACATCCAAATCAGGGTTTCTTTGGCTAGTTTGAAAGAGGATTGCAAGAACTATAATTTTCATAAAGATATCGTGGGTCAAATATAGGACAGAAGATAGCCATGAATAGTAACCTAGATGATAGCGGAAACAGTACCACAGACGAAGTCTGTGAACAGTAACACAGATGATATTTTCCAGTTACCATAACTTTTACTAGAGGAATCGGATCAAGGTGTTCTTGATATGGTTCGAAAGAGCATCCTAAAATCTGCAACTTCCATGAAGACACGCAAGTCCAACTCTATCTTTTGAAGGGTCTATTATTTTTATCGTTTCACTGCTTGCGTCTCATTTTCGGCTTCCCTTCATCTCATTTCTATCGTCTGATTTCTGTCTATTTCGAAGTCTGTGAACCGTAACACAGACGATAGTCTGTGAACAGTAACACAGATGATATTTTACAAACTTCATAACTTTCTCTAGCGTAATTAGTTCGGGGTATTCTTTATATGGTTGGAAAGATGATTTCAAGCTCCATAACTTCCATGAAGACCTCGAAGGTCAATTC
>JANZXR010000172.1:19215429-19233826 GCA_027575705.1 Erythroxylum echinodendron | reverse complement strand
TTCCTTAATCTCTCTTTGAGCTCATATGTACTGAAATTTTGGGTCCTAACCCTTAATATGAGAACGGGATGTTACATGTTAATTATACATATATAATTTGAATTGATAATGAAGAATGAAGAAGATGCATATTAGTTAAGGTTGGGTCGAAATGATGGAGCAGAAGTAGATTTAGGTAATGAGTGGTGTAACTGATAGATGTAGCTTAAATGAAGGGAATTGGTTTGAATAGAGTAGTGGAATGTGTCATCGATGGGAAGTGTTATTATATGACATGATAAGAGCATTAATTATTATGATAAAGTCTTCAAAATGTGACTTGAAAGTCATGCACATTAAGTGTTTGATAAATTGCTTAAGTGAACTTGGCTTAGGATTTAAGGCCTTATAATGGTATTCATTTGAAAACATTTTCATGTTTACTTAGGGTGAACTTGGATAAAGATATGCTTGGGTTGACGACAAATGGCCCAATGTTCATGGATAAAGATGTGCTTAATTATGCTTTGAAATGAGTAAGTATTGGATTAAAGGCATTAAACGCCTTAAGAAATGCAAAAGAAAAGCTAATATGAATAGTAAGGAAGTAACCATGTGAGGCATTTAATGGTTGAATTCTATAGCTTAAAGGGAGTGGTATTATGTTTTATACACTTATGTGATAGTGTATAATTATGAAATTTATGTTTAAGTAGTAATTTCATTGAATGTTTTTTTATACATAAAGGCTCGGGAGCTGTGAATTAAGGAGCTCATACTGAGGACTGTTGAAATTAAGAGAGTGTATACCTTCTTTTGAGGTGAATTGGGGAAACCATATTTCTCAAATAGAATTGGAACATCCTAAGACTTGCTGAATTAATTGTATGTGAATTTTGAGCCTAGGAAATGTAAGGTAGAATTGAACTTCAAATGGATGCTAATATGCCTATATATTTAAGAAACAATATTGTTTTGAATAACATTTTGCACTTGTAGTGCAAAAGATGATGTTTATTGCATGAAATAATGTTTTGAAATTTACATATGCATTATCGAGCCATATTTTCCGCGTATATGTGTCCTTTTTGGCTTAGAGCCATGACAAGGTTTCATTTCATCGATTGGACCAATAAATAAAGGCATAGTGCCTTACTTGATTTTATACTTAAAATTTGAATATGATTTGATCCAATCGTGTGCTGGGCACAACTAATTACGCGACCTCTATACCCTTGACGCTGGTATATAAAAGTCGAGTCCTTATAAAGACACCATTCTATAGGGCTCGCAGGTGATTGCACACTTAGAGGTCTAGTCACTGACGAGGTCATCACCTAAGGTCATGATGCTCTTATCGACCATAATCTGGACTCACCATAGATGAAAGTCGAGCCAATAATGAGATTTGGCAGTTGCACACACTAGTTTGGCAAACTAGTGGTGACATACATAATTGTTTTGGCTTATTTTTTATTTTTGGCTTCCTGAAGATATTTGATTTTTATATGTGATGCTTTTCCGCTTTTGTGTACTAGAACCAGAACCTATGTTCACTGAATGAGTAATTAATAGGCCTAGCCAATGTGGTTCCTAACCAATATGGCACGAGTCATAGACTAGGTCTATGTGTTTCCATGTCATGCATATTCATTTCATAGGTGGTTATGTGCATGCTAGATGTGTAAAATCGTCCTTAGGTTATTTAGACTGTTTTGGTGTGTATCGGGTTCTATTCACAATATATGTTTCTTTCAGCTCACTGAGTGCATAGTGTACTTACCCCTTCTGCTTCCCAACCATGTAGAGCTTGAAGCTCTGAGTGGTTGATGAAGTCTTTTGACATATTCAGGACATTACTGCACGTGGGTAGTCTTTATTTTGTTCTTTTGTTGTATCATGGCTCATGATTATGCTGATATGCTTTAAAAATTTTGAAAATTAACTATTGACTATCTTATGGTTTGTAAATGACTTATGTGGGAACCTTTTTATATTGTCAAAATGATTTTTTAAAAGAAATTCAGTTAGCCTTACATAGTTGGGTTAAAGGTACTGTGAGTATTCTTAGCCTAGGTATGCGGCGATTGTCATAGGCCCGATGTAGTTCTGGGTTGTGTCAATTAAATTGGTATCAGAGCCTGTGGGCCAGCGAGGATGCTGGGCCACCAAGGGGGCGGGATGTTAGATTTCCATATCGATTAGATAGGGGAATAAAGTAGGTCTTATAAGGCTAGGGAAACCTCTCCCTAATAGACGCGTTTTCCTAAGGGTGGGAAGAGCAAAAGCATGAGGGCTTGGCTGGGACAAGGCCCAACGCAGACAATATCTATGAGCAGGGTGGTCCGGGCTGTTATAAATGGTATCAAAGCCAGTACCCGAGCTGTTGTGCCAGCAAAGACGCTAGGCCTCCAAAGGGGTGAATCCAGGTCTGTGGGCCAACAAGGACGCTGGGCCTTCAAGGGGGTGGATCTAGGTCTGTGGGCCAGCGAGGACGCTGGGCTCTCAAGGAGGTGGAATGTTAGATTCCCATATCGATTAGAGAGGGGAATGAAGTAGGCCTTATAAGGCTATGAAAACCTCTCCCTCATAGACGTGTTTTCCCAAAGGTGGGAAGAGCAAAAACATGAAGACTTAGCTGGGCCAAGGCCCAAAGTAGACAATATCTAGAAGTGGGTTGGTCTGAGCTGTTATATATGCTATGCTATTCATAAAAAAAAAAGAATATCAGGCCTCTGTAAATAAATAAATGAGGTTAGATAGAATAGTCTTCATAGTTAATAAATATACAATTGATGATTCATTAATTTAAAAAACAATATGATTTACAACATGAATAAATAATGAATGACACATTATATACAATCTTTGGTTCTTATATTTATAATACTAGGGTTAAATATAAGAATATATCTTCGATTGACAGTAGCTTTAGACAACCTATAGTTCTTCTTTTCATAACTCACCAAGCACAATATCATTAACTTTTAGGATTGTTTATGGAAATTGATAAGTCAGTATAAGTGGTGGAATTTAATATTATATCTTATTCAAATTTCAGGGAAAAAAAGATTCTTTTATACACATATGCATCAGCACTTAACTACTTTATCTATTCCAAAGTCTCATGAGAGCCTACACATATACATTACATGATCATACAAAGTATTTTACCTACTAATTAAACTTCATCTCATGCTTAATATTTTGCTTGGTTACTTCCTAATGGTTCTCAACATTGTCTTAATATACTACTAGAGTGTGTCATTCTGTGTCCTTTATAATTTCCTTTCAAAAATTCTAATAATAATACATTTGAATGCATAATTATGTAGTCAACCATTTCTAAGAATAATAATAATGTACACAATTTTGTACATAGGCATGTACCACTTTATGTCTTTCATATTGTCCCTTTAAAAATTCTAATATGAACATGGTTAACCACATAAGCATGCACTTAATCCTTGCTAACAATAACAAAAAAGATGCATTCTCTTATACGAAAGTACGTTATTTCGTGTCATCCATAATGACCTTTCAAATTTTCAAATATAAACACACTTGACTATACGGTTGACTAGTTAATCATGTTTAAATGTACAAATAATTGATACGAGCGTATAGTTAATTGTGTCCAACAGAACTTTTGATCAATACAATTTAGAACATATGCATGTACCAAATTGTTTTCTTCAAAATTTGCCTTTAAATAAGTGAACGTGTTACTAATATGTAAATTAATAGTGATATCTTTTATCTATATATGCAGTATACGATATATATAGTCATAGAATAGTGTATATTAATGCTTGCTATTGTTTATAATCATTTGTAATCATTTATGATATTCTCATATTTAAAGTATATATATTACTTATTTGTAATGAATGATAATATTTTTTTATACTGAGTTGGATGCATAGTCACTACAAGAAAAGTACAAATTACCAACAAAAAATTACTGATTGAAAAAAATATTAGGAAATTAGAAACATAAAATGACTTTTCGTTTATAAAATTGTTGGAAAATTTTGAAATTTACGATGGACACATTATCCATCGGTAAAGGTGGAGGGAAATTTTTGATGGAATATAGCGACAGAATAGTGATGGTTGTCGTAAAAATAGGCAACAAGGTTAACGGCAAAATAAGCATGATGTGTACTGACAGAAGAGTGTCCTTCCGTAAAATTTTAAGATAAACTTTTTCGTTTGTTTCGACTTCAACATTTTTAAACAAATAACAATGACATCATTTGGTTTAACACTAAATGACATCGTTTTTGTCTCACCTTAAACAAACCCAAAATAGCCCCTTTTGTCCATCATCTTCTCTCCTCGTTTTTGTTTCTCAGTTTTCTTCTTGTTGTTTTTGGTCTTCCCTCGTCCACCTTCCATCATCCATATATACTGCTTTGCTCTCCTCCACCGCCCATCCTCTTAAGTTAAGTTGAGGTTAGTCATATATGAACGTCAATTTTATCGTGGATGGATTTATGAACGACATTTTGAGTGTTGTTTGTTATAGTATTGTGCGTTTTTTGAACTGCGGTTGCTTAATAATGTGTTTGAATATGTTTATATTGGTGAAAATGGGAAAATATAGTGGTTTTGTTATTAGGTAGAGATGAATTCGGGTAGCCTATGAATTGTCCTACTAAAGAAAGTCTTATATTGTTTTCTAAGAGAAATTAGATATTTTTTGAGTGTATTATGTTTAATTTTTCTATTTTTATCTATTTTTATTTTTATTGTGTATCTTTTCTAGTTTCTGAGTGTATACATAATTCTATGTTGAGATTAATTGTTAATAGTTAGGTGCATAAAATAGTTAACTGATTCCCATTTGAACTTGACTTTGAGAATAATAGGAAACCAAACTATTAAGTGATAATACCTTGATTTTAGTTAGGAGATCTCATGAGAAGTTAGACCTTCATCTACAATTCCTTGTTTATATTATTGATACTTTCTTTGATTTTGGATTTTTAGAACTTAAATATCATCTTTTCAAGATAACTTATGTAAAAGCATAAAAATGATAAAGGAACTTAGGAAGTTTTATCAAAATTCCCTATCTTTTATAGGTTAATACATTAGTGAACCTTTTTAAGCCTAATATATATTTTATCCTTTTTCTTTGTAACCCTTTTCTAAAGAATCTTGAACCTAAAATATAAAAATTGCACCTTAATTCATTATTAGTGGAGTTTTTATTTATGATTTGATATGGTTGCTGGGTACGGTATGCAAAAAAAAAGTTTATATGAGATGGTGACTTGTAAGAAAAAGGCAATATAAAAGGGAAATTCATGCTAAATAAAATAGAAAAGAAAAGAAAACTTAAAATAAGAAAAAGGATAATCATTGAAAATTAATTGACGTGGATTCTTTTATTTGAAAAGAATGAAGGAAAATAAGTTGTTGCAAAGATATAAGGAGTTAGTGGAGTAATTTATGGATATATCTATTGATCTATTTGCTCTTTCTCTACTAACTATTAATATTTTTTCTCCTATTCCCTTTTCTTTGTTAACCTTTTTATCCCTATGGCCTTATTACAGCCATCTTCAAAGACCTTTTACTTTTTCTTACACATATATATCCCCTTAAGTAGTGGAGATTAAATGATTTTCAAGCTTATGGTATGTTCAATTTCACAAGAAGATGACGAGAGTATCTCACCAAAATTTCTAGCGCTTGTTTAAATGGGTGATTTCTTACGAGGACGTATCAATTTAAAGTGTTTGAACTTTATCAAGGAGGTAGAATGTCTTTACATTGGGTTTACACGTGTACTATTTTAAATATGAATTTTTTCGTTGGCCCTATTTTGGGATCACTAATTGTCCTAACTCATCCTTCTTTATTGTAGTCTGTGGTTGTCTAACCATCCAAGTAAGTTGTCCAACTAATGTCTACCATATGTTTTACTTTAATAGCATAAGTATTTGGGTTTGGGTTTTAAGTGAATGCAAAGGAGGTCTTAAGTTTTTGTTGTTGTTTAGAATATTCTTATAATCATTGATGAGTTCTGTGTTCTTCTTTAATAGTCTAAGTATTTATGTTTGGGTTTTCTTTGAATCATTGATGAGTAGATGTATGAATTACATTAGTATTTACTACATGTAGAATGAGTTTGATCTCTTATGGATGATCCAATGCATAATAAACTCCTAGGATGGTATATGGGCTAGAAATCCGTGATGTAGCTCCCATAAGCTTATAGGTGAAAAAGTCCATAAGCCTAGGAGTTATAACGAGAACCTGCTTTCTCAATTCATATGGTGTAATAATGCCACATACCATATTGCTTGTTTAAAATCAAAATTTGGAAATCAATTTCTTGGTGATTAGTGTAAACATAGTTATCTTGGTTTGGTATGTTGTTTTTGGAATAGTATTAGAATGATTGATGGCTAGATGTATGAATTACATAACTATTTACTGCATGTTAAATGAGTTTGTATAATTATGGATGATTTGAGGCATAATAAACTCCTAAGATTGTATATAGGTTGGAAACCAGTGATGTAGCTCCTATAAGGCTTATTGGTAAAAATTTCACGAGCCTAAAAGTCACAACAAGAACTTGCTTTCTGAATTCACAAGTGTAAAAAATGCCACGTACTTTAGTGCTTGGTTGGCATATTTTTTATTTGACTGAATTCACATATTTTAAGTTTGTATAATTGTGAACTTATATTGTGGGATATGTTGGTTTCCATTTGGAAGGTAAATGGTTAGAGACCTGTAAAAACTTAGGAGATGTTTTGTAAAGTAAAGAATAAATATACTGTAAACTTAGGGAAAATGAAGGATACTAATTATGAAATCAATTTTTTAAATAACAATTTTGCATAAATGAGTAATGTTGATAGATCTTGGATGTATGAACAATTAACACCTGATGGTTTTGTTAATCTTGAGTTTTTTTAGAGAGTTGAAGCTTTTATTAACTGTGCATGTTCTTAACTTGTGCATATGAATGGTCCAAAGATCAGATGTCTATGTAAAAAGTGCAAACATATTTGTTTTCTTCCTATTGATGAAGTGAATCTCCATTTGTTATGAAAAGGGTTTGTTCCAAATTATTTTGAGTGGACACGATAGGGGGAGCCATTAATTTGTAGTACCTCAAAGGGTAATGAAGTGACTCGTCAATAAATATGGATAGGTTTGAATGGGGACTAGATTTATAACAAATAATGTGGGCGCAACTAAAAATCCTTACACCTAAATGGTTTATGATAAAGCCCATTATAACTTTCAGGCAAATATAGAAAATCTTGTAGAAGAACTAGACCTACATGCAAAAAAGTTTTCTGACTTACTAAAATTAGTTGACTAAGAATTATGGCCAAATTGTGAGAACATGACTCAATTATCTTCAATTACTCCAATATTAAACATAAAGTTTGAAAAGTATATTTCTAATTGAAGTTTGGATAAAATTCTTGCTTCGTATAATGAATCATTGCCTCCTGATCATACAATGGTTAATAATTTCTAAAATATGAAGAAACTTATTGTAGGTCTTAGTTTGTCAGTTAAAAAATTGACTGTTGACAATTTTGGATGTATGTTGTTCAAGGGAGATGATGTGGAATTACAAGAGTGCAAATTTTGTGGTCAATCTAGGTTCAAACCTAGAAGGTGTTATATGAAACTTAAATTAGTACCCTGGAAGAGGATATATTATTTCTCGCTAACTCTGAGACTTCAAAGACTACATACCTCTGATGTTACTACATCTCACATAAGATGACATAATAAAATGAGCAGGAAGATCGAATAATAAGTCATCCATTGGATGCACTCGCATGGAAACATTTCAATAACACCCATTTTGAGTTTGTAGTTGAAAGTTGAAATGTTAGGTTAGGATTGTCAATAGATATATTCCAACCTTTTGGTCAATCCGACCAATAATATTCATCATGACCAATCATAATTACTACTTATAATTTGCCACCATGGATTTGTATGAATAAGGCATGTATGTTCTTGACGATGATTACGCCAGGGTTTAGGAATCCAAAGCATAAAATTAATGTATTCTTAAAACCATTATGTCTTTGAATTGTATCATCTTTGGGAATTTGGTGTGGAGACATATCACGTGTCTCTTAAATAAAATTTTTGGTTGAGTGCAACTTTGACATGGACTATTATTCATTTCCCTGCATACGCTATATTGTCTGGATGGAGCATAGCAAGGAAATTGGCTTGTCCTTAATGTAACAATGATTATGATGTGTTTTATCCTTCTAATGGGGCCAAAACAACTTGGTTTAACAACCACTGGAAATTTCTTCCTCCAGATCATCCATTTAGATGTGATAAACAAAAGTTCATTAAGAATAGGATGGTACCAAAACCTCCTCCACCTCACAAAGATGGTGAAGAGATATTGCAGGAGGTTGATGAATTAGGATTGCTTCAAGTTGTAGAACTTGAAGCTGAAGAAGTTAATAGAAGCATTAGTAAAAACTTTGGTTGGAGAAAACAAAGTATCTTTTGGGATTTGACATATTGGAAAAGTAATTTGATACGTCATAATATAGATGTGATGCATATTGAAAAAATAATTTTGACAATTTATTTAACACCATAATGAACATTGAAGGGAGGATAAAGGATAATGCAAAATCACGAGCTGATTTGAAACTTTTTTATGGAAAGAATAAGCTAGATAAAAATCTTTACACTAGTAGATATCCAAAAGCATGTTACATTTTGGATATAAAAAAAAAGGAAATTTTATGTGAGTGGTTTAAAAGTTTAAAGCTTCCTTATGGTTATGTTTCGAGCTTAGCAAGGTGTGTGGACATGAGGAAGTAAAAATTATTTAGGATGAAAAGTCATGATTGTCATGTGTTTATGCAAAGGCTAATTCCAATTGCATTTCGAGAGTTGCTATCGACTAGGATTTAGGAAGCTATAACAAAATTAAGTTTGTTTTTCAAAATCTTAACATCATCTGAAATAAAGTTATCTTAATGGAAAAACTAGCAAGTGAAATTCCACTTATCTTGTGCAAATTGGAAGGGATTTTCCCTCCAAGCTTCTTTGACTGTTTAGAGCATCTACCTGTACATTTAGTATGTAAGGTTAAACTTGTTGGTCTGATTCAATATCGATGGATGTATCCGTTTGAGAGGCAATTGTAGTTAGTATTTAAATAAAAGTTACAGGATGTTTTAATTATAAAATTGTAATAACCCTATTTGTAATGTATGTATTTGCATCACTTAAAGAAAAATGTCAAAAACAAGGCTAGAGTTGAAGGTTTGATATGTAATGCTTATTTAATGAAGGAAGAAAGTACATTTTGTTCACATTATTTTGAGCTGCATGTGTACAAAAGAGAAAGAAAATATCCTCATAATGACGATGGGGGAGAAACAGGTGATGTTGATGATAACTTATCTATTTTCACATATCTAGGACAAACATATGGATGTTCAATAAAAAGAATGTTAACAATAGAAGAAATAGAGGCTGCCTATAGTTACATTTTATTAAATTATCAAGAGGTTCAACCTTTCATGCAGTAAGTTTAAGTTGATTTTGAAATCGATTATTTGAGTTTCCGAAGTTATCGTGTTCACAAATAAAATACATAATAATGCTTTTAGATTATACAAGCAATGGTTATGCGAGCTAATGTCTGAACAAACATAGGATGATATCAATAAAGAAGTTGAAAGACACTTTCCTCGATGGTTTAAGAAATATGTAATTTTTACTTGTAATAATTGAAATGGTTGAATTGTCAAATCAAAGTGATTAGATAACATTATACTATTTAATATGATAAATTAATTTTTGTGTAGGCCTCAGAAAATCTAATAGAGAACAAGTTCATATGTGATCTTACGAAAGGACCTTTGTGAACTGTTAAATCATATCTGGTGCATTTTGTCAATGGATACAAATTTCATATAGAATATCATAGCCATAGCATGACAATAGTAAATAGTGGGGTTTGCATACAGGTAGAATTAATGGATTACTATGGTAAAATTATTGAGATACTTAAAAATCAGTACCCTATATTGCCAATAAAATAGAGTGTGATGTTTAAATGTGAATGGTTTGATCCAACTCATAGTGTTGGAATAAAAGTACACAGTCGAAAACATTCTAGTTGAAATCAATCAGTGAAGAAGATTTAGACAACTTAAACCTTTCTTGTTGGCGATGCAAGTAGTCCAAGTGTATTATGTCTCTTTTCCCAGTTTACAATGAGATAAATCAGATTGGTTGGACGAATGCAAAGTAAAATCTAGAGGTGTTTTATAATTACATAGAAAAATAGAAAATAAGAGAATTTAAAGTGAAGCATTTCAGGAAGATGTTTATGAAATAAATACATGTGTAACATACGACGATAATGAACCTTTGAACGATCCAAATAATAAATATGTTGAAATTTTATCTAAAGAGGAAAAAGAGGGCAAAAGATCTAGAGAGGAGCTTAAGTTTGATTTTAATTCTTCAGAAAAAGAAGATGCTAATGATTTTGAATTACAATTAAGTGTTGATAGCAATTAATTTGTGCTTGTAATAGAATATTATATGAATCTATTATTCCATCAATAATATATTGTTATCTATTGAATTTATATTATTGTATTATATAATGGAAAATTCAATAAAATGTGAATTTTAGGTTAAAAATATGCCACCAAAGAGAAAACATGGTATGATATTGCCAAGGTTCAGGTTACAACAATTTGGACAAGCTAGTGCATTTTTTATGAAGGATCACATTCTACAGATGCTACTGCACATCCAAATGAGGCATCACCTTCTGTACCGGTTGCTATACCATCCAACATCCCTACTACACCATCCACCAGCCCTATACTGACAGAGATTAAGGGTAAACGTTGCAGATGAAGGAGGCAACATGCAACTAGGAGCTAAGGGAGTTAATGGAAGAACGTATATGTCACAGTTGTCAACAATTTGTAAGTAAAATTTAAAAAATTTTGTAATACACGATAATACCATAGGTTTCTACTAAAGTTATAGGTTTTAATTTAAAAATGATATAAAACAAATTATATATTAGGTTAGTTTCGTTTGGAACGTGCTCAAGAAATATCTCATCCAAGTTCAAGGAGGGGATAGATCGTGAGGGTTATATATGAAAGAATGTCTCTCAACTGATAAGTGATTTTTATTATTAAGAGTTTGAGGTACACAAAATATATTCTTTAATCTTTTTATTTTATCTAATTTATACATTAATTAGATAAATATTGTCGTTTATAAGTACTAACAGTATGTTTTTCTTTTTTTTTGAAAGAATTTTTTTGGGATCCAAATTTGATGTTGTAATTTATAATGTATGGGAGAGGTGAGCTTGTACACATTATATAGACTTTCTTTCTTTGATACATAAGAATGGTGTTCAACTATCATATATATCTGAAAAAATATAGAGTCGTTGACAGCAGTATTAGGTATCGCCTGAGGCAATATCCATTTCAAATCACAATTCTGCCAACAGATGTGGAGGAGCAGACGGAGAGAGTTTACCCGTACACACTAAAGAATCTTTGACCCACCAAGAGCTGGACTTCAAGTTGTAAGTATCAAAACTTTACACTTATATCTTGATTTTTGTACATTGATGTATGAAATTCAATGTAATTTGATGTATAAAATTTAAAATGAAAATATGTGTATTATAAAGAATAATAATGTTATAAATGTCTAGTGCCATTAATAGTTGTGTTGTTGAGTTAAGTTTTTTTGTTTAACAGGGAGTAAATATCATAAAAATAGAGAAAATTTTGCTGAATTTTTTTTAAATTGCACTTCACTTATAAAAATTTATTTTGATCAAGAAAAGTCTATGAGCAGGAAGCCTATACCATGCCAACTCTTTTTACACACTCACACCAAGAAGCATGATGGTGTGATGTTCGTCAACACCCGATGTAGGCAAGTTCGTGTATGTAAAATCGATACTTTAATATTCATTGTTAAAAATTATCATTTATTAACATAAGCAATTATAATGATAGGACCAAATACAAGAAAGCATTAAATGACAGTCTTAATACTTTTAAACTGTTGATGAAAGTCAGGCGTATCTTCATGCAGTGAGTGGTAGGGACTATCGTGGAAGGATTTTCAGCTTAGGTTCATTTGCAAACACATGTTATTCACAATCGTCCACATCTACTACAGCTGGATCTAGGAGGCGATCTGCATCAAATAAGAGAGTCCTTCAACTTGAGATCATAGTGGAGAGGCTAATGGAGTGTATAACTCAGCTCCGTAATGAGGTGGAGGAGTTGAAGGGCAGGGATAGGAACTCATCACAACAATCAGAGCATCCGCCTTCGGCACCTGCATAGCTTCCAGATAAGTGAATATAATGATACTCTGCTACTTTTAAGTTTTTGTATAAATTCTTAATTAACAGTAATTTCAAAATACTTATTCATATACATTATAATTTTTTAATTATACCATTTAGTATAGTGTTTACTTTGCATTTATCAATCAATGTTATATATTATTTATAGAAATTAAATGTACAAAAAAACAAAAGGTTTTCAACAGAAAACTCAGGTAGGAATATATCATTTCGACGCTAAGTTACTGACGGATATATAACTCTATCGTTGAGTTTGACGGAATAATTTATGTCGTTGGTAAATATTTAGAAATGGAATATTTTATATCCATTGATGAATTTAGCAACGAACTTAGAATTATCGTCACT
Source organism: Erythroxylum echinodendron (assembly GCA_027575705.1). Classification (NCBI taxonomy): domain Eukaryota; kingdom Viridiplantae; phylum Streptophyta; class Magnoliopsida; order Malpighiales; family Erythroxylaceae; genus Erythroxylum; species Erythroxylum echinodendron. The sequence continues at coordinate 19,221,093 of JANZXR010000172.1, read as the reverse complement.
AAATTTACTGACAGAATATTGTGATTCTTTCAAAAAATTAGCGATAGAATATTCTAAATTTGTTGGTAAATTTATCTTAATTTGGCGAGGAAAATGAAAAATTCCGTTACTAAATTTACCAATGGATATATAAATTTTTGTCGCTAAATTTGCGATGTATATTTAGCGATGTATTCATTTTATCCATCACTAAATTTTACCTACGGCAGCTTTTTCGATGACTCTTTTCATCGATAATTTCCGTCACCAAATTTGTTTCCCAATGGTATATCTTTATTTTCTGTTGGTAATTTCTGTCGCTAAAATCTATTTTTCTTATAGTAAGTGTCCTACTATATTTTGTAAGTATATTTTGATTTAAGCATGATATTTTTTGCATATAATTATGATATTTCTATTTTAAAGTGTATTTTTTATTTATCTGTATGAATAATAATATAATTTTTTGTACAAAGACGTCATATTAGATATATGACTTTGAAATATACTTTATATGCCAGCAACGAATTCTTTATATTCAGTCATAGTATACTTGTTACTTATTTAAAATAAATAATGTTACTTTTGTATAGTTTATATGTACTAATTTATGATAGGATATTCACATACTAATTTAAAATACACACCAAATGGATGTATTACCAAAATGATTGAGTGATCGAATTTGGCCAATCTACTTTATTTTTCCTTCAAACTCTTCGTGTCTCCTTCATGCTCTAAGTTTCACTCTTAAGTAAATGCTAATTATTATATTTTGTTTTATATTTTAAAGCAAACGTCTTTTCAGATGAGATTTATTTATAGAGAACAGATCCTTTGTTCCTCCTATTAGGGTATTTCAATCCTATTTCATTAAATCTCATCTCTTTCATTTCATACGTCATTTACAGTGATAATTTTTAACTATTTTCTGTTAGTAAGAAACTGAAACTGAAAACGTTGCTTTCAATTCCCATCCGTGAATGGAAACGCAAGAAACCAAAAACAACTGATACTATTGATCGTATGAAATTACTTTCCTGCTAGGCACTGCTGGTGTATAATCAGGGAAACTTCGGTGAGCTGTGTCAGTTACAATTCAACCCTAATTGATAAGATAAGCCCCAAAATCCAAATCCGACCCATTCTCCATAAATGCAAAAATATCAGCTTAACTTGGTGTGCTGTTGCTGTAGTTCAGACAAATACAAAAAGAGAAAGAATGACGCAGGCGAAGTTCTAACTCCAACAGATTGTATGTAGTCTTAGGATTGCTGACTACAAAACTTGCATTGCTTCGTAATCCTATTTGACAGCCTACACTCTGCTTATGTTCATCTTCCTTTGTTGACTTTTAGAACGCTTTTCACGCCATAAAACAGTCGGTGCAGGTTAGCTTCTAATTTGGCAAGTGGTAGCCTATCTACATCAACTACCAACAGTCTTTTAAAGCCAAAAATATCAGGCAGTTCATTTTGCATGTTGTTTAACTCTCTGATTTTCCCTCAAGTTTTGGATATGAATGGTGCGTTATTCACGTAAGCATGTCAATGCCTCCAAAACTATCTGGACCATCCTCTTAATTTCTTGAAACTTTAATGAAACTTGCTGATGCACATGTCCAGCTAGTTGCAATATAAATATTACGTTTGAAGTCTTATCCAATTAACTCATTTTATGTTCTTTTTTTATTAAAATATAATTTGACCTTATTCTCTTTAATTAATAAATGAGTATTCCATATTCCTATATTTGTTCAACTACAGACATAATGAAGGTTTAAAATTATCCGTGGGGAGCAGTCGGCAAATGCAATTAGATAGGACTAATAACAAACATTGGGAGGTTGGTGTTATTGACTTGAAGTTACCAGTGGGCAGTTTCTAGAAATCGATTGGCTTAATTACTTACATCTAAATTGGCAAATTTCTTTAAGAAAATAGCATGACAGGTTTTACCATTTCCAATTTGGTACGAGTTGCTTTCATCTTCAGGTACATTTAGAATCGGTGACTGATCCGACATGCGTCAGATTTTCTGGAACTTTCATGTCCAATATTGTATTGGTATATGGTCCTAAAAAGGAACTTTTGGCTTTAAACGTTACTATATATTACCAGAATCCGTATGCCCTTGACCCGTGACGATAAGTCAAACCCATATCAAGTTTGGCCAGCAAGCAAGCGGAAAACCGAAACATTTAATTAGAGGCTTCAAAGACATAAGCATTCAAGAAACGTCTCATGGGTGCATGGGCACTAAAGGGGGAGTTGAAACGAACACGAAAAGGCATCATAATCAATTAATTGTGATGATATAAATTATCATTTTAATCAAAATTCTGTTCAATTTTTCTACTTTTTTGTCTAATCTTCTATTTACTAACTCCATGGCTAGCAATGACTGAAGATTTTAATGCTTCCATAAGATAAGCATAATGTTTGTACAAATTTAAAAGACAAAATTTTGGAGAGATAAAAGAAAAAGAGCCAACTAATAATACTAAGAGTCTAGGAAGAACTGGACGAACTATCATTTTACATTAAATGGTTTTATATTATTAATTATAATAATTAAGAGTTTTACTTTTGATTTAAAAACATCACATCATAAGTGATTTCATCAATTCTATAATTTTTTGTACTTTAAAATTTTCATAAAGAATTTATTATTTTGCAAAAAGTTTAAAATCATACATTTAGTTAAATTGCACAATTAGCTCAAATTGACACAAGAATCTTTCGATGTTTACGAAAAATGACGCATAAACAACTGCCAAAAAAAAAATCATTAGCTTACAATGAATTATAATACCACTCAAAAGCCACATGTTGACTTTAGGAGTCATTTTAGGACTATAATTGTATAATAATTAGTATTAATTACATTTCATATATAATTATATTCCAAATCAGAGTAGGACGTTGTACATGTATAAATATGCCTCCAACTGGGGAAGAATAAACATACAGAAAAAACCCCAAATACTCTGTACTCTGTCATGGTATCAAAGCCACCTCAGTGAGATATCTTGCTAAGTCAAGTTGAATCAACCACCACCGAAGTTATCAACATGAACCTGAATCAAACGTTCTCTCACTAAATGAATCAAACTTGCTCAAAATTTTTCTGTTGCGATCTCTTCTTTATTGATCGTGATCTCAATTCTGTCACCATTTTTTTTCATCACTTTGTATTCGTCCTTTTCTATTTATTATGTCTGGTTCTATTGTTCCAACTTCAGTGCCACAAGTTGTTGTCCAATAGGACAATTTCTCTTTTCCTGTCTCTATCATACTGGATCAGACTAACTATCAATTATGGTCTCAATTAATGGAGATGAGGATTAGTGCCCACAACAAACTCTGATATCTTACTGGTGATACTGTAAAATTGAATACCGACGATGCAAATCTTGCTACGTGGATTACTAAAAATAATCGGGTGAAAAGTTGGATGATTGATTCTATGACTCCAACACTAATGCAACATTTCATCAGATTATCCACTGCAAAAGAGATTTGGGATGCAATATCAAAGACTTTCTATGATGGATCGGATGAGACATGCCTTTTCGAATTGAATAAGAGATCTTTTTCCACTAAACAAGATAACAGACCTTTATCAACATGCTATAACGAACTTGTCTCTGTATTTCAGGAAATTGATCACAGATCCATGTCCCAAGGAGATACTGTTGAGGGAGTAGTTCAATTGCATTCAGCTATGGCTCGTCTTCGTGTTCACATTTTCTTAAGTGGACTTGATTTTGAATTTGAACAAGTCTGTGGAGAGATTTTACGAAAGGATCCAAAACTTGATTTGGAATCCACTTATGCATATGTTCATAGGGAATATCAACAAAGGCAAACCATGGGTAGTCGACCAATTTCTAAGAGTGCAGCTATGGTGGCAAACCTAATTCGGCAAATGTTTGGATCGTCAATGAATCGCAAAGGAAAATTTGGTGGAAAATCTAATAATTTTGTTTGCTCCATTGCATTGAAACAGGTCATACTGCCGAGAGGTGTTATGAAAAGATTGGCTATCTCGACTGGTGGGACTTTACAAAGAAGCCAAGGAAGAAGATTGTAGGAAAAGTCGCGATAGTAGTTGCAGAACCATCACAACCTACAACAAATGTTACTTACCTAAGTAATGTAGGTAAGGCTGCTGCATTTACAACTTCTAATAATGATACTTGGATTATTGATATAGTGCATCTAACCATATGGTTAGAGATTCTAGTAAATTGAAATATGTTTGTCCTCCCTCTCAATCCATCATCTCTACAGCTAATTGTCAGACTCTGTTTTCAGAGCCTAGCTCCTCATATATGATTATTCATGCTTGCTCTGATATCACATCTGTTAGACCTCGTTTCTGGAGTCTAACTCCTGCTTGCTTTCATGCTCTAATACCAATACCTGTTACTTTCATGTATGTAGAATATCTTACTACGTAAGTTATCTTCCAGAGATAACACCTTGATCACTTTTAAAATATCTTCTTAAAACTCCCCTTTATTAGTCTCAGCTCAGTTTTTAGAACAGTCGACTAGTCCATTCCTACCTTTCAACCTGAATCCTTTAATCATCAGCGTGGTTAAGTCCTCACTTCACACATCTCCCTACTTCGGAGCTATTGGTATAACTTTTCCAATGGGAATCCAATCTAGAGTTTCTTTGGATAGAGTTAAAGAGCACTTCAATCTCTACAACTTTCATAAAGACCTCGAAGGTCGACTTTATCTTCTGAAGGGTCTCTTATTTTTACTGTCTCGTTGCTTGCGTCTCATTTTCGGCTTCCCTTCATCTCATTTCTATCATTTGATTTCTGTCTATTTCGAAGTCTGTGAACAGTAACACAGACGATAGTTTGTAAACAGTAACACAAATGATATCTTACAAACTTCATAACTTTGTCTAGCGTAATCGATTCGGGGTATTCTCCATATGGTTTGAAAGGTAATTTTAAGCTCCATAACTTCCATGAAGACCTCAAAGGTCAATTCTAACTCTTGAGGATTCAACATTAGGACAGAAGATACAAGGTGAATAGGAGCACAGAAGATGCACTTCACTCCAGTACTTCTTAACTTCTTCCTATAATCTTTAGTCCTTAATCTATCCTCTGTGTTCTATCCTCTGTTGTTGACTTTTATCTTCTGGGTTGACCCTCTATCGACTGAGAATCTATCGTATGAAGTCTGTGGACAGTAACACAGACAAAGTCTGTAAACAGTGACACAGACGATAGCTTGGGTAACACAGATGATGTCTTGTGAATAGTAACACAGACGATATGTGTCCTCTGTATTCTAATTCGTCTGTGAATAGTAATACAGACGATACGTGTCCTTTATGTTTTAATTCTTCTGTGAACAGTAACACAGATGATACATATCATCTATGTTTTAATTCGTCTGTGAAAAGTAACACAGACGATAAGCTATCAGTAACACAGACGAAGTCCATTCGTCTGTGCACAGTGACATAGACGATTCTTTCCTCTATGCTCTATCTTTTATGTTTTTCTCCACTCATTCTTTATACTCTTTATCCATCCTTTCCTCTGTGTTATGACGTCATCACAGAGGATACTTATTCTCTTAAATCCTCCTTGCCTCTGTGTTATGACGTCATCACAGAGGATACTTATACTCTTAAATCCTCCTTGCCTCTA
>JANZXR010000172.1:19164591-19206472 GCA_027575705.1 Erythroxylum echinodendron | reverse complement strand
TAATTGTGTTTACCGACGGTTTATTGGTTTTTTCCGTCGGTAAATTCCGTCTGTAATTCACTATTTTCTTGTAGTGAATGATTTTTTCCTAAATTATGTTAGAAATATATGTGCAATGAATGAGATTTGCCCTAATACTGATTGTTGATCTAAGGATGGTATAAGGGGTATAGAGAATTGTGTGTGTTAAATTTTTTCCTATTTCTAAAATAATGAATTAATTAATTACTCTAATGAATAATCACAGGAGCTGGATATAAAAATATAAAACAAATGTGATAATAAAAAAGGATTAGATAAAAAGATATCATTTTAATTTATAGTGATTCAATTAAACAATCCTTAGCCTATGCCCACTTCCTAAGCTTCATTTGGGAATTCACCATCTTCTCCTTTCAATGGGTGAAGAGAAACCCTCTATACAACATCTTCTTTACCATGATGAAAAGGAAACATTATTCATCTTGGTTGATTGCAGATGACGAGTAATACTTTGCAAATTTCATTCAAGGTTAAGAATAACCGTTACAAAATGTATCCTAAACAATTTTCCTAATTACAAAAGGTACATAACTCAAAACTCCTTCTCTTGCCCACGCTAATAGACAAAGGCTTAACACATATTTTGTATTATAAACATACACACATAATACAACCTTTCAAATTATATTGTTCGACCAATATTCTAGACTTGTCCACCACACACACACATTTTTCTAAAGATTTTTTAAAACTTTTCAAGTTCTTTCAAAGAACAAAATACCCTCTTTTGACAAAAACTTAATCCAAAATCATTTCAAAAGTTACCCAAATTTTTGTTTAAAAGTCAACAAATTTTCTTTAAAGATCAAAACAAATTTTCTTTTAATTATAAGAAATTTGTGCATTATTCCACATATGCAAATGATTATGCAATTCACTGAAATGATCAAGATAAAGATCCAAAAAGAATTACAATGACTTGTTTAAATCTTAATATGCATGCTTCTTTCTTGTTTTTAGTTTTTTCCTTGAATTGCATATGTATTCCACATTGTCATGTTCTCTATCTATTGATTGTTTAATTTTATTCAATTGACTCTTTGCTCATTTTCTCTTCTATTGAACTTCATGATTTATGTACTACTTGGTTCTATTATAATATAATTACTAATATCATCAAAAGTAAATTTATTAATAGTAATATTTTTTATCATCAAAAACATAATTTAAGATCTCACTTAGTAAACAAAAAACACAGAAAACTTGATTTACAAATTGTCATACAACAGATAAAACATTTTTATATAAAAAAACTTAATGACTAATGCATTTAATCTGTCTATTTGCTTTGCATCCATACTTTGCTCAAAGTTATGGCTGTCCAAGGTTTAGGTCAAATGCACTAGCTCAAGAATATATTCATTCTCCTCTTATTAGAACCACTAATTAAAAATTATAATCTCAAAAGATACAAATTAAAAATTTCAATAAATTCTATTATTCTCTTTTAAGTTTCAATTTCGTAGATAATATACATGCCAATAAGGTCTAAATAAAAAAATTCCAATCTTATTTGAAAATAGTAAACAATTACAAACCATAATGGCAAGCACAGGCCTTTCAATAAACCTATTTCTTAATCACAAACTGATTGTTATTCAAATTACTCACATTTATTTGATTTCAAGGTGATCTTCAAAAGGCTTTTTAATATATACTGGAAATGAAAATTCTCATATGCGCCAATTGAATTGAAAACAATATTGTTTTGTGCACGTTATAAAAAAGTTTAGCTACCATTAATATTATTAAGAAGCTCTTTAAAATTAAAACTTAAGTATAGGAGAGATTTGATAGATTTTAAATTTTAGAATAAAACAAAAATAATTAAACTATAAGTACTCGGTGTACTTAATCCAAAATAAATATTTCCTCATCTAGTGAAAGCACCAAAATAGCGATTTTAGTTTCCAATTTTAATAGTCATAAACTCTTATTTTTATCAAACTTTGTTTTTCTTAATCACGACAATTATTTAAAAGCATCAACTATAGTAAAAGAACTTAAGTAGCATCATGCCAAAAGAAGACATGCTAACTTTGCTTCGATCGTTTCAAAGCATGTTTTATGTTATTATGAGGAATCAAATTGGGCCTATAAGCTGAAGAGAACAGATGTCGTATAAACATGGATTAATAGCATTAAGCACTTAAACGAATCATTAAGAAAGGAATGATTTTATAAGGGGAAAGAAAAAAAAAAAAAAAAAGAGTATCAGTAAGCACTGTCATGCTATTGACTTGTCTCTTCCTAAGTTGTTCTTAGTTCCAGTAATCTGCTCAGCTAATTATACCGATGGCTCCAGTGATCCATTGGTACGGCCGCATTTTATGACTAATCTAACTTATCAAGAATCAATATATACCCATCTCTTAATTAATACATCATCTTAATAAACGAATGGACATGTCTTTTTCTGGAGGTACGTAACTGCACGCAGAAGGAAGACATACTCTGAACTTCAGTGGAGAGTTACGCACTTGATGAAGATTGATGGAAGTTTTCCAATTTTCACACTTGCGGATCCATGCACCTGTACCCGAAACAGCAACCTGTTTTTATTAAATCTTAAGCATACAGAAAATGATTTTGAATTTAATAGATCAGAAAATAAATTGGTGAAGTTAAAAGTTAATTAGAAACATGAATTCCTCTTAAATTAACTTGGTGCTTACGAAAGCTTAAACAGGCAACAGTAGATCAACATCCAACCTACTTTTTAATTCATTATTCAAAACACCATTTGGCCACGTGGCCAATTTTCACGTGTAATGCAACACCCTTCTTCAAGACTTATAGACAGAGTGATTAGGTTACCTTTTTCTCACCCGTACACCACCCCTTCAAACACAATGCCAAACAAAACCCCTGTAGAGCCACCAACCCGTCATTAATTTCAAGTGAGAATAATTTTAGACAGATTTTCGCCCTAGTAATAATTTTCATTAATATATAAAATAATTAAAATCACGAAAATAAAATAATCAATTAACATTAAACACCCTCACCTCTCATAACATTTCCGGTTAAAGCAGCCAAAGGAAGCGACATTAAGTTGTCTTGTCGTCTACCTCTCTCAAGTCTATAAATAGTCTTGTCCTGTATCCACTTGGAGAGGTGTAATCTTTAAAACAATTTACAGAGAAACACAATGACTACTACAGTCCCAGATGACAACTCCTCGGTGAGTGGCGATACAACGCCATTCTACCCTCATTCTACGACATTTGAACTCACAAATCTCCCACCACCGCTCCTCATTTCCACCACTGCCACGTCTCCGACCCTAGGCCAGCTGTTGAAGCGCGTTGGCGACGTTCGGAAGGAGGCCACCGGAGACGGAAGCGAGACGCCAGTGCACCAAGTGCTCGAGATCAATGGGGTGAATCTGGAAGGGCCACGAACCCTACCATTTATTCTTTCCTTCAACAATTTGACCTACGGTGTAAGAATCCGCCGCAAAATGGGGCTTCCGGAGCTTTTCCCACGACTACGCCACCGCCACGATGCCACTTCCGACAGCTTTTTCACGACGAAGAAGACGCTTCTCAATGACATCTCGGGAAAGGCGCGTGATGGAGAGATACTCGCTGTGCTTGGCGCCAGTGGATCGGGGAAATCAACTCTAGTCGACGCATTAGCGAATCGGATCGCAAAAGATAGTCTCAGAGGAACGATAACACTAAACGGTCAAGTATTGGAGTCTCGGATGCTAAAAGTGATATCAGCATACGTCATGCAAGACGATCTCTTGTTCCCGATGCTCACAGTGGAAGAAACTCTCATGTTCGCGGCGGAGTTTCGGTTGCCGAGAACCTTGTCCAAGTCGAAGAAGAAAATGCGCGTGCAGGCACTCATTGACCAGTTAGGGCTTCGAATTGCAGCCAAAACTGTTATAGGAGACGAAGGCCATAGAGGAGTGTCGGGAGGAGAACGACGTCGCGTTTCTATTGGGATTGATATCATTCACGACCCGATTTTATTGTTTCTCGATGAACCAACGTCAGGTTTGGACTCCACTAGTGCTTTTATGGTTGTGAAGGTCTTGCAGAGGATAGCTCAAAGCGGAAGCATCGTAATAATGACTGTACATCAACCTAGCTCTCGGATTCTTGGTTTGCTGGATAGTTTAATATTTCTGTCACGTGGACAAACTGTCTACAGTGGTTCTCCGATGAACTTACCGTCGTTTTTTGCCGAGTTCGGACATCCGATACCGGAAAACGAGAACAGAACAGAATTTGCGTTGGATTTGATTAGACAGCTTGAAGGTTCCCCAGGAGGAACTAAAAGTTTGGTGGAGTTCAGTAGGAAATGGCAGAACATGAAGCAGACTCCGGAACTGGAACCAAACTGGCATGGATTGTCTCTAAAAGAAGCCATAAGTGCAAGTATCTCTAAGGGAAAACTAGTTTCGGGTGCTAGCAACAATGATGTTAGTTCTACTTCAATGGTGCCAACTTTCGCCAACCCATTTTGGAAAGAAATGGCGGTGTTGTCAAAAAGATCGGTAACCAACTCTCGACGAATGCCTGAATTGTTTGGTGTACGGTTAGGTGCAGTTCTGCTGACTGGGTTCATCTTAGCTACGATGTTTTGGCAACTAGATAATTCACCTAAAGGGACTCAGGAACGACTAGGGTTTTTCGCGTTTGCCATGTCAACAACTTTCTACACCTGCGCTGATGCTCTTCCTGTGTTTCTCCAAGAAAGGTTTATTTTCATGAGGGAAACTGCCTATAATGCATATCGGAGATCGTCTTACGTACTGTCTCATGCTCTGGTTTCAATTCCATCCCTGGTAGTCCTGTCGTCGGCGTTTGCTGCCACGACCTTTTGGGCGGTGGGGCTGGACGGTGGATTTGGAGGGTTCTTGTTTTACTTGATTATCATATTGGCATCGTTCTGGGCAGGGAATTCGTTTGTCACGTTCCTATCAGGAGTTGTGCCTCATGTTATGCTTGGATACACCATTGTGGTTGCTATATTAGCCTATTTCCTTCTATTCAGTGGGTTCTTTATCAATCGAGATCGAATACCAGCATATTGGATTTGGTTTCACTACATGTCTCTGGTAAAATACCCTTATGAAGCTGTTTTACAGAATGAATTCCAAAATCCAAAGAGGTGTTTCGTAAGGGGCGTTCAAATATTCGACAACAGTCCACTTGGCGAGGTACCCACTTCACTGAAATTGAGATTGTTGGATACGATGAGCAACACTTTGGGGGTGAAGATTACCTGGTCTACTTGTTTAACTACAGGTTCAGATATATTGCAACAGCAGGGAATCACTGATCTCAACAAGTGGAATTGCTTGTGGGTCACTGTTGCATGGGGATTCTTCTTTAGATTTCTCTTTTACATTTGTTTATTAATTGGGAGCAAGAACAAGAGAAGGTAATTACTATGTGCAATTTTTTTAGTGTAACGAAAATTGTTGATTAAATCAATAACAACATATTATACAAACAGGGTTAGGGGAGTGGCATAAATTCTTTGGTTTTAGTTTACATGATATAAAACAAGTTCAAATAGGGACAACAAATTCATAGTCTCCAGGTTCAAGTTGGTGATCTAATTCATGGTCGCCCTCTCAAAATAATCACCCACAGCAGACACAGAGCCCCAGGCAATCTAGAAAGGAAGTACAATCCAAAGTTGAAACGGAATGTGGCATATAGAAGATGATAATTGCCAGATCCGCGATCTTAGATCTGATGTTTCACTGATTCAACTGCATATGTAAAAGAAGGTCATAGTTAATTTTGTCAATGCTTTCCTACTCCGATCGTAATTTCCATCTATGTGACATTATAAGATTGTGTTTTGCGTCAGATAAATTCTGGAGAACTAGCTGGTATGTGTTATTTTAGTAATTAGGTAAACAGAAAGTCCAAGAGAGATTTAACGATTCAAATCGAGAACACTAAAACTCACACCTTTAAACACTGCCCAAAATCATTAAAAGAAATTTTATGCAACATTCTACTGCGTTACCCTTTGTTGTTACTTATTATCAGTTAGAACATACCTAATCTCTTCTGCATTTCCTCAAATACAATATACACATATCCATATATAGACTAAGAAAACGTGGAAAAAGATGATCTAAGTCTTTCAAAGTGTAATTCCACCAACTAATATACTCTCCATAACCAAATATGATCCTGCGTGTTTGTTTGAGGGTAATAAATACCTATCTATTTCTAATTATTAGGTATTATATATGTTATTTGATAGGAAAAAAGTTAACAGAAGAACTATTCCTAAGATTATATATAGGCATGTCAACAGCTCGGGTGTTTAATATATTTTTAAAATTTTTAAGACAATTTTAAAAATTAAAGTTGTATTTTTTAAAATAAATTATAAGATAATCATTTATAGTATTTTGTCAAATTATATAAAAATATAAAATATTTATATAAAATACGAACCAACTTATATTTATTAAAAATATACATCAATGATAATGTTGCCATAATTATTTCCTATAAATAAGTCAATTGAAACTTTTTTGTTCATATTTACATAATATATATATATATTATGCATATATGCATTTATATTAATCTTAAAAAAGAATTAATCACTTTATTAATCCTAATGTATAAATTCCAAAATAATATATAAGTAATTCAGTTATAAAAACAAATATGTATTTATATTTTTTGATTTGTTTTTATAAATTATTTATTTCATTAAGTCAAAAATAGTTCTTTTCTTTTGTTTCTAAAATCATTATATTCTAATTAATCTAAATTTATATAAATTACATTTATAACTTTTTCCTCCTATCTAGATCCTGTTGTTAGAATATTCATTTCTACCTAAGTCACTCTAGTCTCTAATTAAAAATTTGTTAAGAGTAATTCCTTATATCCTTAATGGCAGCCTTGATATAAGATATAAGTATTACTTTAAATCCTTCTTGTCCTTAGAGTGTTATAAGGATATCAATGATATCATATATTCATATTTCATAAAATTAATAAAATTTTCAACTTTTTTCTTTTTAATATATGTATTATGTGACAACTTTAAATTATAACAACATATAATTAATTAATTATGATATAATAAAGTTATTGAGATATATGTAATGGTACGATTAATTAGGGCATTTAATTCAATTAATTAGAAATTTAAATGAAAAGTTAATAAGTTAATAGTTATAGTTAAAATTATGAATTACATTAATTACAAAATTTTAATTTACTTAAATTATTTATTAATTAGGACATTTAATTCAATTAATTAGAAATTTATATGAAAAGTTGATAAGATAATGGTTATAGTTAAAATTATGAATTACATTAATTACAAAATTTTAATTTACTTAAATTATTTACTAATTATTATAAGAGAGAATTGATAAAATCAAATTCATATTACATAAAATTCATAAAATTTTCACCTTTTTTTTAATATATGTATTATGTGACAACTTTAAATTATAACAACATATAATTAATTAGTTATAGTATAATTAAGTTATTAAGATGTATGTAATGGTAAGATTAATTAGCACATTTAATTCAATTAATTAGAAATTTATATGAAAAGTTAATAAGCTAATAGTTATAGTTAAAATTGTGAATTACATTAATTACAAAATTTTAGTTGAGATGTATGTAATGATATGATTAATTAAGACATTTAATTCAATTAATTAGAATTAATTAAGAGAGAATTAATCAAACTAAATTCATGTTTCCTAAATTTTATAAAATCATTTTACCAAAAATTATATAATACAAATTCAACAGCTACATTGGAGAATGGACTGGAGACTGAAAAAGCATCATCTGATATAGTCTTGATTAATTGTACTTGTTGGTAAAGTCGTAAACAGTTTGACTCCAATCATCTGTATGTACAAACATTATATTTAGTGATAAAAACAATATTTTATAATGTAATATTATAGAAAAAGAAAATTAAGAATACCTTCATCTTCATATATTTGATCAAAATAACCTTCCAATCGTCGATTTCTTTCACCAATCTCCTCTGCATTAATATCTGTGGCTGTAGGAGAAAAACCACAACATTAAGTAAGATAATATAAGGTAAATAAAATAAATTTAATAAAAAAGAAAAGAATTTACCATCAATATCTTCATTATTTAATCAACTTTGAGTACACATAGGAGTTTCCACAGTGCGATAATGAAGTCGACCACGATGAGGAGTAATAACATGACCACTAGTACTAAATGCAGACTATGAAGCAACAGTCAATGATTGAATAGCTAACAAGTCCCGTGCAATGACTTGCATGATCGGATAATTATATCCAGACGTCTTCTACCATAACAATATATCAAACGTCTGACATTCAGTTTCAGGAACATAGTCCTCAGAAATATATCTATCGAATTCCATCGTATTTTAAAATATCCTAGCCGTTTTCTTTTTCAAAAAATTTGAAAAAGAATCTGTCAGTAATAGGTTAAAAGAAAAAGTTGAACTTGAAACTGAACTCTAAGATTAAGTTGAACTGCCCACATCCCGATCATAAGTTTATTACACTCTGGCTACATAATCATGAAACAATTGACACCATAATTATTTCATGGTATGTGGACACTCTTGAACTTCACCAGTATACAATAAATTATAAATATATTGAACTCAATCCATCTTATATCTTGGGTCCAACATATATAGTACTGCAATAATATCTCCAACATTGGACTAATAAGAATTAAACTTCTCCGTCATCCGCTCTGCCATCATCCAAATCACTTCATTGGAGTCAAATATCCACAATCTCAAAACATGATTTATGTTAGACATAATGGTAAAGATACAGTGCGAAGTTGGATATTTTGTTCCTAAAAACAATTCAGTCCAACTATTGAATAATATCACAACTTCTTACAAAGTTCTTTAGCTAAGTTTCACTGGTCCTCTAATGGTACGTAGATATACTAAAGATCCCTTTCGACTAATCTAGTAAATAGCTGAGCATATGGGATTGTCGACTCCAACATCTTAAAGGTTGAGTTTCATCTCGTAGGAAAATCTAAAACTAACTTCTTTATGTAAGGAATGTTAAATCTGTGCAACATATTCAAAAGTTTCAACTCTTTTAGGAGTTGCACTCTAATATAAAACGCTACTCTGAATACACTCTATGGCTTACTTTATCGTCTCCAACCCAACCTTCACAATCAAGTTAAGAATATGTGCAAAGCAATGCATATGAAATAACTTACCTCTAGCCAATAAAATCCCAACTCACATCTTACCCTTCAACTTCTTAATCATAGCATCATTTATACTACAATTATCGACTGTGATAGAGGAAAATTTGTTGACAATGTTCACACTCATCAAATAATCTTTCAACACATTTGTCGATTTTTCACTTGTATGCGGTGTTGGCACATAAATGAACCTATCATAAAAAAGCACAACAATATAAATCATAAATTCATAAAATAATGAAATTAAGTAAATGATAATATATTAAAGAATATAAATTGCCTCAAAAGTCTATTGCATAAGTTCCAATCATTATTAATATAATGTACCATCACCATCATGTAACCCTTCTGTTGGTTATCGGCTGTCCACATGTCCATAGTTATGGAAATTTTTCCTTGAGCACTCAACAATACTCTTAATTTTTCTCTCTTCTTCTCCTCATAAATTTTCAAAATATGACTTCTCAATGCATTCTGACTTGGAACCTTGAAATTCGGTTGGAGTGAATTGAGAAATATCCTAAATCTCTTACTTTCAACCATAACCAATGCATGTTCATCTCCAACAACCATATTAGCCATCAAAATTCTTGATATCTTATTTTCAAAAGTTATTACGGTTATTTCATTCTTTCCTTTTATAAGGTTAGGGGTTAAAAATAATTAACCTCTTAAAACCATCTTCCTTCTAATACATGATTCAGTATGTCTCTTTAAATGAGACGTTTCACCTTTTGAACCAGTTGAGTACAAATTATGACAATAATGGCATTCTGCTTTTTCAATTCCGTCGATCGATGTAGTTTTCTTAAATTGATTCCAAACATCACTTTTAAGTTGACTAACTTGACTTCTAATTGAACTTCTATTCTTGAACTTCTATCATCATTTGGTGTCGAAATAGAAGTTTCCACTTCTACCTCCAGCACCGAATTAGAACTCTCAACTTAAGGAATAGTATGTTCATCCATCTAACAAACTAACCATGAAACGACTAGATTTAAAATAAAATATAAGCTACATTAAGTACCAAATCTTATAAAAAGCAATCATTATATCAAAAAACAAGTAAAACAATCATTGATTCATAATTTCTTAGTTTGAAAGTAAGGCAATAAAAAAATCTGAAGTAGTCAATAAAAATAAACAACCAAATCTTGATAATTTTTCAAATAAAGGATTGTAAATATATTAACACTTTTATGCTGTCAAGCATTTTAAGGTTAAGAATCACAACAAGAGCTTAATTAGATATCTCATATACCTTACTGCTTCCAATCTTAATATTGCATAAGATGTAAACTTTCTTTGTCTAAGTTTATACATTTATGCATGTGAAAAATACATGCACGATTTCAAATATGTAATCAGACGTAACAAGGAAACAATCGATTAAGGTGTTAAGCATGTAAATTATCAAAATTTTAAGTTAATAGTTTTTTAACAACAATTGAGCAGTTTTGATTAAGGATATGAAAGTTACAATTTAGTGTTACTTCAATCTTTGGTTCATGTGTAACTAACTTGTGTTTCAAAAAATAAGAAATCATATCTTAAAGTATTATAGAATTTTTTTTCAGTAACTACAACACCAAATTATGCAATATCAAAAATTTTGGAGGGTTTGTGTTTGGTATAATAAGAATCACTATAGATTTTTGTTAATAATCAAGCAACCGTATTAAAGTATGTTTAGAAAGAAGGAAAAGTTTTCGTAATATTTTTTACAACTTAGAAATAAGTAACAAACTTTTTTACAAAAGCTAGGAATGTTCAAAATATGCTTTAGATGCCGTTAGAGAAACAATTACAACTCCCCAAATATTAAAGTAATTGAGTTGACTTAACATATATCAACTGTGCTCAAAATAAAACTTAAAAGAGTCAAGAAATGTGGCTGATAGTACGACTCTAGTTGAAAGCATAGTCTACGATAACACCTATTTTTTATGAACAATTAAAGTATGTTTGCATTAGTTTATCAATTCTCTTTTGTTATCTTAATTGTTAATTTATTATGATCCCTGATTTTGTGAATTTTTATTATGTTTTTCTTTATACATATAAATTAGTTTGATCAATGAAATATGTCAATTTGTTTTAGTCAAATACAACAATAGAAGAACATCAACATAACAAGTATATAAAACTATCACTTATTTTCTCCATGTAATATGATGACAGTAAACTCATTTGCTTTAGTATGCATCAAGTGTTTATACAGCTCATTACTGTTGTCTACGCATGAGGATAGAAAACTAAGAAATATCAATCATTGATTCATAATGATGCTTAAGAGGAGGGGGATTCAATCTTAAATGTAGTTAAAATGCAATCATACAAATACAAATAATGTAAAGAGATACAAAACCACACTACTGTTCAATTTCTTGCTTTGCTTTATTTTCTTCATCTAGACTTAATTCAAATTTTTCGAAATGTCAGGGCATTTAAAAGATCAAGTATGGTATAAGGATAGTATTTTAATATGGAGGAGGCTGAGGGAAAACTTGGGGAATCTGGAATTGAAATATGATGATTGATGATTAACTTCTAGGTTGGAGCATATGTGAAAACACCAGTTGAGTATCTGGAACTAGAAAATAAGGCACTCTCACTTTGTTCAGTTAGTTCTCATCTTAAGAAAAGCGTTACTTAATCATGCCATAGCCCATAAACAATAAGCAATCCATTTACAATCATAACAATCAACAATTCACTCACAATGATTCGAAGACAGTACACACGTACAAATAAATCTAGAAACAACAATCCTCAATCCATTCAACTATCAAATGTATTCCAAAACATCAATCCTCAATCTATTCAACAATTAGCAATTCATTCACAATTATTCCAAGACAGTAGACACGGACAAATAAATCCAAAAACCTCAATCTTCAATCCATTCAACTATTAAATCTAGAAACATGAAGATAGTAGACACGACAACTGAGCAATTATTCACAAAGTTGCATCAATCCAGAAACATCAATCCTCATTCCTCAATCTATTCAACTATAAGATGCCAGGACAATCACCTTCGTTGAAAAACACAAGAAATGTGAGTCTCCGATTTTGCGAGTTATGAAGAAGAAGAAAAACAGTGATGTCACTTGTGACTGTGCGATGGAGGGACAATGAGGCAAACCAGTATGTAGGTCTGGGTCTAGGTCATGATGACTGTGACTGTGAGTGGGAGATGAGTTGTATCGAGTGGGATGGAGAGATGAGTGGGACGACTGAGGGTGATGAGGGAGGCTTGGAGGGAGAGCCGAGGCGGAGAGGGAAGGGTGGGACGCACTGCGCTTTTATTTCGTCAGAGACAAAACGACATCGTTTTCTTGCAATAAAAAACGACATCATTTTATCTCTTATATTTTAATCGTCTTTTAAAGATAAAACGACATCGTTTTACACTTAACGCAAAACGACATCATTTTGTCTCTGGAACAAATGACTCTTACCATTACAAAATGACGTTGTTTTTTAATGAATAAAATGATGTCATTTTGGGTGGACGGACCACGAGTCGAACCGACCCTCAGTTCGACCCATCCACCCACTTCCACAGGTTACCCGCTGCCCGTTCCCCTAGCCCGTAGCCTATGCTTCACGAGCCATAGCCTAGCCCAATCATTCAAAGGTCAAAATCTCCTGACTTGTGGCCTAGCTCGTGAGCCAATTTGACTGAGCTAACCTTCGACTATGAGCCAGGTAGGGCGGGTCGAACCGGACCAATATTGACATTCCTAATTACATATTCCTAGACACGAGATAATAGGTAAAGATCGACGCACATCCAAAATAGGTAAACACACGTCTCTCACTTTTGGACAAGTTCGACCCTCTTCTCCCACTGGCTCCACTCTCACTCTCTTCTCAACCACTGTCTATTCTTTGTTCTAGTTATGATTCTCCGAGCAACTCACCATTGGATTTCTTAGGTATGTTTCCTTCATTTCTGTTGATGATCGGTCCAGTGAGGCATTTTTCCTTATCTTCTCATCCAATTAATGTACACGTGTTTGTGTTTATTTTACTCTATCTTTCTTCTCTCATCGAGCATCTAACACTAGTGAGATTGAGAAATATATGTTCTTTTGCAAACGGTTAGCTAAGGCTTAGTGAGAGAGAGAGAGAGGGGGGATGGGTTTGGCAAGGAAAGCTAGAGATTGAGGTTTCAAAGCTTTCATGACAAGTCTCGATGTTGCCGCCATCTACCTTGTTGCCACATTCTTCGTCAATGTTTACAGATGCCTTACCTGGCATAACACTCAATCGGTAAACCTAGCTCCCTTTTATTCTCTTAACAGTTTTTTTTTAGAGTTAATGTGTTATATCTTTGTTTTCATTTTTAATTTTAAATCATTTGGATTGAAAGTACCAAGTAATGTTTGTCTCAATTGCTGTTTCGACTTGGATTATCAATGGCTAGTTTGTGGAATTCTTGGAAACTTTTGAATTTGCTAACTATTTCATGGGTAATGGTTTAAATTGTTCCAAGACTAACACTTCTTTTTTTCTTTAGGGTGCTGAGTTGATATGAACTCGTATGTTTCATATTCCAAAATTTTGATGATTGCATTGATCATTAACTCCAGTGAAATAATAAAAAGACATATTGAAAACTAAATTCTTTTTCTGTGGATGCACTAGAGTCTATATCTTAAGAGTATCTTTTTGATAGTTCCTCCATTTGGTTTCCCCATTTTACCTTAAAACCAAAGGTTTTGCAAATCAATCTTTCAGGATTGTTAAGTTGTATGATGTAGAAACCATTGCAATACATGAATTAATGAGAAATGTTGTTTTTATAATTTGAAACATGTAGGAGCATTTAAAAGCAAGAATTTGGGGTGGCAAATATTGGTTAGTTTTCTGACCAAGTGGGAACATGTTATCTGCGTTGGGTTGATTAAAGAAAACACTACCGATGAATATTTCTTTCTTTAATTGATGTCAATCTTTTGGACAAATGCACTTGCTATCCTTAGTTCCTCTTGATTGTTGTCTCACATATCCTAGTGTTGAGCTTTGTACCTGCTGTTAGAAAGTGCAGCACTTGCATCCAAGCTTATGTAATACAGGATTCTTTTCTCGTTAGTTTTCTTTTCATGTTTCAGTATTCTATAGAATTAATATTCGATTATCCCCAGAGTATAGTAGAGTCAAAGAAAGAAGGTAAGTAAAAGATTCATTAAACTATGAAAAGTTACCTTGCCATAATGTGATGTGTTTCTAATGCCAATAAAAAGTAACCTATCCAATAGTATTTAACATCCAGAAAACCACCAAATAAAATGCGTCCCAAAAGCTAACATCTGAAGAAGAAGAAGAAGAAGAAGAAGACGACAAGGATATTTTGATCTTTTTGTTTAGTTATTCCTTTGTCATTCAAAGTTTATATTTTCAAGTCAAATATTGGCATAGAAATTTTTTAACAGTAAACCAAACAAAGTAATACTTATTTCATTTTATTCCTAATAACAATCATTTTATTCCTTATCTATTCTGACTGTTGAACTAAATAAGCGGCTGGTTTTTATACTATGTCAGAGGATCCCATCCACCTATTATTAGCTCAATTACTGTAGTAACTGAGTCCCTTACACAGAGGAGCTTGTCGCCTCAATAAGACCTACGAATGGCCAAATTCATTCAAGGCTGATAACCATTACTTAAATACACATCTAATTTGATTTAATTTGTTCCATCTTTTCTACATGAACTTTTAATTAATAGAGTCCCAAATAATTTATATTAACTTAATGTATAATTTTATTGTGTCAAAATTTCAGAAATTTTTTTGATGTTATGGTTTTTTAGTTAAAAGTTTATTAATATAAAAAAATTGTTCAATATATCTATCTTATAATATCAATTGCGAATTTCTAAAGGTAGATTGAGAGTGGAGAGATTTTAAAATGCTCCTAAATTATAAAAATTATAGGATATCCAAATAAACTGTATACAATTTTATTTCTTATTTTTTACAAAGTGGAGTTGAATATCGATCTATTTGTAGATCTCATTGTTCACAAATTATTGAAAAAGTTCTAACTAGTAAGTTCAAGATCTGCCTCTTCAGTATTAATCCATTTTTACATAGCCCTTTCAGGGAGAATCTACAACCATACTTTGTAGTTCAAAAATTTTGTTAGAGAGAACCTTAGGCCCTGCTTCGTTCCATTTTATTTTTCCGTTTTTCGTTATGGTTTTTATAAAAAAATAAACCATTCGTTAAAATATGTTTGGAGTAGTGTTCTTGCCGTGTTTAGTTTCCAAAATAAAAAAACTACAATAGGTTTATGAAAACGTAAAAAAGATGTTTTCGTAAGATTTTAAAACAAGTTTTCTTTTATTCCAAAATTGTTTCTCCGCCGACTCTTCCTCATCTGCAGGCTCTGCTATGATTTTTCTTTTTTTGGTCCAGATTTATCTTTGTTTTTGTTACTTATTACTCTGTTATTATGTTTCTACAATTTCTGCTTTGTATATCTCCTACTGCGTTGCCTGTGAATGCTTTCATATCTCTGTTATCTTGTTTCTGTGAGTATTAAACATGAAGGCCACACACAGAAACACTAGTTTTGTGAACCTCAAGCCAGAGTACCTCATGCTTTCATAGTTTTCATGTCTTCAACACGTTGAAACTTGAAACTACCCGATCTTAGAGATGATCCGGTACTCATTTTCATGTCTTCCATCTTCTTCTTCCTTCTTTCTCTCTATAACAATCCTCAAACCAGAGTACATCGTGCTTTCATAGTTTTCATGTAGTTGAACGCTGGGAACTCGAGCTATGATTGTGATGATAAGGTCCGCCGGTGAGTCACGAGATAAAATTGGTGTCTTTAGTTTAGTGGCTGTGTTCGGTACATATACTTACTCACAGCCCACAACTTGCCATTTACTCACAACTCCACGTTTACAAAGCAGGTCCCATCTTACGGTCACCCTTGACCCTCCACCACCACCAGCAGCCACCACAGCTCTACTCTTTCAGCTGGGTATCACGGGGTCCCATGAATGATCATGTCTTCTCTTGCACTCTTTGAAGACTATGAACTTGCATCTTGTGTGTGTGTGTGTTGAAGAGAAAAAAAGAGAGCATATTTGCATGGGAATAGGAGGGGTGATGAGTCGTAAAGTAAGGAGCTGGTTTTTGGGAAGAGAAGAAGCATTGTGTGTGCGTGTGTTGAAGACAGAAAAAGACAGAGTATATTTACGCGGGAATAGGATGGGAGATGAGACGTAAAGTGAGGAGTTGGTTTCTGGGAAGAGAAAAGCAATGTGTGTGTGTATGTGTTGAAGACAGAAAAAGAGAGAGTATATTTGCATGGGAATAGGATGCGTGATGAGTCGTAAAGTGAGGAGTTGTTTTTTGGGAAGAGAAGAAGTTTGCTTTAGTTATTTTTTCTCTAAGGATTTACATAAATTAATGATGTAATTTATGCCAATCCTTAGAGATTAGTGGTCTTTAGAACTATCTCTTCATATTAGTGGACTCAAAGATGACACCACACGTTTTATACATGCTGTAGATACAGATCTTTTGGGATCATGGCACCTTCTAGCCTTACAGAATCTACGTGATGCATTTTGTTGCTTTAGGTCCGGTCTTTCTGAGTCTACCACAATTGTGCAACTCAGTATTTAAGTAATAGAGCATATTAGAAAAGAGGGTCAGGAAGGATAAGATTGAGACAGAGTAAAAGGCAGAAAGTAGAGAGAGACACTAATTGGCAAAGGAAGTAAAATACTCAAATAAGCTCTTTTCTCAATGCTAATAACAACGGCTGGCCATATTTTATGGAAAAGATTTCCCTACAAGAAATGAAGTGACTTGAATCTGGGGAATAAGTTAATAGTCTTAATAGGGAAAGCTTTAAAGTTGGAACCAATTTCTAAACTTTCACTTAAGATAAATCTGCCCAAGTCCGTTAATAGCAATACTGCATTACCTTGTTCATGATCTTAAGATTCTGAGGCTTGTTTAATTAGTCACTTCTCTTGTTAAAAATTGATTATTATTTTTTATGGATTGATTGAGTTGTCTTATGTTTGATTATGTTTTTTTGTATAGATTGATTGAGTTGTCTTATGTTTATTTTGAACCATGTTTACCATTTAATACTTTGTAAAAATTGTTATGATTCATATCACTTATACGTGGTTACATTTAGTGATGGAAGGTTTAACAATATGAATGATTCCAATGATTGTATGGAAATAAATGAAAAAGATAGGGTATTGAATGATACTATAGAGATGTATTTAATCTCTTTGATGGTTGATGAAGTGAAGAAGGGAAATCGAACTACTACTACCTTTTCCAAATTTGATTGGAAGAATGTTAAGGCAGGGCTTCAAAGAAAATTCAATAAGGAATATACTGATATTCAATTGAAGAGTAGGTATAATGGATTAAGGGCTAGATTGAAAAATTTCAAGAACTTATTGAAAGAAATAGGAATCGACTACAACTCCCTTACTTGTGAAGTTAATGCATCAAATGAATGTTAGGAAAATCTATTTAAGGTAAAATATGTCTTTTTTATTAATATATCATATTATGTAGTATTCATTCTTATATTCATTTTTCATCATTATAGGTGTATAAAATGGCTCACATATTCAAGAAAAAAGGATGTAAGGAATTTTCAGACTTGTGTCATATTTTTGGAGATACTACTGCAACTGGTGTGCATGCAGATTCATCAACTAAATTTCCATCGAATAGTACAGAAGAGGAACATGAAAATGATGTTGATGAAGATTACTCGTATAATGAGAACGAAGATCAAGATATAAGTTATATATCTCAGAGAAAGAAATCTCCTAAGAATAAGAAAGCAAAGAAGACACATTCTAACATTGTATAAGAGACCTTGATTGTAATTGGTGAACAATCAAAAAGGAAGAATGATTTACTTGCGAAAAAACTGAGTAAAACATAATCTACCGCAGAGAGTAGATCTCAAGAGTGTAACATAACGATGGAAAGTATGAAGTCCTTAGATGAATTAGGCGTTGACGATGTGTAATATGGAAAAGCTATAAAGGCTTTACATGATTCTCCACTTTATAGGGATATTTTTTTGAAGATGACAGATACAAGGAAGTTGCATTGGATTATATCACTTTAGTTATATTTTCATGTTATTGTATATCAAATTCTTATTAATTTGACACTTTTATTTTAAACATTGTTCCATAGTTTAAACATTTTAAGTTTGTGAGTTGTATGAATATTTGACTTAATGTATGAATATTTTGTCTACCTTCGGTTAAATTTTTTGATTGAATGTTATATTAATTATTTAATGTTGCCATAATAGATACATGGATTTTTTATCAGATTCTAATGATGAACGTAAGAAGATAATCATTATTTCTCTAGCTAGGGGAGAGAACAAATATTTTCACTATAAAAGCAACCATGTAGAACTTCTGCTCTACAAGGTCATGATTGGCTAATGGAACTTTTGAACGGGAATCCTACAAGGATTTATGAAAACTTAAGAATGAGAAAGATAATCTTCATGAGCTTATGTGATGAGTTGAAGAGTTTAGGAAGCTTAAAGGCAATAAGTCATTTGACTGTGGAGGAACAAGTAGCAATTTTCTTGATGACTATAGGGCATAGTGAGACAACTAGAGTCAGTGCAAAACACTTTCAACATTCGACCTGGATAATTTCGGAGTACTTTCATAAAGTCTTATATGCAATTAATCATCTTACAAAACAATTCATTACTCCACCATCTTTTACTAATACACCTCATAAGATTCAACAGAATTCAAAATTCTTTCCATATTTTCAGGTACATTTATATATTTAATTATTATTTTAATTATGTTCTTATGATTAATAATTACTTTAATATATTTTTTAATTTTAGGATTGTGTAGGAGCAATATATGGTACACATATTGATGCACATGTTCCGACTAATGAAAAAATACCATAAGGGGCAAAAGAATTAATCCAATCCAAAATATTATATGTTGTTGCTCATTTGACATGCGTTTTACATATGTAATAACTGGATGAGAAGGTACTACAAATGACTCTCGAGTTCTTTTAAAAATAGTAACAAATCCAGCAAATCAATTTCCTATGCCTCCACAAGGTAATATATTATTTTAAATAAACATAGTAATTATGATTCATTTTTAATATTTTTTGTTAATATTATGTTATTTATATGTTAGGCAAGTACTATTTGGTTAATTCGGGCTACACTAATATGCCTGGATTTCTTTCATCATACTGAGGTGAAAGATATCATTTGCGAGATTATAAAGGTAGAGGAAGATCTCAAGGTCTACACGAATTGTTTAACTACAGGCATTCTTCATTAAGAAATGTTATTGAAAGATGTTTTGGCGTTCTAAAAGCAAGATCCCCTATACTTAAAAACATGCCGAGTTATGATATAAAGAAACAAAAATACATCGTTATTGCTTATTGTGTTATACACAACTTTATTAGAATTTATGGACAAAGTGATGAATTATTTGACAATTGCACTGAAAATGAAGAACAAATTAGGAAAAATGTAAATGAAGATGTAAGTTCTTAAGTAGAATATAATATCACTCCAGCACAACTTCGAGGTATATCTTAGAAGCTAGATAAAATTGTTAGAAAAATGTGGAGTGATTATATTATTTCTAATTGATTTATGTTTCTTTTTGTAAATAATAGTACTATGATGTTATTTTCAAGAATTATAGTATGATGAACATATTTTATTGATTAGAATGACTTAATATAATTTCTAATGTATGTCATTTTATTATGTACAATTAATGTGCAAGTTTTTATTAATATTTGATTTGCATATATTTTAATTTTAGCTGCAATGATAATTAATTAATTTAAAAATATATTATATTATATTATAATTATTACACATAAGAGTATAATTACAAAAAAATAGAAACAGGATGATAAAACCAAAAAGGTTTTTTGTTTTTAATTTTATTACAAATATCAACAAAGCAGGTTTTTGTTTTTCATTTTTATATTACAAATCTCAACTAAATAGGTTTTCATTTTTTTAAGGAAAAAAATAAAAACCAAAAATAGGAAACATAAACTAAAAATTATAATAAAAAATAAAAATGGAACCAAACGTTTCATTAATGTACAGCACTTGAAGTTTGTGGAGTGACTGAGACTTGCAGAAGAGAAGACCTCCCTCTTACTAGAGGACTTTGAGGAAACCAACGAACAAGTTGGATCAGGCTCTAAAAAATTATTTGAGACAAGTACCCAAAGCATCAAAAGGTAACAAGAACCAATTGGATCGGCCTTTAAGTAATTCTGTTGAGACAAGCACCAAGACATCGTATAATCCTCAATTTCTATAAGTTTGTTCCAATCATATTTTTGCTCCAATATAACATTATTTTATGTTAAAAAATATGGTTAAAACAGGTCAATGGAAAGAGAAAATTTCATGCCCAACCTTCCTATCAGTATAATCATTTCCCAGGACCTCTAGCCCTGGAAGCAAATCATATATTTTAGCAGTGAAGAGCTAGGAAATAAGAGTGCTTACACGAGGCCTATCATCCCATTGTTTTCAAATAGCCCAACACAGACTGGTTACCACAACTCCTAACACTCTTGAAAATTCTTTACTTACTGTTTTATTATTACCAAGGCAATTAGCAGTTTTATTAGTTTTGAGGAAGAATTAGTTTCCTTTTGCATTTTCAGCCTGTTTTTGCTTTGGTCCACGTGGTAGTTTAGAATTTGGAGGTTCTGCTTATAACAATCTTTCAAATTCTCACATATCAACAGCTGAAAAGAAATAACTTCGATTAAATACAATACAACATTTTAATTTCATTATTTCTTTTCTTTTGCCGGTAGTACACCCACTACAATCTGTAAATATTGCCAAGAAAGAATGAGCTAACCCTAAATCACATAATATCACCCCTCCCCCATGATGTTATACAAAGCGGCTGGGAGGGTAACTCTACTGGGCATTTGGCGTCAGAATTTGGTTTATAATCTCTGATCTACAGTCTCCAAGTTACAATCAAAGAGCTGCTACGTTTTTGGCTGCCTGGAATCCTGGAGCACTTGATCCCTCCCTATCTTTCTCCTTAAGGGCAAGATTCTGTCATATCTTACTAAATGTTTACCAAGCTAAGATCATATCTGCTATGATGCTGCTCGTGTAAAAAAGTCATTAACGGCTAGATTGGCATCTCCATGGGCAACGGCATCTTCAGGTTCTGGAACGTAGAGACTAGAAGATGATGCCTGCACATTAAACCATTCCATTCCTTGTCATAAGTGGGGCACTTGCCATGTGAAGCACTTTAAGTTCTTGTAAGCAATTAACTTAAAAATCAGAAGGCACATGAACTAATTTTTCAAAAAGCTTCTACTATATTTGTTCGATTTAGTATCACAGGCACTTCATAGAAAATGGGTCAAAAAGACAAATATTTCAGGTGTATTAGTCGAACATCAAGTCAATATTTCAGGGGCATTACTTGAACATCAAGGGACTTACTTTTGCGTCAAGCTGCACATCTCCATTATCCGAAGTAAGGCATGCACCATGCGCCTTCAACCATTCCACACACTCAGCTAACCCATCAGATTCTTTCTCATCATTTCCTTCACTTGAAGCACAGAAACCCAAAACCTGTGCAATGTATGAAACAGGTACTGTAGGACGATATGATCGGGACATGCAGCTAACAGCTTTGTACCGTATCTTATCCACACAAAGATCTACAAGAAAAGGCAAAAATCATCACTTCTTACCTGACCTTTTGAAACAATTTCAAGCTAAAAGCCTTCAAAGTAATTACATACCCATAAGACAAGTGTTCAAGTTAGGCGCTGTCCTGTATAGTCTAAAGAACTTAACATAATTTCCTGATGTAACAGCTGCACGAACTGCAAGGGCATGTTTAACAGCTTGATCCTTCTTTGCTTCCTCCGTCAATCTATCATCACGTCACATTCATGTAAGAACTCAAAATCCTTGTAAATGTAATAAATGGCAGGAAATAGATAAACCATGGGTTAGCCAAGACTGGTCATATGAGGGTTTTATTTTAATTTCATCTTATGCAGAATGAATAGAGCTCACTCACATAAAAGAACTCAGTTTCCTGATTTATGCCATCCAGCATCAATTTCCATGTTGATATACTACAGAAAAGTTCTCATAATTCTAAGTGTTAAGTTTTTATGATTTACCCATTGTAGGATTGATAAACCATATCCAATCACAATGTAGGCCATATGGCATGGGTGCATGAGTGTGAATTCACCACTTCAGAATGAATGTCTAGCCCAAATTTTTTCTCTTACAAGTGCGCAAGAGTGTGAATGAGTGTGACTGTGTGAGTGTGAGTATGAGTTAACCACTTCAGAATGAATGCTTGATTTATTAAGGAGAATGAATTTAGGACCCAGAAGTTAAAAAATAAAAAAGGACATTTTCAAAGCATATCATGAAGAAAAAATATGAGAATCTTTAGAAACTAATTGCTCAGACAAGCATAAATCATCCAACTAATAAAGCACACTGAATCATCAAATTATAAAGTTTTATAAGTATTTGAAATAAGAAAAACTACATGGAGCATCATTTAGTTAGAAATGTTTATCAATACATATTACTAACCTTGACATGGATGACACCAGATCTCTGTTATTGCTAGAGTGCAAGATAACACAAAGCAAGTTATAAGCTGTGAACTCCATATGGCATCCATCAATTCCTTCAGCATAGAGAGTTTTCAACTGCGATTGACACTGAAATCAGAACAAAATAAAGTTAATAATCAGTTAACATGCATTTCTGATATACAAGAACTGTTTAGCTTAAAAAAGAACCAACATTATTAATAAGGGCTCCTGTTTAACTACAACCAAGAGAAATAACATGTATATACTTTGGGCATCAATTTGATATAAAATTTCAAGTCACATTGCAACTACCGAGTATCATCTTCCTGAGACAGAATAAGTCCTTAAAAGGAGAAATTCCTAAACAAACATTACTGTAGCTAAGAACAGGACACAATCATAAACACTCCAGTTATAGTTGTGGGACCAACCTGATTATACTCGGGCAAATCTCCTACTTCCAATGCTAATCTAGCATGAGTTTCATACACCTGAAGACAAGTTAAACATCATCGCAAAGCACTTCTAAATGCATGTTCATAAACATCAAATGTACACTAAAGAACTTTGAGGTCACAGAGCAATATGTAGTACGTACCTTAACCGTTAGTTGATTTCGTATCCGTTGTACAGTTAAGTCTTGGCGAATAGACTTCAGTTGATCACATTTATATAGATAATTCTTTTGAGAATTTTGAACCATTGATAGAGCTTTCTCCAGCACTTCTTCTGGTCTCACCTGCAAAGTATTATGAATGGCAGCCAAATAATTAGTGCATAACATGTATAAAGTACCATACTGTCTATCACCAAATTTTTGGTCACCCAAGGAAGCGAAAAAGAAGGAAATAGCGAACATAATGTTGGACAATTACAGTTGAAGGCTCAGGAGCAGAAGTCAGTCGCAAATAACGCTTCTCAATTTCCTGGCAGGTTCCCTTCACAATAAGTGCATCCCAATCTATGTCTTCAACAGCTCTACTTCCACCATCATCAAAATTTTTACTAAGTATCATGGCACTGGCCCGTCTACTGTATAAATTTCCAGTTCCAGCATTTTTCTGTTTGACTTCATTGACAGTAGCTCGATGTCCTTGCCCTTTTTCAAAACGCTTGGAACGGTATTCACGCCTCTTTTTTTCTTCTGGTGCAATAGCAGTTGCTATTGCACCAGAATAATAAGCTGTCAATCCTTGTTCCTTGTCACTACCACTAGATGCATCACCATCATCTGTAGCATTCAGAACATCAGCAACACGCTGCCTTTTAAACGGCTTCTGGCCACTCTTACTTGGAGCTCTCTGATCTGGAATAGAAAATTCAGTTTTATTTAAAACATCTTCCTTGATCCCAGAATACCCACCCAAAGGCTGCACAATAAAATAAAACATTCATAAGTAATTTGAAGTAAAGTCAGCAATAATCACCAGTCACTATAAGATAGCAAGTATGTAATAGAAGGAAACAAGAAAAGGAAATAACCACTTATACCTTCTTGTCCCATACATATTTTACAGTATTACTACCAACAGAAATAGACTTATCAACCAACTTATCCTCTGGTAATGGCTCCCACCTACTCTTGGAGCGTCTACCTGGGCTCTTATTGTACTTTGGCAACAAAAACACTGGAGTTGAAGATTGAGAATTCCTATTATAAATGTTCAACCAAGAACAATAAATCAGCTACTGCAGAATACAGGTGAAGAATTCAACAAAGAACAAGAGGGAGAAAGATACCCCTTATTGTCGGTATTAGGGGTTGGTAAAGTAAAAAGAGGTTCAGTATCCCAATCACGAGTATATAAAGTACCATCAGCTTTCGCCTTCGTAATTATCTGCACAAAAGAGAAGATAAAGTTCAATAACATCAGAAAAAGGTGTTACAATATTAGAGAATAGATAACAAACGGCAAGAACATGAAAATCAATTAGTGAAAGTCAGTAAAAGGACAGTTGCAAAGGCAAATAGAAAACTGCGATCAACATCCTATAATCCTTCAAAAATTTGCTCCCCTCCAAGTTACCATCAATTCTATAGCTTACACCAAAAGGAGTTTAGAGATAAACAGGAGGACAGAAAAACAGAAGAACAGCTTTTGTATCATCAACTCACTTCCTTCATGACAGCCTGAATAGCTGCCAACATAATTGTATCACTTTGACATCGAGCAAACGCCCTTTCACAATAACCTTGTAGCGACTTTGGAAACATCCCAGGCTGCAGCCAACAATAAAATCAGCAACAATAGAAGAACTTATAATTAGTTATTGACTCAATAGAAGTATAATATGTAAATGACCATAATCAAAACAGTTAACAATTTCATAGGTACTCTTAAAACAGGTAATCTGAAAGCAACATCTCAGAATGACTACATCAACAACCACACAAAACACTGCAGCAAGAAAATAAACAACCATAAGTTTTGGCACACGAATTTGGTTTTTGGCACATAAATTTGGTGATCGACTAAATTGAAAATCCATATGTGGTTAAAGATTGATAATCTTTTCTATATTCTTGGTTTAGCAGTCCAACTAAATTTATTTGGACAAGCATAAAATGTAAAAGAATCAATCTCACCTTAAGTATGGAATCAGCCGAATCATTCGACAGTACTTTGTCATTTGGATTAGGCACTGCAACACTAATGTAGGCAGGTTTTGCTACCACACCAGCTGTAGAGCCATCTTTGTCAGCCTTTGGTATCCCCAACGCCAGATTTGAAGCAATTCTAGGATTTGTTGGAATCTGCAGCTTACTTGCTCTTCGAGTATCTAATGGCGGAATATTTTGCAAAGGTGATTGATAAGTTGGGGGAACCTGATGAGCAACAGGATATTGTGAATTAAGACCTTGGGAAGCATTCTTCTGTTGTTCCTGAATATTATCATAAGAATTTTTTAAATCAAAATTTTTTTGAAACTGTGATTGCATAGGACTAGCATGATAATTTTGACAACTTGGAGCCCCTTGTTTCCAATAACCATCATGTGCACCACTAATTGTTACGCCAGGCTGAAATGAATACCAGGAAAAAGAATATTAGACCAACCAAATTAAAGTAGTCAATTAAGTAGGCTTATGCAACACCAAACCTGCAAAGAAGGATATTCAGATGAATGGGGTTCTGGTTTCCACGATGTTGTGAGAGACGAGGATGGCTGGCTACTTGAAGTTGAGTGTGCACCAGGAACACTTGGAACTGCACTTCCCTGATTAGATGTACTAGTTACAGACAAGTGTTCTGTCCCAGGAGCACAACTAACTTCTGTTTGACGGTAGTAATCTGCCCATTGCTTGTAATGCTCTTGATAATTTACTGGCGCTGTGGCTGCAGTACCTGAATTGTAACTACTTGTTGGGCCTGACGAGTAGTTTGGATATTGATGAGATGCATAATTTGCATAATTGCCATCATTCCACACAGTACTCTGATTACTGTATCCACTGCTTGGATAACCTCCAGCTGTCTGATAATCACCAGGATTGTAGTAAGTGGTTGAATAACTTGCAGTCCCAGCATAAGATCCTGTATTCTGAAATGAGGAAAGAGGCTGATAAGGAGCACCTGTGTTTTGATATGCTCCTACAGGTTGAGAGTATGAATGGTTAGATTGCTGCTGACTGTATGAATAATTAGGCTGCTGCTGGTAACCACCATAGTAGCCTGGATATCCTGTATTTGCATAACCATATGGATCTGTGGCACTCGCATATGATGTATAGTTATTATAATCCTGTGGAGCAGTTGTTGCTCCAAAAGTTGATGAACCAACAAGGTTTGTGGCATTCAAGCCATCCTGATCATTTCTTGTGGGTGGCTCTATTTGTTGACTATGAACATAAGAGGAGTTTGAAAGGCTCCCATTCTCAATAGTGTGATTATCCACCCTATGTGTATTCCAGGTTGTAGCTTCTGATACAGTTGTTGAAGGAAGATATGAACTTGTCTGCCCTTGGTTTACACCAACAATGTAGTGACTCTAGAAAAAGGACAACATAATTATATTTTCAGCAGGGATATGACAGCACAAAAAGAGTAGCACTTCAAAAGTAGATTCATGCATCACAGACTAAACTTCTAAACCATAAATCCAGCAAGGGAAACCGTAAAAAGCAGAAAGGTATTCATGCAACGTGTTTGAACAGGTGCACGTATTCTAAGCACACCATTTAAACTGTCCTCAACAGTTACCAGTACAAGCAACTGCTATAATACCTGACTGCATATAGTCTATAGCCAACAAACTTTTAACAAGTTTCCATTTCCTAAAACATATGTGCTCAAAACCTTTTTTGATTCGGGTGAAGACATGAAATCAAGAGATCAAAAGAATTCCCCCAAAATGAGCAACACAGTCGAAAGCATCAGACCAAATTCAGCAAGATAGCGTTCTTTCAGTTTTAGTCAACACCATTAGACAAAATAACGAATACCATCCTATCTAATCAAAAGGAGTCAAAAACCAAATACTTTGTCACTAATATTTGTGACAGCAACAAAATACTAAATACCTATGATGCACAGAACATGCTAACCGCATTAACAACTTCATTTACTATAAAATCATTAGTAACGAAAATATCTCACTTCCTAGTTAATCAACCTATCTTGTACTATTTAGGCAAACAAGAAACTAACAGAACAGACACAAATATTGAAACTATACCTCGAGCGGATTAGGGTCTATTGGTTGGGTATTGACTCCTTGATTCATCATCATCTCATCAGCGTCCTAAAATTCATCCAAAAATCAAAATTAGCTTCGCTCACGGGTATTAACCAAAAAAACCCTAACTGGGTCAACAAGTAACCCCAACAAATCCCAACCTTCTACGTAAAACACGAAGCCTTCAAGGACCACAGGGGTGGCACTTCGAATTGAAAGATCGGAAAAGTAGTGGGTTGCAAAATTAAAAAATTGAGGAACAACAGACAAAAATCAAAGCAATGAAATCGCGTGCTCTGTACGAACGAACTAATACAAGAAATTATTATCCAAATAAAAGAAAAAAATAGGAGAGCCTAAGTGAGATCGCGAAACAAACGAAAGAAAGAAAGAAACCTAAACGAGAGACACAGAGAAGTATAGAGATTTCAAGTCATAGGTCCAAATTAAGGTCGATTTTGGGTCGTGGAAGATATAAATTTATTATTCCTGGTAAAGAAAAGATTGTTTACTTACTATCGGAATAGCCTATGGCTTTCGGTTTACCCTTTCGGAACTTGGTTGGGGAAATACGGTTTTAGTGAAGAGGAGATCAAGGACAAATTATTAAATGAAAAATAATATTTCAAATGTTTAACTTAAAGAAAACAATGTATACTATAGTCTTTAATATTTGTATCAAAATTTAATTTAATTTTTAATTTGTTTAAAATATTTCACAAAAAATTTAAATGAATCCTTACTATCATTTCTATTATCATATTAAAATAATATTTATTATACTTCGAATAGGGATAAAAGTATTAAGGACTTATTTAGAGCTTTTGTAGAAATTAAACATTTAACCAATATTTAAAGAACTTATTTTTAAGATTACATAGTCTACGTGATATCATATGGGCTAAATTGACAACTCATATGTTGGAAACTATCGAAAAACTTCCTTTACCTTATTAAGATTTAGGGTATTATTAGTATCATTATGAAAATATAAAAGCATAACATGACAACAGCGGGAGCTAACTTAATATTTTAAAACAAGAGAGACATTTAGAATTAGGAATTTTTGAAGTATTATTGGGATCTGACAAGAACTTAACTCATGTTGCATAATCGCATCCATGTATATCCGTTTGCCTATAATCATTGTTGAATGGCCCTTCAAGTATTGTCCTTCGAACAACCTTCACTTGTTCAATCCATCGTTATTGTGCCTCTATGCAACACACAATGCCAAGCATATTCAATGTGAACTCAGTTATATGAAAACTAATCACAATAAAGTTCAAGTACCAAAACCAACAGAAAAAGGAAGAACAAACAATTAGAAGAAAAAAGGGATGCCATCTTCTTGACACAAATAATTCCGAAGGCTCATGGAGAAAAAGAAAACAGGAGTGAAGAAAAAGAATTTATTTTAAAATGGGGTCCAATAACGCCACACAAATTTTATGTGGCGTTTATGGTCCCATGTAAGTAAAAATATTTATTAGGGCTTAGAACTTATGGTCTAACCACCTGATGCTTGATCCTAAATTTTTCTTTATTATTTCAGATTTAAATTATCTGATTTAATTTAAAAGTGACTAAACAATGTTGTTTTTCTTTATGGTTGGTTGGCTTTCAAACATGGCCAAAAGGCATAAGCATAAAGATCAAAATTTTAAAAAGCCTAAGATTGAGCCCGAAGTTTAGTCAAATCGGGTCTATCATGTTGACTTAACGATATGTCAACTCCAAGTTAGGCAAAAAAATGTCAAGGCTACATATAAGGTGAAAATTGTAATAAAAGAGTCACTACAATATTGATGTGACATTTGATTGACAAAACCTTAACGAAGATAAGGATTCTGTCAATTAGAGATTTATTTAAGATGATTTTGATATTTTGTGATTTTTTTAAACGCTTCTAAACATTAAGTTCTAAAATAAAATTTGATGTAAATATTAGGGGTTAAAACTCACTTTCAGTCTAATATATCTATAATGTACATTTTGATTTAAGATTTCAGAGTTTGAATCCAAAAATAACTTAAATCTCCAATTACCCTCTTATTTAGTAATGAAAAATATAGCATGACCTGACCCAAAGTTAAAAAAACTCAGCTTGAGTTGAATGGGTTTCAAGATGGGATCAGGTTTAACATAATGTTTTTATATGTTGATAAATGAAAACTCAAGCCAACCATACCTCCCTCTAGTGCTATATTATACAACTCTCTTGACCTCGAGTCTCTTCTCTTCTCTTATCTATGTTCCTATTTCTTGTTTTTTTTTTGTTTACATTATATTGATTGATTCATTAAGAGTGAGAGAAAGTGAGAGAAAGGTAAAAGTAGGAATTTTGGAGTTGACTATTGACAACAAAGAGCAACAATGAGCATAATGGGGTTTTTTTCATTGATATTCACTTTGAACAAAGATTGTTGTAGTCCTATATCCATTTTCATTCAAATTCAAGTTTTTTTGTGATTGGTGTTTTTTTTCGTTAACTTCAATGTGAACAGGTTTAAGATCCTTTCCTTGGCAGTTTTAATTTGGATGTTAATTTTTATTTTAATATTTGAAATTTATCCTTTTAATGAGCGATTATGGCTAGTTTCCATATGGGGACGTTGGGAATATAAAAGTTATTTTGTCTCTTATATATTAGCCCTTACAAGTCGCTAGAGAAAATCTTCCACATTTACAATTTTCGTCTTTAATAATTTCTTATGCAATGCTCCATCCTTTGTTTTTTAGGGAAAGGAAGGTAATTTATTGATTAATAAGTATGTACAACCTGTCAAGGTTCAAAAGTACCATAGGAATAAAATATGAAGGAGCTAAGTGTCCTATTTCCAAGCTCGTATTATGGTTCTAATCTAGTAACTGTCTTCTCTTCATGTTAGTTAAGAGATTTGCAGCTAGTTTCCATGCAATCATGTTGAGTCTGCATTGAAGTGTGATTTTTTGTTATAGTTGCTCCTCATCTCTTTTCTCCTTTCTAAAGGTTCTTCTATTTCTTTTGTGTTAGATGGTGTACACCATAGTTGCAAGGTTACTTTTTACTGCTTTATAATATGTCTTGTTCCCCATTCTTAGAGTAACTACCTTCCCTATTAGCTCTTCCTAGTTGATGAATGTTTCCTGATGTTTATAATAGGTGTGAATTGCATCATGTTTTAAGACTTAGTTTGTTATGTATTAAGTATTAATCTGAGTATTTAGTATGTGTTTAGGTTAGAATTGTGTTAGTTTATGTGTTTAAGTGTTTTTTATGGGTTAGTATAAGTCTTTGAGCTTTTGAGGTACCTTGATGGTTTTATTGGTGTTTCAGTGTCAACATCGAAGAATGAAGAAGTTTCGGAGACTTTCAGGCTGAAACCACAGCCCACGATCATGACACAATAGCCCACAATCGTGACAGAAATATGGGAGTTAGCCCACAATCGTGGCATATGGGCCACGATCGTGACAAAAGACTATGCCATAGCCCACAATTGTGGCCTAATTACCACGATCATGACAGAAAGAGTTGAATGATCATGGCCTGCATTAGGCAAACATGATTTCCACAATCAAGATAGAAAGGGATGGATGCAGGCCACGATCGTGGCCTACATCGGGCAAATATGTAAACAAAAGAAAACGTCAAGTTTTGAGGGACTTTTCGAACCTTTTCAACCCTGAAAAAACCCTAGGGTTGCTCAAGACACAAAAGGTATTTAAAAAACAAGAAGAACATAATAAAAGGAGCTTTTTGCATCAGTCATAATTTCGAAACCCTAGAGAGTTTTATCGAGAGATTGAGGAAGAAACAAAAAAAGAAAGAGGTGGAGAAGAAGCTTACATGAAGTACTTCCTGAAACAGGAAGTTTCCCACTGTTGCTGCCTCCGTTATCCATTCTAAGTCTATTTCTGGTTTAGTTTTAATTTTTATGATTGTATAGAATTTGAGATAGTCATAGATGATAGATTTATTGAATGTTAAAGATTGTTTAAACTCACTTTCGGGATATTTTATCTTTGATATTAATGAAATTTGATTGTTGTGTTTTATTGGATTTCTAGTGATTTCAATTCTGCGCTTGTATAATTCGATAATAAATTGAGAGAGTAAACCGAGTGAAAATTTATTTAATTGGGATAACAGGAGTTAGGTAATTTAATAGAATAAGAATTAAATCAAACCGATAAATTTGTGTAAAGAGAGATCTTGCA
Source organism: Erythroxylum echinodendron (assembly GCA_027575705.1). Lineage (NCBI taxonomy): Eukaryota > Viridiplantae > Streptophyta > Magnoliopsida > Malpighiales > Erythroxylaceae > Erythroxylum > Erythroxylum echinodendron. The sequence goes on along the minus strand of JANZXR010000172.1, from coordinate 19,174,651 downwards.
AAGGTTTTCGGTAGTTTTTTGGACAACTTAAGAACTAATTTAGGTTTTGGATAGATTGTTAATCTAAAGATTGCAATTCTCATAATCTGATTAGGGTTAATAATTAGGGCTAATGGTTACAACTTGAGAGAGAGTAATCAACTCTAGGACTGTCTAGAGCCGGTAATCCAGTAAATTCTTAATCAATTAGGTTGTCATTAAAGTCGGATAAAATTTCCCTTTCTCTCAATTTGTAGTTCATAGGTTGATTCTTAATTGGGTGTTGCATCTGCTATCTTATTTATGATTTTGAATTTGATTCTTGAATTAATTGCATGATTGAAATAATTTGTTGTCTTAGTTTTGTTCGTTTTGAGTTATTGTGAATTGTTTTCGGCCTTAGATTTTAGAATTAGATTAACCCTCCTCGTGGGATCAACATCTTAAGTACTACGTGAATAACCTATGAACTTATGAAATATCGAAGTTAAATTATTAAAACATTTTCATATTAAAAATCTACAATCAAGTTTTTGATGCCATTACCAGGGAGGCAATTAGTTTAGTTATTTAGTTTAAAGCGTTTAGTTTAGTTTCTAATTTTTATTTTCGTTCTTAGGCAATTAGTTTAGTTCTTTAGTTTAAGGCTTTTAGTTTAGTTTCTAATTTTTATTTTCGTTCTTTCCTTTTTATTTTAAAAATCGTGATTTTGCATGAACACGTGAGTCACGAGGGGTTCTAGTCATGCAACTAAAACTTTAGACTTAGACATCACTCGATTAGAATGAACCATTAGAAAAACTCGGCATGAAAAAGAAGAGGTAATCATGAAATCAATAATGGTGGAGGAATTTCAGCAGAATATGGACCACGGAGCGAACCAAGGACGTCAACAATATACCCTTATAGACTTTATGAGGCCAGAGTTCAATACAACTAACGAAGGAGTAGCTAGGCCGCCCATTCAAATATTCTCCTTTGAGATTAACCCAGCTCTCTTAAACATGCTTCAACAGAATGTGTAGTTTTATGGATTAGCAAACGAAGACCCCAATGCACATATAATGAACTTTCTTGAAATCTGTGATACTTTTCGATATCATGAGATGTCGGAAGATGCAATCCGAATTAGGTTTTTCCCTTTACCCTTAGAGATAGAGCAAAGGCTTGGTACCATTCCCTTAACCCAGCCAATATCACGACATGGGATCAGCTAGTTCATGCTTTCTTAGATAAATATTTCCTATTGACTAAGACCACTAAGATCATCAAGGAAATCACCAATTTCTAGCAAGTTGATGGGGAATCGATATATGAATCGTGGGAGAGATACAATGATTTACAAAGGAAGTCCCCACACCATAACTTACCCAAGGAATTCCTGTTGAAAACATTCTACAATGGAGTAACCCCACCTACGAGAGGCACGATTGACGCAGCTTCAAGAGGATCACTAATGAGGAAGATAGTTGATGAAGCAAAAGAGCTAATAAAGGATATGAAGAGTAATAGATGCCTCTAGACAAACGAACGGGGTAGACAATCCACTTCATTTCAAGAGAAAGGGGAATTGTGGCTGTTGATCAAATAACTAAAATGCATGTGAAAATTGACTACTTGATGTGATAGCTCAACAATGTGAAGACCTCATCCTCAGCCTAAGTAAAAGCTGTAGAACTAAAGTGTGAACTTTGTAGACAGATGGACAATGATACAGTGGACTGTTACTTGATAAAACAGGTTAATCCAGAGAAAGTAAATTATATGGAGGCATAATATGGATGAGGAAGGGTCATTAATCCCTACTCCAACACCTACAACCCTAGGTGGAAGAATCAACCTAACTTCTCTTGAATAAATAATGCTAAAGGACAGTTCAGGCCGCAAGGACAAGCAAGCTTCCAACAAGATAAACCAAGCTCGATAGAATCTAAGTTGGATAAGATTTTGGATAAACTTGGAGGCCTGGAGGATACACATAGGAGGCTTAAAAGCAAATTCGAACAAGTAATAAAGAACCATGACTCGTCAATACACAATATGGAAGTCTAAGTAGGCCAACTAGGGAAGGCAATATCTATTTGAAATGCAGGAACCCTTCTAAATAATACCGAGTCTAACCCGAAAGAACGAATCATGGCTATTATTCAAACCTAGGAGAAGGAACCTGAACATGTAAAGGAATATGAAGATAAAGGAGAAGGGCAGATAATTATGGAATTCCTTCAACGTGAGCTTGAAATTGAGCCAATTAGAGAACCTCGATCTGAATTCCCATACCTTATTCTAACTCAATGGAAGAAAATGTCAAGTAGGGCAATAAGGAATTCTAAGGAGGTTGAATCAGACAGGGTTGAGAACATAACGGAATAACTACAAACGAGGCTCACCATAAAGGAATCAGTCTAAAAGAAGGTTAAAGAGCACATAGAAGAAGAAAACCCTACATAGCATAAAAGAAAGAGAACCCAGGGGATTTTTTCATTCCTTGCAATATTAATGGAGTCAACATAGATAGGGCATTTTCGGATTTGGGTGCGAGTATCAATATGATGCCATATACCTTTAGTATAAATTTAAGGTTAAGAGAGTTCGTACCCACGAAGATGTTAGTGAAGATGGCACATAGAATAGTTCATCCACTGAAAGGGAACATTAAGGATGTGCACATGTAAATTGATAAATTCACCTTTCCCACAGACTTCTATATATTGGACATTGGAGAAGATGTGAAAACCCCTATAGTACTTGGATGACTATTCCTAGCCACTGCTCGTCCAATCATTGACGTTGATAGGGGTTAACCAACTCTAAGAATAGGAAAGAAGCAATTAACTTTAAGGCGTCAAAGAAAAACTATTGTTCTCCTTTACCTCCAACAAATATCAAAGAACTTGAACTTCGAGGAGAATAGGAAGATGTTGAGGATCTTAGGAACACATTCAAAAAGAAACGATCACGTAGAACAAGGCAAAATCATAACATGTTAGCTCATGTGCAAATTGTAAGATTAGTGACGGCACTACCATTGCACCATTCATTCGAACCACTGTGAGCTAAAAAAAGTATCAAGTCATCGACGTTAAAAAAAGCGTTGCATGGGAGGAAACTCATGGAATTTTATTTCCTTTGATTCTTTTTGTTAGAACGTTTGAATTCTGTAGTTAGGATTATTTTGTTTCCAAATAAAATCGAGAAGGAATAGGACATTGAGATGAATTGGATGATTGATCAAGTAAGTAAAAGACAGGTGAAAAGGCCACAAAAGAATTAAGAAGTGATTTCAAAAAAAATGGGAAAAGAACAAAAGAAGAAAAATGAAGAATCGGTGGAAAATTGTAGGTTACGATCGTGGCTTGTGACTAAGTAAAAAATGGAAGCACGCAAATTTTAAAGAAATTTCACCATTTTACCCTTTTAAGTACCTATAAATTCATTTCTAACTTTACTTTTTCATTCACTTTCACTTTTACTTTATCTCTTTAGATTTCAAACTTACAAATGCTCTCACATCTCTCAACAAAAATTTCAAATTTCCAAATTTCTTCCAAACTCTCCTTATTCATAAGCAAATATGTAGCACATTAAGCAATCAGCCAGACAGGAGCAATAATCAGGATGAAATCAAGTTTTAGGACGAAGGAGGAGAAATAGAGCAGCATACTTCAGAGCACCCTTCCCGATCTACATAAAGGAGGAAGATATTCGTTTCCAATCCATAAATGCTAAATAAATAGTAGTTCTTAAATATTTTAATGTCGAAACACTCAATAGATTAGAATTGCGTGATAGGGTAGAAAACTTAGCTGAAAGAATCCAGTGGACCAAATTTATAGATTTCCAATTTCCTGTTTACCAGGAGCTCACTTTGGAATTTTTCACTTCCCTTTCCTATAAACCTAGGAACCCCAAGGAAATGTGGTTTAGGATGATAGGAAGAGCTTATGAACTGAATATAGAAATCATGTGTGATATGTATGGGTTCACCGAATCCTCCATTATCGATTAGCATGATGATTTTTATCCTTCTCGCTATTAGAATGAGCTCACCAGGATGGAGAAATTTGAGGCAAAAAATGCCCACAATAACATAATAAGGACCCATGAACACTTGTTCCTGCACAAATTCATATGTCAGTTGGTTTTTGATAAACTAGAAACCAAAAAGTGTTCCACAAAGGAATTCTTTATGTTGTGGTGCATGGACCACAACATTCTAGTGTACACCTAGTTTCGGCCATTGCTGAATATTATAGTTTAGACTATAGTGGGTTAATTGTCCACCTCACAGACTTCCTAAATCATCGCCGTTTATGGTGAGCTAAAATCCTTAAGTGCCACAACATGGAACTTCAGGATATCAGCCAAAAGACATATGTTAAGATTAGGGTCAGTCAGGTGAGTTTGAGTTCAGCACCGCCTCAGCAAGCAGAAGAGGACTCAACCAGTGAAGAGTTTGAGGAGGAAGAAGAGACAGAAGAACTGAGATGGAAGAAAGTTCTGGACATAATCTCCGTAAACAACACAGTGATTATAAATCAACTAACAAAGAACTCCAGAATGATGAGGGATATGGCCCAAACTCAATGACGTCAGAGCAGAGATTACGTCTATCCATCGATAGTTTGAGCCTCAGGGCTTTCAACTACCACCTCCAACACCATCCCCACCTCCATCTCCATGAGATTTTGTCTAATCCTTTTTTTCTTTTTCAAAATAGTCTTCATCTTTATTTTTATTATCTGTTTTACTTTAACATATATTTCTTCTTTTCTCATGTGCTTGTTTGTTCCCTTCTCACATTGAGGACAATGTATTGTTCAAGTGTAGGGAAGGTTATGTGTTTTGCTTTGTATGTGATTTTGCATATGGTATGATAGCTGTTAGGTTGCATTTTGTGAATTGTTTGAATGTGTCAATAGCTTAGATGGATTGAAACTGATTTAATTTTGAACATATTCTAGTAGGTTTTGAAGAACCATTAACTCGCAAAAACTAGTGAATTAGGGTCTTTGCACAAATATACAACTTAATTAGGATTTAGTGTATGTTTGTCACCCTTTAAATTGTCACAATCATTTATAATTTAAGGCCTTTCCACTTAAATAGCTTTACTACTATTTTTCATGGAAATGATTAGCTAATACAACAAGGTAGGCAATAAAAAAGTTAAATAAATAACTATTCCACTGATCTTCGCGTTATGAATAGAGCTAGTAGCCAGTTGAGAACGTGATATAGCTAAGTAACTGAATCAATACGCATCACAATTGTGTACCTCCCTGACAAAAAGCTACAGTGACGTTCCAATCAAGCAGCTTAATAAAAACATGACTCAATCGAGTAACCGGATCGACATTCATTACCAATGTTTGCCTCCGTGTAAAAAAATTAATTCCATTTTCAATAAATAAATAAATGTTTTTTTAATAAAAACCTATCGAACTTGTAATAACTTGATTTTTCATGAAAAATTGCTTAGATGCAGTTACAGAGTCTGAATGACCAAAGAATTATTAATGTGTGTGCGCAATTGAAAAGGGTAAATAATTTAACATTTAGATCTCGATCAATTTGTATATTTAGTTCAAAGTCCCTTGACACAGATTTTGCATGTTAACGATTTGATACAACTTGAATGATTGTGATTAAGATTAAATGTATTTCATGAAGTTAAAGCCATTGTCTCATTACTGCATTATGTGTTGTGTATTTGTTATGTGTTTTTTAGGACAAGCAACCGTTTAAGTGTAGGGCTGTTGATAGGTGTGAATTGCATCATGTTTAAGGGCTTAGTTTATTATGTATTAAGTGTTAATTTGAGTATTTAGTATGTGCTTAGGTTAGAATTATGTTAGTTTGTATGTTTAAGTGTTTTTTATGGGTTAGTATAAGTTTTCAAGCTTACATATTATGCTTTTTGAGATACCCTAATGTGTTTATTAGTATTTCAGGGTCAACATCGAAGAACGGGAAGTTTCAAAGACTTTCGGGCCGAAACCACAATTGTGACATATGGGCTATGATTGTCATAAAAGACTATGCCATAGCCCACGATCATGACAAAAGACTATGTCATGACAGAAACGGTTGGAGGCAAGTCACGATCGTGACCTGTGTTGGGCAAATGCCCAAACAACAAAAAGCAAGTTTTGAGAGATTTTTCGGACCTTTTTGACCATGAAAAAATCCTAGGGCTGCTCAAGAAACAAAAGATAGGTGGAGCTTTTTGCATCAGCCACAATTTCGAAACCGTAGAGAGTTTTATCGAGAGATTGATGAAGAAACGAAGTAAAAGAGACATTGAGAAGAAGCCTATGTGAAGTACTTCCCAAAACAAGAGGTTCCCACCTTTATTGCCTCCGTCATCCATTCTGAGTCTATTTTTGGTTTGGTTTCAATTTTTATAATTGTATAGAATTTGAGATAGCCATAAATGATAGATTTATTAAATGTTAAAGATTGTCTAAACTCACCTTCTTATCTTTGATATTAATGAAATTTGATTGTTGTATTTTTATCGGATATCTTGTGATTTCAATTCTGCACTTGCATAATTTAGTAATAAACTGAGATAATGAACCAAGTGAAAAATCATTAAATTAGGTTAACGAGAGTTAGGTAATTTATTAGAATAAGAATTAAATCAAATCGGTAAGTTTGTGTAAAGAGAGATGTTATACAGGTTTTTGGTAGTATTTTGGACAACTTAAGAACTAATTTAGGTTTTGGATAGATTGTTAATCGAGAGATTGCAATTCCCATAATCTGATTAGGGTTAATGGTTATAACTTGAGAGAGAGTAATCAACCCTAGGATCATCTAAAACCGATAATTCAATAAATTCATAATCAATTAAGTTGTCATTAAAGTCAAATAAAATTTCCCTTTCTCTCAATTGGTAGTTTCTAGGTTGATTCTTGATTAGGTGTTGCATTTGCTATCTTATTTATCTTTTCAAATTTGATTCTTGAATTAATTACGTGATTGAAATAATTTCTTGTCTGAGTTTTGTTCATTTTGAGTTATCGTGAATTGTTTTCGGCCTTAGATTTTAGGATTAGGTTAACTCTCCTTATGAGATCGACACTTTAGGTACTACGTGAACGAACTATGTTGTAACACCCCACTACCATAAATTATATACCGGAACACTCTGAGGAAATTCCAGTATATAATCTATAATAATGGCATGTTAACTATCACACCTTCACTTATAACATGGCAATATATCCAACTCACTCATGACATCAACTATGTATGTAAAAGTCACAAAACATAATAATTAAAAACCTCAACTTCTCATTGCATTAATACATAGTAGCTTACAAACCTTTATAACAAAAGTTCTGCAAGACATAAGTAAACTACTTAAAAACAAAAACAACTCCTTAGGTGCTAGCTAATAGACCTTTGATACGTAACTTAATCCCAAAAAATGCTTCTGAGAATCTTAGAATCTAAGTCTCCTGTCTTGTACCTGTAAAACCACGTTGCAAATTATGGATGAGTTTTTTCAAACTCAATGAGAGACCCATCACTAATGCTCTCACTCCAAGCACACACAGATATCATACAACCAATCGCATACGCTTGCAGAATATCGAGGTTAAATTATTAAAAAAATTTCATATCGGAAACCTGCGATCAGTTTAGCATTCCCTACATTCTTCTCTATATGCTTCAATTATACCTGCAATTTACGTAACATGATCCAGAATTTTAGGGTGGGACTTACGCAACTCATATTATGATGTTTCAATTGGGAACTTGATCTTATCTTTGGTTGGGAGCCTTCCAACAATCCCCACCTAGAAAAAGAATGCATGAGAGGGGATAATGTCATTATCTCAAACCAATTTACTCCACTTCACTCTACTGTTTGATTCCTTTTGGAGAAAATTCCTGCAATCTTTTAAGTTGAAAACCTTCGATCCATTAGCATTCTATATGACTTCATCCTGGATTATTTCTTACAATATAGGCATATTGTTTATGATGATTTCCACCCCTATGTTATTATGGTAAGGCCATCTCCATTGATTGTTGTGCCAGTTGTCATATCAAAGTAGTGTTGAGTCTCCATTTCCAATTCTATGAAAATTTTGGTTCTACATTGTCTTGTTCCCAAAGTTTGCCTCAGGTTCCATTACATATTCTACTTTTGTTTCTGACTCCATATACTATTCCCTTTTATATAAACATTATGTACCCATTTTACCTATAATTCCTTTTTCTGACTGTATAACCACCATAATCTCTTAGCCAAACTAATTTTATTAAGCAATTTAACTGAGTAGATCCCCAAACCTCCTTGATTCTTTAGCTGAGCAGTTTAGCTCTATCCTTTATTATTATGTTCAAACTCCAAAATTCATCATAACTAATAGAAAGACTATTTCTAATGATTCAGATTATGCTTTTAGGGTTAATAACTCAAATTGTAATTGCATTGGAACATGATAGAAGAGAAGGCTCATAAATAATTGTCATTAAAGCCATTTCCATATGTATCAAAAGCATTGTAAATTACAAAGTCAAATTATACATGCATATTTTCACATTTTTAAATAAAAATATCTATAGATTAAGACATAATTTATATTTTTTAGTAAATACATACATAAAATTTAGATGTGATATTGATTTTTATAAATAATTTCATTTGTGAAACTAAAACAAAGTTAAATATATATTATTAAGTTAAAATTTATTTATAGAACTTTCTTTCAATAAAAATTATACAATCATAAATAAAAATACATGTACTAAAAAAGATCCATAATATAATGATAATATCTTTTCAATTATTCAAAATAAATGTTAAAAGATCAAGACACAATATAGATTATGTTGATTGTATACATTTAAAAATCAAGATCTAATATGTATATTAACCACTATATATATATATGTTCTAAGACCAGCATTTCTACCAACCAACTCACATTTTTCAAATTGTTTTTCATTATTAAGAAAAGGCAACAAAGATAAAATACGAGCTTGAATTACGATTGATAATTCTAAAGATTTATTATTAACAAGCCACTATAATTGCACCTATCAAAGCAACTAAAAGAATTATTGAAATGAACTTAAATGGAAGAAAAAATTTGTTGATAAATGTAACGCCCCCTTACCGCAGGGTACACATCGGGATGCCAGAAGGTCAGTCCGATATAAATCCTACGATAAGCGCGAGCTACCATAGATCACTACATTTACTTCACATGAAATCATATCCTTATTCACTTATAAAGCATTATAAGAAAATCACAATATTTTAAAATCCAACTTTTTCCTCATTTCATTTCACAAAAACGCAAGCCTACAGGGTGTCCTTCAACCTTTACTACATGTACATCATCAACCTAGTGCAAAAGTATTACATGAAAGAGGAAAATATTTATACAATCTAGCTAAGCCATCTAAAAATCCGAACTGACTGATCTTTGAGCCATGACTTCTCTTGCCAAATCACAATCCCACGACTGGTAGAGCCTCTCAGTAGCTAGAGTTGTCTCTCGGTCCTGAAAAGACAACATTGCAATTTTGGTGAGTTTTGCAAGCACAATGAGGTAACCATCATCGATGGTTCACTCAATTCATGTAACACATCATTTCACATAACAGATAATCACATTTTCTCATAATTGATTATGTATCACATTTTTACTTAAACATAGGCAATTATGCACTTCAATCAATCAACCATACTAAACAAAATGCATATGGAATGTTCATAAGGCTCCTTTTCAATTGTTACATTGTTGTGACCGAGTGCCTGGACTGTCCCATATCTATTTTGTATACTAGGCTCATTGCTAATTGTCCCTTATCTGATGAGGATATAGGGCTCATTTTACATAGTGACCCTTAGGCTCTTAATCACTGTCTGAGATTGAGGCTCTTTTCACACTTTGAGCTTTAAGCTCTAATCGATAGCTACTCTGGTCACAACTGCTATTATCTGATTATGCACTCATGTATGGAATGCATCTATTATAATCAATCAATCAATTCAAGAAACAATTAGTTCTTCCCATTCACATATAAGTAGCACTTCCAATACAGTCCCGAA
>JANZXR010000172.1:19094610-19150109 GCA_027575705.1 Erythroxylum echinodendron | reverse complement strand
CAAGTGATTTGTTAAGTGATGTGACATGCCACCCTCGCGGGGCACGGATCCGGGTATCACGATCGATATCGGGTTCGGGTTCGGCGGGAGTGGGGTGCCACACAAAATATGGACCACGGAGCGAACCAGGGATAGCAACAACGGTCCCTGATGGACTCTATGAGGCTAGGGTTCAACACGGCAAATCAAGGAATAGCTAGGGTGTCTGTTTAAGCAGCCTCGTTTTAGATTAAACTAGCCTTTCTCAATATGCTCCAACAGAATGTGCAATTCTATAGATTGGTAAATGAGGACCCAAATGCACACATTGTGAATTTCCTCGAAATCTGTGACACTTTCCATTATCATCAGATGTTGGAAGATGCGGTCTGAATCAAATTGTTTCCCTTTACCCTTAGAGATAGAGCGAAGGTGTGGTACCATTCCCTCAACCCAGCCAACATCACGACGTGGGACCAGTTAGTGCATGCCTTCTTGGATAAGTATTTCCCGTTGATCAAGACCACGAAGATCAACAAGAAAATCACCAATTTCTAGCTATGTAACGGTGAATCAATCCACGAAGTGTGGGAGAGATATAAAGATTTGCAAAGGAAATGCCCACATCACAATCTACCCAAGGAATTCTTGTTGCAAACTTTCTACAATGGAGTAAAACCACCGACGAGAGGCACAATCAACGCAGCTGCAGGAGGATCACCAATGCGAAAGATAGTTGATGAAGCGGAAGAGCTGATAGAGGAGATGGCAAGCAACAGCTATTTATGGACAAATGAGTGAGGTAGGCAACCTACTACCTTCAGAGAGCAAGAAGGAGTTGTGACGGTCGACTAGATGACAAAAATGCAGGCAAAGATCTACAACCTAACCCGAAAGCTCAACAGTATGAAGGCTTCGTCTTCATCCCAGGTGAAGGTCGTACAACTGAAGTGTGAGCTCTGTGGACAATCAAACCATGATACCATAGACTATTGCTTGATGAAGGAAGACAATAAGAAGCAAGTAAATTATATGGGGGCGCAATATGGATGACAAGGAGGAAACAATTCCTATTCCAATACTTACAACCTTGGGTGGAAAAATCACGCTAACTTTTCCTAGACGAACAACATTGGAGGACAGTTCAGGTCTCAAGGACAATCAAGCTTCCAACAAGATAAAGCAAGCTCGATGGAATCAAAATTGGATAAGATTTTGGATAAAATTAGAAGCATAGAGGACACACATAGGAGGCTCGAGAGCAACATTAGGAAATATAATGCATCATGACCTTTGGGTTAAATCTGGTGCAGCCAACTCCCATAATGTTCTTAGATTTGCCATTGTTTCTTCAAATCCAAATGCTTGTTCTACTCTTGGAGTTGTTCTTGCTTTCCTTCGTAACCTCCGCAATGTCCTCTCGATACCCGAATCAAGTTGCTCAAGTTCTCCACGAGGAGATCTAGTCAATTCCATACACCAACATTATCAAACGTTTAAACATTAATAAATAACAAAAAGAAACAATTATAAAGAAATATATACACAAAACACCAACTAAAATCAAAAACGAAAATTGAATCACCAGTCCCCAGCAACGAAGTCAAAATTTGACAATGCGTGTTGAGTGCACTGTAAAATTTACCTAACTCTGCACATTAAAAATTTTTAGCTATGATGAGTCAGGATCATATCCATAGGAAATGTTCGGTTAATTCTTGTAATGAAAATAATCAATGCAAAGGAAATTAAAAGGGGGTTTTGAGTTTGAAGTAATTGAGAAAATAAAGTAATCTTAAACTAAGAAGAACAAATTATAGAAAACAGTAAGAAATGATCAAAGTGATGAATATGTGTGAAATCCGGTTCTCGAATTAATCTCAACCTACACATGATTAAACATCTTTCATTGTTATAATGCTTTCAAATGTCTCCTAGAACTATTGGTCGCAAAAAGCTCTGTTACTCTCAGTTTTTCCTTAAGTTATATTTAATTAAGATACGATAGTTAATTAAACCTAACTACCGAATAACCTAGAATACGTTCTCTAGATTTAATTGGGTAGCCGCATTACAAAATAGAAAACAAACCAATTTAAGCAACAACCACATAAGCTCGGGTTATTTAACTTAAGTTCTACCTAATGATTTGAAACCATTAGTTGCCACAAACGAATCTCAACATAACAATTACGGATTATATTGAGTATTCTAACAATTAATCCAAATACAATGATTACATATTGAATTAACGGTTATAACAATGGGTTCACAATATAAACAATCTAACAATAACGAGAGTACGATTGTCTATACATGAATACCCAAATTGATTAAGCAAAGGATAACCTAAACAATTTCCAAGAGAGAGATCCAACATTAAACAAAGATAAGCTAAGCTTAACTGTACATCCTAAGCATCGATTTCACCTTCGAACCAGTATCGAGAAATTAGCCTTCCATCTTTTCCATCAAGTCTAAAGAGTAGCCTTTGTCGCCTCCATCCTTGTTGAAAATTGAAGAGAAATTGTGAAGAATGGAGGTGTTTTTGTTTCTCTTTGTTGCTCCCCCATGTCCGCTGTCACAACCTATTCTTTTTTATAGTAAAATGTAAGGACATATGGAACCTCTCAAGACTGTGCATGAGAGTGGTCTCACGCCCATAAGTTGGTTGCACGGTTGTGAAATTGCTCGTAGCCATCTCACAACTATGCAACTTCACCAGCTAGCCGTGAGCTACTTCCTTGCTTTGTTCTTAACTTTCATACTCTTATCTCGTCTCTTCTTTTAATCTTCTTGCTAAAACGAGCATGGCTGCGAAGTTGGCCCTAGCTAATATCATTCTGCATATCGATTACCGAAACAAAAATAAAATTCAAAGTCAAATCTTTGAGGGCATATTTGACTTAGCCATCAAAGCCTAATAAGATATTTGGTAACGGAAATAAAATCAGTTCGAAGCAGAAGCAGAAGCAGAAGCAAAATATATACGTCAATCATGGGTTCAAAATCATCAAGACAAGGATCAAAGAAACAAATGCTCAGCAAGTGACCCAAAATTATACCAATGAATCACCCATGACTCCGCTCCAAAAAAAAAACCGCAACCGCTCACACGGGTAGCTCAACTAGTCTTCAAGGAGGTTGTTGAGTGCAAGGTCTCAGGTTCGAGTCCAAGCAGCAACAATGTGAGAATTTCATCTAATATGATAGCTTCTTTTACGCACCGAACACAAGACCCTTTTTTAAAAGAATTGAGTGAGATTAAATCGTAATTTACCCCTCTACTATTCTATCGGGCTAAAATGTAAAAGCTCCTATGATAGATAATTCTACCTTTTTGAGTGCAAGAAAAAGAACCACAACCAAAACGCTCAAGAGGTTCAAATCGACCGCTACATCAGAATTATACCTCGCATGTCAATTATTATAATTTATTGTGGAACTTGAGTGGAGTGGAAACCGCTTTCATTATCGCATTTAACTTTCTTTTTTTCATGAATGCTGTACAAAAGAAGGAAGAAAGCGTAATTAGACATAAAAAATTTCCAAAACCGATGGAAAGAATGTAATTCATACCCATTAATAATACCAAGTATTTCAAACTAGGTTCCTCTTTTAACTCTAGGCGAATGAAGAAAGTCTGTCAATTACCATAACAATTACAGCAACCCAATCGTCAATACAGACTAAAACTACCACCTTTACAAACTCATTCATCCTTCTAACTTAACAACCCTCGACACTTTCAAAACATCTAACCACCAAAACCATACAGGGTTCTGCCCTGCCTCTTGAGAGCATACACCACATCCATGGCAGTCACAGTCTTCCGGCGAGCGTGCTCTGTGTAGGTCACAGCATCTCTGATCACATTCTCAAGGAAGATCTTCAGTACGCCACGAGTCTCTTCATAGATCAGCCCACTGATACGCTTTACCCCGCCTCTGCGAGCCAGGCGGCGAATTGCTGGCTTCGTAATGCCTTGAATGTTATCGCGGAGCACTTTTCGGTGACGCTTTGCCCCTCCCTTTCCCAAACCCTTTCCTCCCTTTCCACGCCCAGACATTTTTCAGATCAGAAAGCAATCTGAAAAGAGTTTGTAAATCATTACATAATAATTGCCTGGGTCGTAGGAAAATTGAAGTGAAGCAAGTGAATGAACATCCCAATTCAAACATCGATAATGAACTAACAAAAACCTAATCCTTGTCAAATCCAGCAATATGAGTGCGTAAGATAACACGAAGCATCAGTACAAATGTTAAAATGTAAGAATAAAGATTAACAAAACTTGGGTAAAACCAAAGGAAAAACTGGGCTAGTCTGGCATCCAACTCCGAAATCTAGGAAACCCTCATAAAGAGCATCATGCAAATAAGTCTATACCAGCCTATGAAACTGGAACTCATGCACCGACTCATAACTCAAAAATCAAAAAGCTTTAGCTAAGAGAAAGAGTAGTATAGTACCTCAATCACAAGCTTAATACGTCCAGATCAGGAAAAAAGCAGTTGATGCGCACCGAGGAACTCGTGAATATGTATTTATCGAAGGGAGGGGTTGCAGGCTCAATCCGTGCAAATTATTTGGTAAGAGTGTTTCAAGCCGTCAAGTACTGAGCCAACGGCTGAGAATGTAGGTTCAGGATCGATGACATGGCACATGATTTCTAATACCCGAAATAACAATAGTGTTCTGTTCTGATTTTTCTCAAACGAAACACTTGCCTACTAATTTGAAGAATCTAACTATTAAAATTAAATTTATGTCTTGGATTTCATGGATGAGAATTTACATATAACCATAATAAAGTTCGACTTCAGTTAATTGGAACCCATATCAGTATATAGTAAACCATACTTACTGCATCCTTCCATCTCAAGTACACAGAGTTTTCTTTTCTTGTTATATTTTATAGTTTCTTTAACTTCTTCATTTCAGGATCTTGGGTTCCAACTTATGTTAATTACATATCCAAAATAATTTGTTTGTTTCTTCTACAAACCGTTTAAATCCTTAAATTATCCCCACATGTTAATTTATTTTCCATTTGAATTTTAAATTAGTCCAAAAGACCCTCTTCCTCACAGACTTGCCTCATCCACACAAAATACAATCATTTAATTACCTCCCCGCATAATGTTGAACTATCTTATATGTTTACTAGGGATGACAAATTGATTTGGAATTAACTCGAACCGAATTGGATTTAGCTCGGTTCAATCAAATTCTAATAAGCTTGGAAGTTTTTATTTTAATTTATTAGTTTAGGAATTTTAAATTTTAATTTATTTGAGATTTTCAATGTAAGAATTGAAGTTTAGGATTTTAAATTTTGAATAAAAAATTATATAAAATGCACATAAATTATAATGAAGTGACTATTATCCAATCAACATTACCGTTTTAACTCATAAAAGCACTAAATTGCTTAACTTTAAAAAGGTGATGGAGTTTTTTAAAATTTTTTGTTTGTTTAAATTCTAACTCAAAATAAAAATGTAAAAATTTAAGACTAAAAATTATTATATTTTTAAAATTTCAATAGATTAAATTCAATATTATTTTTCAAAGTCAAAAAATACAATTTTTTTATTATAAGTAAAAGATGATTGATTGATATCTCAAATCCTAATTTGAAACTCCATTTAAAGTTAGAACTCAAAATTTTAATAAACATAATTTAGATACAATTAATTTTAATAAACTTGATTTAGCAATGTCTTAGATTTTTCTACTGAGTATACTATCTTAAAATATAGAAATAAATAATTCTATTGCTTCAACAAGTATGGTGCTTTTCCAACATTAGTTACAATATAATTCAGGTTAAAAGCTTAAATTGAGGCTTAATATTTTTGAGTTTGATCAGTTTGGGACTTAAACTTGAAATCTGCTCAATGAAGTACTAAAATTTCATAAGTCTGCTCAATTAAAGATTTTTTTGATAGAAATTAGGACGTGTTTACAGGCATTGTTACAATTTACAACTTAGCACCATTACTATTGTTTTAAATGTCACATTTAAAAGAGTAAAAGCTTACGTGGTGTTTTAAGTTTTAACCTTAGATGTTAGTAAATTTGGTAAAGTAAAAAGAGAAGAAGTAAAAGTTACAGAAAACTCTAAATTTTCCATCGTCTTCCCTCTTGGACGCATCTTCACCGTCGGCCAATCCATGCTCCAGTCTTCGTGAAAGGATTGTCACGCATCAAACCATCGCCCGATCCGCGCTTCTCCATTCATTGAACTAATATCTTGCCTAGTTGATGCATCTTCAATGTCGCTCAATCTGCGTTCCAGTCTTCGTTGAAGGGATTGACTTGCCTAATTCACGCATCATCTCTTGAAACTAAGGTAAGTCCTAAAAGTAAATATTAGCCATTATACTTAAGAGCAGCAAAACATTTGATTCTAAGAAGTATGAGGTTAGAGAAGTCTGAGATTAGAGCAGTAAAAAGAAGAAAGTGCAAAGGCTAGAGTAGTCTGAGGAAGATAGTATGAATGAGATGGGCAAAAGCAAACTAGTATTAGTTTCATCTTCTAACGAAAATGGTCAGGAGCATTCACTGAACCACTGTCAAATTGTAGCAGCTACCCATTCTGTAACCTCAGATGCTAAAGGAAATAATCGAAAACTTCAAGTACGAAATGTTTAAAGAAGTTGCATATTAATATACCCTTCATATATATTGAGTAAGTTTGAAGAAGATTATCTTTAAAAACATAAACTTGAGGATTATGCTACAGTTCCTTTTGAATAACTTGCATGACCAATTACCTGTAAAGATAAAGGATCTTGGGAGTTTTATGATTCCATGCCATTTGAGTGCTTTAAATGTTATTAATTGTTTATGTTTGCTATTGTTAATCTAATGACTTTATCTCTTTTTAAGTAGCTTAGAATAGGTGAACTGAAACCTACTATAGTATCACTCTAACTTGTATTGGTTTATAAAGTACCTAATTAAGGTAATGGAAGATGTACTTGCTAAAGTAGAAAATTTCATCTTTCCTACCAATTAAAGCACAATAAAAACGCAGTTGGTCCTACAAAATCTTAATTTGATGCTTTTAATTCCGTTGCCCTCCTGCGTCCTTTTTTCTTTAAATGTTAAGTGGTTGTTCTATTAAAGGAAAAGTTAACATGTGAAACTTGCAAATGTAGTTTGATTACTAAAAATTAGAAATAAAATATTATTTTAAAGAAACAAAATGTTAACTTTTTAGGGGTAACTTATTGATTAGTTTCCAACATTATTGGTGTATAAGTCTAACATGTAGTTCTTTATTTCAATTAAGGGTTTTATTAAGGGAAGAAACATTGTTAGGGAAAAACAAAAAAAAACATCAAGTAAGAAGGAAATAAAATGTGATCATATAGAGAAATAATCCTTTTTAGAGTTGCTCTTACATCCTTGTGTATGTACACAAACCATATGGATGTATAGTCATTGCCTATGATCCAAATAGAATTAAGGTCTCAAACATTTTGTCTATGGATTAAATTATTCATCTTTTAATAAACTTACTTCAAAAGAGGACTAAGTTTTTTCTACTTCTTTTATAAGTACAATTAAACATAAAATTGGAGGAATTAAAAAGATTGGAAATTGGCACATAAGACAAATTGTAGATGGGTTTTGGCCACTAATGACTAGTCAGATGAATTTCTACAAAGCAAAACAATCCTTAATAGCCCTCTCTTCTTAGATTATTCTCCAAGTATCATTCAAAACTTAACCACAATTTAGTATAAGAAAGCTCCCCTTCACTTAATTTAATATCTTAGATCATTTGTTTGTTTTTATTGTTTGCAAGTTGTGTTTTGTGTTGAAGAGCATCAATAATAGTCTAACGTCCTCCTTCTTTGTAGATTGCAGTTGTCCATCCATCTAGGTAAGTTGTCCAACTAATGTCTGCAATATGTTTGCTTTATTAATGGGAGTATTTGTGGTATGAGGGTGTATTTTTTTAGTTGCAAATGATGTATTTTTCTTTTGTTGTTATTTACAATACTCTGACTATCATTGATAATAACATAAAGTTCTGATTTAACATTCTAGTAGTAACTTAAATCTCAAAGACTCTAATTACTAGTAACTTAATGTTGATGTAACAACTGAATTGAATAAGAATTGCATTTGATATGGGTATTTTTGAAACATTAAGGCATAATAAAACATTAGGTAGGTAGATAGGCTGGAAACTAGTGATTCAGTCCCTATGAAGCTTATAAGTGAAAAAAATTTACGAGCTTAGGAGTCATAATAAGAACATGTTTGTTGATTCATAAGAGCTCGTCATAATGAGAACATGTTTGTTGATTCATAAGTGTAAACAACGCCATGTACCTTAATTAATAGAACTTGGTAAGTTCTTAGAAGAGTCATATATATGAGGTTAGTAGGAAATGCCACTAACTTTCATGTGTTTCTTGTCACCTTTCACCATTTTGAATTAGTTGGTTGATGGAATTGTGATGAATATGTTAAGCATTATATGCTATGTTAGGCTTAAATTTCTCACTTTTACTTCAGTGTTTCATTTCAACATTCTGACAGAGTCTCTTCGTTTTCCTGGAGTTGGTTTTTTCAGTTTGGCATAATGACATTTGAAGAAGTAACTCAGTTTTTACCATATAGGATGTTTTGTTAATGTGGGTGATAATGTTATGTATGAGGGTGGTTTTATGGATGAAATTGAATTTGATCCTGACTTACTCAGCTATTTTGAACTGATTGATGTATGTAAAAAAGTGGGTATGACAACATGAAAAAGATATTTTATCTTATGCCTAGTTTTGAACTATGTAATGGTTTGAGGGTTGTACAAGATGATGCTAGTATGTTAGATATGGTTAGTTAGATGATGGGTACATATGATATTGATATTTATATTGAACATGGTGTGGATACCCCTTTTTGAAGTGAATGAGGATGAACATAATGAGGTTAATCAGGATAATGTAGTTGAAGATAATGGTGAGGATGTTAATAATGAAGAGTTCAAAGGTAATGTAGGTAATTTAGACAATATGTCAAATATAGAGGATGAAAATGATGCAGATATGGAGAATGAAGATGATATAAATATGGAGGTTGAAGAGGATGAAGAGTGCTTAAAGTAAGGAGATGAAGGTAATGGTCCAGATGAAGATGTTAAAGAGGATTTAGAGCAAGGAGACGAAGGTAAAGGTCCTGATAAAGATGTTGAAGAGGATTTAGAGCAAGGAGATGAAGGTAATGGTCCTGATGAAGATGTTGAAGAGGATTTAGAGCAAAGAGATGAAGGTAATGGTCCTGATAAAGATGATGAAGATAATGGACCACATAAAACTGATGTAGGTGATGTAGATGATGAAGATGAGGTAGTTTTGTCTGAATATTATGATAGTAATGGATATAGAGAACTTGTTAGTGATGTAGATGATGCTACTAGGAGAAAAAGGAAACACCCTGTTTATGATGAAAATGCAACTGAGCCTTACATTGAAGTAGGAATGATTTTTCTTAATCATTTGCAATTTAAGAGTTTAGTGAGTTTGTTGTCCATCAAAACAAAGATACCAAAAATAAGCCCAACTTTGTCCAAGGAAAATGTAAGATAGAGAACTGTTAGTATATATATGGAGCATTTGATAGGAAGTTGTGGTCATTTCAAGTTAGGAAATTTAGGAATGATCATGACTGTAATAGGGTATATACAAATCCTAAGATGAACTCCAGCATCTTATCTGACTTGTTGAAGGATAAGCTTAAAAGGGAGCCATTTTTGAAGAATGATAATATTAAATTTTACGATAAGGATTGTTTAGATGTTGAAGTGTCCATGGTTATGGTGAGAAGAGAAAAGAAAAATTAGTAGACAATGTTGTGATCAACATTAAAGAGGAATTTGGGAAGCTTTGGTCTTATGCTAAAGTGATTAGGTAAACCAACCCCGAAAGTACTATTGCATTGACAATGTCTCGGCCAATTCCAACATCCCTACCTGTATTTGAAAGAATGTACATATGCTTAGAAGCTATTAAACATGGGTTTAGGCATGGATGCAGGCATATTCTTAGCTTAGATGGATGTTTGCTGAAAACCAAAACTAAAGGTGAACTTTTATATCAAATGTTTTCTGTTACTTGGGCTATAGTTGAAGTTGAGTCGACAGTCACATGGAAGTGATTCATTGAAAGACTGAAAGAAGATTTACCTCACTTGGGCTCCAGAATTAGTTGGACTATAATGACTGACCAAAAAAAGTAAAAGTTTTACATCAATCTTGTTATTACTTTTATTGAGAGTGTAACTGTTATGAAATATGTAGAGTTGTGTCCACATGCCTATTCAAATGGTTATGTTTTCCCTTGTAGGGACTTGATAGAGTCATTGCTGAATTGTATCCAGATGCTGAGCACAAATTTTATGCTAGACATGTTTATATGAATTGATGTGGAAGAGACATAAAGGGGAAGAGATGAAGGAGCACTTTTGGAAAATTTCAAAATCCTTCACAGTAAGGGAATATGAAGAAAAATTGGATAAGCTCAGAGCTAAGAAGCAAAGGGCAGCAGAAGATATTGAGAGTTTATGGACTAGTTCAACAATGGTGCCAGGCTTTCCAGAGGTAAGATTCTATGATTGAGTTGGTTGATAATAACTTACATGACGCCTTCAATAAGACTTTGGTTAATGCAAGGAAAATGACAATTTTAGGGTTGTTTGAGCATATTAGAAGAGAAGCGATGAAAAGAATTGTGAGAAAAAGGAAAGAGGCTACCAAATGGAAGGATACTTTAGGTCCAAGAATATAGGAAGCAATTGAGAAGAGTATCATGATCGATCAACATTGTTCATTGCATCATAATGTAGAAGGAGGGTATGAGATTGATCATAGACAGAACAAATATGTGGTGAGGCATTAAAACAAAATATGTTCTTGTAGGAGATATACCCTCTCTAGCATTCCTTGTGCACATGTCATATGTACTATTAGAGACAGTAGGGTTAATATTAAAGAGTACACTTCTAGTTAGTTATGGAAGATTGAATTGCTAGTAGTGTGCCCTAGGCCAATGGTCATATGTGACTTTTGTACTAACATTCTAGTGCATCTAAAGTGGCATTCATCTTAGGGTATGAATTAAAGCATCAAATTATAACTTTATAAAAGCGAAATCAAGCTTTCATCCATGAATCAATGGATAAGAAAGAACAAAATAGTTGGACCATTACACCAATCAAAGACTAGTCATAAAAACTAGTGGCAAGCTAAGGCAAATTAGTACAAACAAATTCCAATTATAGGATTATAGTATAAATAAATCTATATACAAATAATTGAATGGAAATAATTATGAAACAGAGCATTTATTATTTAACCTGTGATAACATTTTTTACTAACCTCTGGAGAAAACATCAATCCTATGAATCATAACACTAACATTAATTTTCTATAGTCATCATCTTATAACCTTACTAACTTTAAACATATACATATATACTCCAAATGGCAATTGCAAACTAGACAAAATTTCTTGGATCATATGATTATGTTAGTTTCTAAACTGGAAAGAACATTACTTTCAAGCAACTAATAAATGAGATATAACTTTTCAAAAGTGATACATCATTCCCTATCTTGTTTCCTAGAAATTAGACAGAGGTGCTGCTGTTGCAATTGAAATAACAGAAGAGCGTGCGAGTTTCTTCAAATGCTAAAACAAAGTGTGGGAGAGTTAAGTATTTAAGGATATTTGTTCAACCGTCTGAAGAGAAAAGAATTAGGGATTTAGGGATGCTTTTACAATCGTATGAAGAGAAGAAGAAAAATTTAAGGATTGAAGAACCAGACTTAAAAGGGTGAGGATTGTGTCTGTCGTAAAATGGTGAGGATTGAAGAATAACTAGGCTCAAAAGTGTGAGTTTTATACATAGCTCAAAACAGTGAGGATTGAAAATGTAACACCCCACTATCATAAATCATATACCGGAACACTGTATGGACATTCTAGTATATAATCTATAATAATGGCACGTTAGAGCAATCACATATCCAAATTAATCATGGCATCAACTATTATACGGAAAAGTCACCAAAATTTAAAACCAACTTTATTCCTCATTTCATTTCATAAAAACCAAACTTACATTCTTTACAAAACCATCTGAATATATACAATGTCAAATCCCTATAAATAATACATTGCTTGAAAGAGGAATTGCACATAAACTACTAACTAATCATTCAGTCTTAGCTGACTGACCTTTGAGCATTTCTTGACAAAAATACAAGAATTAGTCTTCTCGTAGAGTCTGTCTGTCTCTAATGTCCTTTCTCAAAACTGAAATATCAACGTTGCAATTTTGGTGAGTTTTGCGAACTCAATGATGTAACCATATTTGATGGTTCACCCAGTTCATACCACATATCAAATCATATAAGCACATAATTCACAATTTTCCATTTAGCACCACATATCATAGAATGCACATATCCCAGTCTTAGTTAAGTACATATTCACATTACAATTCAATCAGTCAATTACACTTAATAAGTGTATATGCAATGTTCATATGACCCACATTCAATTATTATATTATTGTGATTGAGTACCTAAACTGTCCCATATTTATTGTGGATATTGGGCTCATTGATACTATCCTTTACCCGTTGCGGATATAGGTCTCATTATATATATCAAGCCTTTGGCTCTATACCACATTTCGGAGCTTTAAGCTCATTTTCGGTGGCTACTTATGTCACAACTATTATTATCTGATCATGCATTCATGTATGAAATGCACTTCATTCATATTCCATCAATTATATTTTCAATCATTCCCATTTTCAATCTCATTCCCATTCAATCACATTTTTATTCCCATATACATATATCATCAGACCTTAGTCCGGCATTCAAAAAAAACATGTTGAGTAACACATATTTCACCAAATTCACATTCAAGGAACACTTTAATATCACATTTGATCAATTACATTTACATTTATGTTCTTGTTCACAATAATCATCAGACTAGGTCCGGCATGAACATTCAAGTTGAGAACTATGTAGTCAATCTCATTCACATACAAGTAGCACTTCCGATGTTTTAATCATGCATCAAAACTCCTCAGACATTTCATGCCTAGAATTTAGTACACGATTTAGTACATATGCATCAATATCAAATTCAATTCAGTAATAAACAAAACAAGTCAAGGTGAGACCATCTTAGGTTACTCACCAATCACTCCAGAAAGCTATTGCCTTAAAGTCTCGGCAATGTCTGGATGATGGCACTCTAAATGCTCCTCTATAACATGCAAAACACATTTACACATATCACAATTTTGCAAAATGGTATAAGTATTCAGTTATACACATATATGTATACGAAATATGTACAATGCATGTTCATGACGATTTCAGGTTACTTATCATTATTCTAGTCACATTAGTCATTTATATATCAATACTTAGATGATCAGTCCTGATTTGTCTAAAAACACTTTCGGGTCCACTTTGTATGATTATTATCATCAGGAAAATGGTGTATTTCTATAACACTTTCTTCTAGACAATTGTTCCCTTGTGCCTTAAGTTTCTAATGACTCCAAGATCATTCAATTTGGTTCAGTATTGTATGAGTTATGCTCAAAATACTGTAGACTAAGTACATTTGAAATTTAGCTAGTGTATGATCATGCTGTCCAGTTGTACAACTCATATCTCTTAATTCCAATATCTAAAACTTACAAACTTTATACCAATTGAAAGCTAAGATAATAAGCTAAAACTAGACACCTTTTTCTGAGTTAGCCTAAATCAATAAATTTTATTCATTAACAACAGGACATGATTTCTATCCTTAGGAGTACTACAGCCTAAGCCAAGACTCACTTTCATGCCAAATTTTGAAATTCTTAGAGATAGAAATAAAATTCAAATTCTTCAAGAAAGTTGTATCCATATGTATATACTTTAATCTAAATTAAGAATCAAATCATTTGGAAATCTACAGATCAAGATATAATCAAAATATCAAAGCATGTTCACTGAAAACACTACAGCTAACATATTCCAGCAATTCTTCTTTCATTTTTTTCCAGATTGTTTTACACTTTATAACAAGGTTAAATAGCCTCTTTATATTTCATCAATTATACCTCTATTACGCCTAAATCATACTACAATTCCTCATAAATAACAGCTCTTATTCCAGTTCAACATTATTCACTTAACAGTTTACAAAGTATCAAACCAAAAACTTTTACATTATTATGCATATAGTCCTAGTTCTTTCCCAATCCAAGAACATCAAATTAACATCTTTATTTGTCATAAATCCAATTTTATTATACTTAAAATCAGACCTAATTCATCCATAAATCAATCTATATCCCAAGATTTTCATAAATAAAAACAAAACAGAAAAACTTCCAAGTTCATGTACCATTTTCTAGCACATATCTTCACCAATATCATATGCATTTAATTCCAATTCAAGCATCATTCTTATATCATTTGACATGAAATAAAACTCAAATTGTTACTTACCTATTAGGCTTCCAATCCAACACAAAACTTCACATTAAACCAAGTCTCCATGCAAGAAAAATCAACACAAACTTATGGTGAAAGCAAGGTGATTTTCGGACAGTAATTTGAAGATCATAATCAGCTAGTTTTTTTGGCAATTTGGTGAAAGATTTAGGTGTGATTTTCATGCAGAATTTGAGTTAGGTTTAAGAAAAAAATACAGAGAAAATTTAGAGCAATTTCGGTGGAGAAAGGTGAGGGAAACAGTAAAAACACATTTGCTCCATCATCATGCTAGGTGTCAACCTTTAAACTCGCCTTGTGTCTTAAGGCATGTAATACATTTGCCTAATTAATCAGTTGCCACTAGTCCACATATTAGGTTGCCATTTGTCCCCTACTAAATCAGCCCACATGTCATTCTAAGATTGGTCCATATGTCACATAATAATGGCCCATTTGTCACTCCATAATTAGTCTATTTGTCAATTAATTCCTAATCTAATTGTCACTCATTTAACTATACCAAATGTCACTAAAGTTTAAGTTTAGTCATCCTAATTTTCCATGTCTCAATTAGTCTAGCCACTAGGCATTTGTTCTAGTTCAAAAAAATCCCAAATTTTCAGAAATTTTCGAAATGTCACCAAAAATGTGAAATTAATTCTAATACACGCCAATTCAATTTTCAAGACAAATAATCCACAATTCACATTTTTAATCACATTAAAAATCGCTTACACCTGAAAAATGTCAATGAATGCATGTACAACCATATTAATGTGCAAAAATCAATATTCTCGTGTACGCATATGCCACATTATGCATAAGTATGAATTATACTTCCTAATTTCTCAATGACTTTATATAAACACTATTTTAACTTTATCCTAAGTAACAGGATGTTACAGAAGATACTCAAAATAGTGAGTTTTATCCATAGCTATGGGTCTCATTATCTTTTAAAAATAAGAATGCCACATCAACAAGAACTGGGTCTTACTAAAAGTGCAGAATTAGAAAAAGTTATGTCGTATATGATGTGGTGTAACACCCCATTCCAAAGTAACATATGCACGTGTGTCCATCGAATACATGTGTACGTGCCTTTTAGAAATGACATGTTAACTATCTTACCTTCATTGTACATAACGTGGCATCATACACTAAATCATCAATCAAACATTTTGTAAACCCAAAATGTTATCATATTATAACAAAACCATAATGTACATTGTTTCATATAGTACAATATCAACCATGTTTATAAAACATTGTCCTATGAACATAAACAACTCAGTACAAACCTAATACTATAAACTCAAAAGAAACAACTATGTCTTCAAACCCAGTTGACCGACCTTTGAACCAAACCTGACTGTAACAGGTGTACAAAATATGCTTCTATAGAGTCTTAGAAGCTAGATCGTCTCACACTCGAACTAAAAAGCAACGGTGCAATTTTGATGAGTTTTGCGAACTCAGCAGAGCAACCATCCTCGATGGTTCACTCATGTCATAAAACAAGATCAATTATAATATGCAATCATACAGTTCAAATCCTCTTAACAAGTATCAAATACTATCACAGGTAAACCATTTCTCAGTAAAATAATTCAATCATAGACGACATTCACACAGCTTTGCAAATCATTCAATGAATTCAAATTATATGTGAATGCGATATGTATGAGACTCACATTCATTTTTATATTATTGTGATTGTGTACTTTACAGTATCCCTAATTTTCGGGCTCAGTCAGTCAATCAATGCCTCATTGATCATAGTGAGCTATAGACTTAAACCACATATGTTAGAGCTTAATGATCTTATCAGTAACAACACCAGTCACAACTCCTTTATATTACATACATCGAAATGAAGTGCATGCCACAATTTAGTCATCAAATTCAAACACTTTCATTTGTATGTAATATACCATTATATCAGTCCTAGTATCAATTACAGTAATAGTCACAGTAGCAGTGGTCATTGGACTAAATCTGGCATTCAACTTTTCAGTTGAGAATTAGAAAATCATTTAGGCAGACGCAATCACATTCAATCAGCACATCCAATATCATTCTTATGCATCAAAACTCCTCAGACAAATATTATCCAGAGTCCAGTACACAGCGCTATCCAGAGTCCAGTACACAATTAGCGCAATTCAGTACACTTCAATAAGATAGTAATGCAGTTCAATAATGTACAAAACAATAAGGTGAGACCATTTTAAGTTACTCACAGTATGCTGCAAACAGCTATTGCCTCGAAGTACCAGCAATGTCTGGATGTTTTCGTTCAATGCGTTCTTTTATACAGACAATACATTCACATATCACAATATTGCACAATTATGTATTCATTTATGCACATTCATGTATATTGAATATGTACAATGCATGTTCATTATAATTCTGGGTTTCTTATCATCAATCTAGTCATAATAATCATTCGGATATCCACATTTAATTTATTAACTCAGATTTGTTTAAAGGTACACTTTCGGGTCCATTTGCACAAATAATTTCATTAGGAAAGTGAAAGCATTTGGTAACAATTCCTTCTAACAAATTATTCTCCTATATCTTAAGTTTCTATTGATTCTAAGGTCATTCAATTTGATTCAGTATTCCCAAAGTTATACTCAATTTACTTTGGACTGTTCTTAAAACATAACTGTACTCTGTATTCATCATCAAGTCAAATTATGTAATTCTTAGAGAAAGAATAAGAATTTAATCTCTTCAGACAATTTGTATCCCTTAGTCTCTAGTTCAATTCAAATTAAAAATCATTCCATTTAGAAATCTTCAGATCAAGATACAATCAAAATATCGAAGTATGTTCAGTAAAATCATCCCAGTTATCATATTCTATTACTCCTCAACACTTTCATCTTAAACTTCATTAATCAATCTTTCCCAAATTAATTTAGATAGATATAAATATTTATTGAGAGGAATAAAAATGTGTTATAAGTTTTTTGGTTTAAACATCAAGTCATTTGGAGGTCAGAAGAAGAAGTTATCGCCAAAAGAATGAAGGATGCTCAAAACTGTCAAACAACATTATACCTTCACTGTGTAACGATCATGCTTGTGCATGATCATGCACTTTCCAATTGACCTAAGTCATGATAATGCTTGCGCATGATCATGCAACCCCCTTAAGACCCTTAAGAGTCATGATCCTGCTTGTACACCATCATGTACACCCTTGTATTCCAACTTCTTCTAGCTCTTCCCAAAACAAACTTTCGGGATAATTTTACACAGTCTTGTTGACAATGAAAATGAAGGATTTATGCCAAACATTCTCTAAAAAATTGTTCTTTTACGACTTAAGTTTTTAATGACACCAATTTTATGCAATTTGGTTAAGCATTTTGAAAATTATCCCTAAAATACTCTAACTATTCACAAATAGTGGCAGCATCCAGAAATGCAGTTTCAAGCCAACTTTTGACACACTTTGTGACCGAAATCAAATTTGACTCCCTTCATTAAAGTTGTAGACATAAGTTTCTAGTTTAATATGAATTTAAACTCATCCAATTTGGATGCCTACAGGGCAAGATATGGCTAAAATATCGATACCTGTCCAGTAAAACTCTTCCTAACCAGCTTCCAGCATGTATCTAACCTCAATTCCTTCCTAATTCAATACAAAAATGATCCGTTTCAAACATCAATCAACACATGTTATAATAGGATACCAAGTTTATAATTCCATTACCTCACTAAACGTCAAGTCCAACTCCAAAGAACCAACTATTACAGGCCCTCCCAAGCAACTAAGACACTTCCAACATCAAGATAAATGTAGTGTGAGTCTAACACCCAAAGTACAGCAGCTTAGAAAACAGTATGAGATAACTTCTTCATGCCATATATGGCAATGAATTTTAATGTGATAGTAAAATAAAATCAACATAAAATTCAAAGCAAGGAAGAGGGATCATTTCAGTGGAGAGAAGAGAGCCAAAAAAAGATTGCAGAAGTTTCTTTTTAAAGGCTTGACACCTAAGCTACTAGGTGTCTGCACTAAACTTAAGCACATGTCTCCAATGCAAGATGCCCATTTGCCCTCTATGTAAGCTGACAAATG
This sequence comes from Erythroxylum echinodendron, assembly GCA_027575705.1. NCBI lineage: Eukaryota > Viridiplantae > Streptophyta > Magnoliopsida > Malpighiales > Erythroxylaceae > Erythroxylum > Erythroxylum echinodendron. The sequence goes on along the minus strand of JANZXR010000172.1, from coordinate 19,131,478 downwards.
TCACACATTTAATGATGCCAAATGTTAATAATTCATTATTCCACATGCACATTATCATTGGTCCATATTTCAATATTTTTTTCCTAGTCCAAAATACCCCAAATTTTCGAAAATTTCCTAAAATTTACCAAAAATTTCGAACTAATACTAATAGTTTTCAAATAAAATTTCAATGCAAATAATTCACAATCAACATTTTAATTGCATTTTTAACAATTAATAATACCCAAAAAATGTTGATGAATGCATGTACAAATAATTGTAATGTGCAAGATTAATAATATAGTGTATATGTATGCCTCATTATGTATAAACATGAGTTATGCTTCCTAATTTCTCATTAATCTTTAATAATCACCATTTTTACCCTAATTCAATTGACAAGATGTTACAATTCTCCCCTCTTAACAAAAATTCCGTTCTCGAAATTCTTACACGATAATTCGAATAGGTGGGGATACTGTCGCCTCATATGATCCTCAGTTTCCCATATTGCTTCCTCAATCGAGTGATTTCTCCGATGAGCTTTTACTAATATAATCACTCTATTTCTCAACTGCTTCGTCTTATAGCCTACTATCTTGATCGGCTCCTCAATATAACTCAAGTTGTGATCAATCTCAACATCTTTAGTTGGTAATATATGAGTAGGATTAGATCTATATCTTCTTAACATACTCACATGAAACACATTATGCAATTGAGACATCTCGTTAGGCAAAGCTAATTTATGTGCTAAAGGTCCAATTCTTTCAAGAATCTCATAAGGACTAATATATCTCGAGCTCAACTTACCCTTTTTACCGAATCTCAATACACTACGCCAAGGCGACACTTTCAAAAACACTTTATCTCCAACATTGTATTCCATATCCTTTCTATGCTAATCCACATAGCTTTTCTGTCTATCCTGAGCCGCTTTTATTCGACTCCTAATTAATTTCACCTTCTCTATAGTATCCTGTATCAGTTATGGACCCTTAGTCATTCTCAAACCTTCCTCATCCCAATATAGAGGTGATCGACATTTTCTGTCATACAACGCCTCATACGGTGCCATCCCAATACTACTGTGATAATAATTGTTATATGCGAACTCAATCAATGTTATGTATTGATCCCAAGCTCCCTAAAACTTCAATACACATGCTCTAAGCATATCCTCAATAGTCTTGATAGTTCTCTCACTCTGTCAGTCTGTCTGAGGATGAAATGTTGTACTGAAATTCAACTATATGCCTATAGCTGACTGTAACCTCTTCCAGAATCTTAAAGTAAATCTAGGATCTCTGTCTGATACAATAGACACTGGAATCCCATGCAGTCTCACAATCTCAGTCACATATCTCCGAGCCAATTGGTCTAATGTATTGTTCTCCTGTACTGGTATGAAATGGGTCGACTTAGTTAATCGGTCCACTACAACCCATATTGCATCATTTCTCCTTGGAGTCTTAGGCAATACCATTATAAAATCCATAGTAATTCGTTCCTATTTTCACTATGGAATAGGTAATGAATGCAATTTTCCAACTGGGGTCTGATGCTCAGCCTTAACCTATTGGTATGTTATACATTTAGAAACAAACTCTGCTACTTGCTTTTTCATTCTAAGCCACCAAAAATGTTGTTTCAGTGTGTTATACATCTTGGTAGTACCAGGATACATAACATAAGTGACCATATGAGCTTCTTCTAAAATTTCCTTCCTCAGATCATCAACATTAGGCACACATAGTCTCTACTTTAGCTACAATGTATCATCTCTAACTTCAAACTCGAAATTTGCATTCTTCTTAACTTTCTCAGTCAATTTCACTATTTCAGGATCTTTACTCTGTACTCTTCTAATCTGATCATACAACATTGGCCTTAATTTCAATGTAATTGTCATGCTTCATTATGCTTTAGATTCAATTCTACATTCAAATCTCTCAATTGAATTAGGCTTGGTAACCTCAATAATTAAATCTGAGCTACACTAGTATTCGACTTTCTGCTCAAAGCATCAACCACTACATTAGCCTTCCCCGGATGATACTCAATTGTGCAATCGTAGTCTTTCAGCAACTCTCTCCATCTTCTCTATCTGATGTTCAGCTCTTTTTGGCTTAACAGATACTTCAAGCTCTTATGATTAGTGTATATCTGAAATGTCTCCAAATATTTAGAGCAAAAACTACTGCTACCAGTTCTAAATCATATACCGGGTAATTCATCTCGTGAGACCTTAATTGTCTCCATGCATAGGCTATCACCTTTCCATGCTGCATCAATACACATCCCAGTCCCTGATGCGACGCATCACTGTATACCACATATCCACCAGATCCTAATGGAGTATTCAACACCGGTGTTGTAGTCAATCGATGTTTCAAATCTTCAAAACTTCTCTGGCACTCATCATTCCATCTAAATGCCACATTCTTCCTCAGAAGTTTAGTCAGAGGGGCTGAGATTAAAGAAAATTCCTCGATAGACCTCCGATAATAACCAGATAATCTGAGAAAACTCTAAATCTCTGATACATTCTTCGGTGTCTCCCATCTCATTACTGCTTCAATTTTCATTGGATCCACCTGAATACCATGCCTCATTACTATGTGACCCAGAAATACCACTTGAGTCAGCCAAAATTCACATTTACTGAATTTGGCATACAGTTGTTTTTCTCTCATAGTCTGCAAAATTATTCTCAAATGCTCAGCATATTCCTCATTGCTTCTTGAATACACCAGAATGTCATCAATGAACACAATTACAAACCAGTTTAAGTAGGGCTGAAATACCTTATTCATCAATGCCATAAATGTAGATGGGGATTAGTCAACCCAAATGGCATAACTAAGAACTCAAAATGTCCATACTTACATTTGAAAGCACTTTTTGGTACATCAGTATCTGTTATCTTTAGCTGATAATACCCAGATCTCAAATCAAGCTTAGTAAATACTGGAGCTCCTTGCAATTGATCAAATAAGTCATCGATTCTAGGCAACGAGTATTTATTCTTCACTATAACTCGGTTAAGTTTCCTGTAATTAATGCACAATCTCAAAGTACCGCCCTTCTTCTTTATAAACAACACTGGAGTGCCCCAAGGTGAAATATTGGGCCTAATGATTCCCTTCTTGAGCAACTCATGCAACTGAACTTTCAACTCCTTTAGTTCCATATGTGTTATCCTATATGGAGGAATGGATAGAGGAGCAGTACCTGGAACTAAGTCAAATGTGAACCATGTTTCTAGATCTAGAGGCAAACTGGATAATTCAGCGGGAAACACATCTAAGAATTCCTTAACCACATGAATATCCTGTACACTTTGTTTAGCTCGAGTATCAATCACATGTGCTAGATAGGCCTCACTTTCACCATATATTAACTTCAAAGCACTAATAAATGAAATTAGTCTGGTTGGCACTGCCTGACTCATGCCTCTGAATACTGTTCTTAGTTGATCAGGAGACTCTAAAATCACTTCCTTCGTATAGCTGTTCATGATGGTCCTATAAGTAGTGAGCCAAACCATGCCTAAGATAACATCTATCTCTTTCAACCGTAAAACAATCAAATCTGCTGCCAACTTTGCCTGATCAATTCGAATCGGAAACTTCTTACAGACCTCCCATATCACTATAGTACTACCAATTAGTGTACTTACCTCTAATCCACATCTCAGGAATTCTCTATCACAATGCAATCTAGATGCCATGTGTGGTGTCATAATGAATGCATAGATCCAGGATTTAGCAATGCATAAACCTCAAAAGTAAATAATGATAACACATTTGTGACGACATCTGAAGAATCCTGAATCTCGTGTCTAGTCATAACATAAACTCTAGCTTGAGACTGCAGTTTATTGCTCTGCACCTCAGTCCTCCCAGTAACACTTCTAGACATCATTCTACCACTGGCACGACCTCTCTGTCTAGTCCCACTAGCTCGGCTCTGCTAAATTGTAGGTTCTGTTACTCTACTCCCACTCCCACCAAATTGTGCTCCAAACATCAATGTACAATCTCTGATCTGATGATCATGTGAGCCACACCAAAGGCAGGCTCCCATAAATCTCCAGCATACACCACTATGCTTATTCCCAAGATACGGACAAAAGGACAACTGACCTGATGTTGCAACTCTATTATCCCCAATTTGCGTAAAACCAACCCTTTATCTGAATCCTGACTGTCTAGATCCAACTAGTGGTATGAATGTTCGGGTTTGATGCTTACTAAACCTTCTAATAGTGCCACCCTGAGACTCACTAGGCATCTTCTGACCAGTTTCTAATCTCTGCTCAGACTGACCGTCCCTCAACAATTGCTCCATTCAGATCGAGGCTACTTTGTGCTCAATGAAATTGCTCAGGTTAGTAAGAGCTAGCCTTGTCCGAATCTCCATATTCAGGCTATTTTCAAATCTCCTACATTTATCTGCGTCAGTAGGGATTAAGACAGAAACATACCTCATCAACTCCTTAAATTTGATCTCATAATCTACTCCAGACATTCCACCCTATTTTAGATCCATGAACTCCTTCATCTTCCTATCCATGTAAATTCGCAGCATATAATTTTTACAAAAAGCCCTCAGAAAGTCTCTCTAAGTCAAAGTGCATGGCTTGGTGGTACTGTCGGGAACAGTCTTCTACTATTAATAAGCCGGGCCTTGTAGCAAAGAAATGGCATAGTCAATTTTTTCGTCCAACTCACAGTCCATCTAATCAAATACTCATTCTATCCGCTCTAACCATCCATCAGCTTCTGCATGGTCCGTACTGCCATAGAAATTTACAGCTCCCTACTTTAACAGTTTGTCGTTCCTCCTTTCCCTTCACTCAGGAATTCTTGGAGGCACTCGCTCAGGTCAAGATACTGATGACTCCCTACTGGCTCCTTCCTAATTCAGGTCAGCTGAGTGCTCCATTTGTTCACCTACGTTAGATAACCTATATAACACACAATAACTTCAATTATCATCAGACATTTCGACAACATTTCGCACTTAATATCATCACTTATCCTTATGGATGCCAAACCATGCTCTGATACTAAAAATGTAACACCCCATTCCAAACTGACATATGCACGTGGGTCCATCGGATACATGTTTACGTGCCTGTTAGAAATGACATGTTAACTATCTCACCTTCACTATACATAACATAACATCATACACTAAATCATCAATCAAACATTTTGTAAACCCAAAATGTTATCATATTATAACAAGACCATAGTGTACATTGTTTCATATAGTACAATATCAACCGTGTTTATAAAACATTGTCCTATGAACATAAACAACTCAGTACACCCCGAATACTATAAACTCAAAAGAAACAACTATGTCCTCAAACTTAGTTGACCGACCTTTGAGCCAAATTTGACTATAACAGGTGTACAAAATATGCTTCTACAGAGTCTTAGAAGCTAGATCGTCTCACATTCGAACCAAAAAGTAACGGTGTAATTTTAATGAGTTTTGCCAACTCAGCAGAGCAACCATCCTCGATGGTTCACTCATGTTATAAAACAAGATCAATTATAACGTGCAATCATATAGTTCAAATCCACTTGACAAGTATCAAATACTATCACAGGTAAATCATTTCTCAGTAAAACAATTCAATCATATACGACATTCACACAGCTTTGGAAATCATTCAATGAATTCAAATTATATATGAATGCGATATGTATGAGACTCACATTCATTTTTATATTGTTGTGACTGTGTGCTTTTACAGTATCCTGAATTTTCGGGCTCAGTCAGTCAGTCAGTGCCTCATTGATCATAGTGAGCCATAGGCTCGAACCATATATGCGGGAGCTTAAAGCTCTTATTAGTAATAGTATCAGTAGTAACACCAGTCACAACTCCTTTATATTACATGCATCGGAATGAAGTGCATACCACAATTTAGTCATCAAATTCAATCACTTTCATTTGCATGTAATATAATAGTATATCAGTCCTAGTATCAATTACAGTAATAGTCACAGTAGCAGTGGCCATCGGACTAAGTCCAACATTCAACTTTTTAGTTGAGAATCAGAAAATCATTTAAGCAGACGCATTCACATTCAATCAGCACTTCCAATATTATTCTTATGCATCAAAACGCCTAAGATAAATATTGTTCAAAGTTTAGTACACAATCAGCACAATTCAGTACAGTTCAATAAGATAGCAATACAATTCAATAATGTACAAAACAATAAGGTGAGACCATCTTAGGTTACTCATATTATTCTCCAAACAGCTGTTGTCTTGAAGTACCAGCAATGTCTGGATGCTGTCGTTCAATGCTTTCCTCTATACAGATAATACATTCACATGTCACAATATTCCACAATTATGTATTCATTTATGCACATTCATGTATATTGAATATGTATAATGCATGTTCATAACAATTCCGGGTTTCTTATTATCAATCTAGTCATAATAATCATTCAGATATCCACATTCAATTTATTAACTCATATTTGTTTAAAGGTACACTTTTGGGTCCATTTTGTACAAATAATTTCGTTAAAAAAGTGAAAGAATTTGGTAACAATTCCTTCTAAAAAATTATTCTCCTATGTCTTAAGTCTCTATTAATACCAAGATCATTCAATTTGATTCAGTATTCCCAAAGTTATACTCAATTTACTTTGGACTGTTCTTAAACATAACTATATTCTGCATTCAACTTCAAATCAGATTCTGTAATTCTTAAAGACAGAATTAGAATTTAATCTCTTCAAACAATTTGTATCCCTTCGTCTCTAGCTTAATTCAAATAAAAAATAATTCCATATGGAAATCTTCTTATCAAGATACAATCAAAAAATCAAAGTATGTTCAGTAAAATCATCCCAGTTATCATATTCTATTACTCCTGAACACTTTCATCTTAAACTTCATCAATCAATCTTTCCCGAATGAATTCATATGGCTATAAATCTTTATGGAGATTAAGAAAAATGTGTTATGAGTTTGTTGGTTCAAAACTCAAGTCATTTAGAGGTCAGAAGAAGAAATTATAGCCAAAAGAATAAAGGATGTTTAAAACTGTCAAACAACATTATACCTTCACTGTGTAACGATCGTGCTTGTGCACGATCATGCACTTTCCAATTGACCTTTCTAAGTCACGATCATGCAACCACCTTAAGACCCTTAAGAGTTATGATCGTGCTTGTACACGATCATGCACACTTTTTTATTCCAAGTTCTTCCAGCTCTTCCCAAAACAGACTTTCGGGACAATTTTACATAGTCTTTTTGACAATGAAAATGAAGAATTTAGGCCAAACATTCTTATAAAAAATTGTTCTTTTACGACTTAAGTTTCTAATGACACCAATTTTATGTAATTTGGTTCAGTATTTTGAAAATTATCCGTAAAATACTCAGACTATTCACAAATAGTGACAGAATGCAGAAACGCAGTTTCAAGCCAACTTTTGACACACTTTGTGACCGAAATCAAATTCGACACCTTCATTAAATTGTAGACATAAGTTTCTAGTTTAATCTGAATTTAAAATCATCCAATTTAGACACCTACAGGGTATGATATGGCTAAAATACTAATACCTGTTAAGTGGATCTCCTCCTAACCAGTTTTCAGCATGTATCTAACCTTAATTCCTTCTTAATTTAGTACATAATTGATCTATTTCAAACATCAAACAACACGTGTTATAATATGATACCAAGTTTATAATTCTTTTACCTCAGTAAACGTCAAGTCCAACTCCAAAGAACCAACTATTACAACCTCTTTCAAGCAACTAAGACACTTCCAACATCAAGATAGATGTAGTGTGAGTCTAACACCCAAAATACAACAGCCTAAAAAATAGCATGAAATAGCTTCTTTATGCAGCAAATGGCAAGAAGTTTTAATGTGATAGTACAACAAAATCAACATAAAATTCAAAGCAAGGAAGAGGGATCATTTCGGTGGAGAGAAAGTAAAGGCTTGACACCTAAGCTCTAAGTGTATAAAGTCTAGGTTCAAATTAATAATTTGATTCAAATTAATAATTTAATTGAAAGTTAACTAAACAGCGAAACGGAACCCTAAAACGGTCGTCTTCGGTGTCAAACAAACTTCCCGCGCAGGGAAGCACTAACCTGTAAACCTCTGTTTGACATTAACGCGAACGGTCGGTGAGCAAAGAAGTGCAACCTCCTTCACACCATATCAGATGTTCTTGTCATCCTCTAGCCTGACCAAGCACTGTTGGTGTATTCGTCATTTCTCTGCCAACATCAAGTTTTCCTCCTCCTCGTCGAAGCCCAGGGTTAATAACTTAGACATTAATTTTCTCTTTTCTGTGTCTGCGTAGGATTGAATTGTTTTATGTCTACGTCTAGTTTTTGTTTATCGAAATTTATGATTTACTTGTTGGGATTCGTTGTTGAATAACCAGGACAAGGACTGTGAAGACTTTTTGCCGTGGTTGGAAAGGAAAGCTGGAGTTCAAGTTTCGTCGAAGGTTTACATTGGAAAATCCACCCACGGCAGGTTGCGTCACATTCTAATTTTTGGCCCCTTCGATTGCCTCCTGTTATTGCGTACTAAAATTAGTTCATAGCATTCCATTCACGTCACTATGTGCTGTTTTCTTTGACTGTATATTCCTGCAAGTACAGGTCACTATTTGCCGCGGAAGACATACGAGCTGGAGAGTGCATCCTTCAAGTTCCATACAACGTGGTATACTACTCATTATGTTGACCCTTAATTTTACTATAAAGTATACACAGCCTTTATTTGGTAGCTGTCGATGTTAAATTAGAAATTGTTTTCTAATGTAATATCTCAGCAAGTTTCACCGAATTGTCTACTTCCAAAAGTAAGAACTTTGTTGGAAAATGAAGTTGGAAATGTGGCAAAGCTTGCTGTCGTCCTTTTGGTTGAACAAAAAGTCGGCCCGGTAATCTCTATGTGTTTTTGATACGAAGTCAAATTGTGTAAAGCAATGGTACTGCGTACTGCCTGTAAGATATATTCACCGTCAAGAATTTTGTATTATTTCGTTTGACATTTCTGTACTTACTTTTTAGCTTATGCAGATTTGTGTGAGTATGACTGCCAATTGAATGAGGCTTATTACTTGTAGCAGGAATCAGAATGGGCCCCTTATACCAGCCGTCTTCCTCCGCCTGGTGATCTTCATAGCACGGTAAAATCTTTCCTTTTCCATTGAGTTTCTCACTCTTGTAAGAGCGAAAATAATCTGTTATCGTTTTTTCCAATCTCTGCAGATATTCTGGAGTGAGAGAGAGTTAGACATGATTCGTCAAAGTTCCTTATATCAAGAAACTATGAGGCAGAAGGCTCAAATTGAAAGGGACTTCTCGACCATTAAGCTGGTAATTCTCAAGCACCTTTTATCCCCTTTCTTGCTGCGAGGTTTTTGTTGAGTTCTATAAGAATCTGACCAACGTATGTAAAATGTAGTGTCTTTGTGGTTCCTTGAACCTGCATCTAATCGGGCCACCCTAAGGGATACAAGAAAAACCTTCTCAGCCAAGTACACATTGGATTTTAGTGGTAGTCATATTAAAAATCCAAGCATTTATTTGACAAGTTACAGTACTAAGAACACTTTTACGTAGATGATTTTGATAGAAGTAAGAAATTGGCTTCCATGCAGTCATCAAACAATACTTGTGCTAATAGCTTATGTGATAATATGAATAAAGTTAAGTTAGTAGCATTCTCTCTGGTGATAGTTTTTTTATATGATTACCATTTCTTATAGGTTCTTGATCGTTTCCATGGAATTTTTGAAGGTGTTACTTTAAGGGACTTTATGCATGCATATGCTTTAGGTGAGTGGCTATTTACGGCAGTAGCTACTTCCACTTTGATATTTTCTCTTTTTTATTTGGTTTATTGTGACAATAATATAAGTAGCAATTTTTCTTTGAGCCTGGTTATGTTGATAATCTGGGTGATTATGTGCTTTGTGGTGAAACTTCTATCACATCTATAGCTAGAAATGTGAAAGTTGAGGATAATAGTGGCACCTTTTGGCAGCGCCTCTGACTCCTTGAACTTAGGTGTGGACTTTGCTTCCTGACAAGTAGATGTTGTAGTATGAGGGTGATTTGTACCAATTCATAGAAAAAGAAAAGGAAAAAAGTTGCTAAAGCTGATATTTCATTGTCTATGTTGACGGCAATTTTTGTTCTATTGAGATGGTTTGTAAAGTTCCCATGAATAGTTTTCTGTGAATGTGACAGTTGGATCTCGAGCCTGGGGAAGCTCAAAGGGTGCATATCTGGTACTGTTTTCCAGTCATATACATGAAAAAATTTTTTCTGGAGTATTTTCCTGTTTCAATGAACATGTTTATGATTGCATTATTCTATAGATTCCCCTTGCAGATTTTTTGAACCATCAAGCTGATTCTGAAGCATTTCTTTTAAATGATGAGGACATGCAGGTCTCAGAGGTATAAATTGTTTCTGCTGTTTAATTGTGATTTCTAGACTTTGGAATGGTTATCATGTTCCTTCCGACATCCACTGTTTAACAAAATATGTTTTCTGTTGGTAACCTTAACTACAAAGAACCATTGATTTTCTCCTAGTTCTGCTTTTATTATTCTAAATTTTGAATCATTCTCAACCTTGTATTATCAGGTATGTCTAGAAATCTCCTTAATTATCTGAGTCATTTTGTGCAGGTCATTGCTGATCGTAATTTTGCTGCTCATGAAGAGGTTACAATGAAACATAGCTTATGTTCTTGATAGAAAATAATCCTCTGATCTTGGAGATTAGTTTAGATAGGACTCTCTTGTTCAAACATTAGCCAACAGATGATGTATTCTTGTGAATTTGTAATTTGCATACATGCTTAGCAGGTATTTATTAGTTATGGAAAGTTTTCAAATTCTACCTTGCTGTTGGAATACGGATTTGCACTTCCATATAACAAGCACGAGGAGGTTAGTCTTGGTTTTGCATAGTTGTATCAGTCGTCCTTATTGTACTGGTCCAATATCTGATTAGTGCTCCAAGTTTTTGCTCCAACTTTTGCTGTCTAATATGAAAATTATGGTGGTTACTCTCTGGTTCAGGTTCAGATCAGTATACCCCATCATGATCTTTTACCCAAAATGAAGTTCGAAATTTTGCAAGGACGTCTATTTCCAGTCACTAATGATGCCAATGGCTTCAATACTTCAGGGAACTCTTTCATAATAAAGTAAGAGTTGAGTCATGGTCTTGAGTTTTTGAATTCAAAGGTTATGAAAAATTCTACATCCAGACATCCATTATCGTTAGCTGGTTAGATTCTACTTCCAATCAACTTACTGATGATCTCACATACAGATACTGTGTCTCGGATGTTTGCCTGTCACACAAGTACTTGTTATGTGTACTTGAGTCATTGCTTATTTGACCTTTTATAAAGTACTACTTCCCACTTAATTGAATGTAGTGTGTAACTCCAGCTTTATAGACCTGGTACAATGTCTTGTATTAAAGCTGTTTCAAGGAAGTTCTTGCGATAAGGGAAAGCAGGTCTGGATGAGTTGATTCTAAGCCCTACTAATCTTTTCCAATTTGTTCATCGGATTGTTGCCCATTGGAAGTTCACAATGAAGTGAAAAATAATATTGCTTTAACTCACCCTCTGAATTCTCTTTTGCTTCTCCTCACCTCAGAAATTCATTGTACTTTATGCTGTTCCTAGCAAATTCAAAAATTTGTGTACTTATTTCTAGTCTTTTGGCAGTAACTGTGAACCTATTGCTACCATAACTAGGCTATGTCTAGTTTGTGAACCATAACTCAGGCTATGTCTTGCTTAAATGCATACAGTATCACGAGTAACATGCATCGTAAAGTTGTCTTTACTAGTACCTATTCCAATTTCTGATAACATTATAGTGATAATCACACTCAGGGAAGTCAAATCTGTTGAAGGAAAAGGGAAGGGTCTTCCACAATCTCTTCGTGCATTTGCTCGTGTTCTGTCTTGCACCTCTCATCAGGGTATGCTTGAACATATGTCTTTTGAATTATATCTGTCTGGTAAAGTGACATGGTCCTCATCGGTTATATAAATATTTAGAAATAGAAGATCTGACCAAGGAAGCAGCAGAAACTGACGGGCGATTGGCTCGTCGTCCTTTAAAGGATATCAGCAGGGAGATTCAAGCACACGAGATCCTGTTGTCACGGTTTTCACAGCTCACCGGGGGATACAATGCATCTATTGAGGTAAAATCATAAGTATGATCTCCCGTTACTTAATTAGAGTTTGGGGGTAGATTTGGAGATAAATGACTGCATTAGCTAGTAAAGTCTTGCATATTTTTTATTGGAGGCCTCTTATGTTTGATTGTCAGCATATAACCAAAATATTGTGCTAGGATCATATCGAAGATATGACAATTACATTAGCATCAAGAAACTTGATATCCTGGCTATTGTCCCTTATGATCGGAAGGTTCGTCATTTGTTTCAAGCATCTGTTTGTACTTTGCAGTCATTGGAAAAAATTTCTTCAGTACCTACATGTGAAAATTTTGCCACGCGAAGGAAAATGGCTCTAAACCTCCTTAATGGTGAGCTTCGAGTACTTGAATCTGCATCAGCGTGGCTGAAGAATTACTGTGCTACGTTGCATTGACACCGGGCAGGTTCCTAGTTGTCTTAGCACTATACAAATCAAGAAGTGAAAATACAGGGCCCTGAGGTCTGGGATAGGACGCACAAATCAAGGCGTCAGATGTAACCCCAGACGGGAAGAAGAATAGGTCATGGTTCATGATGTCATTGCGACTAAAAAAAGCAGAATCAGAAGTTTTACGAAACTTTATCAGCGCATAACTAGTCATTATATGGACGTCTGTGGATTTCCAGTTATTTCTTCAATTGCATTATGCCCTGAACGCTGACGGTTTCATCTCTTGGAACAAAGTCCATTGAAACGTGAAAGCAACACCTCTAGAAGATATTGCATTTAAGATCAGCTTTAGTTTCTTTAATTTGACACGAGAAGAAAATTACAGGGTACGTTTCAATACGAGTTCAATTGTCTTTTGCGTATATACACGCGACAAGTAGGAATGGACACGGAAACCCGAGTTATTCAAGCGATTTTAAGGCATATTAGAACATCAATATATCCACAGATATTGCCGCACTATCATAACTGCTTCAGAGGCCCAGCCAACGAGTTTCCTTTTTGCTCAATCTATGATATATACGCCTTTACCAAATCTGAATAATTGCAGACGAAACCCGTCCTTGGACAAGTTATTTTACCATCATTTTTCTTAGCCATTTCTTCTAGCGCCTGCGGAGTCAATAAAAATGATGTCAGCTAGTTTGGACATATCAAAATTCACTTATCTATGACTAGAATAATCAGAACCTTGGTGCTGTAGACAAATCCATTGGGTAAGACTTGAGGCGGGTTCTCCGTGTCCATTAGCTCTTTAGTTATGTAGCAAACAAGCTTCGAATGGTGTTGCTTGGAGAATGGTAAAGACGATGCTAGTTTCCTGAAGCCCTCCTGTGACAAAGGGTCCTCCTTGGTGCAATCATCCTCATAACAGTATCTTAAACAATCTAAGGAAAGCAACATATAACAAATAACTAGCAACTCTGACACAGTCAAGGCATCTTATAAGAAAGATGCAAGTTCATTGCTCATGTTCCGAGAGGTAAGCTAAAACATATTAGCTCATCTGATACAATTCTATTTATGCTAGAGTGGGAATATGAAGAGATTAAAGATGCTCCTTTTAACAAAACATCTCACCTGCCTTAACGTATTCTCAATTTCATCCCATACAATTACACCATTAGGAATCACAATATGTATCATAAACTTGGTCAGAGTCCCAGTTGCTAGAGGTTTATGCAGAACTGATATCTAGGTAGTTCTATGCAAGCTTGGTTATCACAGAGCAAATAAAAAAGTAAAGGATGAAAAATTGCTTTGAACACAAGAAATAAGTCACCGGATGATGGATACGGTGTTTTCAGTGCGGATAAGCCTGCCTGTAGGTAAATATTTAGTAAAGGCTCTAGTGTCATGCCATATAATTTGCAGAATTCCTGTTTAAATTGGTCCACCACGTGGTCCCATTGTTTCGATTCAAACAAAACCTGCAAGTTATAAAATAACAGGCGATCATAAGGTCCCGACTTTAAAAATGACAATTGCCTACTGAAAAAATCATGGTGTGTTCACAAACAACAAAAAGATGTTAACGAGAACCTTAATTTCATAAGTAAAAATTTCACCAGAATATTTCATGGAAGAATGAAGTCTAATTTTTTTTCCTTTTTCTTGATAAAAGAATAAGGATAGTATTGTCTAACCAAACTTCAAAAACAAAATGGCCACTCACAGTAAGATGATAGTCAGTCCTAATATAGGATTATACCTTGTATGTCGTACAATCAGTGCTGCTTCTAAATGCCACTGTTGCGAAAACATGTTGCAATTCTTTCATATGTGTGGCACCCCATGGTGCGAGATATTTCCGACAATATGTAATGGCACGCAAGTAGTTTTGTGCCCGAACCAACTCTACAAACTCTTGAAGTCTTAGCTGGAATTCCAATTTGCTCTGTCATCAAGAAGAGAGTAATAAGCAACCAAAATGATCCAAGTCTCTGCAGGTTGAAGGGATGGAATCATTTATTCCTATGGAGACAAGTAAGCTTTGATGACAGCAATCAGAATTCAATTTTGCAAATATCATTTCTGGACAGCCTCCTTTCAAAATTTAAAAAAGTTTAGTTGCAAAAACTCGGCATCTGGTTTCAACTTCTTTCTAAAGACCCAACAATTACCTGCTCTGGGTGAAAAAGACACGACTGTGGACTTCTCATACTATAGCATAAGGGTCAACTTTTAAGGTTACGTTCAGAAGATAAATCCAATCAAAATTTACTAACAATTCGAAAAGTTTATGAGACAATACTTCACTCAAACATTATTGGCTACTAGATGCATTAATCTTTTCTCTTTTCACTCTATAAATGTTTTAATACTCATGAACTGTAAAAATCTCTATCTTGCTAGTTAAACCAGTCAAAGAAGTTCCTAAATCCTAACTGATGAACAAAAACAAGAAACTTGTTCAGTCAATAAGCTTGAACGTTTAAGTTTCAACAAGATTTTGCATAGTTGAAATCAAGAAGGTAAAGATATCAATACCGTGACTCTGACTGCAAAAACCAAAAAGTTTTAAAAACGTGCTATGAAAATATTATTTGTTTACCTTGGTCTTCCTCAATCGTGATTTGTTATCAGCACACCAGGCCAGAGCAGCACCAACATCCCTGTTATGAAGGGCATCAATCACCTTTTTTGCTTCTTGGAATACATCAATATCAACAAGATCCTGAAATATCCAGCTTATCACATGAATTGCATCCCAGTGATTGAGCAGTCTAAAGCAGGTAATACGTACATACACAGAAGCATAAGTCCACAACTTCCAATTCGAACCCAGCCACGTAAGAAAGCAACAATTACTGGGAGAAAAACGAAAGGAAATGGGCAATGACGTTACCAGAATGTTGCTGTCTTGAGCTAGTTTGACTCCCGTCTCATAGTACGACATACGCAACATGTAGTCCACAAGAATTCGCTTCAGACGAGTGTTGCTCCACTCCGAGAAATTTTCTGCGTCTGCCGATTCCAGATGCTCAAGCCGAGTTCGACACCTTTGCGCTTGCAAGTTCTCCGTTTTACTTCCCTCTTCCAACTGAACAATCCAGAAGAGCCATTCTCATTCAACCCGTCACTTTCAAGAAATTGTTCAATTCTATCGTCCAAAGATGTAGTGTTGATAATAGAGGAAAATTCTTAGTTCAAAGATTTGTGGGTTACCTTTCTTTTGAGGCCTTGCAATCTGGTGACGAGGGAGGTGAGGTGGCTAACGGCGTCGTCTTTGGATATATCGGAATCTGTGGCGTCATTAACGGCGGATATTACGGAGGAGACTTCTTTCTCGACGGCACGGTGGTTGGAACGGATCGTTTCCTTGTAGTGTTCGAAGGGGACACGCAAGAACTGGTGCTCTAGCTTCAGGGACTCCGTTAGTTTTGACGAGGGAACTGTATTGGGCGTAGCAGTTGTGACGGAACTGTTGGCGGTTGTGGCGGTTCCGTTAGGGAGGGAATCGACTTCCATGGTGGAGAAAAAAATAGGATTCTTTCAACAACGCAAGTAATTCGATCGAGAAATAGAGGGGAAGATGGGAGTTAGTGACAACAACTCAGAAAACGGCAGCGTGTAGCTATGTTGGATTCTGAGTTTTGTCAATGGGGCTTCTTCTTTTTCAATGTTGGAGCTCAAAACCACGTAGTTTGTTGGTCAAATAGAGTAATGCTTTGGGCTTGTAGGTTTCTTCAATTTGTCCCAAGAAAGAGAGATATGGAATTGATTTTCTTTGGAAGGGAAATTTTCAATTCCAATCATTAGATAATAACAAATTGGGCTTGTTTGTCTCTATTTAAATTATTTTTATTTTTAATTTGTTAAAAATATATTCGTTTGAGTTTTTAAGTTTCGAGTTTTTTAGTTTTTATAACCTGTGAAAACAATAAAAGGTTATTTTTGTTTTCTGATTATACTTTTTTGTAATATGATTTACTATTTATTAAATATATGTTATGTAATTATTTAATATTAATTATTAGTAAGAATTATAAATAATGTAATTCAATATTTTATATTTAATTATTTAATATAATTAGTTAATAATAAGAATTATAGATAATTTTATTTAATAATTTAAAATATAATTATTAATTATTAATTATTAATAAATATAATCTAAATTTAAAATATCTCCAAAATATAAAAATTTTAAATAAAATTTACTTTAATAATTTAAATAAATATTAAAATAAATATATATTTATAAAATTATTTATTTTAATAAAATAAAATAAATTTTATTGACAATTTATCCATAAATATTATATAAGAGATTAAAATAAAATTTATTTACAAAAAATATATCTTTAAGTTTTATTTAGTATGTAATTATTATACATTAATAACCACATAAGTTTTTGTTTTTATTTAAAAACAGAAATTAAAAACAAGAAACGAAAACTAAAAAATACATCAAAAAATAGAAATGAAATCAAACAACCGCTTAATATCTAGACTAAGAATGACATACAAAACCCTATAATCTAACATTGAACGACACATTTTTGCAAGATTCACAAATTGTTTGACAAAGTTAAAGCTAAAATTTGAGATTAATTGCTTTACTATATAAATATCATCAATGATCAAACGTAGAAGGAAATTAAACAAAAAACATCTATCAATCTTATGAATGAAAATTTGAGTATCATTCTCAACAATAGGGGCGGACCTAGTATAGAACATGAGATTACATATGCAACCCCAATAAAAAAATGAAAAAAAAGCAAAAACTTATATTTCAGTCCCAAGAATCGAACCCATAACTAGGCTTAAGTATATACTAATATACTACCACTTTACTACAAAACTTATTATGCTTTTTATTCTGTTGTTTTAATACTTCTACTTAGCTTAAGCAATAGATGTTAAAAAAACTGAGAACCCAAATTACCCAACTCTTTGCCCTGTTGCGCTTTACTTATGGATGTGAATCTAGAATTTAATTTAAGTATGCATTGTGATATATTCTGAATTAAACTGCGCAACCCATCCTTCAAATTCTGGGTCTGCCCTTGCTCAACAATAACATTGGAAATTATTTAACTTTAACCAGTTTAAGGATATCCGATTCTAAGAGCCTTAGCTAATTTTGGATTGACAATACCTTGGAAGAAAAAACCTTATATAGCCATTAAAGTATCATTACAATTCCTTAATACCCAACCACTACCAGTTCCACTCCAAGATGCAAAGATCGTTGCATCAAAATTCAATTTTAACTTTCCAACCAAATGCTTTTTCCATCTTATATCACCATGAACTGTAGGAGGACCGGATGACACCACATTAGTAAAAGTAGTCATTTTTACAACATATTCACAATTTGAAGTTTACCATCCCAGATTGCTTGATTTCAAACAAACCATAAGCACCAATATAAAACGACACAACAAGATCATAGCTAGACATCAACAACTGGAAATAATCAATCGAAGCTAATACTCCACCTCTAAAAAAACTAATACACATCACTTCTTATCATTTTCTAGCATAAGAGCAGTCCAAGAAAATATGAATATCTGATTCATCAATACCTTTACAAATTGGACAAATATTCTCAACAACATATTTAGAAACTAAGGTAGCTTTTGTAGGTAAACAATTAAAGCACATTCTTTACTACCAAACAATTAAAGCACATTCTCCAAAGAAAACAACTAACTTAGGGGAGATTTTTAGATTCCATAACTTCCGTCAAAAGTCAAAAGAATTAATTGCAACAATAACAGTAGGTTCCTTTGTCAAGTGATAATGAGTTGAACGAACTGAATAGATGCCCCTCCTCTCATAAGACCATAATAGAATATTCTCACATATGGTATTGCAAAGAGGGATATTGAAAATAAGGTTCCTATCTCTACTATTGAACAAAGTCAATATTAATTATGCATTTCACGTTGAAAAACCAAACATGAACAGATTTAGCACTCTATTGATCACTTTTACGATCAACCTAGAATTCGAGTGTGCCAAGGAGGAATTCTCCCAAAATTGCTCCTAACTTCTTATCAATAATATAATTGGGCTTTAGAAAACTTAGATAACAAAATTCTAAGTTACCAAAATGCTAAAGATTGTTTAAAAAAAATTGAGTTGAAAAAATAATTTTATTTAAATAAAAGATGAGTAAAAATATAAAGATAGCTAAAACAATGATAAAGTTTTTTTTAGTCAACTGATTATCTTTTTTCTATTAAGTCCCCCCTGTTTGTTCTATTGTTATGCTTATACACCTCACCCAACTTTAGTCACCTCAATCAGTTTTCGTATAATTGCTTAACTTCCATCTATTTTTCAATTTTGGTTTGTGTCTTAATTAACTGCCTTCTATACATTCCTTATGTTTTCAACCATCTTGACTCCTAACTCTTAAACTTTATTACTAATTTTAGTGACCAAGAATTTTTTAGGTAATCTAGTTGAATTCTGAAAATCATAGCAAATGTGCCTTTTAATCTTTGGGCCAAATTTGTTGAATTTCACTTTTTGCTATCAATAATAGCCCATTGCATATTTTTGGTTGAGCAAAACAAATATATGATATTGAAAACTTTTTAAACTTACACAAAAATGAGTTCATGACCATTTAACAAATTCTCATATATAGACCAGTAGTTTTAAGAAGTTAAAGAATTATAAAGAATCTAGCTAGACGAAGAGGCTTGTAAGTATCGCTAGGATAACCTTCATACAACCTTTAGCCAAAAAGAATTCTTAATGGAAAGGGAACATTAGGCACAATGGTTGTTTCAAGATACCTTCTTGTTTAAAACTCTTAACTCCTTGCCTCTTTCGTAAGCTAAAAGATTTGCTCCATTTAAATTTAAAACTCCTCTTGCTCCTTTAGCGTTTGCTCATTTTGCTATAAATTCCCTTTGTTCTCTAGCTTCTACTACCTTAAACTCTAGCAATCTCCCTAACTGTAGGCTCTCTTCCTTCTCTTCCTCGCAAATTCCTCCAAAAGCTAGTAAACTCTCTCTTTATTGTAGCTATCGTACATTATGAATCTTCTTTATCATCCATTGACTCTGCCGAATTGAATGCTACAGATTTAAGCCTTAAATTTGTCTTTATCTTTTATTAAAATATTTTACCCTTTTTTTCTTATTCTCATTCTCTATATAGGTTATAAAGTCGAGGTAGACTTTATTCCTATCGAACCTCTCCTAACCTTTATTAGATTAAGGTAAGAAATATTTGAACCTTAAACCCTTTTCTAGACTTTCTTCTAATTTTGTCTTCAAAATCTCCTTTTCACAAAATTTAAAGGGGAATTCCACACTTTAATCATGAATAGGGATTACCTTAGACCATTGGAGTCCCCTTATTTGCTGAATCTCCTCAACTATCTCTCTTGTACTTACGAGAGGTAAGTAAATCCAACTTCCTGCTGAAATTTCCCTTGCATTAAGCCCCATAATCCTTGAAACTTTGGCCAAAAAATGTCGAATAATGGGTCAAATAGGTAGATAAACTATACCTTTCTTACCATTCTAATTAAAAGAGGTAAGGACTTCTTCAATTGATAGCCTTATCTAGGAACATACTAGAGTACCTACCCAATTTAATATTTATTGTCTTGGAATTTTGGAGTCATTCTTGCAATTCTTGTATTTTCCTTTCATCTATACATCTATTTCCCTAAAACATGTTTTCTTTTTTACTATCTTGCTTGTTATTAGAGATGATTTTGTTTTTTTTGGTTGAGAAAATTTTTTAATTTAGATCCTAATGTCTCAAAATTCTTCTTACTTTGGTCTGATCAATAGATATGCGTCTTCAGAGAATCCTATCTTTGAAAAAAACATACTAATTTTAGCTGGGACTTGTTGAATTACTTGTCTTTTGCCCAGTAAAAATAAACTGAGTTTGGAATTCCTCCCTTTCTATAGAGTAGTAGCCTCGGGTAGGTTTTTTGCTATGCATTCTATTTTTCCACGATTCATTTACAAGAACCTAAGAAATTGTTTTTCCAATCTCCCTATTCATAGACTTAATTTGACTATGTGGTTTATCTAGCTTTAATCACTCACATATTTCTAGAACTTAAGGATAAAGAAGGCCTTCCTTGTAATATCACGTTTTCCTATACCAAGGGTTAGGACTCTAGACCATTGTATATCAGAAATAGTGTTGAGAAAATTATGATGTGCATTGCATTCACATGCATATCATTAGCATAAACACATGAATTTTGATTTTTGTACATATTGTAAATATAACATTTAAAATGATCATAATGTGAATTGTGAATTATGTCTTGAATTTTGGTATGATGGTTTCAATTATTAATTTAGAATTTATTTGTTAAAATTGGGAGATTTATGAATTTATATGTATTTTTGGACTAGAAAAAATTCCAAGTGGCAAGACAAATAGATAAATGACAATAGAAATAAATGACATATGATAATATAAATGAGTGACACATGGCATTAGGATTTATTGAAAAGTGGCATACAAAATTGGGTGACAAATAGCTTAGAGATTGAGAGACAAATAGGCTAGTTATTAAGTGACATTAGTAGCTTAAGTAAAATGCAAGTAGCATAATTCTTTAAGTGGTAAGTGTCATGACATGTTTCCTGACGCGCACCAAGTATTATTCACTAAGCATTAAACCCACACCACTCTCACTTGAAAGACTATCTGTTCTTACTTTTTTCTACACGCTCTCATCTTCTTCTTTTTCTCTCCATTCACGATACTTACTTTCACAACCTTGATTCGTGCCACAAATAATCATCTTGCTACTCCAACAAATTTTGTTATCTCTTCTTATTAATGAAACCCACTTTTATTCTATCTTGTTCTTAAATATGGTGCTGATTGTGTAAAGCTTGGAAGCTATGGTTTCTTGGTGATTTGAAGAGGTTTGGAGTTAAACAAGTAAGTAAGATCTTGTGCTTCATGGCTTGATTAAATGAAACATTCATGATGATAGTTTAGAGATAGATTGAAGGTGTTAATGGAGTTGAAAGTGTGTTGTACGTTAATGAATGTATGGATGCATTTTATGTGCTATTTTTGGTATAAATGATCAAAAATAGGTCACGAGTTGTGTTATGGATGTTTTTGAGATGGAATTGATGTGAGAATGAAGTGTTTTCAAATCTAAAAAAGTTAGGACTGCATGTATGATGGTATAAAGTGAATGGGAATAAAACAAATGAGTAGATTGTTGTGGGATTTATATAACCAATATGGAAGCTAGACTAGCATGAAATTAAGTAGCTTTATAGGACATGAATTCTGGAAAATTCAAGTAGTAGTGATGTCTCTAAGTATGTGAAATTCGTGGAGAATTGAGAAAGAAAGACTGTGCACAATCGTGGCCCTCAGCATACGATCGTGACCTATTTACTTGCCTTTTATCACGATTATGGCAAGGTCCCCCATGATCATAAGCCTAGTTTTGGATTGATAATTTTTGTTTTGTGTACATGTTGAACAAACTTAGAAAAAAATCAATCTAAATTGGTGTATTTGGAATTGATTAAGGTTTAGAATGAACTTAGATTATTGCTTGATTAATTGTTTAAGGAGCTTGATATGTTTAGGTTGATAATTAAGGTTATAAAATAATAATGGATTGATGATATTAATGGAACTAATATGGAAATTTATGAGTATTATATGAATGAAGGTGTATTTAGGAAAGTAAATGTGATCTAAAGAAAGTGAGTAAGGTGTATTAGGTATAAATGAATGAGAAATTCGATATTGTGTGATTATAATGCTATAAAAAGGATTGGAAAATATGTGAATGATGAATGAATGATTGATGATATTAGAATAAGCAAGTATTCTTGAGCTATAAACCTAAGTGTAAACTAGACATATCCAAGTGATAATGTTTGAATAATCATGACTTGTGATTAAGGATACATACCCGAGAATGTCATTGAGCATGCATTGTACATAACACATATACATATATGTATGATTGAATACTTATGTGATTGACCAATTTAGTAATGTGTATAAATGTGTGTATTGCATGATTTAGATGCTCAAGTCGAATGTCAGCATCTAGACATTGCCAGTTCATCGAAGCAATAGCTATTTGGAGCTTACTGTGAGTCAACCTAGATGTTTCTCACAAAGATTGATTTTATTTGCTTAAATTTCAATTATTGAACTGATATTTATGTGAATGTGATAATTCTAGACATTGATAGTCTAAGAAGTTTGATAATTGATATTGCATTGGAAGTGTTCATAATTGAAAGTGAATTAGGAAAAAAAAGTGTACTCAACAAAAATGTTGAATGTCAGACTAAAATCTGATGAATATGTGAAAGTGATTGTACGTGATAAATGAAAGTGATTGACTGCATATAATGAGAAATGATGCATCTCTTTACATTGAAATGTAAGATTAGATAAAGGAGTTATGACTGAAGTGACCAGTGAAAAAGAGATTAAAGCTAAAAAATGTGCATAAAGAGCCATAGGCTGAGTATATAAAATGAGCTTGATATCCATAACAAATTCGAGACAGTTAAAAAGGTGCTCGGTCATAACAAAGTAACAATGAAAGTAGAGTCACATGTACATTGCATATACAAATTGATATGTATTATATGAATGCTTGAAATGAATTATTTGAACTGTTCTGAATTAGAATTGAGAAATAGTGTATACAATTGTATTTGATGAAATATGATGATAAGTGAAGTGATGTTCAATATGTGATGATAGGATTTATCTGTGAATTTGGAATGTGAACTGTCTTTGTGATTTGATTTGAATGAGCACATCGATGATGGTTCACTCATTAAGTTCGCAAAACTCATCAAAATTGCAAATATTGATTTTTAGGTATAAGGGAGACATAGATCCTAAGGCAAACTAGTAGAAGTTTAGTTCTGTCAATTTTAGACTCAAGAATAGCTCAAAGGTCGATTAAGTGATACTAAGGAGTTTAGATAAAATGTTTTTGTATAGTTCCTTATTCATGTAGAATGTTATAAAAGAGTAGTAAAATCTTATATGTTTTGATATTGTATATATGGATTTTGTAGTGAAATGCTACAATGTAATTTATCAATGGAATGAGGAGTTTAATCCTTGAATATTGTGTTATCTGTATGATGCCAAAACATGTGAATGTGATTGCTCTAATATACTGCTTTCATAGGGTATGTTCTCGAATGTCCACAAGATGTTCAGGCATGTTCCCTGTGAAGGTGGTGTATTACATTCCTTCTATAGACCCCAAATTCCATGATTTTCTTGTCCTTCGTCTTTCAACAAGCCTATGTAATAATCTTGTCAAGGATATTCTTAAAATTTTTTGTATTTAAAGTCCAAATCAATGGAATAACTTAATCCTATCAAGAACTTCTTTGAAAGACCTTATTGGTAGAAAATTTTCAAGCTTTTGCTTTCCTTTACTTAACTATTTAACAAAAACTCTTCCTTTTTTATACCAATATAAGAGTTTTTGTGGTGGATGGTGATAGGATCCTAAACCCTAGCCCTTCTTATATGACCTTAGGCTTTAAAATACATCTTCTTTATCTCTTAAGCTAGAAGCTTGGTCTTTCCATAATACTTCCTCTTATCATTCATCTTCTGGATTACCTAATAGGAGTCCCTTTAGAAGCTAACGTCATTAGTGATAACTTTTTGCGAGAAATTTTTGAGCATTGCTATATCCTGAAGTGCAAGATTTCTATGGTAAATAGTAATAATGTAGAAGCCTACAATAATACCTCGTTTACTATTGAAATAGCTCCTCCTAAATTGTAAGCTACTACATTACCTTGTTGTTTTATTAAAAATAATTCTTCTACTGTTTTATTTATAGGATAAGGTAATTTTTGTACAGTTATTTATTAGGAAAAATTGTAACGCAAATTGACAAATAGGACAACTATTCATGAATAATGAATTTTATAGTGTTCTTGAAATTGTTTATATAGTTGTTTTCCGAGCTTTCTTGATTGTAATTTTCTATATCTCTATTTAGAATTTCCTTGATTTTATTAAGAGTGATTTAAGAAGCATTTATATTTTCTAGATAGTTATGAGTATCTTTAAAAGTTCTAATACATTTTTTACTAGGTGTAAGTTTTTGTTCAGCATGTATTATTAATAGAGGAATATTTCTACAATTTGTACAAATAGGCATTTTAACAAGAGATAAATAGAATAATTAACTAGAAGAGGGTTGAAAACACAATTTAACAAGAATAATAGAGGTTGAATAAACTGAAATCTAATAATGATGAAAAGATAAAAACACCAAAAACCATAAAAAAGATAAAAACACCAAAAACCATACCTGTTTTGTTCTTTTTTTTATCTGACGCCAATCCTTAGGCTTGAACAAGATTGTAAAGAGTTGAGACAGGAATATGATAATTGAACTTTTATTTCTTCATATCAAGTAAATGATCTATGTTACATTACATATAGAAAGGGCGCTTAGTAGCATCTAACAACTAAAAAGCAAAAAAAGTAAAAGCTAAAGATAAAAGAACAGTAAAAGTAGATTCCTGAATTATTATCCATAAAATCTGCTTTTTCTGTTGGAGTGGCCGACAGTTGGCCTATAATAATTGAATGCTTTTTATAAAGCTGTTACATTTATTCTTCGATAATTACATCTATAGATGAGGTGTCATCTTTATCTTGTTCCTTGGTTGTAGAAGGGCAGTATGGACATTTATGAGTTAGATATTAACAAAATTGTTGACAAATTGCAATTTTCCAATCTTCTGATAGAGTGGTGAATCTTCCTGATAATGTTGAAAATAATTCTTCCACTTGTTTGATAATCTAAAGTGAATCTTTGGAGATGTTTGTCTTATAGCTCGATGCCATCAATAAGTTGGGTCCTCTGTAATTCAACTTGATAATTGATTCTTTGGTAATTTTGATGCATTGATTGTAAACCCCTTCGAGGCAATGTAGGTTGAGGTAATTGATGAGATACCAATCAAAGTCGTATTTTGGAGGATTGTCAATAGGTACATTCCATTTCTAATTCCAATTTGTACATTAGCTATACGAGATAACTGTATGCCCGAATCCTTGAAATTATCTACTTTCTTGAAGATAGAGTAACTGCTAAATACTTTGATAAAAATTTCTCTTTCTTTTGCAAAGTGTTCTTTGTAGTTTTTTTACTGTAAGGATGAATGCTGTTGGAAAGCAGAAAGGATATTTAGATTGTTTAAATAAATGTATCTACTAAGCCAATTTGAAAAAATAGGTAAGTGGTGGGTGCATCAACTTCAAAGAGTATAATGGCTTTAGGTCCATATCTGCCTTTACATTAGGGATAATACTGAAGTATTTTTTGTTCGTCCTTACAGTCATTCAATGCTTGAAAGCATTCATAAAAAATGAATGAAATAATTCGTTTGATTTCCTCTTTAAGTGCTTTTATAGATGCTGAATTTATTTTGTCCATTTGGACAGGTTTTCCCAATATTTCATCCTTATATCTTCTTATGGTTTTTCCAAGGATTATTTATAATGTGTTCTGAGGGATGGGTCTTTGAATTCAACTAATGCTTTTTTTGCTTCAGATCTATTGGTATAACTCTGGTGAATTAAGGTTTTCCAATGATAAGGACAACTACTTTGTGCCATTCATCAAATAGTCCAACCATGGGTCTATTGAAAATGACATATACTTTGGATTTTGACCTGTCTTGTTGTTTTTGAGGTAAAGGAGTGGCTATTTTTGGTTGTGGACTTTGTGTAGTACTGGATGAGATAAAAGTTGTCACGATATTTGCTGAGGTGTAACTGGTTGGATATTTGGTTGCAAAGTAGGAGGTGTTTGACCGATAAATGCTCGTTGTTTCTCAAGAAGAGTGATGGTTGCTCTTAATTGATTAATTTCTTTTATTATGGTTCCTGCTTGTTGCTGGAGATCTTGTAATTCTACTTCCTTCTTAGTGAGTAAATCCTTTAGGCCGAGGATAAATGCTTCCATCCTCTAGTTAATGTATCTGAAAGACTGTTAGTAAAAGATTTTATAAAACTAATTTGAAAATTATATTGATTTAATTCTAATTGCCATCTGATTAATCAGCCTTGATTATAATTTATTTTAATATTTAGTAAATACCTTAATTAGAAATTTGATAGGTAATAAATCGACTTTCCATTTTCTCAATGTTTTAATACATACAATTGTTACCTTTTTGTGAATAGGATATTTTCTTTCAGTGGGATTAAAAGTCTCATTGATATATTTACATAAAAATATTTCCTTGAATTGGGTGGTTGTACCAAAAGGCAATCGACCCATGTATCTATACTTGCATCAATTTGTACTAGTATTTTATATTTAGCAATATAATTATATAATGCTAGTAAATCTTTGCAGAGATTTTTGAGTATATGTACCGTTACTGTATCTTCCTCTGTCTATGTCCATTAGGTTTTTGTATTGCATTTAAGTTGTAACTTTTTTCTTTCTTCAACTAAATCTTTTCGAAATCCTTGATCAGATATATAATTTAATAATCCAAGAAAATTTTGAACTTTAGTGATATTTTTTAATGTTTCTGCAAATTGTTGTAAATTTTCAAGAATATTAGGTTGTAATTTTAAAAATCCATTATTAAATTCTATACCTAAATATTCAACGTTTTTTTTGGGCTAATTTAATTTCCTTTTTGCTTAAAATTAATCCTTTATGTTGACATCTAGTGAGAACTGTTTTTGACATGTAGTGAGAACTGTTTTTACTTTTTCCCACTGATCTTCTTTATCTTTATTTGAAAATATAATAATATCATCGATATAGACTAATGTAAATTCTTCTAATCCTTCTAAATTATTATCTATAAATTGTTGATAAATACCAAGAGCTTGTTTTAATCCGAAAAGTAATACATTCCATTAATAATGTTTTTGTGGTGCCAATGATTTCCTTTTAATAGATTAATAATATAATCTTTTTTAGGTAATTTATATTCATCGCCTATAATAGCTTTATTTAGTTCTTTATAATTAATTACCATTCTTCTCTTACCACATTTTTGTTCTAAATGGTTATTTATATATAGGTTGGAGTAGAATGTTTACTTGTACTTGGTGCTATTAATTGTTTGTGTAATAATTCTGAACATTCAGTAATAAATTCTTTAACATCATGTTGTGTATATGGGATGTTATTTTTAATATTGATTTCCTGTGTAGGATCTTTTAGTTTTATTTCAATTAATTGAATATTAGTAATCTTTTTAAATAAAGGATTTTTGCTACAAACATGTTCTATTAAATTTTCTATTTCATTTTGTAAAGTAAGATTATTAAGAAGATAAAATTGTAACTGATTTAATTTTTTTGCCATAAGTTGTAGATTTTTATAATAAGTTTTATGGTATTTAGGAATTTTAAGGATTATCAATTTTTGATTTAAAGAATTTACTATTGGTGTTCTTAAGGTTATATAATGTAGATATTAACAAAAGGGATTGTATAATTTAACAAAATTATTTCCAAAAATTAACGGTAGTCGTGATTTCTGTTGATAAATCGAAGTTATAATAAAATTAGTTTTCAATAATAATATTATTATAATAGCTTACATACCATATAGATTTTATACTTTCATCTGCTATTCTGATTTGTAAAGGTTTTTTTTAATTTTTGTAAAAGTGGTGTAGATGTTATACAAATAGTAGTGTCAGTATCAACATAGGCATTGACTTTTTTATTCTGAATAATCACTTGAATAAATGTTGTATCCGGATTCAGTTGTTGATTCTAAATTTTGGTTGTCATATTGATATAATGAAAAGATTGTAGAGATTGTTTTATAATCTGATTCAATAGGTTGTAAATTATACTTAATTACTGAATTTAGAATATTAAGAATTTCTTTATATTTATTTTGATTTTGTTTTAGACATGTATTTGCATAGTGACCTTCTTCCTTACATAACCAATATTTACATGTTTTCTTATTTTGAGGACAATATTTTTTCTTTGTTTTAAATTGTTTATAATTTTTTCTTCTAAAAAACTTCCTATAATGTTTAAATAGGGACTTTTTATAATTATGTTTAGAATATTTTTGCCACTTATATTTATTGTTAGGCTTTTGTTGTTTTGAATGAAAAGACTCAAATCCATATTGTTGGGGTACTTCCGAATCTTTTAAACAATATAATTGAATATCTGTATGTTTTAATTTTTCTTTAGTTTGGATTCTAAATATTTTTGTGATATATACTTGTTGATCTGATTCATATCCATAAATTATTTCGTCTTGCTCAGTGATGAGTTTTATAAGTTCATATTTTAAAGAATTGTTTTCTTTATCTAATTTTAATTTATTAACTAATTGGGTAATTTCGTCTAATTGAATCTTTATATCTTTTTCTATATCCTCCATGGTTTTATTAAAGTTATGTTTGGGTTAGATGAGTAGGTTAACTATGATACCAATTTTGATTTTTCTAGATTTTATAGTTTTTCATCTCTTTGATTTAGTTTTTTAAGTAATTTTTCATAGCATTTACAGTCAATATTTATTATTCTATTATTAATTTTAGTAATTAAAGATTCTAATATTTTGTGAATTTCATTAAATTCATATTATTTTCCAAAATCTTATAAATTTTGAACTACCCTTCCCAATTAAGAGACCATTTTCCCACTCTTTATCTTTAGTCCCAAGTTGTAAAATCACCTTCCACACCAAATCACCCTTTTTGGAATTCCCATTTATGGACTCTTTTATTGTAAAAATTTGCCATTTTTTCCTTTTGCTCAATCATGTTATTTTGTCTTAAAGACATACTTCATATAGATCCTAATTCCATCATTAATGCATCAAAATAGTCATAAGTGCTTAAAGCATTTTGTTTAGCAACTCTTAAGGATGTGATTACTACTTCTGTATGAAGAACATCACCATGGCCATAGGTGTGAGTAAAAGGATTGACCTTGTAGTAGTGCATTTAGAAGTCCGATATCTCCATAAAGTCTCAAACAAAGTCTTATACCAATCTCTCGGATTCTCCTTTAGCGTCTTTTATAGGATTTCTGATCGCGATTTTCTGATATGTATAAGTTTTAATATTTAACCTCGAATAATTTGTAAGCATACGGGTCGTTCGTGTAGTACTTGAGGTGTCGATCCCACAAAGATAGTTAATCTAATCCTAAAATCTAAGTCTAAAACAATTCATGGTAATTCAAATGTAACAAAACTAAACCAAGAATTTAATTCAATCACGTAACTCAATTCCAAAAATCAATTACGAAAATATTAACAAAATAACAGTTGCAACACCCAATCAAGAATTAACTTAAAGAATTACTAATTGAAAGAAAGAGGAATTTTATCTATCTTTAATGCTAATCTAATCGATTATAACTTACTACATTAAGAGTTAATTTAAGTGCCTAAAATAACCGAGAACCTAAGGGTCACATGCATAAAAAATTGGATGAAAAATATAATGTGTATGGCTAATTTTAAGTTGGCCATGATCATGGCTCATAGGCCACGATCGTGGTTGAAGGTAAGCCTATTTTTAAGTAGGCCACGATCGTGGCTCATTGGCCATGATCGTGATCAAGGGCACAAATGAGTATATAAGTGAGTTCTTCACTTATGAACATAAGAGTCTTACAACTTATTACACACTTAAGTGAGAGCATAAGGTGTTGGACCTCGAATTTTCTTAGAATTTATTTTATTCAATTAGCAAGCATGAATATAAATTAGAATTCTATAATTAGCAATTTTTTTGGAATTTAATTAGGTATATAATTAATTACGTGTGGTTGCATGGATTAAAATGAAGAGTTAGAATTAAGTTAAGGGGTTAGAAGGCATTAGATTAAATATGGAAGGGTAAGCTTAGAAAGACAAAAATTTGTCTTAAACTAATAAGAAAAGAAGAGAAAAGAGTCGTGTCTAGTGAGAAAGGAAAAGAGAGAAAGTCGTAGAAGAAACTAGAATAAGAGAAGGAGAAACCGAAGCATAGAAGAGGAAGAAGAATATTCAGTTGAGTTTTTAGGTAACCTTTATTTACTCTTCTTGTTTTGATAGAAAAAGGAAGTAGAGAAAATAGATTATGTGCTAAAAATGAAGAGAGAAAGAAGAGAATCAAGATTCTTTTTTTTAGATTTTTGGGAACTTTTAACTAGATCTTAGTTCTTCTAGTTTAGATAAACTAAGAGTAGATTAAGTCTAAGCTCATTTTTGGATAATAGAGCTTTATGGACGTTCTATTCGTATATGATGTTTGAATGAAAATATATTTGTTTGAAGGGAAGCAAGAAAGTCAAAGGTAAGAATAGAGGAAAGACAAATTTGATCTTGAAGTTACAAGTAAATAGGTGGGTAGTATGTTTTTAGTTATTATGATGAAGAGCTAAAATATTTGCTTGTACATATGCTACATTGCTTATCTTAAATCATTGTGAATGTGGGAAAAATGGTCTGTGAATTTGATATTATGTTTACTTTGAAAGATACTACATTTTGTATTGATGAAAAATAGAAAAACTTCAAGAAGCATGAAAATATGAATATGATATGAAATATGTAAGCATTGGAAATTTGCTTGTGTAGGTAAGATAGATACCATTCTGTTCTTCATATGCACGTTGACTTAAAACCTTCTCCTGGCTACCTGTTTGTGACCCCTGAGCTTCGAAAAATGGACTCATTCTGTTCATAGTGTAAACTTTGGTTTTGCCATTTTGTTTTATGGGATTCTCTCGAGCCATTATATTTGTGCATTGCATCTTGAATTGTTGAACATAGGGCATAATTGAGTGTTATGGTTTGATTATTAAATGAACATATGATCTGATTTGTGTGATACTATATTCTTGACTCTGTGAATTCTGATAATTAAGAAATTGTGGATAATATAATCTGCTTAGACTATATATATATATACGCTTAAGTGTATGTATGGCTTGTTAGATTCCTAATTTTAACGTTTGTGGGAATTCCTATGAGCGTGGGAATCCCATCCGAAAGGGAGCTTAAAAACTTCCCTCCCTTTTTTCTTCTCTCATTCTCTTTTCAAAATTTAACTCCCTCTCTCTCTAGAACATGATTTTTCTCTCCTCCCACTCCCTAAAACTCTTTATTTTCTATCTAAATTCTTGGTATTTTCTTCATC
This sequence comes from Erythroxylum echinodendron, assembly GCA_027575705.1. Classification (NCBI taxonomy): domain Eukaryota; kingdom Viridiplantae; phylum Streptophyta; class Magnoliopsida; order Malpighiales; family Erythroxylaceae; genus Erythroxylum; species Erythroxylum echinodendron. The sequence goes on along the minus strand of JANZXR010000172.1, from coordinate 19,099,627 downwards.
CCTTTCCATTAATCTTACATTCCTTCATTATTTTAATGCATCAATCCTTCAAAAAACACAAAGATTTAGGTGGGATTTTGTTTTCTCTCTCTAAGATACAAATTTCACTCTCTCTCTTTCATTTTTGCAGCTTTTCTTCTAACAATGGCTCCACCAAGGACGATGAGGGATAGGCAACCAGTCAACGAGTTCCTATTAGGCCCCATTTTCGATTTACTCAGAAAAAGAAGGTGCGTGTTTTCGTGACTTTAGGAGTAGAGCACTAGTTACTCTTAGGTATTTGATTTTGAAGTCTTAGAAAATATAGGAGTGAGATTCCGACTTGAACAATTATTCACGAATATAGGGTGGAATAGATTTGTCCAGTGTGACATACCTATTACTGCCACCATATCTTTAAAGTTTTTCACAACAGTTAGGTATAACTCTAAAATGGATTTGTTTTGGTTTAGGTTAGGTGGCAATGTTTTTAAACTTGATTACTCTATCATGCGTGAATTGTTTAACTTTTCGAAAACAAAAATCTTAGATGCTCATGCAGATTTTGACGTAGATGCTTATTAGAACACTATTACGAGTGAAGCCCATTTTGATTCGTGTAATGCACCGAACTCTCTGATTTGGAGTGTTGAGCATTTGCTGTTACATAAATTCATGTGCCTGACTGTGTTTAATAAAACAAAAATCAATAAATGCTCAGCTAAAGAACTTTTCTTTTTATGGAGAATGGATAGAAAGCTTAAAATCAACACTCCTTACAGAATTTTTTGATCACTAGTGAGTGTGATTACTAAAAAGAATACGTCTTTTGGGATGACTCATATTGCTTCTTCTTTGGGTGTATTTTATAATGTTAATATGGAGAATTTGCATATTGCTCCCCACGACATATTTGACATAGTTTATTTGAGACGCGCTGAGATTGTGGAGCTCCAATCTATGGAACTTCGTAATCCTCAGATGCGCACTGTAGTGAGGAGCAGAAGGCACCAGTGTAATCGTAGACCGACCGTCCATATCTAGCGCAGCTCCAAAACCAAAGGAGGGAGCAGTAGTGGATGAACCAAGGGAACCAGCAGCGGATGACCAATATTAATCGATTTTTGACCAAATAGCCTCCAACCAACAATGTATGACATCTCAACTAAATGAGCTCAACACACAAATGCAGACTGTACATAAGGAGCAGTGTAGTATAAAGAAGAGGTTCGTTAACTTCAGTCGGAGAAATAATTTTGAAGCTCCTACACCATCACCTTCATGACCATCATCAGAATAAGCTTTTCTTATCCCTTAAACTTTTAAAATTTGTTGTTTCTTGTGTGTTTCATTTCATGTGTATTTAGTTTCACATTATTTGTTTGTGTGTTATGTCTTTTATTTAGTTCTAATTTCTTTAAATTTGATTTGACTTTAGTATCTTCTGTTTGGTTTAATATCATTCGTTTGTTTAAATTTCTTTCGTTTAGTTTGTTTTCATTTTTTGTATGGTTTGATGTCATTTCCCTTTATTTAGTTGTTGACTTGTCACATTGTGTTGAATAGGATGTATGTTTAGGCATATTGTATATGCTTTGTATTAGCAACGGAACCACATTTGAGTCACTCTGATAAATATTGTCATGAAATTCTGTCATATTAGATGGAATTAGATTGAATGCATGCTTGAACTCATATTAGGCCACTTGAGTAGAAAGTGAACCGTATAGAGAGATGAAAAGTAGTTGGTTACATAAGCTTAGTCACAAATTGACATTTGAATAATAAGGTAGTGTAGAGATGCATAATGAGTTTTCAATTGAGCCAAAGTGAGGATTTAGCCACATGACTCCATTTATAGTCATTTCATTTCTCTATTGAGCGTACTTCCATAGGTTACTACCTTCAAAACTTGAATTGAATCGATTTGAGTCTACTGGATGCATGAGTAATAGAGATGATCTAAGCCCTTTTTTATGTTAACCCTTGGCTTAAATGACCTACTCATTAATTGTCCCTTGCTACCCCCATGGAGCCTTAACCTTTTGTTTGTGAAACACCCGAAATTTTAAAACTTTAATCCCTATTATCCTACCCTTTTCACAAGCTTAGTAGAATATTAAGTAAAATATTAGTTGGGATTGTGTGAAATTTTTACCAGGATAAATTGAGTACATTTCTGCTTGTGGACTACATTGTATATAGTGCTAGCTTTAACTCATAGTTCTTCCATGTATGAAGAAAAAGAAAGAAAAATGAAAAAAGGAAAAAGAAAAGAAAAGAAAAGGGAAGAATAAGTGAATAGCATCAATAAGTGCAGAATATTAGTTATATTTGTATGTCTCGTAGTTATGTTTAGTTATCACATTTTTTATCTGCTTTGTACTTTACTTATGCTTGTGCTTAACCCTCTTTCCTATCTTTTGACCCACCTTAACCATTACCGCATTACAACCTTAAGCAAGTCCTTTAGATCTATTTATGCATGCAATCATTGTAGAGGAGAATTGGTGTATTTGCAAGCCTATGGTAGTGTAGTTTCCTATAAGAGGTTTGAAGGAAACACTAACCCCTAAATACTTGAGCAAAATGAGTAAAAACTATGAGGAAGATTCATTTGTGCATCTTTACTTATCTTTGAGTGATTGTGCCAGTTGTCAGTTTGCTTATATACATCAATGAAAAAGTAGTCATCATATGTGCATTAACTTGATATTTGAGTTGGCTTGAATTTGAGGGATTGTATGTTTTGATCTATATGAAAATGAAGTGTTAGAATTAAGTGGTTGTATTTATTTTGCTTGAGGACAAGCAAAGATTCAAGTGTGGGGATGTTGATAGGTGTGCATTAGGATATGTTTTTATAGGCAATCAACTTGTATTTTCTAGCATAATTGTTGTTTATTGTTCTAGTTTAGATTCATTTTGTATGTTTTCATTAAGTTTGATTTCCATTGTTGTTCTTGTGTGTTTGATGCTAATTGAGGGTTAGAATTGATTATTTTATGTAGGAAGCAAGAGGGAGAAACTTGGAGGTTGAACAAAAGATCAAAGAAGAGAAGACAAGAAGAGTTTATTAAATCACAGTAGAAATGAGAAGTGCATCTGTGTGCAATTCCCATGCTCGTAGGAATCATGTAAATTCCCACGTGTGTGGGAATTGTAATCCAAGGCAATTTGCAAGGCTTCATTAAACCTAGGGCTTTTGGACTATAAAAATATCATTAAGCCTCCATCTTCAAGAAGAGACGACACCCACGTGTAGAAACACCATCCTTGAGTGGAGAACACACGTTTGGAGTATTGAGGAGGGATTGAAGACAAAGATTATCTTTAAGATTGGGAAAAATAGCACATCAACACCAAAATTCCAAATTTTGGCAAAAACAAGAAGGAGTCTTTTTATTCAATTTTCTTTTATTATAATCTTCTCTATTCTTTGTAAAAATGGTTTATTTAATTATTGATGATGTTATGGAGACCATGTTAGGATGACTTCGTTTTAGGGATTGCTTTTGAATTATTTTGTCAAAACTCCTATTTTATTGAATTGAATGAAGTGTCTTTGATGATTGTTGTTTTAAATGTTGTCTTGCAACAAATCGAGAGAGTGAGTGAGATGAGATTCGTGTAGGATTATACAATGAGAGTTGACGACCTATAGACTAACAATCATTATGTCAATTGAATAGTTAGAAGAGAGATCTCGATCAGTCAATTGATCACCCATAGGATAGCTTAATAACTAGTTGAATTGGTAGAGTCATTGTGTAGGTTGAGAGATTATTCAATCGATTCCTGTTAATTTGATTAGGGACAAATAGTTACACCTTGAGATAGGATAATTAGTACATTCGAAAATCTAGGATGAGACACAATTCAATCAATAAAATAGGAGGGAGACAAAATAAAGAAAAGTAATCTCTAGAACTTAGATTCTTGAATTCAGATTTTCTGCAATTGTGGTATTGTCCATTATTTATATTAATCTTTTAATTTTAATTTAATTTTTCAGATTATTTGCATTTCACAATTTAGTTTCTTAAACAAAATTGTGTCTAAATTAAGTGATGTCTAGGTATCAATCCCTATGGGATTGATATCCGCTCTTTTTACAACAAGTCACGACCCGTTCACTTGCAGTTTTTGAGCGTAAAATAAGTAGATAGGTTTTACCATCAATAATGCCATAGTTTTCAAGGATACCTAAATGCCAAATAATATAAATCCATTTTTTAGCTTTGATTTTATTTTGGCAATGAGTTTATTGGACTTGTTTCTACCTGGTTGTTTAGTATAGAATGAGAGTTAATATCAATAATGTGCAACAGTAAAGATAGGGACCTAATTCTTAGTATCCCACTTAACAATACTAGATATGAGGATATTCTATAATGATCTTTAAAGAGGAGGAATGTCTATTCATTTTGTTCAACCTATCATCACTTGATAGAGGTATATAGTGATGTTATTATAAGTAATTCTTCTATCTTTTACCAAAAGTTATAGATAAAGATGACATTTAAGCCTAGCTTGGTCTAAGTTGAACAAGGTTTGGGTTGGGTCGGACTACTTAACTTGACCCAACTTGAAGTCTAAAAGTTTTAAATGAAAACAACGTCTTTTTGATTAAAACAATATCATTTTTTAAAATTTAAAGTAAAAATTAATTAGGTTGAGTCTAGGCATGATCAAGCTTTAGGCTGCTCAAGCCTAATAAAACTTAGAGCAGGTAACATTACTCAGGCTCAATCAATATTTGGGCTAGGATCCAAGTCTAATGACATCCTTATTTGTGGAATATAAAAATCCTCTTTATAGTGCAATGTTTTGTTTGGAGAATGTACTCTAATTGTTTTCCTACAAAAACTTCCTTAGCTCAAAAATATTTTTATTGGACCCCGAACTTTTCTTAGAAGACTAGAACTAATAAATGAGAAATGTGGAGAAGTTTATATTTTTGATTTGGTGATTTTGGTAGTGAGAGACTATGAAATGGGCAGAATTAAGGTGAAAGTGATGAAGAACACGTATATAT
>JANZXR010000172.1:19071301-19094510 GCA_027575705.1 Erythroxylum echinodendron | reverse complement strand
AAACCGACGTCTTTTTACTTTAAAGAAAAACGACGTCGTTTAACAACATGGCAGAAGAAAATTTTATGGGATAAAACGACGTCATTTTATTGACGCATAAAACGATGTCGTCGTTTGGCCCGCCCACTCTGCCCGCGGGCCAGCCCGCGGGCCGTTTTGGCCCGTGGCCCGCAATGAGTGGGCCGTGGCCCGGCCCGGCATTCCACGGGCCATTTCTGCCCAGCCCGTGGCCCGGCCCATGGGCTGGTCAACCCGGGCCGAAATAGTTGACTTCGGGCCGGGTCGGGCCTTTTTTGACATCCCTAGTCTTGAGCTCCCAGTTGCTAATGGTTTTTTTTTTTTGGGTTGTGCATTGTCGTTTTGTTCTGCTCTTCTTCCCCTGTTGTTTTGTCGTTTCAGTGGGTTCTTTTTTTTTGGTTAATCAAACTTTATTAAAAAATTTTAATACAAATTAGATCTCTTTTAGAAATAAAATATGGAATTAAACGGCTTAAATTAACATAGTATAATGTAAAAATTTTAATCCAAATTTACTACGTAAATGATTTAAAACAATATAAAATAAAGGTATAAAATGGACTAAAATTCCTACTTATGAGCAGACCTTGTCTTTGTTCTCCATACACCAAAGTAAGAATAAATCATTTTTAGAACATTTGTTATTTTGACTTTTAGCAAAAACTATATAACATGAATTTTGGTAGCAACAAATGTTCTAAACTCCTAATGACATTATTAGGTGCATAATAAGATTAACACATCTAATTTAGTCAATTTCTTCCGGTAACTGGCGGAATGAAAATTGTTATGTGATTCTACAATCTTTGTTTTAGGGAAGCCAAATGTTTCCTCCATAATATAATAATCCAATTTATATGGGTTCCTTCTTAATCTAAACCAAAAATTGTTTAGTTTCTTAGGCTCATAACTTAGCATATTTTAGAACTCTACGATCAATTCTTTATATACAACATTCTCACAATGAATAAAATTTTCCCAATTAATTCTAGCACTCAATGATTCAACTTTTTTTTTCAACCCTAATTTTTCCAAAATTTTGAACTCAAAGTAACAAGGTGTAGCGATAATATTAGAACAAAGTTTTTGGAACTGTATACCTTCTTCTTATGAGAATATCGGAAACAGGGCTCTAAAATCCATTGCATCACTGCAAGACACCTTTATTTTTTTTCTTTGGTTCGAACCTTCATGTGAGTTGCTTCATTATTGGTGTCATATTCTTTATGAAAACCTACAAAATAGCCACTACAGAACATCAAAAAAGAAAGAGAGAAATATGGAAAAATTTGTTGTCAAACCTAGGAAAAAGACCTCTTCTAGTGTGAAAATCACTAGATCCATATGGTAGTTGTATAAAAATGGAAGAAAAAGTGAAAGAAAGGGTTAAGTTGACTTAAAAATCGAGTGAAAAATAGATGGGAGCTGCCAATTAGACAGAGAAGAGGTGAGAGGAAGAAGAAAGTAGAAGTAACCATTAAAACATGCTAGGGTTTGGGAGTTTTAAAAAAGGATGGTTGTGCATTGTTGGTAGGGTCTCTGTCATGATCATACATAATCTTGGCAAAGAGTTAAAGGGTACCTTCTGGATGATCGTGCATTTATGCACAACGGTGACAAAGAGTATCTCCTCCAATATTACACGATTGTGCATATGCACGATCATGCATCCTTTTAGATATTTGCCCTAATCATTTGACAACCTATATGCCATGAACATCCATCAATCTAACTCACTCAAAAATGATAAAAATAATGCACAAAACATGCGAAAAATTATGAAAAACATAATTAAAACATATCATGCAAATTTTAACGTCACTTGTTTGAACATTTCAACTCAATTTTTTCAACCAAAAGAAAGGAAAGACATTACTTCGCTTTCATAAAAATATCCTCCTCTAAGATACAGTTTACATTGATGACCATTAACCTTAAATGTTTCCTTTTCATGATTCTCCAATTCTAAAGCTCCATGTTTGAATACTAGATTCACCTTGAAAGGACCACTTCAATGCGACTTAAGCTTTCTCGAAAACAGTTTCAATCTTAGGTTTTATAAAAAAATTTGATTTTTTAATTTTGAATTCCTTCTTCTTAATATGAGAATTATGTCATATTTTAATTTTCTCGTTATACAACTTGGCATTTTCATAAGTTGTCTTCCCATAAATAAGTCAGAAAGGTGTTGTATCAATTGGTGTCTTGAAAGTGGATTTATATACCCATAAAGCATCATCAAGCTTCATTGCCCAATCCTTCCTTGAACCATTAACCGTCTTCTTCAAGATTCTCTTTAGCTCATAATTAACAACCTCCACTTGGCTAATAGTTTGTGGATGATAAGGCCTAGCCACTTGATGGTAGATTCCATATCTCTTAAGAAGAGCTTTAAATTATTTATTTCAAAATGGACTCCTCCATCACTTATGATTACTCTTGTGCACTTAAATCTACTTAATATCCTTTTTATGAACTTTTTCACCACTTTACCATCATTAGTTGGAGTTGCCATTGCTTCCACCCATCGTAAGACATAATTTACTCCCACCAATATATATGTGTTCCCCATAGAGATGAGAAAGGTCCTATGAAATCCAATCCATATACATCAAATACTTCTACCTCAAAGTTAGAAAAGGGGCATCTCATCTAGTCTCTTTTCAAAATGTTTCCCACTCTTTGGAATCTATCATATTGCATCACATACTCATAAGCATCCTTGATTAAGTTAGACCAATATAATCCACATTCCAATACTCGAGAAGTCGTCTTGTTCACTCCATAATGCCCTACATAACTAGAATTATGATAATGTGTTATTATTTCTAACATCTCCTTTAAAACGCATCTCTTAGTTAATCCATTAGCATAAAGTTTTATACAATATTGGTTCATCTTATAAATAGTGAATGCACTCATGCAAGAACCTTTTTCTTTGTTGATAAGACAAATCGAGGGGAAGGATACCACCTACAACACAATTTGCTATATCAGCATATTATAGAACCAATAGCTGATTTATCATCATCAATTATTTAATATCATTAATTTTTCATCATGTTGCACATATCCTCCTTCAAGACACGATAGGTGATTAGCAACCAAGTTTTTCTCTCCCTTTTTGTCTCTAATTTTAGTGTCAAATTCTTGAAAAAGCAGTATCCAATGAATAAATTTTAGTTTTACATCTTTCTCAATAAAGAGATACCTCAATATTGCATGATCTATATAGATGAACACTTTAGACCCTAAAAGATAAGATTGAAACTTGTCTCACACGAATACAACTGCTAAAAACTCCTTCTCAATAGTGGTGCAATTTAGTTGGGCTCCCAATAACATCTTGCTTGCATAGCAGATAACATTCAACCTTTTGTCCTTCTGTTTCCCTAACACATATCCTAACATATGATCATTAGCTCGCACATAACTTTGAATGATAAAGACTAATCCGACGATGTCAATATAGGTATTGTAATGAATGCCTCCTTCAACCTGTTAAAAGCAAGTAAACAAATGTTATCAAAATTAAATGATAAATCCTTAGCTAATAAATTAGTTAGAGGTCTAACAATAAGATAGAAGTCCTTGATAAATTGGTGATAAAATCCTAAGTTTCCTAAAAATACACATACACCCTTGACATTGTTCGGTGGTAGAAGCTTCTCAGTAACCTCCATTTTGGCTTTATCCACATTTATGCCTTAGAACAATATCCTACCACCCAAAAACTACACCCTTGTACACCATGAAGTGACATTTATCCCAGTTTAGAACTAATGTGATTCCTTATATCTTTGAAGAACTTTATCCAAATTTGTCAAACAATGATCAAAAGAGTCTCTAACAACTGAAAAAACATCCATAACGATTTCCATAATGTCCTTAATCATATATGTAAAGATAGACATTATGCACCTTTGAAAAGTTACTAGTGCATTACAAAGTCAAACGACATCTGTCTATAAGCAAATATTTTATAAGGGCAATTGAAATTGGTCTTATTTCAATCTTTTGAATATATAATAATCTGATCGTATCCTAAATATCCATTAAGGAAATAATAGAATGCATGTCTAGTCACCCTTTCAATCATTTAATCCATAAATGGAAAAAGAAAGTAATCCTTCTTAGTCACCATGTTAAGTTTCCTATAATCAATACAAACCCTTCAACATGTGACTATTTTGGTAGAGATCAACTCACCCTTTTCACTCTCCATCACTGTCAAGCCTCCTTTCTTCAACATATATTGTACTAGAATAACCCATTCGTTATCCGAAATAGGATAAATGATACTAGCATCTAAAAGCTTTACTACTTCCTTCTTGACCACTTGTTTTATATGAGGATTTAGTCTTCTTTATCTTTCCCTCATCACCTTACAACCTTTATCAAATTTAATCCTATGCATTACCATATTAGGACTTACACCTCTTATATTAGATATTTTTCATTGTATTACTGTCATCCTCTTCCTAATGGTCTCTATCGCTCTCTTTTCTAATTCCCCATCTAGCTGGTTTAAAATTATCATGGTTAAAGTATGACGCTCACTTAGAAAGGTGTACTTAAGATGTGTGGACGAGGCTATTAACTCGAAAGTGAGTGGTTTTTCAATGTAGGGTGGCATGAGTTATTTCATTCTCACTAAGATCTCTTGCTTTAATTTATTACCTAACTCCTCCTCAACTTCTCCTTCATCTTTTACTCCTCAACACTATATTCTTCTTTATGGATCTCCTATTACACTCATTTATTATATCAATCTTTATGTAATAGTTATCCTCCTTTGGACGCTTCAACACTTTATTCACGATGAACTCAACTTTCTCATCACTAATATAAAGAATTAGCTTCCCTTTATAAACATCTATAAATGCTCTTCCTATATTCATAAATAGTTTAAGGTTTGGGATTTCACTTAGATGGTTTCTGTTTTGTGTATGATTGAATGGATATAAAGATTCATTTGAATGTGGAATTGTTCCTGGTATGTTGCCTTCTTGTTATTTTCGTGCTATCTTGGATAGAATTGGTTGAAGATGACAAGGAACAATGTGTAGTGAAATTCTGTCTAGAGTTTGCTTGAGTCAGTAATATTGTTTGAGCCATAACTCCATCTAAAGACCCCCTAAATTGTGTGATTTTAGTTGCATATTAAACCTAATACATAGAGCTAAATATCTCTAGAAGAGACTTTAACTTAATTCTGGCTCTATGACCTTGGAAAATGAGATCGAAAAAGGTGACTTGATGCTACCCCTGTTTTGGAGTAGCTTGTGGTTTTTTGTCTGTATCTCATTATTTAGATGTCCAAATGATCTGATTGTTAGTTCTATAGAAACTTAAGACAGAGAGGAACAATTGTTTAGAAGAAAGTATTACCTAGAACGCTCAGCTTCTATATCAAAAATGGTCAAAAACACTGACCCAAAATCTGTCCTGTGAAAATAGTTGTTTGGAGATTTTGGGTCCCTTATCCTACAATTATGAGAAATAGTTATAAAGGTGAAAACAAATGGGACTTTGTGCAATTGATGACTAAATAAGGTTAATTGAGTAATAGTTAGTTTAATTATGCATGATTAATTGAGATGATAATGTAAAGAATGTATGGTGTACAATGTTGAATTGTTTGGAGTGTTCATTAATGAATGAATTCCAAAGGCTTATGCATTATGAATTGAATATGGATGTATGTAAATTGGGAATTTCTGTCATAATATTGTGATAATACCGGACCATCAGTTGTCCGAGGAGTTTGATAGTTGGGATTGTATTGGAAGTGCCTTCTAATTGTGTGCCTATACATAATGTGTGATGACTCAACACTTTATTGATGTATAATTGCACATAATTGTATTTATAAGGTATGTTATGTTTGATCAAATGCCAATGAATAAGTTCATTTGGAGCAAAATAGAATAAAGACATAAGTTGTACTTCATCTTTTACATAAAATTTTGGAATATAAAATGGTTTGTTTTAAAACTGTTAAGTTCTAAATGTGGGTAAATAGGCATGACTAGAAGGGTCTGCAGTTATTCCTATGACACTTCAGTGTCTCCTGTTACTGATACTTCGATGTCTCCTGTTACTGACACTTAGGTGTCTCCTGTTACTGATACTTCAGTGTCTCCTATTATTGAGACATAAGTCTCTCATATTCTGTGATACTTATCACGGTATCTCCTGTATTAGTCCTGTTACCCACTTCTATTTTAAGGATTAATAGACTAACTTGTTTTGTATTATGTTATATACTCAGTTTTGATATAAATAAGCTTTGATCTGAAACATCTAAGCTCTATTCTGAAATAAACAAATTCTGTTTATTACAGACAAGTTTTGTTCTGATATGTTAAAATTAAAATTTTGAAATTGGTGAGTTTTGCGCTGAAGTAAATGTGTGACCTATTCTGTTTTATTCTGAGATTCATAATATTTTGGTTCAGTTTGGAAATGGATAAGTAAACATTGCTTATTATCTGATGTGATTTTGAATATGTGAATGTTTAGATAATTGTTTGAAACAGTTGTCAACCTATATCCTGTTTAGTTTTTTCCCCACTAAGCTTTATGTTTAGCATGGTGGTTTTGTCCCGTGTAGGTTCAGATAGGAAGGTTTAAAGACTGGGACACTATCAACCACAGTGGCCATGAAGATTGTGTTTTGCCCTAGAAATGTCCAGTTTTTGTTAGTTGTTCTTCAATGTAATGAGATATGTTATATTTTGTACTTCGCTTAATGGTTTATAAAAACCTTAATACAGTTTGGAATTAGATAAAGTCTTGTATGAAATATGTGTAATGTGTATGTTATGTTTTGAGTATGACACAATCAATGATGAATGAAATGTATGCTCCTTGAGTTTCTAGAAATGCTTTAGTATGTATTGGATTACTTTGGTTCTGATTTTTGTAGCATCTGCATTTCCTACCAGGGGGTATGTGGGTGTTACACTTAGCAAGCTTAAAATACTATTAAATCCTTATATTTATAATAAAGATAAAATTTCAAAATGATCAAACTCATAATTGTAATAATCGAACGGTTCTAACAATATACAATCCTCAATTTGCTACAACATTGAGATAGTTAATACAAGGAAAATTTTAAAACAAATAAGAATATTATGGCTCCAGAGTCAAAGGTCACTAACAAACATAAATCAAATCACCAGAGCGGAAAAAGATTGACGAAATACCCTATTAAAAGAGATTTGAAAAGAAGATCCTGAAAAATAGTTGAGGGGAGTCAGACTGCGCTGAGTGAATAAATACTATAGTTATATTATACATTCCTAAGGATTTTAAATGGTATATATATATTTATAATATATTATATCCATAAATGCAATTTCATAACATAATGATTTTGTTTATAAATGTGCATGCATTTCCCATATCAATATCATGTCATATAATCATCATAGTCACAAATCACAAATAACATACCTCTTACCCACATATTATAGCCATAGGGGCTCTCTTGATTCACATGAGTCGTTTGGTCCAATGTCGTGGACTGTTGTCCAAGAGCCATATTCGAACCACCACAACCTTACTACAATATGATTGCCATCCTAGAGCAAGCTCGATCAAATCGTCATAATCATGCTACCTCTTATGTACCATTTATCGGTTGGCATCCAAGTGCAAGCTCGACCAAACTACCATGATTGCATCATATCTCAATCAATAGACCTAATACTAACCCAAATCTATACCCAACTAGTGACTCACTATGCACACAACCTAGTGATTCCCACCAAGTAACTCATACTATAACAATCCTCCACATCATCACATATCAGAACGAGCACAACATTTCATAATAAAATACGTATACATATGTCAATATATATGTATGAATGTCATACGTACATATGATATTGGTGGTGATTTTCATGATGAATATGAGAATGAATTATGTTCATAACCATGAATATTAACTCATAGGTAGAATGTGCTCCTTTAGGGTGATTTTAGTTTCTCGAAGTGGAGGGTTCTGCTCCGGATTGAATTATAGAAAGAAAAGTAGGAATAACCGTTAGGATTTAAAACCTAAACTAATTTTAGACATCCCGACAATAAGACCATGACTCAATATTAAGGAGCTCTATTTTTAAAAAAAATGACAATGTCACGTTTTACGAAATACTGAAAATTCAGCAGAGTTTTCCCTGTAAAACAAACCTCCCCATTCCTACAATGAAAAGACACTTCAATAACTAACAATAATCATAACTCAATTTGGGCCTCCAAACTACATGTCCATGCCCAATTGAGTCCACATTTACATTGCAAAAATTCATAATAAATCCAATCATAATTCAAACATACCAACTTCTAACCCATACACCCTTATTTATAATCAATACATGAAGATATTCTCAATTATAATAAAAAATGACTCAATTTCATGCATTTCTATAAGAACTCATCCTTTTTTAAATTTTTATCTCACAAATTATGAAGAATTCCAATACATTGCTCTTATGAAAATTGATCTACATAATATTTTGGAATTTTTCAAATTATTTCTGACCATTTTTAGGCCAATCAAAAAATCACTACCGACCCCACGTGCCAGAGGAGTAGTGACCTTCATCACCCACTCAGAAATAACGAGCTCACCTCCAGGAATCTAGTGGAACTAGTCTCGTGTAGAAACTCCTCCTAGTTTGTGAGAATTGAAGGTTTAAAGCTCAAAGGTGATCTATTTCTATTCACTGGTAAATTGGTCCGATTGACATTGAGTTTTCCTCCTTTCTTACATTTTTAGGGTCGCTAGACATGATAGTGGTGTTAGTTTCACCAAAAAATGACTAAATAGGAGATCGGTGACTTACCTAAATGAACCAAAACTTCCAGTCATGATTCTCCCAAATTTGGGTGGTTTTTGAAGAAACAAGTTTAGGGGTATGTAGAATGTCCCGAGAGCTTTCTGTAAAGCCTTAGATAGTCTAAAATGGTGGCCAAGTAGTGAAGGTATAAATGCCGAAAGTTGAGAGTAAATAGTAACCTATAAGGAAAAGAGTTTAAGAGAGAAATGAACTTAAGTTTTCTTAAATTCAACTTATACTTTTATAAGCTTTTCACCTTATTGGTCCATTATATGTAATTTAACAAAATTTTGGATTACAATAAATCCTAGAAAATACACTATAATATACCCCTATTATGTGCTTAATAGTTGATAGACTATCTTCACTATAAAACAAAGTGAAATTAAAAATTTTATAGCCACAGGGATAAGGACCCTCGGTTCAATATGCTCCAAATTAAGCTTATAAAATTGTAGGCGGCCTATCTATCTCAAGCCACGTCCATATAGTTCTTAAACATCTCCTCTAAAAACTTTGATAACAACTTAAAATCTCATATATGGAGGAGCAACAATAGGAAAGTCTATAGCCAAAGTCGGCCCTAGGTTATAACTCGATGTATTAATTTCAACTTCAAAACCAAATCTATGTCTTCTAAAGGCTTAAGTTATGACAACTTGTCGACCAATTCTAGGATTAATATGTAAAGGGGCAATAAGAATATCAACCCTCTTATAAGGTGAACATATCTCTTCCATAGAAGAAGAAGAAGCTAGAGGATGACTACACTCGCCAACTTCCATCACATTTGGTGTAAGCTATCCCCCGAACCTTTCAGAAATCTATCTTATTAGAGAGGGAGAATTCAAACTAGCAATTTGTATTGAAGCGATAATTTTTTTTTCCTTCTTCTTAGTCAATATTTTGATTACTTCAGTCATAGAGGTCAAATTGGACTTTAACTCCAAAATATCATTTGCATAAATAATATCATTTCTTGTGGATATCTATGACTTAGTTGAAGGCGGTGCTGCCTTCTCTATATTTTCAATCATTTGGGATGTAAAGCCTTTGTTCCCTACTATAATAGGGTCTTCTTCCTTTAGGGATGGAGGCATAACAACTTCTTTTTCATTCCTCATATGCACCATTGTGGTCCTATGACATGCACAAATTAAATAAATTTTGATTTGAAAAGATAATTATATTTAATTATAAGATAAGTACAATATACAAAGAAAGCTGAAACAATGACAAGGTTTTTATTTAAGTCATCTAATTCAATTTTTTCTATTGAGTCCCCCATGTTTGTCTTGCTAATGTGCTTTTACACCTCTCCCAACTTTAATCACCTCAAGTAGTTTTCTTGTGGTTGCTTAACTTCTAACTATCATCCAATTTTGGGTCATATCCTAATTAATTGCCTTCATATGTTCCTCACGTTTTCAATCATCCCAACTTCAAACCTAGACTTCTTTACTAATTTTAGTACTCAAGAATTTTCTAGACAATTTAGTTGACTTTTGGAAATATTAGCAACTGGGCCTTTTAATCTTTAGGCCAAATGGGCTAAATTCCACTTAGGTTATCAACACACTCTCATAGACTTATGGCTAAGATGAGGATCAGAGCTAACAAATACATTTACAATATCTGACCAGGGATCCTTGAAAACTAAGATATTCTTTTTTGTCCTCATATACTAGTATGTTCTACTAACCAATAAGCGTTTTGCTGGTTAAATTCCTCTTCAATAATAACTCAAGTTACTGCCAATATCTATTCTAAAGAGATCATTTTCAAAGCAATACCATACTCTGAAAACATGAAAGAATAATAATTCATGTTGAGAACAAGCCTCTATGCTTACTTACAAACCACTATTAAATTGAAAAAATGAATTTTCTAGAAACCGATACCACTATATTGCTTTGGAGCATAAATATTTTCTACCTTTTCTATCTAATATTTGAATTATCTCTCCTGGATGACCACCAAAACCCATTCATTATTTTTTTTCTAAATCTTCACATATACAGAAGGGAAACATATACACGCTAGTGGTGCAGTTAGGCAAAGATTGAGTTACAAACTTTAATAAAACCTCTTTTCCCACTTTTGAAAAGAAATGTATGTTTTAGCCCATTACTTTCTTGTATATTTTATCCTTAAAAAAGCCAAATTGCCTTCTTTTTATCATGACCAATAATAGAAGACATATCAGAATACTTTTCCTGACAAACAATATCCTTTATACCTAACAAAGAATACAAACTTCTTCTTACATGAGTAAGAGTATTCTTGCTAAATGAACATGCAAATTTATTGAAATTAATAACCCAACTTGATACTTTCTTATACTTAATGAGGATATCCATTAAAGTCCCTACTTCCTCCTCCTTAGCTTTGGTAAAGAAGTAAATATCATCTGCAAATAAGAGCTTTGTGATTTTGAGAGCACTCCTAGCAATGCTATAATTATGGATGAGGCCTTGACTTTCTTTATCCATCAAAGCAACTAAACCTTCAATAAATATCATAAACAAATAGGCTCTCAATGGATTTCTTTGAAGAAGGCCACGATGCAGAAGAATAGGGCCAATAGAGTATTTACCATTTTTCACCATTTAGGAGACAGAGAAAACATAAAGTATCATCCAATTAATTGATCTACTATTAAAACATAGTTAGAGCATAATTGGCCGAAGATACTCTCACTTAAAGCCATCATAAGTTTTTGACATTTTGACCTTCAAAGCCAAGTAATCGTCCCTATCCTATGATTTTATTGTTGAGTAATGAAGGATTTCCTTTACTACCATCACATTATCTCTTATCATTCTCCATGATACAAAAATGTTTTGAAATTCATAAATAATTAAAGTCAAGGCTCATCGCAATCTATTAGTTAAAACTTTAGCTACAATCTTATAACGGACTTGGCAAAGAGAGATAGAAAATCACCCATAATAATCAGAGACTTCATTTTCAGGACTAAATAATGGTGGTTTCAAGTACTAATCTCAAGAAAGAATAAGACCATGACCAATCAATATAAGCCTGATAGACACCAACACCCACGAGTTGATAAAATTTTTAGAAGAATGAATGTTTCATCCCATCTAAACTAGAGGATTTTTTCAACTCCATATAAAAAACAACTTATCTTAACTCCTCCATTGACATTCTCTTATAAGTTCCTTATTTTGATCTTGTGTCATCCTTAGATGCAAACCAACTAGAATGTCACTTATCTTCTTATATGAAGAGGTGAACATAGATTTAAAATAGTCGCTTACAACATCCTCAAACCAATTAGACCAACCACACCAATTACCATCCATGTCTTGAAGCTTAAGCAACTCATTTTTCTCTGGTGTTTTGAAGCCGACGTATGAGACAATTTCATATTTGCATCACCATCCCTTAACCAACCTACTTTTGAATGCTATTTCTAGTACAATTCCTACTAGTACAGTATTTCATAGAGCTCCCTTTTAACCTAAGTTAATTTCTCCAAAAACAACACATTAGACCTCTGCTCTAGCAAGCATAGGTAATGATTCAACCACTTAATTCAAGCTATGAATCTATAAATCAAGTTAGATCCTTAAATGGACAAATGCCTCCCATAATGATGTAATTTCTCAATAATAGATTCCTAAGATCTATTTCCCTAACTGTGTCATATAATTTTGACACACCCATCCTCCACCAACCATGCATTTTCAAAACGAAAAGAATTATTTCCCAACCGAACAAGCTCAAGCATAGTAAGAATCAACAAAGGGACATAGAATAAAAGAAGTCAAGAAAGTGTACTTATAATTTGGGAACAAATCCAACCAATAATTATTAGTTATAACTGTACCAAGACGTTTACAAACCTAACAATTTAACCATCTACCACATTTTCAAGTGAAATGCTTCTTTATCATACCTAAATCGATTAGCGCACTACCATTCAAAATAGAATGAATCCCTTATACTATAATTAAGGATGAATTGCGTCACTCTCTTCTTAGTTGCTACCGAAAAAATGTTGAAATCTCTATCTCAACACCACAGCATATTTAATCTAACAACTCAGGAACAAAGCAAATATAAAGCTCTTTTCAAAAATTTATAAAAGCCATTTAAACATTATTATTGTAGTCTTTATAATCTAACTTTAACATCTATAAAGTTAGGCCTGTGGATAAGTTTGAGTGACATTATTATATTCTTTCAAAAAGATGACCTTTTTATAACAAATTGCATCAACACGAAAAAGTCCATTAAAGATATTTAGACCTTATTATCAAAAAATATTAAACACTTAACAAATTCCAAACAAACCCTTGAACAAAATGGTATGGAATTGATTCACTAGCCTAGTGTGAAAAAGAGGGCATGTCTTGCTAATGATGATGCGTCATAAAAAGTGATTAAAAAACGCACCAATGATATTTGGATTGGCCCCACGCATGACCCAACTCCAACTCACGACGCCGTCTTGTATTCTTCTCCTTCCATCGTCGCCATCGCCATCACCCACGCTCCTATTCCGCCAAAAACGCGGCACCCAAATATTTAAAAGGGGTTTTTATATTCGGACAGAACTACACTCCTCCTTTGCAAACAAACATTTGGCCAGCTTTCCTCTCCTTCCCTGCCCTTTCCTTTCCTTTCCTTTCCTTTCCTTTTCTCTAGCTCATATTTGTTTTTTTTTCTCAGTTGTTACTTTATTCTACAACTCGCTCCCTACTACTGTATCTCTCCCAGTCTATCTATTCGATTACCAAAGAACTAGTCCTGTCTTAGACTTTCAACGTCTTTGACGCCGTTTCATGTTCAATTCAGAGGTTGCTATTTTATTTTTATCTCTTTTTTTTTTAATTTTGACTTAACGTTTGATATCGGTTATTAATTTTTTAATTAAAAGACGCATCTTTCAAGGCTGTGTCGCTTCGTATTTTTCAGGCGTTTTACTGTTGACCGTCTGAAGTGGAGGAGAGTGAAGGAAGGCTGCTTGTGAGTGATTTTCTTTTTTCTAGAAGAACTCCTTCAATTTTTTCTTTTCCTTTTTGGGTGCTTGGCTGGTGAGGAAATTCGAGGAAGAGGAACGAAAAACAATAGAAAAGTGTTCGTACTTGCCGTTTCTCGTTTTCCTTTCTTTTGGATATTCAATACTCTTCTTATTTGTCGTTTCTCAAGAATCGGTCGTTTCTCAACAATCAATCTGAGTACCATGGTAAATCTTGTTTGTTCGAATAGAAGAATACACATTCTTGCTAGAGAGATGACAACTTAGTTATCTATTGTTCGTTCATGTTTTCTTTTGCTTCGTTTCTTGTTTCTTTTTTCAGTTTCTATAATGACTTTTGAGTCTGTTTGATTTCTTATTCTTAATCACGCAGTTACATGGTTGGTTCCTAGAAGATGAGGGTTTATATTGTTTTTCTAAAGACGCAGGATAGTTTGGTCTTTAACGTTTAGTTTTGTTAGATCGAATCAGAGCCCCTAACAAATTTTTTTTTTATTTTTCTGGTTTCGTTTCGGGTTCTGTGATTTCTTTATTTAAGAGTTCAGGCGCTGTAAATTTTCGTACTATATTTCTATTGATGCTTTTCTATTGTATGTAATTGAAGTGCATCTCTAGTTTTTGAATAATATACAATTGTTAGGCTGGATGTATTAACGTTATGATACTCATTAAAAGTTAAAACAGGTGTGCCATTTCAGTGATTATTGTCTTCAATGGTCTTCTAATTTTTGTTTCTGCAATTATACTCCAGGTGTAGTGACACCCTCTTCAGGATTGAACGACACGATTTGTAATGCGCTCTCTGGTTTGAGGCAAAGATGAAAAAATTATTCTTCTTCCGATCTTCATCTAGCAACTGTAATGACAATACTGGCTCTCCACTATCTGCCGAGAAGCAAATCTACTGGGAAATGCCATCTGAGAGTGGGCTGAGCAATCAAAGTGGTAATAAGGCTGACAGCAATTTAAGGAGCTCCAGGGGCTTATTTTCAAAGTCTCGAAAGCAAATATCTGATAACCAAAGCTCCAGTGTCATTTCAGGGCTTAGAAGAAGTCGATCCATGTCATCAACAGCATTTTTCAGTGATGCACCAGAGCAAAAAAAAATTCTTTGGGCAGATGATCAAAACGGATCTCCTTCTAGCTGTTCCAATGGTGCTTCTCGGCAGCAGTATAGTGTTCATTCATCTAGGTGAGACATTTAATCGACTAAGATGGTTCATGGATTAACTCATTGTCCCATGTTGTAATTTGGAGAGAGAAAAAATTCAGTATGAATAATCTTTGTGTTAATATTTATATGATGACACTTACTGAGATTTGGCTGCTGGTTTCTGACATTCTAGGCAGGTCCTTACACCTGAGAATCAAGCAAATGTAAAGAGAACTGAAGTGACAGTTATTCAAGATCCATGTGTACCGGAGAGGCTTGGTTCTTCTGCTTCTTCTAAGTCTCATCATGATTCTTTGGCAAACTCTTCCTCTAGTAATGGCTCAGGTAAGGTTTTGGACAGATACATTGATGGAGAGCAGCTGTGCGAGGAAAGACGTAAGCCCAAAAGCAATTCTTCACACAGACAATTTGCTGGGAATGGAAATGCTGTTGGAAGACTTCCTCCACGAGTCCAGTATACAGCCCCTTCCTCACCAACAGATAGTGCCAAAGATAAAACCAGGTCTTATTCATTTAGGGATGCTAAAACTACCCGTTTTCCTTCTAGAGGTCTGGTGGAGAATGGTTTTGGTCATGAATCTCCGAGGAGTATTGCAAAGAATGTAGTTGAAAAACTCTCCCAAAGTCATGCTTTTCCCAGATCAAGTCCTAACGAGTTTGACCATGATATTCCGATCACAATTGAAGATATCTACTCTGGATCGATGAATAGATGCTTTAACTCTAAAGTAGATGAGCCTGCCCAAAAAATTTTCTCTCTGGATGAACTTTATGAAACCATTAATGACTATCATGGAGAAGAAGATTTCTCTAACTGTGGAAAACAGTATAGTTTTTGTCATGACAATGTTGGTGATGTGAACTCTGTTCAAAGTAAGGATGCTTTAGATTTGGAATTGCAGCAAAGATCAAAGGTAGCTGAGGAAAGGGTTGTATTTCTTTCTGAAGCACTTGATCAGGAAAGCTTTCTTCATGATAGTGGATTTGATGTTATGTCATTGCTTCAGACTATTAGGAAATTAAAGGCTGATAAGTTAAGCTTGGCAATTGAGGTTTCGGGACTTTTCAAGGCTTGGATTGCTGAGAGGGATTCTGCAACGGAAGAGCTTAGGTTGGGAAAAGCAGAACTAGAATCTCTCACTCGGAGACTAGAAAAGGAAAAGAGTGAGTTGCAGTCAGCATTGGAGAAGGAATTGGACAGAAGATCAAGTGACTGGTCTAAAAAGCTTGAGAAATACCAATTAGAGGAGCAGAGGCTTCGTGAAAGGGTTCGAGAGCTTGCAGAACAGAATGTCTCCCTCCAAAGGGAGGTGTCTTTGCTTAATCAGAGGGAAACAGAAAGCAAAAATGTGATAGTGTACTCAGAGCAGCAAATAAAGCATCTGACTTCAAGGATGGAGGAAGTAAGTGGGGAAAACCAAGATCTAAAACAAAAGCTCTCTGAATTCCAGGAGAAATACTCAGCAGCACAGGATGATCTATATTGTGTCAAAAGAAATTTTGAACAGAAGGACAGCGAATGCAAAGAGATTCAGAAGTCCATTACTAGATTATTAAGAACCTGTAGTGACCAAGAGAAGACAATTGTTGGGTTGAGACAAGTTTTTAGTGAGGAGTTTGAGACGAAGCAGTCACTGAAAAAGTTTGATAAGCAAGTGGCAACAATTCAAATGGAGCAAATGAGACTGACTGGGCTGGAGATGACTTTGAGGAGGGAGGTCGAATCTTCTAGGCTTGAAGTTGACTCTCTTCGAAATGAGAATATCAGTCTGTTGAATCGATTGAAGGATAATGGAAAAGAGATAGATGCTTTAACTTTCAAGTTAGATAGGGAAGTGCAGAACCGCGTAAGCTATCTGCAAAATCAAGGGCTAGGAATGCTAAATGAAAGCGCCCAACTGTGTTCCAAGTTATTGGAGTACGTCAAAGGAAAAGCTGGCCAATTTTCAGAGTCAAAGCAGGGCACTGAGTTTGCTGTCAACGGTTTAGATGGGCAGTTTCTTGTTGAATCTGACATGAAGATTCAGGGCTTAAAGCGTAGAACAGAAAGCTTGACGAGGAGTTTGCAGACAATATCTTCTTTGCTGCAGGAGAAGTCTAATATGGTTGCTTTAAAACCTCAGACACAATGGACCAGGGAGTCGAAGAAACTAGATGATCAAACTGCTGATGTAAGTTGCTCTGATATCTACCTGGTGTATTTTGGAGCAGGGATAAAATGTTAAATTAACAAGCAAATTAAAGTTAAAATTGTTTTTAACATGAATTTATTTGTTATGTTGATTTCGTGCAATTTGGAAATTGGAACACAAAGTTGTGAAAGGTTATCTTTGTTGAATAGAATACTTCTTCTAATGTTTCCTTCCATTTGGACATCAGAATGTAAGAGTTGAGCTTAAAGCCGAAAGCTTGCTTACTACTTTACTGAGAGAGAAGCTGTACTCAAAAGAAAGTGAAGTTCAGCAGTTGCATGCTGAAATGGCAGCAGCTATCAGGGGAAATGACATGCTCCGATCTGAAGTCCAAAATGCTCTGGACAACCTTTCCTTAGCCAATCACAAGTTCAAAGAGTTAGAACTTGAGGTATGAATAGCATCTCTAGTTTAATGTTAATATGATCGGAACACAGTTTATGTACCGTTCATGTTTAGGTACATTTGTGGAACTAATAATATTAATTTATGACTGCATGATATTGTGGCTTGAGGGAAGAATTATCGTTTAGTATATTTCCTTGTAAAGGCTTGATTCTGGTTGCAAAAGAACAATTCTTTGATTATGTTGACTACTTTGTGAGACTTCCTTGATGTTATGCTGCAGTAATTAATAGATGTGTTTTTAACAGGTGCTGAAGAAGGACGATAATATAAGTCAGCTTCAAAGAGATCTGCTAGAATGTAAGAAGGAACTAACAATAGTTAAGGGAATTTTACCAAAAGTTTCGCAGGAGAGAGATTTGATGTGGGAGGAAGTGAAGCAATACAATGAGAAGAACATGTTGTTGAATTCAGAAGTCAACATATTGAAGAAGAAGATAGAGGCCCTTGACGAAGATATACTTATGAAGGAAGGGCAAATTAGCATCCTTAAGGACACTCTAGGAAGCAGACCTTTTGACATCCTTGAAAGTCCTGGTTCTATACAAGAGTTTTTGCTAAAATGAGTTTCTTGAAAACTTCTCGGTTAGAGCATGTCTATAGTTTACAATCCCATACATACAATCAGAATGCGTCGTTTAGGATCCTATACTTTTTGAAAGATCTTAGTTTACTTCAACAGTAGCGGACAAGAGATGTCGAGTTCTCTACTTGTCGGCATGGTTCTTTCTGTACAAGACCGGTTTTTACAAATGTATGTAGTTTTTGGCATTTTCTGGTTACAATCTCCCATCATTTGTAAGTTCTGTCATTGGCTTCGTCCTCATTGTTAATCGACTTTCGGTTAATTGCAATTAAAAGTTTGTAAATTGAGATTTAGCCCATTGCGAGTCTTGATTCACAAGCCTCTAATCATCTGGTCCCGTGCAAGTCCCAACTAACAACGGTGATTCTTGATCAATAATTGATGTTCCGATTGTTTAATGTAGAAAGGTAAAAAGAACGTTTTGGATTTAAAGATTTGGTGAAAGGTTAACTAGTCTCCAAATGTTTGGCAATAATTTTAAGATAGTCCTTACGGTTATCATTGATACCAGTTTTGCTCCTCAATATTTTTAAAATTGAGCAATTTGTTTCAAAAATATTCACTCTTTTATTTTATCCCTTTATCAAATAAACGTGTTATCAAATAGACATACTAGATAAGGTTAGCTGCTATGTAATTAAATATTAATTTGTTATTTTAAATTAATTAATTTATTTTAATTATTTAAATTAATTAAGTTTCTAGAAAATTTTTGGCATCTTAGTTCTTCACTCTAATTGCAACTTTGTCCTCCACTCCAGATACGATATTCTCGTATCTTTCTATTTATTTTATGTTTATAGCCCATGAATGAAAAATATTTTATGTTTATAACGCTGAAAATTTTGTCTATAGAGGTGGAGACAGTGGAGGAAGGTGGTCCATTTTATGATCCCTCATGCTTCTGGTTACTAAATTAAAGGTTAGTGGTCCAACATTTTCATCTTGTGGTCCCTCGTGTATCATATTATGATTAAACTCTATCATTATGTTAAATAAGTTCTACTTTTAAGAATTTAGCAATATCTTTAGTGGATTACAAAATACCACCGTAGTTTAGAAAAGCATAAGTTAAGCATATGTACGAATTGCAAGTTCAACTCTTACTAGAAAATAAAAAAAACACACAATCAATTCTTATATTGGATATGTTTATATGAAATTATAATAAGTTGATTAGTGAGTGTTCATTGGCAAGGTATAACCCAACTTGGAGTGAATAAGTAGTAATGCGTTTGTGAACTTTAGTGAAGCTAAGATCTTATAACATAAGGTTGTTTCCTTCTTCTAGTATTAGCTAGGTGGACTTTGCTAGTTCTTAATGTTTTGAGGTGCTTTTAGATTATAATATTAGGTAGATTTTGCAGGTTTCAACATTCTATCTTGTAATGCTCCCGATTTAGAAGATAAAGAATAGTTATACTTTTGTATCTGAAGATAACTTTAGTAACAAAGTAGATATATAATCAAACAATTCATTTAGTGATGGTAATGTTGTTGCAAATTGATACTATTGGTAAGTGTTTGATCTATTGATTTATTAGGTGTTGAAGTGTAAAAATGGATAACAGATGGAAGGGTTGAAGTTGAAATGTGATTAACTGATTTATTATGTTACTTATGATCCCCTATCAATTGGATTTGGTATAGGTTCTTTAATAGGCATTGTTAGTGACTATAGATTCAAAGTTAGCCATCTCATAAGATTGAACAACTATTAGATTTATAAAAGGACATTTAACATGCTTAGAGGCACATCATATAAAGCTATCAATCTCCTAAATGGGATAAGGCTACATAGTCTTTCGAAATATTTTGTGAGAAATGTTTAGTATTTTGTAGCTTATCATAGGTGCCAGTTAGAAATACTTTGTGAGGAATGTTCAGTAACTTGGTTTTCATTAGGTAATTTGGTTTCCTTTTATAACTCACTAGTGTAGCATCTTCTTTCATATGACCTTTAAGCTGATGGAAATTTTATGTCTACTTCAATACAAACATTGGCATATCATATAGGATGCTATTTTCTTCTTCCAGAATATGTAATATAGTGTTTAACATGCTCAACACGTTGTTTTCTTTAAATATGGGTCTATATTTATATATTAATTTTTAATAGCATATTGTCTATATAGTAATTTTTTTTCAAATTTATCTACAAAGGATGACAGTAAATGAAAGAGCTAGTATGATGATATTTCATGGTGGAGATTTTATTCCAAAAGGCATACTGAAGTATATTGGTAAGCCACTATAAGTTTTTGACAATGTGGACTTGGATTATGTAAGGTTGGGAAAGGTATATGAAATGAGTACAATTTTTGGATATATAAATATTGTTGGTGCATGATATTTGTAACATCCCATTTTCAAATAAAGGGTTGAATTATAAAAACGGGTACACGAATGATTAATCGGAGAAATTAAGAAAAACACATCTTATGCTCATGCATTTGTGAATAATGATTTTTGTACATGAAAATTTACTGTACATGCATTCATGACATTTTCCCGGTATAATTGTGAATAAATGGGAATTTTGCAAAATAGGTTTTGTGTGTGTAAAAATTGAATTGGAGAGGATTAAAAGGGTTTTCTGATTTTTAGAGAATTATAGAAATTTTCTGGGAATTTTTCGGAGTCGCCAAGCCGCAGAATAAGGATTTACCGGTAGAGGAATTGACTGTCCAATGGAACTGGAAACTTAGACATATGAAATTAAGAATTTTTGAATTGAGCTATTGAAATTTTGGAGGGAAATTGGGATTGAATTGGGAAGAAAATTAAGAGAGCCAATGAGAGTGTGACATGTGGCAAGTGACACATGTCACTTGCCTACATGTCCACCTAATGAAGTCATTAATTAATAGCCACCTTTGAGTTAGTCATTCACGACACTTCTATAGGTCTTCTTCTTGTGTCTTCCTTTTTATCAAGTGATAAGTTTTGGATGAAAAGTTCTTCTCATCCGTAGCTCTCTTCTCCTTGTCTCTTCATGAGTGTGATTATTTCTCTCCCATGTTTCCTACACCTTACTTGCTCTTCTTTGGTCCTTTTAAAAGCCTAACCTTTCCTTGAACCCTCAAAATGATGAGAGTCATGCATAGTGATGATAAGTTCCTGTATGGTGTGGGAAGGAAGTAAATTTTGTGAAGTTTTGTAGACCTGAAGAATTTGAAGCCTATTTGGTAAGAGTTGTATCTTTATGCTTTCAATTGGTAGTTAAGTGCATCAATTGTGATGTTTGTTCATTTAATTGCATGAACTTGTGTTTGGTAAATATGGGTATGTTCTTTTCTTGATTGATTGATGATTAAAGAGGTAGAAGTGAATAAGTGATGAGTTAGAAGTAAAGAAATGAGATGTTATGTAGTATAGGTAAATTAAGATGTTTTGGTTGGATTGAAATTAAAGGAAGATGAGTGAGTGCGTGTGCTGTATTTTGTGGACTAATGTTTAAGGATAGGTAGTGAGTTAGTTATGGTGGATATGTGAAGTGAATTGAGTGAGAATTGGTTTAGAAATGGTACGGAAGATGTAGAATGAGAGTTAGGAACAAATCTGGAAAATTGTGTTTATATGTAATTTTAGTGTTTCTGCCATAACTTTTTACGTGGATGTGCAATTGAGGTGATTTTTAGCTTGAATGAAACTAGAAGAGTTTAGCTACATTTCATGTGAATAAAGTGAAGTCTAATTCTGGCCTTAAGAGTTCCTAATTTGGACAGGAATGTGAGCATATTTGTAAGCATGAACAGTATAATTTAGTGACATTAAGGCTGGAATTGTGATTAGAAACTTTAGGAATTAATCTGGGTTGATTTAAGAAGAATTTGCTAATTTGGTCTTCATGAAAGTTAGAGATCTTCTTGTTAGCTTTCAATCTCCATAAAGTATGAATTTTTTTGATATATGGATTGAAAGATATGACTTGTTGAAATTTGGATGTGTTTTGAGGATTTAAGTGCTTTGTTGTGTGAAATTGCCTATAAGTGTAGGTTTTGTGATTTCTGTATTATGAGGCCAATTCTGGATTGTTATGGTCTGAATTGGCATAAGAATCCTAAATGAAAGTTGTAGAGTGATGTTATAGCTTTTTAATGATATATAATATGCAATTTTTGGATGTAAAAATTGAGAGATATGAAATTATGAAGTTTGGATATGGTTTAGGGGCTAATGTAACAGGGCAGAAACTTTGATTGTGAATTTGACCTAGTTAGAGGCAAAATTTACTTTTGAGTTATTTATGAGAAGTGTAGATCATGTTCTGATATTTCCATTTCTATAAAGCATGGAATTTTTGAGTAACAGAATAGGAAGTTATAATGTTTAACATTTGGGTTATTGTTTTTGGGTATTAGTGATAGGACAGACCTCTTTGTAGTAATTTTTTACCCCTATATTGGTCGAATTTGGTAATGAGTCCTTCATGAAAATTGTAGTAATTTTTGTTAGCTTTCCATTGATACTAAGTTTGTAAATTTTGGAGGTCTTTGTAAAAAGTTATGTGATTTCGAAGAATATAGGTTTCGGAGGAGGAAGATAGTGAAGAGGAGCGGAACGATCGCAACAAACGGCAGAATCGGCAGCGTTGTGATCGTTCTGCGGAACGATCGCAACAAAAGTGATCACGACGAGCGACGTAACGTCGCGCCCTCGCGAGCCTCAGCGCTCGCGAGTGCGAGGCGCGATACGCGACCGCCAGCCTCCGCGTGAATTGCTGCCGTTTTGTGATTTTTTGTCTCTTTCCTCCTCAAATCTGACCCCTCTCCACTCTTTTGTTCATAACTTGGCCATTCGACCTCCGATTGATCTGATTCTCGAAGCTTCGGATTCCTAAGCCCTTTATCTACCTCTCCATGGGACTTAGTGAATTATTTGGTTTAATTTGGAAATTTGGGAGTGAGTTAAAGTGAGTGGTAATTTTGAAATTCTGTTTGACATTCAATTGTTTATAACTTTTGCATC
>JANZXR010000172.1:19000529-19048293 GCA_027575705.1 Erythroxylum echinodendron | reverse complement strand
CATGTGGAGTTTGTAGAAATTGCACGTAGCGCTCCCTTATCTTAGGATATGTATCGGAATGACCTACGGGCGTCTCGATGCGTACCCTAGGATAATGGGGTGTTACATTATGTCTTCGCTTCCTCTTATGTCTTCGCTTCTTCTTATGACTTCCCCTTAGACATGTGACTTCGTCTGGTTTGTCTTACATTTTGTCTTAGTCAGCTCTTGAATATCATCTTGATTTGATGATTTATGCTACTTACATTTATCTACGCACTTAACAAGCTCATCAAAACAGTTCACACACTTCTTTTATTATTATTATTTGACTTTCATCAAAATCAATAGAACAAATGAAATCTTCTTGACTTAGCAAATAAGGGTTAGAAATAAATTTTTAATTCAATTAACATTAAAAAATTATTCAATATAATTAAAAACAAGTTTCTAATTGAATCAAAATTCTTTAAATGTTAAATTAAATTTGAAATACATTTATAATTAGAGTTAGGAGCTATATTCTAAGAGCAAGGGTTCTCTATTGTGTTAGTAAAATAATCCATTTATGTATAGGTATTTGTATAAGCCAATGATCACTAAAAATTTGTTTTCTAAGGTAATTTCAATTATTTAGAAGGCACCCAGACTTCTCAATACAACAACATTAACGAGACATATCATCATTGTGATAGCACGATTATTCAATCTGCACATGATATATGGAGAAGCCTAACACAACATGTGATTGATAAGATCTCATCTTACTATATTATTTGATAGTATCTCCTTTGTTTTGGATTTATTTTGATGCTTAAATATGAAAATTAATGTTTGTTTTATTTTAGGAGATGAAAAGTGGATATTGCATTGAATAGGGACTCTATTAATGATAATCACAAATTTTGGATAAAGCGAAGAGATTGATGCAGTGGATAAGGCTGATCACTTGAAGAGTTCGAGTTTAACCAAGTAACTTCTTGTTATCCCTATCATGTAGGAGTTTGAATTTAAATTTGTTTTAGATAGACATCTTTACAAGTTATAATTAGATTAGGATTAGATCATGAAATCTTATAAAAGGAACGTTCCTCACGGTAGAAAAGCTTTTCTCTCTTTTTACGTTTTTAGCAATTCTTAGTCTTTCTTCTATTTTTTTATTGGAACGACAGCCATATGTGGCTAAACTCAATCGTCTGATGCAAGGGGATTCAATACTCTAATTGTAATTTTGTGAGGTTTTGTGTTCCAAACTTTTATTCATATTTTAATTCAAGTATTTCTTATTTTGAGTTCTCATATTTCATGAATTAATGATATTCGATTAATCTGATAATTTAATTTAATATTGATTATTCTATCGCTATCTAGGAATTTAGTGATCCGTAATTGTCATGAAAGAATGGTACAAGTAGTAAATAAGTTATTTATAAATTTTTATATTTAACTTATGATAAACAAGAAAAATAAATTGCATAGTTGTAGTTATCTCGATTATTTAATTTAGGGTTTAGTCTTTTTTACGGAGCTTATTTCTATCATTTATTTGATATAGAATGCTATCACACATAGTCAACAGATGATAAGTCCAGGTTTGAACTAATTAATTTAAGAAAATTTGAGACTTATTATAGCTATCCTAATATATTTCAGACTAATTGCTTGAATCGTGAAAATATTCTTTTTAGACCAATGATCAATGTTACAATTAAGTAAGATCTTTCCCTTGAATCAGAATTTGGTAATCTTGACTTTCTTAATTTTAAATTCAATTGATTTAATTTGTTTTTGTCTTAATTTTAATTAACCAATTATTTAATCAAAAACCCTCCATTTATTTTTATTGCTTGAAATTATGAAACTATTGTTTAGTTCTCTAATGATTCGACCTAGTTCCATAACTACTACAAAAGTTTGGAGAATCAGAATTATTTTGGGGACTTTGACAACCCGACCAGTGATTACAGTTAGTAATTTAATGCAAGAATTGTGTTTCAATAGTTGTTTGGCTTACACACAAGTTGACGTTAAGTATCTAACTTTACTTTCAACATTGCCACAACCTGAAGGTGAACTGTTGAGAATACTTTGGTAGCAAAATAAAATTGCTAAACAAATGTGTAGTGATTATATTATTTCTAATTAATTTATGTTTCTTTTTATACATAATAGTACTATTGTGTTTTCAAGAATTATAATAAGATGGACATCTTTTATTGATTAGAATGACTTAATATAATATTCTAATTTATATAATTTTATTATAAACAATTAATGTGTAATTTTTTATTTTATTTAATTTGCATATATTTTAATTTTAGCTATAATGATAATTAATTAATTTAAAAATATATTATATTATATTAAAATTATTAACATAAGAGTATAATTACAAAAAAATAGGAACAGGATGATAAAACCAAACATATTTTTATTTTTAGTTTGTTATTACAAATCTCAACTAAACAAGTTTTTGTTTTCATTTTTATATTATAAATTTCAACCAAACATGTTTTTGTTTTTCAATCAAAAATAAAAATAAAAAACCATTTACAACAAGCAAAAGTGGGACCAAGCGGCGCCCAGGTAAAATGTTCTCTTGACAAAACATTTTTCCACCCCTAGTTTCTATGCCTTTTCTTTATTGGAAAATTTGCATGTAGAATTGGACCACTTGATAAAGAGCACTTTGAAATAATCTTGGCTTATGGTTCTAAATAAAGCTTCTGGATTTGCATGTACTTACTTATAGCTTGTATAAAATGCGGAACAACTCTTCATGACACAGGTTTTCATATTCTAAATATTAATTGCTTAGCACGCTCTTGAAGGTCATTAACTTGCTTTCAAATTCCTATATTTAAATCAGTTGAACCAGTAAACGTACCCAAAAAGAAAAACCAACAATCCAAATATCATAATTATATGAAAAATATGTTCTAACCGATAAGATGGATCAGTATACAGCATTTGCACCAAAATGATTTAGAAATAAAATAGATATTATCTCTTTAAACAAACACCCACTTGAGGAGACATATAATAAAACTCTCCCTTCTGTCAACTAATTTAAACATGGACGTGACAACCACTTAAGTTTATGTTTTATTTTATTTTATCAAATTTTTGTTGCTGCATATAATCAATTTTATCCTAAATAAATTTTCGATAGATCCTAACAAGTGGTATCAGAGCCAATTAAATTTATTTGGGATTAGTTATGGCTATGACAAAATTTGACATAGAAAAGAATGATTGTAATGACATTTTTACTTTGAGGTAAATCAAGATGCTTGCAATCCTGATCACATAATGGGTTACAAAAAGCCCTATTAGGGAAGAACAAGAAGCTAGCAATGATGACTGAAGAGTAAAAGCAGGAGGCAGATGAAAAGGCCCTGGTAGCCATTCATTTATGTTTGTCAAATGAGGTTCAGTATGAGTTTATTATTGAAAAGACCACGAAATATTTGTGGTGCAATCTTGAGTCATTATACATGACGAAAACCTTTAGTACGAAGTTGGTGACAAGACAATGTTTGCACATAATTAATATGACTACAGGTACACTTTTAAAATCACATATTGATGAATTTCTTTCTATTATGATGGATCAGGAAAATATGGATATCAAGTATGATGAAGAAGATAAAGCTCTTATGCTGTTGCATTCACTACCTCCGTCATATAAGCACTTTAAAGATACTATAATTTTCAGTAGGCCTACACTTACTTTTGAGGAAGTTAAGTTAGCATTACTTTCAAAAGAGCTTATGGATAAAGAACTTGCATCAAGTAATGATGGTCCTCTTAAAAGCTTGATCAAGAGGGAGGTCTACTAATAGGGATTCTACTAATAACAAACCCAAATCTAGATGTAAATGCAAGCATAGGAATATGACTTGCAATTATTGCAAAAAAAAAGGCACATTAAATCTAAATGTTTCAAGTTACAGAACAGGCAACAAAATAAAGGCAAAGATCGGAAAAAGAACGATGACAAGTCTGCTGAAGCCAGTGTTGTAGAGGAAGAATTTGATTACGATGTTCTCTCTATAATATGGGATAACTACAAATATATGCAAAAGTGGATTTAACATTCTTCTTGCACTTTTCATATATGCTATAATAAGGATAGGTTTTCTACCTATGAACTAATGTACAATGGAGTTGTCTAATGGCTGATGATTACCCCCATGAGATTGCTGGAATTGGCACAGCTAAAATTAGAATGCATGATGATGTAGTGAGAATGTTGATTAAAGTGCCACATGTTCCCGACTTAAAGAAGAATCTTATTTCTTTGAGTGTACTAGATGCTTCTGGTCATGAATTTACTGATGGAAATGGGGTTTTAAAAGTTTTAAAAGGCGTTCTTATTATGATGAAAGGTTTAAAGCAAAATGGCAGATTATATGTGTTGTAAGGATCTGTTGTTACAGATACAACTACTGTCTCTTCATCTCCTACATCAAATTCTAATGTCAATAAATTATGGCATATGAGGCTAGGACAGATAAGTCAGAAAGGTTTAGATGTTTTGAGTAAGATGGTCTTTTATGTGGCTCAAGTACATAAAAGTTAGAATTTGTGAGCAATATATTTTTGGTAAATAGAAAAGAGTTAGCTTCAACTGCAGTATACAAAACTAAAGATATTTTGAATTATATTCATTCAGACCTTTGGGGACCTGCTCATGTTCCTTCAAAAGGTGATGCTCAGTATATGCTTACCTTCATTGATGACTACTCCATAAAGGTTTGGGTATATTTTGTCAAACACAAGAATGGTATATTTAACACCTTTAAACAGTGGAAGGCTTTAGTAAAAAAAAGCAAACAGGAAAAACAAGTAAGTGTCTTCGCCCTAATATGGGTTGGAGTTTTATGATAGTTAATTTAATAAGTTCTGCAAAGATGAAGGTATTATCAGACACTTTACTATGGGATTCCACAACAGAATGGTGTAGCCGAGCGTATATACAAAACTCTGTTAGATAAAGTCTACTATATGTTATCCAATTCAGGCCTATCTAAAGATTTCTGGGCAGAGGCAATTTCTACAACTTGCTACTTGTTTAATCGTTCTTCATCTACAACCACTGATTGCAAGACTCTAGAAGAATTATGGTCTAGTAAGCATGTTGATTATTTTGATTTAAAGATATTTAGTTGTCTAGTTTATGTTCATGTTAATTGACCTGCGTATTGTAACATTAGTCAAAATAAAATAACTAGACTACTATTATAGCAGTGGTGAGTCTAGGTTGATCCCACAGGGAGTGTTCGATTAGCATATGAAATGAAATTAATTGGTGTTTAGGAAAAATGAGAGGGTTTGGATTTTGGAATAAGAAAATAAAATGAAAATAACTAATAAAAAAATTAAAGAAAACATGCGAAAATGATAAAAGTGAAGAATTCGATAGAAATCTGGTTCTTTAATTTAATCTCGGTCTACACCTTAATTAAGCATAATTCATTGATTTGTTGTTCTTTTATCTTTCTTAGCAATTATTGGTCTAGATTAACAATAAGCTTGGTTAATCCCAATTTTTCCTTATATCCTAGTTAATGACGAAGTGCTCATTAATTAACCCTAGCTATCGGGAAACTTAGAATAAGCTCTCTAAGTTTATCTGGACAACCGCATTACGAATCAGAAAAATAGACCAATCTAGGTAATAATCACACAAACTCATATTATTTAACCTATGTTATGTTATCTCTAAAGATTCGAAACCATTAGTTGCTACATATGAATCGGGAATGCAACGATTACATATTGCAGTCGATTCTAGCAATGAGTTTTCATGAAAAACGATTTAATAGAGTATTAACATCATCATAATTCAAATACCCAATCAATTCACACAAAATAACATAATCAATTTCTAATGAGATAAAGAAACAACAAAACAATAAAAAATACTCAATCCGGGTTGTCAGCTTTAATATCACCTCCGAACCGGCATCGCGATGTTACCCCTCCATAAATCTTTCCCAAAAAAATTATTTCAACTTCCATTGATAACCCTACCGAAGACCCCTCTATCTATTTGATAACCCTACCGAAGACCTCTCTATCTCTTTACTGCAAACCTCTCTTCCTTTCACTATTCACCGCATTATTATATCATGTGACAAATAAAGATAAATGTCCACCTTTACTCTTCACTTCCACTCTTCTACTGCCTCCTTCTCTTCACTGTAGCTGATGGGATAATTTAATTTCGTAGTTTATGGTCCAAACATATTGTAGCTCTTTATTTAAACTTCGCAAATTTGTTAAACGCTAGCATTTAATGCTAGCTTTCAACGCTAGTTGTGGTGTCTACAACGCTAGCGTTTAACGCCAAGTGTTAAACACAATCTTCATTTTGCTTTGTTCTTTGCATTGTGTCTTTTTAATCTTGCGTTGTTTTGTTCATCTGCTGCTCGTTAATGTGCTTTCGTTTCACTCTTTACTTGCTATTGATATTTTTCTTCATTTTTCCAGCAAGCATTCTTCTTCTTCTTTGTATTTTGATTTTTTTCTTCTTATCTTTTAATTTTCTTCTCCTTGCTCCATTAAGATAAGTGAAAATTAATTTTTTAAAAATGGCCCAAATATATTGTTTTTGACTCATTTTAATTTCTTTGCTTTCAAATTATACGTAAAATCATATATGAATTAAAGTGAGTATCTTAAGCATTTTCATGTCAATAATCGCTAAGTGTAAATGATTAAATGTATCAACAATAAGCACATATCATTAATGATGGTAAATTGAAGTTTAGATCTAAAAAGGGCATTTTTATTGGTTATCCTCTTCGTGTAAAGGGATATAAAGTCTAGTATTCTGATCCTAAAACACTTAAAACTGTAATCAATAGGGATATAATATTTGATGAGTCTGCTATGCTTCACATAAGAAAGGAGCTTCCTATTTCTTCTAACATAGGCATGAAGAATCCAGTTAAGCTTACAGAAGTTGAGGTGGAGAGATTACATTCAAAGGATGATGTTTTATAGCAAGACCTAGTCTAGTTAACTACTTCTATTGAAGCAAAAGAATTACCACAAGAGGAGTATTTCATCGCTAAAAATAGGGCAAGGAAAGAAAGAAATACCCCAAAGATTAGTTGATATAGATTATGTTGCATATGCATTAGCTGTGGCACAAGAAATTGATGATATTGGTGAACCATCCACATATTCAAAAGCAATTTCTTGTGATGATTCAACTAAGTGTTTAGTGGCTATGTAAGAAGAGGTCGAGTCTCTCCATAAAAATAGATACTAGGAATTGGAGAAACCCCTAAAGACAAGAAGATTGTTGGTTGCAAATTGATATTTAAAAAGAAAGACGGCATTCCAGGTGTTGAAAATGCTAGATACAGGGCATGGTTAATTGCAAAGGGCTATAATCAGGTTTATGGAATTGAATTTAATGGTATTTTCTCACCTTTTGTTAA
Source organism: Erythroxylum echinodendron (assembly GCA_027575705.1). Classification (NCBI taxonomy): domain Eukaryota; kingdom Viridiplantae; phylum Streptophyta; class Magnoliopsida; order Malpighiales; family Erythroxylaceae; genus Erythroxylum; species Erythroxylum echinodendron. Next base: position 19,040,857 of record JANZXR010000172.1, on the reverse strand, counting down.
ACATATCTCTATTGGTGTCTTGCTTGCTTTAGTTGTCATGTATGACTTAGAGCTAGAACAATTGGATGTCAAAACTACCTTCTTAAATGGTAAACTTGAGGAGAAATTTTATATGTCACAACTTGAAGGTTTTTGAAGGTAAAGAAGACCATGTTTACTTGTTAAAGAAATCATTTTATGGTTTGAAGCTATCTCTTAGATAGTGGTATAAGTGGTTTGATTCCTTTAAGATTGAGTTTGGCTAATATGAGATGAAATGGTTAATATGAGATGAAAGAATTGGGAGCTACTAATAAAATTTTGGGGATGGAAATTTATAGAAACAGAACTAAATGTAAACTTTATCTAACTTAAAAGAGTTTTATTAAGAAGGCTCCAAATCGATTTGGCATGAAAAATGTCAAACCTGAAAGTACCCCACTTGCTGCTCATTTTAGACTCTTTACTAGTTTATCACCACAATCTAAAAAGGATATTAAATACATGTCACATGTTCCTTATTCTGGTGCAGTTAGTATTATTATGTATGCCATGGTTTGTACTCATCCTGACATTTCACATGTAGTTAGTATTGCTAGTAGATATATGTCTAATCCTGGTAAAGAGAATTAGCAAATAGTAAAATGGATTTAAAGATATTTACGTGGCACTACTAATTGTTGTTTGGAGTTTGGAAGGAGTAAGGATAGTGTGAATGGTTATGTTGATTTAGATTTTTCAGGTGATCTTGATAAAAGGAGATCCATTACTGGTTATGTGTTTACTCTTAGTTGAAGTGTCATCACTTAGAAAGCTACTTTGCAGTCTATAGTTGCATTATCTACTACAAAATTAGAGTATATGATAGTAACTGAGGCTATAAAGGAAACTATTTGGATAAGAGGTTTAGTTGGTGAGCTTAATTCAAATCGTCAGGTGATTGTCATCCATTGTGATGATCAAAGTGTTATTCATTTGACAAAAGATCAAATGTCTCATGAAAGGACAAATCATATTTATTTTAGGTACCATTTTGTTCATGAAATTACCTCAATGAAATATTATTGTGCAGAAGATTGGTACTGCAGTTAATTCAGCTTATATGATGACTAAATCTCTTTCTATAAGTAAGTTCAAGCATTGCTTGGATTTGGCTGGAATTTGTCATATTTGAAGCAATCCCTTAAGGGCTTATTGGAAAAAGTGAAAAAAAAAATCTACTAATTTTCTTTGGCACAATGTCTAAAGAATAAAGTAAAGAGAGAGGCTATGAGGAATGTTCCAGATTCTAGTATAATCGATAGATTGATATATGTTCAGATGTGTACTAGATCACACATTGCATTTACTGTTATACTACTGGATTTCTATCTAGCTAGCCCAGGGATAAACCAATGGAATGTAATCAAATAAGTGTTGAGACATTTAAAGGGAACTAAGGATTATATGTTGATATATAGAAAATTCAACAGTCTAACCTTATAGAGAATCCAGATTCAAATTTTAACTATATGTCTAGAAAATAAGAAGTCCATATCAGTATAAAGCTTTAATTTTGCAGGTGGTTTAATGTCGTATAAGAGTGTCAAGTAGACATAGTTGATTTCTTTAACCATGCATATAAAGTGTATGCTATAGGGCTGCTTTACAGGCAGTTTGGCTCAAAATTTTGATTTCTGAGTTATCTATGATAAATTCAATAGCTAGACTCATTTGGTTGCATTGTGATAATCTCGTTGTTGTGTTGTTTAAAAACAACAATAAGAATATCATTGGGTCTTAGCATTTGGAGGTAAAATATTTGACCATAAAGAAGTTGATATAGAAAAGGTGACATTGAAGTGGAGCATTTAAAGACTAAGAAAATGTTAGTTGATCCATTAACTAAAGGACTTCACCCACTTGTGGTTGAAATACATGTATACAGTATGGTGTATTAAAGTTCTTAGACACTGTTAGTTAGGGATCGTAATGTTTGCTCCTTTTAAGATTATACAATTGATGACTATGATACTATGGTGGTTCATCAATAAAGATGATCGTCAATTATCCTCAGTGCTACATATTATCGTACATAGTTATAATTTGTGTCAATAATAAGTATATTATAGGTCATTGGGCATGTATACAGCTTGACCTTAAGCCTATGTCATTAGAATGCATACAGTTTAATATGTATATAGATTTTGATATGACATAGGGGGCATATAAATGTTCAATCCTATAAAGGTTCTCTGATGCAACTCAACATTTGGTTAGAGAACATAAAAGTTTTCTCTAATGCAGTTTTGCATTCTGTGAGAGAAAACAAGATTTCTCTGAAGCAGTTTAGTATAAAGTTTAGATAAATCGAGACCTACAAATAGAAAGATGATACATATCAGATCATACAGGTATAATCTAACTTTGTCACACTTCATTTTCTCATTCATGTTAGTGAGGTATTAGATATTCATGATTATATTGGACTTGTGTCACACATGACACATGTGTTTGATATCTTTCAGTATCGAAAGCCTTGTGAGACAAAATGATGGACTTTTGTTACCTTTGGATCAAATATTTTTTTTAAACTTGATTGATCAATACAATACTATGACTCAATCAAATTTTAAAATAGTTTTTAATTTTGAGTCAATAACGCAATTAATTATTGTACAAGGGGGAGAATGTTAGAAATATTCTTATTTAGTGGACAACAATTAATTGTAATTTTTGATTTTTCAATAACTTATTAGATAAGTTATGTAATTTGATCCAGATAAACATAATAACGTAGCCCAATAAATGATCTAGATTAATGGGCCAAAGTTTAAGAGGAAAATGAACCCCAATTAATATAGACCAGACCCATATTGAGCCTATGATGGGAAAGCCCAATATGGATGCTATACAAAGAAGATTAAGGTCTCCTTTAGCTGCTGCAGCAAATCATAAACGTAAGGATACTCTGACCCATTTAGAGGTTCACGTATATAAAAAGCTATAGAAAGACTTTAACGCATTGCGGTAAGCAAATCCAATGAATATGTCAGTAGATTCACGTTTGATTCAGGCTCAGAAAACTCGTTTGAAATTATGGAACTGAAATCAGGTATTTTTCACATTTCTTCTTTTATTTGTCTTTCACGTATGATACGGGACACGTACTAAGGCTTAAGATACGTGTTACCTGTTAAATTGTCGACAATTGTGGCTCATCCCATAACTACAAATCCTACATTGAGAAATTATAGATTTGTGGGTGGTTTTCTTACTTATAAAACAACCCCTTTTTAGTTTCTCAATATCCCAAAAATTGCTTATTTTTCCTTAAGGAAAAAATTTCTCCCTCCTTTATTAATATTTTATTTGTATTATTTCCTGAAAATATTGTAATATTTTTAGTAGTGTTCGAAGAAGTAGGAATAATTGGTTGAACCTTGTTAAATTCTGGTGTTTTGATAGCACGTTGTAACGCTAATTAAAATAAAATAACTAGACTACTACTATAGCAGTGGTAAGTCTAGGTCGATCCCATAAAGAGTGTGTGTAAAGTTGTTGAAATAACATTAATTGGTGTTTAGGTTTAGGGGGTTTTGGATTTTGAGATAAGAAAATAAAATAAAACTAACCTAATGAAAAAAATTATAAAAAACATGCGAAAAATGATAAAAGTAGGGAATTCGATAAAGACCTGGTTCTTTAGTTTAATCGCGGCCTACACACTAATTTAACATATTTCGTTGATTTGTTGTTGTCATACCTCTCCTAGCAACTATTAATCATGGGTTAATAATTAACCATAATTTTTCCTTAAGTAGTATTTAATCAAGATACAATCGTTAATTAAACTTAACTACCGAATAACCTAGAATATGATCTCTAGATTTAATTAGGCAGTAGCATTACGAATTAGAAAAACTAATTAATCAAGGTAACAATCAAATATGATGTGTCATTTAACCTGGGTCATATTATCACTAATGATTGCAAATAATTAGTTGCTACACATGAATTTCAACATAACAATTACGGATTATATCTAAATTTTAGCAATGAGTTTGTAAATAAACGATTTAATGAATGCATTAAAATCATCTTTTCAAAATACCCAATGGGTTCATACACAAATGACCGAACAATAATGAAAATCCGATTATCCATATATACCCCAAATCCATATGCCTAGGATAACACAATCAATTTAATAGGAGAGAAAGAAACAATAAAAATATGAAATATATTTAACTCGAGTAGTTGGCATTGATGTCTCCTCTAAACTGACGTCGGGAACTTAGCCTTCTATAGATCTCTCCAAATAAGATGCTTTAGCCTAGCTCAAATATCCCTAGACGAAACCCACTTTGTTCTTTCTTCACTGCGCCTCCCTTCGCTATTCACTACTCTCTACTAGTTACTGTTCACTTATTTGACAAATTAACATTGTGGTCCATATCTACTGTTCATGCCTCACTTAAAAACCTCCCTGATGTCTTCCTTGAATGCAATCCTTATCAGTGTTATTGTCTACATTACGCAGATGTCGTCTCCTGCTTCATGTTGCGCTATTTTTCTCCTAACTACTCCTTGCTTCTACACTGCATTTCATCTCCTGACTTGTCCTCCTGCACTGTGTTTTCTTCATCTTGCAATACTGTTTTTGTCTCTTTTTCCAGTTGTCCATCTTCATTCATTGTTCTTTGTTTTTTCTCTTCTTTTAATTTTCTTCTTGCCTTTTAATTTTCTTCTTGTTGCTCTATGAAGACAAGTGAAAATTAATCTTTGAAAATGGCCAAAATATAGAGCTTTTGAATAACCTTAACTTCTTCTCTTCTGAATTGTGCCTAAAATCACATATGAGTCAAAGTGAGTATCTTAAACAATTTCATATCCTTAATCGCTAAGTGTTATGAAATAATTAAATAATCAATTAAGCACCTATCAATTTTTCCCACACTTAGCTTTTGACCGTCCTTAGGCAAAACATTAACATTAAACTCAAAAACCAAAAAACAACATTTACTCATTTTCCATATTTTCCAAGAATATATAATCATAACAAAGATGAATGACTTTCAAAAATCATAGCAATAAGTCAATGTTCCATGCTTTTATTAATGATCAATCGACATTCATCATCTTCGAAAACTGAGCAATCTAATAGTAAACTCGAAAAATGTGTTTAACTAAAATATATCCATAGGTACACTCAACACCATTCATTATCATGTCATTCCACAGCTTTGCACATCATTTCATTCCTCCACCACTAATGTTCACGTGCAAAATCATAAATCAAAGTACTTTTTAAGGTTGTAATGTTGGCAAAGATGAGGTCAGATGTTTTGGGTCAAGTAGCATGAAAGTCATTAAAGCTAGTGAAACAAATGCAATACTCAATATAACATCAAGTGCACAAGTTCACACTTATACATAACTGGGTACCGTTAGCTATGACAAATGCAACACTTATATTTTACAACTCATTTCAGTTCTCACACACAAACACTGTGAAGCATATACCAATTCAAAGGAATCATTCATACAATTTATGCCAACAATACATTGAAACCATAAGAGTGAACCTTTCAAGCCAATATCTACCTCATATTTAACATACTTAAATAACAAACTCATTACAACTCTAGGAAGATGCATTAATTATGATTAACTTTGCAAACTCATATGCACTTCCTCCTTGATAAATTTATTTTTTTAATCATTCTTTTTCTTTTTCTTTTTCTTTCTTTCTTTCATTTTCATTTTCATTTTCTTTTCTTTTCTCATTTTGTTTTTTCTTTTTCTTTTCTCTTTTCTTTCTTTCTTTTCCTTATAAAAATTAAAATAAAGTACACCAACGTAGAAATTTCAATGATAAGACATAACAAAACATCCTAACATTAACCAACCCATAAATATGTACACCCCCACACTTACACTTTTGTACATCCATAAACTCACCAATCACAAATGTTCCACTAGCTTATGACTTGGGTAGGACATTTGGTTAAGTATAAAGCATGTAATATGGTTGATACAAAAAGAAAGACTAATAAGGCTCAAAGGGGGCTTATCAAAAAGGAAAATCATATAATGGGTAGGCTATTTGGCTAATATACTTAGGAAAAGCAAACAATGCCTAATCATATCCATGTTAATGCATGTGATACAAATATAGTATCGAATAGAAATTCAAGGCAAAACCAGGAAGTACATGTCATGAAGGTCACATATTATCAAAAGACAATGAGATTGATATGAATGTGTCATTCAAATAAAGCTCAAAATCTCATAGGCTTTGTCTAACATTAGTCACCACTCTTCTAAAAATAATGCATATCGACCAATCACAAGAGTAAAAGTACATGCTAAAGTTGCTATCAAATTCTCTAGTCAACTCATTCTCTAATCATGACTATATAGTCCTAGAAGCAATAGAAAATGAGAAAATGTTTGTTTCATTTGTTTTATACTTTCTCTCATTTTGATTGAAAACTTAAAACAAGTAAAAAAACAAATTCAAAAACACTCATGCATATAAAAAGTAATGTGGAAATGTAAAGAAAAGAAATTTACTTCCCTTAGGTTGCCTCCTAAAAAGCGTCTTTGTTTAAGGTGCTGGCTCGACTCCATATTTCCTCCTCACGTGACGAAATTGTGATCTTCAGGTGTCACATATGGCTCCTCCACGTGAGGTTCTTCAGGATAGGGTTTCAATTGATGATCCATCATATTCAGCATCTTCCCTATCCTTTGAATTTCAATCTTGACTAAGTCCATGCACTCTGGAAAGATCTCAAATGTCTCTTTGCCTTTTTATTCCTCATTTAGTTCCTCTAATCTGCTATGTAAAGGTGAAGAGTCATTCTTAATAATAAAATAGAACTCAGTAATTACCTCTGAGCTAAAAGATATGTCTTTTTATGCTTCGAGCTCCTCCTCTACTTCTTCTACATAAGCAACTCTTTAAGTAATTCTCTCAAACTTCTCAAGCTCCTTATCACTTTGTAAAGTTTTTCCACAAACTTCCATTGGGTATACTTCGGGTTGATACGACTAATTCTTTTCGCTTTACAGTTTCATATGGGTGATATTTCCCTATCGAGGCAATGCATTTGGCTAGAATTGTAGAGTATCCTATTGGATTTGTTGTACACCTTGCTGAAACAACTACTGCATATTTTATTGGAACTGTTACATATTCTTTTGTATTTGAAGATTGTTAGTAGTCATAATATTAAGCAATTCTTTTAGAGATGTACCTGAGTTGTGTTGACTCTCCAAATCTTGGCAACTAGACCAAGATTGCCTTTTATCCTGCTGGAATTGTTAGATACTATGTTGGGTCTGCTGTATACTCTCTTTCAGTTACTGCATACCTTGTTGAAATTGAAGATTGTTAGCATTAAAAGTCTTAATATAGTAGTCCATAGATATACCTAAATCATGATAAGAAACTTCTGGTCTATATAGGAATTGTTGTGCATCCTGCAACCTATCATGGAAGTAACTTTGATGATTATCCCATCCATAACTAAAGTTAAGATGATCAGCCCAACATTGTTTATAGGATTGAGAGCAAGCGTTAAAGAAAAAAATTACTTCCAACCATGAATTTTTTAAAATATTAATTACAAAAATGAAACAGAAAAAATGAAAGGATCACGAAATAATTGAAAAGAAACCAATTACAAAAAAAAAAGACGAAACACCAATTAAAGTCATAACGCTAGTTAAAATAAAATAGCTAGACTACCACTATAGCTGTGGTGAGTCTAGGTCCATTCTATAGAGATTGTGTATAAAGTTGTTAAAATGAAATTAATCGGTGTTTGGGTTTAGGGGGTTTTAGATTTTGAGATAAGAAAATAACATAAAACTAACCTAATGAAAATAAATTACAAAAAACATTTGAAAAATGATAAAAGTGGGGAATTTGGTAGGGACTCAGTTCTTTGGTTCAATCTCAGCCTACACCTAATTAAATATATTTCATTGATTTGTTGTTCTCAAACCTCTCTTATCAACTATCAATCGTGGGTTAATAATTAGCCCAAGTTTTCCTTTAAGTAGTGTTTAATCAAGATACGGTCGTTAATTAAACCTAACCACCAAATAACCTAGGATACGATCTTTAGATTTAATTAGGCAGTAGTGTTACGGATTACGAAAACCAATTAATCAAGGCAACAACTACATATGATGTATCATTTAACCTAGGTCATCTTATTCCTTATGATTACGAATCAGTAGTTGCTACATAAAAATTTCAACATAAGAATTGCTGATTATATCAAAATTCTAGCAAAGGGTTTGCAAATAAACGATTCAATGAACACATTAATATCATCTTTTCACAATACCCAATGAGTTTATACACAAATAACCGAACAATAATGAAAATTTGATTATCGATGCACAACCAAAATCTATATGCCTAGGATAACACAATCAATTCAATAAGAGAGAAAGAAACAACAAAAATATGAAATACACTTAACCCTGGTCGCTGGGGTCAATATCACCTCTAAATCAGAATCGGGAACTTAGCCTTCTATGGATCTCTCTAAACAAGATGCTTAAGCCCCACTTAAATATCCCTAACCGAAACCCCTTGGTTCTTTCTTTAGTGTACCTCCCTTCTCTGTTCACTACTCTCTACCAGTTATTGTTCACTGATTTGACAAATTAACATTATGGTTTACGTATACTATTTATGTCTCACTTAAAACCCTCCCTACTGTCTTCCTTGAACATAATCCTTATCTGCGTTAAACACAGATGTCATCTATATTGTTGTCTGTGTTTATGCGGGACGTCTACATAACTGCGTCACCAGGACGTCATTTCCTACTTTATACTACGCCGTTTTGCTCCTAGTTACTCCTTGCTTTTACATTATGTTTCATCTCCTGCTTTGTCTTCTTGCATGCGTTTTCTTGATCTTGCAAAATCATTTTTGTCTCTTTTCTAATTGTCCATCTTCATTCACCGTTCTTTGCATTTTTTTCTTATTTTAATTTTCTTCTTGTCTTTTAATTTTCTTCTTATTGCTTAATGAAGACAAGTGAAAATTAATCTTCAAAAAATGGCCAAAATAGAAAGCTTTCGACTCACTTTAACTTCTTCGCTTCCGAATTGTGCATAAAATCACATATAAGTCAAAGTGGGTATCTTAAGCAATTTCATGTCCTTAATCGCTAAGTTTAAATAATTAAATAATCAATTAAGCACCTATTATGTTTTTTATTTGTCTATTTTATAACTATTGTTGAGTATAATTGTAGTGAATTATTATGCTATTAAATTACATATCTAGGAAATTCTATCTAGGAAGTTGAGTTTTAAGTACGATCGTTTGTGACCCCCTCTAGTCTTCCCTGGAATTTACCTTGTGTGATTTTTTTAGTATAATGGTTCACACTCTATTCACCTAAGCAATAGTGCTTTAGGTGAATTTGTTATTATTGATGGAAATTAACCTGAGTTTCATAACAATTGGTATTAAAGCCAAGGTTTTTTCTTAAGATGCTTTATGGCTACAGTGTGGTCTAATTTTTCACACCAGAAAAGATTTTTCATTGGGTTATTAGCATTCCACATTAACAACTATTGGATAAAAATTGTAGCAGAGATGGCAGAAATTAAAAATACGACCTCACCAATAGCTTCTTCCTCGTATATTCTAGTAAGGACTGTTGTGACAAATGCAAGATTTGTAGTAGAGATTATTGATGGCATGGGTCATTTCAGCATGTAGCAAAGTGAGGTTCAAGATGCAATTTTTCAACAAGGTCTTAACATTGCCATTAAAGAAAAGAAACCAGATGATGTTGAAGAGAAAGATTGGAAGATTATAAATCATTTGGCATGTGGTACAATTCGATCGTGTCTTTCCAAGGAGCAAAAGTATTATTTCTTAAAAGAAACTTCTGTACCATGAATGGGATTAGTTTAATTTGCTTGAGGAATCATGATAGAACAACCAGGACTCTGACAGATTTCAGATATATGCCAAGTTTGATAAAGAATCTCATTTTTATGGGAGTACTAGAATCAAAGGACTACACTCTAAATGCATCAAGGTTGTGGCATGGACGCTTGGGACATGCAGGTGAAAAATCATTGAAGATATTAGTAAACCAAAGATTATTGAAAGGAGTTCGAGCCTAGAAATTAGACTTTTGTGAGCATTATGTCAAAGGGAAACCGATAAGAGTGAAATTCAATATACAATTCATGATGGGAAGGGTATTTTGGATTATGTTCACTCAGATACATGGGGACTTTCCAAAATAGCTTCTTTGGGAGGAAAACACTAGTATGTGACCTTTCTTGATGATTTTTCTCAGAGAGTATGGGTGTATACTATGAAGACTAAGGATTAATTGTTGGGAGTTTTCCTCAAATGGAAGAAGATAATGGAAACTCAAATAGGCAGAAGGATCAAGCGTCTCCATACAGATAATGGTGGGGAGTACATAAGTGATCCATTTTTAAAAGTCTGCAAAACACCACAATAAAATGGGGTGGCATAATGTATAAACCGAACATTGCTGGAGAAAGTTCGGTGTATGATGTCCAATGTTGGGTTGAGCAGAGAATTTTGGGCTGAGGCTGTTACATATGTATGTCATCTCATCAATCACCTTAAATCAACTGCTATTGGAGTAAAACACCTTTAGAAAAATGGTTTGAAAAACCTGCTACAGATTATAATTCCTTATATATGTTTGGTTCCACCACATACTATCATGTTAAAGAGTCGAAGTTGGATCCATGTGCAAAGAAAGCAATTTTCATAGGGATCACCTTTGATGTGAAAGGATATCGTCTTTGGTACCTAGAGTCAAAGAAAATAATCTTTAGCAGGGATGTTACTTTTGATGAATCTACTGTGTTAAGAAAGGTGACAACTGAAAATATTGAGCAGACGGATGTTACTCTCAAACAGGTGGACCTTAAAAGAAGAATTGTTACCCTAGTAAATGATGACGCATATGCAAAAACTCCTGTGGTAAAAGAGGAGCTAGATGAACAAAAGGTTCCAACCTAAGAATCTCGACAGCAACAATTACCAATTGCATTAAGAAAGCCAAAAAGGAGCATTTAATCACCTGCTCCTTATGTTAATATGGAGGCTTATGCATCTCCAATTGACATTAATGACATTCTTACCACTTATAAGGAAGCAGTCTGAAGTTCAGAAGAAGATAAGTGGAGGATAGCCATGAATAAAGAAATGCATTCTCTTTATAAGAATCAGATGTGGAAGTTAGTTAGTCTCCTAAAGGAAAATAAGGCAATTGGATGCAAATGGGTATATGCAAAGAAAGACGGATTTCTTGAGAAGAATAATATTCGTTACAAAGCAAGACTGGTGGTCAAAGGTTTGCTCAGACAAAGGGAATTGATTATAATGAAGTTTTTTCTCCAGTTGTAAAACATTCCTCTATTCGAATTTTGTTGGCTTTGGTGGCACAATTTGATATGGAACTAGCTCAATTGGATGTAAAAACTGCGTTTTTACATGGAGACTTAAAAGAGGAAATCTATATAACTTAGCCCAAAGGTATTAAAGTTGTTGGAAAAGAGAATATGGTGTGCAAACTTGAAACATCATTGTATGGATTGAAGCAATCTCCGAGATAGTGGTACAAACGATTTGATAAGTTTATGATGGGACAAAAGTACACAAGAAGTAAACACGATCACTGTGTTTATTTTCATAAGCTATAACATGGATCCTACATCTATCGTCTCCTGTATGTTGACGATATGCTAATAGTTTCAAAGTATCTAAGAGAAATTGAGAGACCAAAGATTCAGTTAAATCAGGTGTTTGAAATAAAAGATCTAGGTGAAGCCAAAAAGACTCTCAGCATAAAGATAAGCAAAAACAAGGAATTAGGGAGACTTTGTTTGACTAAGAAATAGTATTTAAGAAAGGTACTAAAACATTTTGGCTTGAATGAAAAATCAAAACTTGTCAATACTCCACTCACTCCTCATTTCAAGCTCAGTGCATCTTTGTCTCCAAAGAATGGTGCAGAATGAGAATACATGTCAAAAATACCATATGCAAATATTGTTGGTAGCTTGTTGTATGTTATGGTATGTACAAGACATGACATTTCACAAGTAGTTAGGGTTGTGAGCAGGTATATGCATGTTCCTGGAAAGGAACATTGGCAAACTGTGAAATGAGTTCTACAGTACATCCTGAACATCGTAGATGTTGGTTTGGTATTTCAGCAGGATAAGCAAAACGATCAATGTGTACTTGTTTATTGTGATTCTGACTATGCTGGTAATTTAGACAGGCATCGATCAACTACTGGCTATGTGTTTATTCTTACAAAGGCATCAGTTAGTAGGAGATCTACCTTACAGTCATCAATTACTTTTTTGAGTATGAAGGCAGAGTATACAGTACCTACAGAGGTTGTGAAGGAGGCAATTTAGCTTCTAAGTATTACTTGATAAATTAGGGATTCGATAGAAGCACATCAAAGTGCTCTGTGATTGTCAAAGTGCTATCCTTTTAAAAAAGAACCTGGTTTATCATGCAAGGATGAAGCATATCGATATCTGTTGTCACTTTGTATGACAAGTTTTGGAAGAAGGTGAAGTAGCAATTCAAAAGATTATGACTACTGAGAATCCTGCTAGGGATGTCAATGAGTCGGCGCAACCTGAACCTTGGTTGGATAGCCCACAGGCCAACCATGGCCCAACCTGTCCACGGGCTGACTGACCTGTGGCTGGATGGGCTACGAGCCTACCGGCTCAGCTCAACCCATCTTTTTTCTTTTAAAAAATTTACAAAACGACTTCTTTTTTGTTGTTTCGGTCAGGCTATAGGCCTGTCTAGCCCAGCTCGTGCTCAACCATACCTCAGCCTGTGGTTTGGTTAGGCTGAACCATTTTGGCCCATGACTCAATTAACCTAGGCCAAAATTAGGCCGGGCCAGGTCAAAATTAACATCCCTAAATCCTGTTGATATGTTGCCAAAGGTGGTGACTGTGATCAAATTCCAACATTGTTTAAACTTAATCAATATTGTTAAAAATTGAAGATGGACGTTTTGAAGCACATTTGAAGACATTATTAAAGATGAGTTTCGTGAGAGATTTGAAGGTGTGGAATTCGCCAAGGTGGGGATTTGTTAAATTATCAATAATTGTAGGTCATCTCACAATTGCAAATCCCTCATTAAGAATTATATATTTGTAGGAGATTGTTTTACTTACAAAACAAACCTCCTCTTTTTAGTTTTTCAACATCCCAAAAATTGTGTATCTTTCCTTAAGCCAAAAATATTCTCCCTCTTTTTGTAATATTTCACTTGTATTTTTTCCTGAAAATAGTGAAATATCAATTTAGTAGTGCTTGAGAAAGTATGCATAATTGGCTGAACCTAGTTAAGTTATGGTGTTGTTTATTTGTCTATTTAATAACTATTATCGGATATAGCTGTGTTGAATTATTGTACTATTAAATTACATATATAAGAAAATTCTATGTAAGAGGTTGAGTTTTAAGTAAGACTATTTGTGACTCCTCCAGTCTTTCCTGATAATTTATTTGGTGTGATTTTTCAATATAATTGTTCACACTCTATTCACCTAGGCAATAGTGCTCAAGGTAAATTTGTTACTATTAGTAAAAATTAACTCGAGTTTTACAACATTACATACAGGAGAAGTATGGATACTCTATGGCTTCTCTTGCTGAAATGGAGAAACGAGCAGTTATGGAAGGGTGAATGTTGGAGGCAACCCTGCACTACCAATCTGGTCGACTCAAAACGCAGAATTCCCTTAGCTTTTGCCTAAGGAGAAACGTGTTCATGGACGTATGCAACTCTTGTTTTGCTATTGATAGGTTATTTGTATTATAGTTTTTGAATTGCATTTCATTGTATTTGGATGTTAACTAAAATCATGCCGCTTTTGTTCACTCTACTTAGTATGCTCATAAGCACTTTATTTTCATTTCTCTCAACCCTTTTTTTCCATTCAAAATATGCTTTTGTATTTTCTGTTCTCATTCAAAATTGTGTTTGTTATGCGCATTAGATAAAATTGTTTCCAAAAAAGCGATGCGAAAGAAAGCAAGTCCAATAACATCCGTTTCCTGTCCTTTTTAACTCTAACTCCGTCTGCACTTCCGTGTTTACTTACCCATTGGGCTGACGTAGTTGCTTATAAATGAATTTATTGCTTTTCAGAACTCCACAACCTGGGAGATAAAGTGGATAAAACAGGGAAAACCTGCTAATGTTGGTGAGGCAGAAAATGGCAGGTCTTCCACTGGGGAGCAGAATCCAGCCATTGAGCAGAAGGAACCAAATGGTCATTCAGTTAAGGAAAACGAGTAGACGATTAGGTTCACTGTAATTAAATATATAATTAAACATAGCAGCGTGAGCCTGGTAGATAATTTAGGCGAACCATTGGAAGTTCAAGAGTGTAGATTAGTTTCTTTTCCTTCTTTCTTCAGTCCCGTTGATAGATAGAGCTATTTCCATTTATTGTTTGTTCATTAAGCTGTGGTAATAATAGTCTTTATAGGTGAAAAGAATGTTTATAAAATAAAAGAAACAGGAGACTCTTGAAGGAAACAATTGCATAATCTTTGGTTGAATATGATACTTCTGTATGCCTTCTAAAATGTTTGCAACAATACCTCTTATCCAGTTTATAGATGATGAAAATAATAATAATAATAAGAGAACATTGTTCTTCAGCGACGTCTCGCCGTATATAGCTGTAGAACTAGTGAAATTCTGTAAACTTGTAACTTTCACTACTGTACCTCGGAGCCTGCAGTGCAGTCATACTATCATGAGCAATATCGTATTTTGTGATCTGTGAATGAATGTAAGATTAGCGGTACGTATAGGCTGCTCTAAAATCAAAATTTGACCACAACATTTGACAAAATTTCCACTTGCCAACGTACAGGCATAACAATTCGCTATAAATGATGCTCTTTATGGGTGGACCAATTTGTATTGGAGGAGATTTAGATACAGAGCCCAAGCTCAATTATACATAAAAATTTGTGCACATGCACAGGTTGGGGAGAGGGCTATCGCCTATAATAATAAAAAAATAAGCATAAAGAAACTACATAAAATGGAGAAACCAAAAGGGAAAAGCTTGTGGAAAGAAAACTCGTGAATTGCAGCAATAGAACTTAGGTCGCGGGTGCAACTGCCACTTCACACATAAAATATTCTAAGCGCACCTGAAAATTGAACGCTGCTGAACTCCATCCCAATGAGCTCATTATGGACATAAACCTGTTCACAGGAAGACAACCTGTAGCAACTAAGCTTGCAATGCTATCATTGCCTCCTGAGTATCGAATGAGTCCTATAAACTGTTCCTTCTACAAATTCTCCTACAAACTTCACTGTTCCCTTCTAATTCTGGGAGTTGAGGAGCCTGTGCGGACTGGCTGAGTTTCAGGATCGTACTTTTGGGAAGCTAGATAAGTAAGAGTTGTAACTACACAAGCTATGAGGGGTCGCATGTTAGGCTGTTCCTGAACACACATTGCAGCAACAGCAAGAGCTTGGTACAAGCCCCTCACAGGATACAATCACTTACATGTAGAATATCTGTAAGCTTCCCAAACTATACCCAATATGAGAACTAAACATTTTTGTTAGTGCTGTAAAAATGACATGGCTCAAAGTTTTCTTAATGTGTGATTTTAATAAATCTCACAAATTTAAGTTCTGCAACTGGTTAACTAATTTCCAACTTTATTCCTGCATGTTAAACACAACTTATTCCAGCATGTTAAACACACAAGGGGTCTGAAACTTCCGCAGCGTAGCAACTAAATCATGAAGTTGTGAACTTACCATGTAGATGATCTTCCAGAGATCCCAACGACATGTATTCATAAACCAAAAGTCTTTGATCTCCATCAGCACAGTACCCAATCAAGTGAACAAGGTTCGGATGGTGAAGCAGGCTTAACATCAATACTTCAACAAGGAATTCTCTGTTCCCTTGTAGCCCATTGTGATCCAGTTGCTTGATTGCAACAGCCTACAACATATCAAACAAATAACGTCTTACAAGAAGTCAATCATGCCTGGAAAATCCTCAAAGCATATTATAATATTTATAATCAATCAAGAGATCCTATGATGAAGAAAGCAACTTTATTGTAGTTTGAATAAAAGAAATAAAAGAGACAGAATAGGAAAACAATTTTACATGCCATTAGGAGACACAGCACCTTAAATTCTGCTGCATTTGACTGCCTAATTCTCCCTTTCATAGGAAACGACAAGAAGCAGATATATAGCTTCAATATGATCCTAAAACAAGCATGACTTGCTGATGATATGCAGACCAAGTATGATTTGACACTGTGGCCAAAATACTTTCATGAAGCAGGATATGCTATAGCTAAAATGCCTTGCATAGAGTTCAAAACACAAGAATGATGCAATAGAAATGGAGATGCAAATCTGGAGAGGCATTCCATGAATTATGTTGTCCTTCATATATGTTATGGCCCTGATGGTCATGAGAAAATCACACATGCAGCACAGGATGAGGGTGAGGGTAAGGGTTAGGATGGTATAGTGGCTACAGTTGCAGAAGTCTTAACAGAAGCAGTCTCACGAAATGGTGGGGATAGCCATACTGGCACAAAAAATAGCCAGTTGGAGTGTTACTTTTGCAATGAAGCAATATATGATGCGCAAAAATGAATCCAAGTTGAATATAAAATTTGAATCAGCAAACTAGTCTTTGGCTAAATGGGCTCTCTTGTAATTAGGTCAATTTCTGAAATGTTCATTCTGAACCTTTCAGCCATCAAGTTATTCCATTTCTTCTGTTTATTTTCTGGAGAGGTCCATAAACGGTTTTGTCTGGACAAATTTCCATCTGATGAAGCTAAATTTCATAAAGGAATATCACAAGGCAGTAAAGGATATACAGGCATTGTTTGACCCAGAACTACACAATAGATTAGGTACATTGCATTAACCCTTTGAAAGTTTTCATTATGAAAAGAGAAATCCAACTAGTTCAAAAAACCTGATTGGCACTCTCCAGCCTTCCTTTATATACTCGGCCAAAACCTCCTTCACCCAAAAGACAATCTGCCGTGAAGTTCTTTGTTGCAACAGCCAACTCACGAGATGTAAATGTATGTGCTGCAATATGATCAGTGCTTCCTCTTTAGGACTAACCTTCTTAACATCCAAGGTCAAGGTTGCCTTCACTTTATCTGCATAAACAATTGGACAGAAAAGGCATTTCAAGCTGCTTACCATAACATCAGCAAAAATATATACAGATCTGAATTTTAGGCAATCAAACTCAAAAACCACGAAGAAAAAACAGAGGTAACTTCATGAGTTACGTCTCTATAAGTCCAGTGATAATCGTCTGATTCCATTATTCAAATTGAAGACAGATTGTGAAGCTTTCGAACTAAAAGAAACCTCAGAGTTTCAAACATGATAGAAACTATTAGGACCGAATTTAAGTCACCTTCCGCGCAAAGAAGAGCTTGCAATTATATTAGCATCAACACTGAAAAGTTTCCATTATTTTGTATAGTAACAAACGGGTTCAATCCAGATCAATATATTTATTTCATAGCTCGAAATAAAGTTGATGAATGTGGGCGGTTCTAATAGAATTGTAGAATCTTACATGATAGAAGTGTTTAAAATTATGAAGCGAATGCGAGCAAAAATGGAATCAAACTTTAGAAGTGGCATTCACACCTGAAGATGATGGGATCTGATCATCAGACTTATTCTTCTTCTTTTCGTTCTTTCTTGACTTTCCAGAACAAAGAAACCAGCCCATGATCTGCTCTCTCTCTCCCTCTTACCTCAAAATGTGAAGAGAGAAGAGAAAAGAAGCGTGGGTGCGCGCGCGCGCGCGCTCAGTTCAGACCATTGTTATATATATACCGATTTTGTACTCGTGCCCCTACGTCTTTTAAGTTTTACTAAATAACTCTTGTAATTTTATGTATTTATTTACGTAATCCATTTAAAACTTCTAAATTTGTCTTAGGACATGTTATTCTTATAAAATTTCAATATTTATTTATTTATTTTGGAATTACAAATCGACGTCGTAATCCCAAAAACAATGATTTGAAACACTTGTCTTTTCCAATTCCGAGGGTATATTAACCTATGCATGCTGGGTGGATCATCAGACTAAAAACGTCATATGATCCGACGGCTCAGAGACAGACAGCACATTCACAAAAATTGAGTGGGTAAGAATCAGGAACGCGGCCCACCATGGCCAGATCGTGTCCAAAATATACAAGATAGACATAAGCTATGTTGGATTCATTGGTCGGTCCTGTAATGAAATATTTTTGTAAGAGATATGATGTTTTAATACGACAGCCTCCAAGTAGTACAAAGCCTTCTGTATTTAGAACATATTTGATTGTGTTGTATTTTTTTTTTTTATTTTTTGGTTGTCGATTTAAATAAAATAAAATGTATTTGATTAAAATTATGTCTTCGGATCATATTTTCCAATTTTTCTTAATTTCACAATTTATTAAAATTATAAAATAATTTCATTTTGATTTTTTTGCAACTATATTTCATCATTAGTTGGATATATATTATTTAATACTAATTACTGAAATTATTATCATAATAAATTTATTTAATAATAAATTCTAATTGATTATTGTAAAATATTTTAATTTCAAGCCAGTTTTAGAATATAAAGAACCTATGCAAATAAAAAAAGTTTAAAATATAATGAATTTATGCAAATAAAATAATTAAGTAATTTTCTGTAAAAAATATTCAGAATCATGAAGATATTGAAGTGAAATCAAAGAACTGTAGGACACGACACGATTCGTTAGATGTTGGGCCTGTCTTAATAAACCGAATTAGTCTTTTTGGATTGAAACATTGCCAGCCCAAAACATATTTCTCCAAATAAGTATGTTTCGCTCAGCGACCATAAACCCTAACCCTAATTGAATTGGGGGAGAAAATGGACTACAGAAATTCAAATCTTCTGGACGAAGCGCTAGGTTTAGAAGATGAGGAATGTCGTTTGAGAGGCAAAGTGGTTGCAATAGAAGACTCCGTGGAGACAAGTGGAGCATTCGTATTTCACCAACTCATAAAGCGATTACTTCTGCCCAATTCCTCCAACGCCGTTATCTTCCTCGCATTTTCTCGTCCTTTCTCTCACTATGATCGTATTCTTCGCAAACTCGTACTCTCTATATCTTTCTGTTCCCTGTTCAACTTCTCTATCTGTTTGTTCATTCATTGGGGACTGGAGTGGTTTGGGATTGTAAATAAATGACTCTAGTTTGCATGGATAATATGAGCTATGTGGGTTTGGATCGTTTCTTTCCCTCCTTTTTCTTGTGGTGTTGGTTTAGGATCATTGCATAGTTGCATTTACAATGATACAGAGCTTCTTGACGTCGAAATGCATGCGTCTGTAAAATTTGTCTTTTAATCTTTGTACTTGCACTTTCATTGCCTATCTTATAATGCTTTTGGTTTTTTTCTTTTTTCCCATAACAGGGTTGCAATTTGGCTGTCCAAAGAGATAACGGCAGATTTCTCTTCTTTGATATGCTTAGACTACAGTATCCCGGTGAGAAAATTCAGAAATTGCACATATGATAGACTTATTTATAAGGAAGTTGGTCACTTTTCTTGTCAATTTCTGAATTGCTTCCGGGGATTATTTCTGTTGTTTATCATGTGTATTATTTTTGGTCGTTTTGGACGGTAGATTATGTCTGAAGGTTAGCTTGACAATAGTGGGTGGTTCACTACATTTATTTTTCTGTAGCAAAGTATGCTTTACCATGTGACCGATTAGTGGCATCCTTAAATATTGATGAATTTGTTTCCTTGTTTCTTAGCTCTTTTCTTCTTGTGTTTATGGGACTGGTTTTATGGCTAAAAAGCTCTTTTGTTTTCTGTTTTTGGGCTAGATAAAAACGAAGATAAAAGTGGCGAAGATTGGCTCGTTGCAGTGTTTAGGAAGATACTGCAAATTGTACATGCATTCCCACAGAACAACAAAAACTATATTACCATCATGATTGACGATATATCTCTTATAGAGGTGGCAGTTGATGGCTCTTCAGGTCTTGTTTCGGATTTCCTGCATTATTGTCAGACTTTAACATCAGAATTTGTAAGATATTTTATATGTACTGGTTCTGTCTATTTCCTCGTGATTTTTTAGGCAAGTTGTTTCTTTGACTCACGCGTGTTCCTATTATAGGGTTGTTCACTGGTGACACTTAATCATGCTGATATCTATTCAAGCATGGAGAATTGTGCATTCCTACTGCAAATGGAGTACCTTGCAGATGTTTTGGTCAAGGTAGAGCCACTAGTAACTGGTTTGGCGGCTGATGTGCATGGGCAGGTAACTATTGGATTGTATTTAATTAAGCCCACAAACCTGTAATAGGATTGAATTTCAAATCGAAAGTCATTCCAAAATCTGTGACGATTCATTTGGTTTTTTGTTTATTACTGTAGTTATTGGTTTTCTACAATCCGATTGCAATTTTATGGTGGGCTAGATTCATGCTATTGCGGCTGCTTCTTTCTTGTAACTTCGTTTTTCTTATGACTGTTTCTGTGGCAGTTAACAGTTTTGAACCGGGGAGTGTCTGATGGAAATGGAGACCTAAAGAATAAGACGTCCAATTTCCGTTTTAAGGTCAAGGAAAATGTTGTTGAATATTTCCATCCTAGAAGTAGAACTTGAGGACGCAAAAAATCTAATTTTGGTCCTCATTTGCTGGAAAAGAAGACTTGTAGCGAAGCTGATATAAGCACCGTTTGGAAGGAAGAGCGGTGATTGCCTACAACAAGCTTCAAACTTAGGGACCGAAATTGCTGTACGAATTGGCTGATGCCTTAATAATTATGTATTCTGTTAATTTTGCAGTTGAGAACATTAACCACACTATTTGATTTTTGCGGCTAGCTATTGAGGTTTTAATTCGCCAGTGGAAGTTTACCGTGGCATATTACTATGCATTCATATTGAACAACTTATACACTTCAGACTCATTGTTTCCATATTAGACTTTCAGAGCTATAAAATGGGAGTTTTGAAAGGGTTTGTTTCGACACATCAACTACCATCAGCAGAGACGAGCATTTTTCTACTTAACCCTTTCCATGAGGCCACTGCTCCTGGTCCCAAATGTGTTCTAAATTGGTATCCTTGGATGTTTACATCAGAAGCATCGTCCACCCATATTTAGTTTCTGTGCTTTTTACTTTACTCCTCCCAAAAAATGTGTAGCATGTACTTTGATTCTCCAGTAATAGTTTAAAATAGACAACTTTGTGTTTGGAAAATGCTTCAATGATTACATCTTTTAAATATTTTAATAATAAGATCATCTCGACTTAATAAATAATAGTATAAAATCTTTTTGAACTTTTGACTAAGAATAAGTTTGAACTTTATAGATTTTTAACCTGCATGAAATTAATGCCCCAAATCACCTTCCTCGTGATCAACTTTTCTAATTTGTTTTACTTACTCTTTTTTTTTTAAAAAAACTTCTCTTATATACATTAAGCATTATAAAATAACAGTATTGGAGCCCAAAAAAATTAATAATTTAGTATGCTAAAGAGAAATTTAAGTATAAGCATTAAAGTTAAAAGTAAATCATGTTTATTAAATCATGTTTATATCAAGAATTTGAAGAATAAAACATATTTTTAGATAAAAGGTTGTAATTATGATGGTATACTATGTAAAAGGATATTATGAAAAGTTTCTTTTATGTTTAAGTGCTTCGCACCAATGCTTAAGAAAAATGTTATTTAAAATTATGTAGCTATATTAAACACTATGAAGGGTTTTATCAAAAAATTATATATATATATATTTCTTTTATGTTTAAGTGCTTCGCACCAATGCTTAAGAAAAATGTTATTTAAAATTATGTAGTTATATTAAACACTATAAAGGGTTTTGTCAAAAAATTATATATATACATACACACACACACATTATTAACTTTATTAATATTGTTTTTTTAAGAAAAATTTATTAATATTGTTGACACGATAAATAATTTGATGGAATTGAATACAATTGTCCTCTTAGCTTATTTATCTTTCTCTATACAATTATCAACTCAAAATTTAAAGAATTGCCCTTTCTCTCTTGCTCTTTATTTCTTTCTTTCTCTTTCTCATTAGAAAACTAAATCACTCTTTCCCCTCAAGCAATGCATGCATCATGGTAAGAAATAATTAAGTGTATAGGAGTTTCAAGGTGTAGAGATTGATAAACTTCGATACCAATTGTGTTTAAAAAATAGAATCCAAAACATTCTTACAATATTCTGCATTTTTTTTACATAACTACATCTACAAAAAAATTAACTGCCATCCTTGAACATTTTCATGAGGTAAGTACTAATTCAGAAATTTAAAGCACTAGACAAGACTACACTTATTCAATTATATAACTAAATATATAGGTAGCATGAAAACAATAATAATGTCAAAGTTTGTATATAGCCATGCATGCACAGAGACTAGGATTTCAAACTTGAAGATAAAAGTTCACATTTTTCAACAATATATTATATTATTCTTTATCAAAACTATCAGATTTAAAACCTATAAGCATCACAGATGCAATGGCCATAAAATAATTATATATACTTTAAACGTAGATGATAGCAAAAAGTTTTAAAATTTATATATAATTTATGTAGTCAAGATGCCTAAAGATCATATCCAAAAGAGCTATAGAAAGTATTGAGTTTAGTATTAGATAATCATAACAGGAAAAGTTTGTAATGAAGCTAGACGAAATAAAAAATTGCTCTTTGTATTCACAGTGTTGTTAATACACAGTAAAGTGTGTATATTTATACACACTTTTGTAACCATAATACAGCTGGAATATTCCTACATTTTGTTGTAACAGAAAGAATAATAAGTACAAAACAATTGCAACTAGATTGCTTGTTATAACAGATTTTCCTCTAGAATATCTGTTGGATCTCTACTGATGTGAATTGGATTTTGTGCATTGATTATTTGTTTGATGGGCCTGAGTGAGATTATGATGCAATATCTTATGGGCTTCCTTGAGCAGGTTCCTTTATATGACCCCTCAAACTCAAGCTTCGTGGACTTTGCAGATTGAGTTTGGCACACAAAACTAAGTGTCTGGCGATGGTCACTTGTTTTGTTGATATATTTGCGGGTTGGTCTTCAGAGCTGATATATTTGATTTCTAGAGTTCCATCAGCAACATGGTCACGAATGAAGTGCACATCGATTTCAATGTGCTTCGTTCGAGCGTGATACACTGGGCTTTTATGATAAGGCTCTTGCTCCATTATTGTCGCACCAAATGGTTGGGCGTTGAGAAGATGCAAACCCTAATTAAGAGAGAAGTGACAAGAGCCAAAGAATTTTAGTGGAGAGAGTTGAAACAGCTCTATATTTTGCTTCAGTACTGGAGTGAGCTATGACGGGTCTCTTTTTAGAGCTCCAATGAATGAGATTCACCCCCAGAAAGACACAACCTCCGAAGGTGGATTTCTGGTCATCAATAAAGCTGACCTAATCAGAACCTGAAAAGGCATGTACCTACAAAGGAGACAATGAGGGATGAAAAAGAAGTGCTTTGTCAGCTATAACCTGTAAGTATTGAAGAACCAGCTTTAAAGCAATCCAATGTGGTTACAGGGGATTAGTCAAGAATTGACTTAGTTTGTTGACAATATAATAGATATCAGGACAACTGTTGCAGAGATACTGAAGACCTCCAATAATGCTGCGATAATCAGAAGGATTGTCAATTGGATTGCCATCAAATGCACAGAGCTTCTGATAAATGGAAATAGGAGTGGAACATGGCTTACAAGTAGCCATATTTGCCCTAATTAGCAAATCTTTAATGTATTTCTGTTGAGATAGATACAGACCTATAGAATTTCTCTTGACTTCAAAACCTAGGCAATAGGGCAAACTGCTTATTTAGTCGATGAATGATATCTTGGATAGTCGTTGGATCATTTCCAGTAATCAAGATGTCATCCATATAAACTAGAAGGTATATCTTGACTTGTTTGTGATAAAAATAGAACAAGGATGTGTCACATATTGACGTTTTAAAACCCCAGTTCTAGAGAGCCTATTTGAGTGTTAAAAATCAGGATCAAGGGGCCTGTTTTAGCCTATACAGTGCTTTTGAAAGATGACAGACATGAGTAGGATAAGCAGAATTTATATACCCCTGTGGTTGATGAATGTAAACTTCATCTTGTAGTGACCTATTGAGAAATGCATTATTGATGTTAATCTGTTATATGTCTCATTGAAAAGATACTGCTAGAGATAGGATCACTTTGATGGTGGAGGATTGAGAATTAACTCAGTTTCAGAGACTAGATGACCAGCCAAAAGTATAGATATTAGTATGAAAGGCCTTTATTTTATGATTGAACTGTAATTCCACGTTTGTTTTAAATTTTAAGAAGGTTGAGAAAGCCTCTGACTTGAGTTTTAATGAATAGAACCATGTAAATCTAGTATAAGCATCAATAAAAATAAAATAATATCTATATCCTTCTGTTGATACTGTTGAGGAAGGACCCCATAAATCTGAATACATAATTTCAAAAGGCTTAATGACATTGATTGAGTGAGTTTGAAAAGGAAGTTAATGTAACTTGACAACTTTACAAGCATCACAAAATTTAAGAGTTTTAATGTCAACATAGAGATTCATAGATTTAGCAATCATAGATAGAATAAAAAGGGATGGATGTCCCATTGTAGCATGTAACACATTTGCATCAACAGTGATAACATAGGCAGTAGGAGAAACAGAATGAGAAGAGGAATGTGAAGCAGATTGTCCAGGAAAGAAAGATGATTTAGTTGTTGTGAGGTAGTACAGACCATCCTGCAAAGTGCCCTATAGAAGAGTGTTCCCTAAAAGCTTGTTGAAGAAACAACCATTGTCTGGAAATTCAACAATAATATCGTTATCTCTAGTAAGTTTAGAACTACTCAAAAGATTACGAGTTATGGAAGGTACATGTAAAATTTGTTTGAGATGTAATGGTGTAGATGAAGTATTGAATTTAAAAGAGGATGAACCAGTATGAGTGATGGGTAAAATATTACCATTGCCTACAACTAGATGATCATTGCTAGCATCGGGAGAACCAGTACCCAAGTTTTAAATGTCAGGACTCAGGAGTGACATGATTCGTAGCACTATTGTCAACAAACCAGGTGGACTTAGAGGATGGTTCAGATGATGTAACTTGTTTTTGTGGAACCGTATAGGTTTGAGGAGGACCAGAATGAATATAATTAGCTTGAGGAGAAGGATTATAACCAGTGTAGGGGTGCATAAGCTGAGAAAGGGGTCGCCAGGGTTGCTGAAACTGTAGAGGACCCTGCCATTACTGATCAAATTGTTTATGACATTGTAGAGCTGAATGATTTGGCTTCTGGCAGAGCTGACAAAATACTCGAGGACCAGATCGACCAACCCTTCCTCTTACTCCACGACCACATCCCTTATGTCGACCACCAGAAAATGTATGAGGACGTGTATTAGAAGAGAAACTGGCAAGAATCACAGATCGTGTAGAAATCTGAGATACAACATTTTGTTGGTCCAGACGAGTCTCATGCATAAGAAGAGAGCTTTGAACATCTTGTCAAGATGAAAAGGCCTTAGTATTTGATAACAGACACACAATAGGATCATAATCCTGTCCTAAACCAGCAAGAGCACTGAGAATTAACTCAGTTTCAGAGACTAGATGACTAGCTAAAAGGACAGAATCTGCAATAATTTTTATCTGTTGTATATATGTACTAATAGTGTCAAATCCCTTTTTAATAGATGATAGCTGCTGTTTTAATTGCAGGACTTTAACCATACTGGTTGGAGCAAAAAGCTTCTCAAGGGTAACCCAAACATCAATAGAGGATTGAGATTGAGTAATAAAACTAACAATATCATCATCAACAGTAGATAGCAACCAGCAGAGGAGTAATTGATCAGATCAATGCCATAAGCAAAACTCAGGATTGGGTTGAGGAGAACTGTCATTTGAAGAAATAAAAGCAGCAGGGATCACAAAAGAAGGAGAAATGAATTTCTCCAGCTCCAGGGCATGAATTGCAGCAAGAACCTGGGCTCTCCAAGTAATATAATTGGATCGAGTAAGTTTAGTAATGGTAAAATTCAGAGATTTAGCAAGAGAAGGAAAATTGAGAAGCTAATCAGAGAATGAATTAGCAGTAGCAGTGGAAGAAGTAGTAGAGGAAGATATGGCAGCTATGGACATTAGTCTTTAATGGGCTCTGATATCATGTAATGAAACTAGACAAAATAAAAAATTGCTCTTTGTATTCACAGCGTTGTTAATACATAGTAAAGTGTGTATATTTATACACACATTTGTAACTATAATAAAGCTGAAATATTCCTACATTTTGTTACAACAAAAAGATTAATAAGTACAAAATGATTGCAACTAGATTGCTTGTTAAAACAGATTTTCCTTCTAGAATATCTATTGGATCTTTGCTGATGTGAATTGGATTTTATGTGTTGATCATTTGTTTGATGGGCCTGAGTGAGATTGTGATGCAATATCTGATGGGCTTCGTTGAGCAGGTTCCTTTACAAAGTTAGATAACATAATAGGAAATATCCTAATTACATGAATGTTCTAAAGCCAACTAATAGTATACAATATGAAACTAGGAAGTATATAATACAACAACAACAACAACGTCCGAATAAGGATCCCGATGAGATGTAGAGTCTGAAGTGAAACTAGGAAGTGTATATAACAAAAATACATTTATTTTTATAAAGAATAATTAGTAAAAAATAGATAAATAGACAATTATCTTATAGCTCATATGATATTTCTTTTTCTTTTTTTTTGTATTTTAAGAGGCATTTAGACCCCTTTTAACTATTATCGATAGGAGATCAGCACACTTTAATGCTTTAAATGAAATTATGGACCGGAAGGGAAATAGAATATATATATAATTTTGGTTGCTAGAAGGTCTGCTTTTGAATTAGCTATGAAAAAACTATGTTCCGCTAATCTAGTATTAGAATTCGTACATAATTTTAAAGTTTTAGTAGAGTTAGAATATATATATAATTTTGGTTGCTAGAAGGTCTGCTTTTGAATTAACTATGAAAAAACTATGTTCCGCTAATCTAGTATTAGAATTCGTACATAATTTTAAAGTTTTAGTAGAGAACTATAGTTCACTCTTTTAAGTCTTGTTAAGGCTTTCTTTCGCTCTTCCAAAAAGAAAGCAGCTTTAACAGACTCATCGGTTATGGTCTGAAGTTGGTTTCTCTACAATCGACTTTTAGAAACTCACTCAATGATATTTCACCAAAATTAGGCGCATAATATATAAGTTAGAGGCCCCAAAGTTGGATCCAAACAGGAAAAGTTAACCTTTGACAAAAAAAAAAGCAAAAAAATCATGGAGATATCCACACATCAAAGCTTATATTACCAGGCGGAGAAGGAAGCACGGAGGAGATAACTCAGAGCTTAGATCAGAGACATTATAAGGCGGATAAGGGATTTGTAATGATAGTAGAGCACGAAGGAGTAACGACAAAATAGTGATGATGATAAAGACGTATCCACGGCAGAGTGCATGAAGAGGGTACTAAGTGAAACGTAGTGCAAATGAAGAAAGAATTTAGGGTTATTAGGTCATATTTTAGGAATTTTTAAAATTATGATATTTTTAATTTATTTAATAATTAATTTCATAGGCAATAAAATTAGAATGTGTTGTCTACGCAGCCAAAAAAAAAAAACTAACCTAATTTGGTTTGTTATTTAATTTTTGTTACAAATTAAACATTAAAATATTTTAATGTCACCTTTTAAAATTTGAATTAGTATTATAATATTGAGTAAAATACATTATAGTGTATCTAGTCATCGGTTTTTACCTGTTAATATCAAATAGAAATTAAAGTAACTAATGATATACTAAAGAATAATTGGTAGAGCAAAATCCCAAGAAAGAAAAACTTTAATTCACCATTGCTAAAAGTAGGATCTTTAACTTTGTGCTTAAGACTAAAATACCATTTAATGCATACGATTCTACAAAGCCAACTGCACGCCAAATCAAAGAGTTTGTTTTATTAGAGAAGGTTACCCCTTCAAGGGTCGCCTTCTGTTTACTAGTAATAAATAGTCATGCATCCCCACCATCATACATACAATCATAACCATACAGACAAGTCTAAGGATGCCTTGAGTCATTGCTCCAATAATAATTTTAAGTCTTAATAATAACAGTTCTCTGATTTCTTCACAGCAAAGCACCAAAAGCCTGTCCCTGTGGAATCTGTAAGCTGCCCTAATGACACAGCTAGCCCAGCCTCGTTGCTAAAAAGAATTCTTCGACCACAATCTGAAAATAAGTTTAGTGTCAGCTGCATGCATCCTTGTCCTTGTTTTCTCTTCCCACTTGTCTCACAAACTGCCCTCGAATCCGTGGTCTCTGTTCTGCCAGTTTCTTTCTACTTTGATATCGAACCTGGAAAAGGATCAGCCCACTTACGAACATATTAGCTAAGAAAAAGAAAGTTGGAAACGGAACACCTACAATTTCCTGTCTTATCTTTGGGGAAATTATTAGCAGATAAACATCTTTGTCATTTTGTTGATTGGTAAAATGCAATTACTCTTACCTTCCTCTCAAAGCATCTTTCTTTTCTCTTCTGGCGGAATTTGTTTAATGCAGCCTCTCTTTGTGCAAAGCGGTTCCAATCAATACCATTCCTGCTCCCCAAACCAATTCCACCATTTGTTCCACCTTTCCAAGCCAGCTCATTCTCACCATCCATCTTTCCTCCTCTGGGATTCAAAGCAACACTGCTCCCATTTTGTCCATTGCTTCCATGGTCACTTCCTGAACCATCAGCATTTATATTTTGGAAGCCAGTTTTGCCTTTGACGTTTGTGCTTAAAGCACTAGAGGACCCACATTGAGGTGCTGCTGCAGCCATGTTATTCAAAGATAAATTATCATGGTTGGCTGGCAGCTGCTGCTGCTGCAGAGTCATTTTGTGCACGTGGTGGTGGTAA
This sequence comes from Erythroxylum echinodendron, assembly GCA_027575705.1. Lineage (NCBI taxonomy): Eukaryota > Viridiplantae > Streptophyta > Magnoliopsida > Malpighiales > Erythroxylaceae > Erythroxylum > Erythroxylum echinodendron. Next base: position 19,011,705 of record JANZXR010000172.1, on the reverse strand, counting down.
TTATGATAGTGATGAAGGTGGTGCTGTACTCGAACCTGCTGGTTCACTCCTCCGGAATGAGACAAAACCATGTTATCGATTCCAGCATTGGCTTTACCGTGCCCCAGAGGGTGAGCAGCAGGGGTATGACCATTTTGCACAGGCTGAAATGCAGAAGATGAATGCAGATTCTTAATTGTAGACTTAGGGGCCGGTTTGTCACAGAGTACAATCAATTTCCTGAAAACATTATTGGTAGTAGAGCCCATATCATTATTATTGCTACTCCCATTTGAGCGCTGATTGGGCAGCGTGCTATTCGAGTTAGAATGTAAATTTGTCAATGATTCTGTTTTTGCTGCCTCTGAACTGTTATCGAGTGGAGAGCAACTACCAACATTTCCTGTTGGAGCCTGATTAGGAGTGGAAGTTGAATTGTACCTGAAAGGGGATGAACATTCTTCAACCGTCAATTTTATCTTTTGAAGGTTAATGAATGATACATTAGATGCATGGGAGGTTGTGAAAATGAAATATACCATGTTAAACAAATCCTTGTACCTTGAGAATGCAGAGAAATCAGAATGTCTGAGAACATTCCGATCACGAGCAGTAGTCCCTGTATCTCCAATATCTCTAAGCCTTTTCAGACTGAGCTCAAGGGAAGGAATTTGTTTCTTTTGATAGAGGCCTTTATCTTTTGCACTGGACACTTTGGAGAGATCATTTTCAATTCCAAAGACCACACTTCCTATCTGATGATCAGGACTGATATTTGTCACGCTCATTACATCAGCCATTTGGTTTCTGAATTCTCCATTTTCACCATTAAGTTCCAACAGTCCTTTATCTGTTCCCTCACCGTCTTTCTTTGAATGTTTTTCAAAGAAGTTCTTAACAGTATTGCCATCTCTGGTTGTCAGTACCTTTTCACATGGGTCTTCAAGTTGCAGATTTGGAAATGTAGGTACCCGTGTCTCCAAGTCCCTACCTATAATAACACGGTTTAAACCTGGACTGGAACATAATATTTAACCAAAGATAAAAGAAACAGAAGAAAAGAAAGACATCACGGAATGAAAGTCCTATCGTTGATACAAACAGCCATGAATGCCAAATTCATTACCCTGCCGTTTGCATTCCTTAGTTGTGCCTGTGGGCGCCCAGTTGTTGCCTAACTCTTCAAGCGTTGAATGAATAACTTGAGCACAGGTGGTATCACGTGGATCTTTTAATTGCTCCCATGGAGAAGTTGGTTTGGGACTGTCAACTTCCACAGCTATCTTCGTCCAAGAGATCTACAAATGCATGACAATAACCCCGTAAGTAAGAGTTGTCAATTTGAAGGCATTCAACCTTCCCAGTCAAAATTTGTCCCTTCCAGTATCTACGGTAAATAGTTTCTTATGCTATATGTATATAAAAACACAAACACACACGTGAAAACAGTTATCTGCAGATGTTGCAAATCATGAACCATGCACTTGTTGGCCAACTCGTCCTTTACGTCTGCCCTGAGAGCCTAATCATGTCTCTGTTTTTTGAACTTTTGATGGAATGATGGTAACTATTTAATGAAAAAGTTTGTACTGGAGATCCATCCTTGCCAAATGCAGCTCTCTACGAGTACGCAGACATTCTGCACATAATCTCTTATAATGATTAGAGACTAGATGTTGAGAGTTATCTAGAGGTATTTATATAAATAAACTTGACTTTCATTTGTGTAAAAAGAGCGTATTGATGATTAGGATTGTATACTGTTGAATATTTTATTTGGTTTAGTTTCTGACATACCATTTTATATGTTAGCTATATTGAAAGGTTGTGTTGGTAGTTAAATACAGTTTGAAAGGGTTTGGTAGTTACATGTCATTGCATAACTGCACATAACTGCAGTACAACATTGTATATAAATATAGTTGATTGGGTGAATGAAATAATAGAGACTTCCCATTCATATGTTTGAATTGTATATACGTTCATGTTTGTTTCACATAAACTATTTCAGACTTAAACTCTTTTCATAAACTCTACAATTGGTATCAGAGCACTTGTATCTTGAGGGACCTGTATTGAGTGTAAAGAATTGCTTCCAATGAATTTTCACCTATACCACCACCTGTTATCAATGATGAAAATTACAAGTCTGGGCAGTGAAAATGACTACTTATTCGAAGGCTGTTGATATTTGGGAAGCTGTTGAAATAGATTATGATGTCAATCCTTTGCCAAACAATCCTACGGTGCAGCAATTAAAGATACACAAAGACAGGACGACCAAAAAGTTCAAGGCAAAGTCATGTCTTCATTCAGCAGTATCAATGCCTTATTTACTAGAATAATGAATCTGGATTCTGCATATGCTATTTGGAAATATCTAAAGGAGGAGTTTCAAGGAAATGCTACAACGAAAAGAATGAAAATCTTGAACTTCAAACGTGAATTAAAGTTGCAGCGAATGAAGGAATCTGAAACAGTGAAGGAATACGTTGACAGACTTCTACAAGTTGTCAACAAAATTAGATTGCTCAGAGAAGACTTGACTGACAAGAGAGTTGTTGAAAAAATTCTTATAACGTTTCCAGAAAGTTTTGAAGCCAAGATTTTTGTATTGGAAGAATCTTGTGATTTGTCTGAAATTTCATTGTAGAACTTATAAGTGCGTTGTAAGCATAAGAGCAAAGAAGGATGATACGTGAAGATGGGTCTGCTGAAGGTGCTATGCAGGCAAAATTCAAAAATCAAGACTACAATTATAACTAGAAGAAATGGCAAAAAAGCTATTCAAAGAAAATTGGTGATTAAACATATATATGGTGATAGCAGCAATATTTCTACTGGTATAAATAGAAAGGAGAAAAAAAATGTCAACACTGTGGCAAAAGTAATCATCCTCATTTTAGATGTTGGTGGAGACAAAATGTTCGTTGTAAAAAATGTCATGAACTAGGACATATAGATAAAGTTTGCAAATTGAAAACTTCTCAAGAAAATGAAGAAGCAAAAACAGCAAATCATGCAAACCAGTAGGGTGAAGAACAAATTTTTGTGGCTACTTGTTTTGCAGGCAATGAAGCTTGGTTACTTGACAGTGGTTGTACTAATCACATGACAAATAATTTGGAACTTTTCAGGAGCATTGACAAGTCTTTTGTATTTAGAGTGAAGATAGCTAATGGAAAATATAATCCTGTGAAAGGAAAAGGTACAATTGCAGTTGAAACCATGTCAGGTACTAAATTAATTTCAGATGTGATGTATGTGCCTGATCTTGATCAAAATTTGTTAAGTATTTGTCAATTATTAGAAAAGAACTATAAGTTGCATCTTGAAGGAAGGCAATGTATCATTCGAAATCCTAATGGTTAAGAAATATTTCGATTGAAGATGAAAGAAAAAAGTTTTCAAATTAATTTTCTAGAGGAAGTAAATGCATTTGTTGGAGTTAAAAATCAGACGAAAATTTGGCATAAGAGATTGGGTCATTTTTATCATCCTGCCTTGATTATGTCACAAAAGAAAGGTCTTGTGATTGGATTATCTAGTCTTGATGAAGTAATTCTAGATTGTTCAGCTAGTCAATATGGCAAACAATACAGAACTTCCTTCCCTCATAACAAAGCTTGGGGAGCAACCAAGAAGTTGTGGTTGATTCATACAGATTTGGGAGGACCTATGAGTGAAGTCTCGTTAAAAGGTAACAGGTTGCATATCATTTTTATTGATGACCTCAGCAGGATGTGTTGGATTTATTTTATGAAGTTTAAGTCTGAAGTGGGTAGTATATTTTGAAAATTCAGAAGTTGGATAGAAAATCAAAGCAATTGCAGGATGTAAATTTTGAGATCAGATAATGGAAAGGAGTATACATCTAATGAGTTCACTAAATTTTGTGAAGATGGTGGCATACATCATCAATTGACTTTGCCTTACAACCCACGACAAAATAGGGTAAGTGAACAGAAAAACAAAACTATCATGGAGATGGCAAGATGTTTACATCTTGCCAAAAATTTACTAAAGAAATTTTGGATTGGGGCTACAAGTACAACATTATTTCTGTTGAATAGATTGCCAACCATAACAGTACAGGAAAAGACTCCTTTTGAATCTTAGTATGGATACAAACCACAGGTGAACAATCTTAAAATTTTCAGTTGCTTATGTTTTACATTTGTTCCTTATGAGAAAAAGGATAAATTAGATAAGAAGGCAGAACCTGAAATTTTTGTGGGTTATAGTGATGTCTCAAAGGCTTATAAAGTTTATCAGCCAAATACAAATAAATTGGTGGTTAGTACAGATGTAACTTTCTTTGAAAATGGTGAATGTAATTGGGCTAATGACAATGTAAATGAGTTTGACAAGAAACAAGAAAGTCTTGATGAAGATGAAGATGTAGATGATTTTCCTATTAAAGGAACCAGGTTGCTGTCAGAAATTTATGAACGATGTAATGTATCCATTTATGAGCTTGTAGGTTATGTAGAAGCAGCAAAGGAAAAAAATGGGTTGATGCAATGTTAAAAGGGTTGAGTATGATTGAAAAAAATGAAACATAGGTTTTAGTGGAGAGATCAAAAACTAAAAAACCTATAGGAGTAAAATGGGTGTTTAGAGCAAAGGTTAATGCTGATGGATCTCTTAATAAATATAAATCTAGGCTAGTTGTGAAAGGTTATGCTCAAATGCCTGGAGTTGATTATTCAAAAACATATGCTCCAGTAACAAGATTAGAAACTGTAAGGATGTTGCTAGCAATTGCTGCTCAAAATGGTTAGAAGTCTTTCAACTAGATGTTAAATCTGCATTTCTAAATGGTACCTTGCATGAAAATATTTTTGTAGAACAACTTGAAGGTTTTTATGTCACTAGTCAAGAAGAGAAAGTTTATTTATTGAAGAAGGCTTTGTATAGGATGAAGCAAGCTCCAAAAGGTTGGTATGAAAGAATAGATGAATATTTACAGAAGCTGGTTTATAAGAAGTCTAAGTGAATTTACTCTTGATGTCAACAATTATCATACTGACATAATTTTTGTCTCTATTTACATGGATGATATATTAGTGACAGAAAGTAATGAAAGGCTTTTGACAAAATTTAAGCTACAAATGATGGAGGAGTTTGAGATGACTGATCTTGGTGAAATGACTTATTTTCTAGGTATGGAATTTAGACAAATGTCTGACGGAGTGTTTATTAGTTAGACTAAATATGCAAAACAGATTATGAAGAAGTTTGGCATGGAGAACTGTAAGCTTATGAATACTCCTATGAATGAGAAAGAAAAATTTAGTAAATCTGATGGAGTAAGTAAAGTGGATGAAGGAGTGTATAAAAGTCTAATTAGATGCTTAATGTATTTGATGGCTACAAGGCTTAATATTGTACATGATGTTACTTTGTATCTAGATTTATGCACTCTCCTAGTGAAATGCATTATACAATAGCAAAAAGGGTGGTCAAGTATATTGTAGGTACTCTTAATTATGGAGTTAAATTTGGTTGTAGCAATTCATGCAGGTTGCAAGGTTTTTCATATAGTGATTGGGCAAGTTGTGTAGATGATATGCGTAGTACTTCTAGATATTGCTTTGGTATTGGTTCTAGTATGTTCTCATGGCTTATTAAAAAAAGAAAAAATTTAGTAAATCTAATGGAGTAAGTAAAGTGGATGAAGGAGTGTATAAAAGTCTAATTGGATGCTTAATGTATTTGACAGCTACAAGGCCTAATATTGTACATGTTGTTACTTTGTTATCTAGATTTATGCACTCTCTTAGTGAAGTGCATTATACAACATCAAAAAGGGTGGTCAAGTATATTGCAGGTACTTTTAATTATGGAGTTAAATTTGGTTGTAGCAATTCATGCAGGTTATAAGGTTTTTCAGATAGTGATTGGGCAGGTTGTGTAGATAATATGCGTAGTACTTTTGGATATTGCTTTGGTATTGGTTCTGGTATGTTCTCATGGCTTAGTAAAAAAGAAAAAATTTAGTAAATCTGATGGAGTAGTAAAGTGGATGAACGAGTATATAAAAGTCTAATTGGATGCTTAATGTTTTTGACAGCTACAAAGCCTAATATTGTACATGCTGTTACTTTGTTATCTAGATTTATGCACTCTTTTAGTGAAGTGCATTATACAACAGTAAAAAGGGTGGTCAAGTATATTGCAGGTACTTTTAATTATGGAGTTAAATTTCGTTGTAGCATTTCATGCAGGTTGCAAGGTTTTTCAGATAGTGATTGGGCAAGTTGTATAGATGATATGCGTAGTACTTCTGAATATTGCTTTGGTATTAGTTCTGGTATGTTCTCATGGCTTAGTAGAAAACAAGATGTGGCTCAGTTTACTGCAGAGGCTGAATATATTGCAGCAACAGTTGCTGTGAATCAAGCCCTTTGGTTGAGAAAATTACTTGTAGATTTGAAGTTGTCTCAAAATGGAAGCACAGAAATTTATGTTAACAATCAAGCTTGTATTGTAATTTCAAATAATGCCGTCTTTTATGGTAAAACCAAGCATTTCAAGCTCAACTTCTATTATCACAGAGAAGTGCAGTGTGAAGGTGAAATTAATTTGCTTTACTGCAAAAATGAGGAGCAAATTGCTAATATACTGACAAAATATCTACCCAAAGTCAAGTTTGAAGTGTTGAGAAGAAAACTGGGTATGTGCAGCGCCTAAACCAAAGGAGAAGTGTTGAATATTTTATTTGGTTTAGTTGCTGACATATCATTTTATATGTTAGTTGTATTGAAAGGTTACTTTTGCTATATTGAAAGGTTGTGTTAGTAGTTAAATACAGTTTGAAAGGGGTATGATGGTTACATGTCATTGCATAACTGCACGTAATTGCAGTACAGCATTGTATATAAATATAATTGATTAGGTGAATGAAATAATACAGACTTCCCATTCATATATCTGAATTTTATATATGTTTATGTTTGTTTCACATAAACTATTTCAGACTTAATCTCTTTTCATAAACTCTACATATCTACTAATTCACCACTTTTTCCGTAATTCATGTGGTATCAGAGAAAAACCTAGTTGTCAGTTTTCTTCCATTTTCTTTTTTCGGCACCGTTATCTCAACAGCTCCCAGTTTCTCTCAAAACCCACTAGGTTTCTGAATCTTCAAAACTGTTGCTTCCCATCATAGCTTCTCCTACAGTTTGCAAAACATAAAAAAATATTAGTCTCTCAAGAGCCGGCGACTCTTCTGTGTATTATATTAAAAGCTGTCTTTTTCTAGCATCAACCTCTCTAAGGACTAAGAATATCCTTCCGTCAATTAGGATATGTATAACCCAATCTTGTACTTTTTAATTAACTTCATTTGTTAAAATATCCCTGAAACATTACTCGCTATTGCTTGCAAGGAAATTGCTAGTTCCACCTTTGACTCTTACTCATTTTCTTCCTTGTCCTCCTCAATCACATTCCTTTCTTCTACTTATGCCCAGTACAAATTTCTCATCACATCCAAAAAAAGCCCTTAGACTCTTTTTTCATCCATCACTTTGTTATTAGAAAACCTATTCTCTCTCATCTATTTGTTTCCAATTATGTTATTGAAGCCTTGACAAACTTAAAATTATTTTGTGAATTGGAGCCCAACCTTTCTTGTGGATACATCCTTATCTTGCTATAAGTTTCTAAAATGGAAGATACATATCAAGAAATTGAATTTTTATTATTTGTGGAAACAATAACCCTAAAATCTATTGGAATACCATCTTGTATATCCTATCCAAATCATAAGCTTGCTGTAGATTATTGAGTTTCCATATCTTTATTGAATATTCAATCTCAAATTTAAGCATTTCAAGAATAAATAAGTCTCAAGCATATGTGATTAAAGATCGAATTGGTACAATACCCTCTCATTGTGTCTATTTGCCTTAACTCCTTTAGATCACCAGTTGGATATTTAAAGGTTGATTCCCTGAACCTCTGCTTCCATTTTAGAATGTTCTTCCCTTAGTTAGGAATATTTATCGTCATTTTTTTCCTTATATAGAGTTAGTTCCAAACTAGGGCCCCTCGTTCTAATTAACATCTTAACTTCCAAGAGTGCTCTATCTAGGTTAACAAACTACAGATATTTGAATATCCAATTGTGCAATCCTTCTCTATTGGAAGTTGAAAAATCCATCTTATTGAACCTTGCAGGTATATATATATTGGTTGTTGTATTACACAGCTCATTTTCCTACTTTTGGAAGCCTTCAATCCTGCTCTTCAATTCTTTGATTTCTTAGGTTCGATTGTTGCGAAACTACATCATCACTTCTTTTAACTCTTAAATGCTTCTCTCTTGTCTCATTTTCAGCCCCTACATTTTGGCCTTCATATTTTCTTTCAAACATTCATATCTTACAATCTTGTACTTTCTACCATTGCCACTTATACTTCCTTGAATAGATGTTATAAAATTGTTAAGGCCAAAGGATGGGTTGTTACCTCCGTGAAAGATGTTCTAAAATTGTTAAAGTGAAAGAATGGGTATTGATTTGTGTCTAGTGTTATAAATTTAGGAAAGAACTCAGAAAGAGAGAGAGATATATATATGAATCTTGATATTCATTAACTAACTATTCTAAAAATCATTACTTTGATATGTAATGAATATACCAACTATTAATCATTACCCAATTGACTTATTCCATATGTAAGCCATCGATTCTCACACTAAACCAAACGATACTATCTCCTTCCTTTCATGTATAAACAACTCTTCCCTCTTATTCCTAGTCATCATCTTCAATCTCTTGCTCCACTCTCTACTGCCATTGTCTTTTTTTCAGTTCACTATCATAATATCCTATATAGTGCGTATACTGCAATCTATTACAAGAGGATGAAATATATAAAAGTAGGTTGTCATTCAATGAAAACACTGTATTTAAAGAGCTAATTACATAGACTAATTAGCTTATTTGTTTATTAAATCTTAAAAGGTCCAAGAAGTTTATATCAAGGTGGACATTGTCTATATCTATACTATAGTTTGATGAGTACTGAGAGTCTTACATCGAGTATTTATGTAAAATAAGTTTAACTTTCACGTGTGTATATAAAAGATACTGATAATCAAGATTGCAACCTAATTCACCATTTTTTCCTAATTCATAGAGATTATCTTCAATAAATCTCTAATAAATATGCTATTCGCTAATTTTGATCTCATGTGTATAAAGAATATTAGTATCTCCAGCATGTTGACACTCTTGGTTGGTCAAATATTTTGGCTCATTCCATAATCCTATATCGAAAATGTGTGGGAATGGTGGAGGTTTCTAAAACGATAAAAGGAGCCTCCCCTCCTTAGTTAAAACATCCCAAAAAATTGTCTTTTCTCTTTTGTAGTATTTCACTTATATTATTTCCAGAAAATAGTGAAATATCAATTTAGTAGTGTCTGAGGAAGTAGGCATAATTGGCTGAAACTCGTTAAATTCTAGTGTTCTTTAATCATCTACTTAATAGCTATTGTCGAGTATAGTTGTAGTAAATTATTTTGCTATTAAATTACATGTCTAGGAAAATTCTGTCTAGGAGATTGAGTTTTAAGTGGGACCGTTTGTGACCCCTCCAGTCTTTCTCGGGAATTCTTGGTATGATTTTTCAGTACAATCGTTCACACTCTGTTCACCTAGGCAATAGTGCTTAAGGTGGATTTGTTATTATTGGTAGAGGTGAATTTGTTATTCTACCTTATATATTCTAGTAAGGACTACCGTGACAAAGGCAAGATTTATGGTGGAAATTTTTGATGGTACGAGTCATTTCATCATGTGGCAAAGTGAGGTTTAAGACGCTCTTTTCAGCAAGGTATTGACATTGCCATTAAAGAAAAGGAACCAGATGATGTTGAGGAGAATGTTGAGAGACTATAAATCTTTTGGCATATGGTTCAATTTGATCATGTCTTTCCAGAGAATTCTTGAAGAAAAGCAGTCAAAATAAGCTCCATATTAAGAAGAGATTGCTTCGTTTCTCTTATATTCTGGGTATCACTATAAATGATCACATCACCAGTTTTAATTAGTTAGTTACTAATTTAATGAATTTAGAAGTGACATTTAAAGATGAAGATCTGGCTTTGATGTTGTTGGGATCCTTTCCTGAGGAGTTTGAGTTTCTTGAAACTACTCTACTTTATGGGAAGGTTGATGTGTCTTTTAGTGAAGTTATAGTTGTTTTGTACAATCATGAATTGAGAAGGCAGATAAAGGAAGAACGTACAAGTGGAGCAGCAAAAGCTTTCGTAGTCAAAGGTTGTTCGCTGAGCCAGATTAAAGGAAAGAAAGGGAGATCGAAGTCAAGGATCAAATTGAGCAAAGATGAATGTGCCTTTTGTCAAGAAAAAGGGAAATGAAAAAAGGATTGTCCAAAGCTGAAGAATAAAAACAAACCTAATAAGGGAAAGGTTGTTGCAAATTCGAATATTGCTAAGTGTGAAGATACAAACTCAAATCTTTCATTAGTTGTTAATTCTCAATAAGCCCTTCTAGTCCATGGTTGCTCGATTCGGGCTGTAGTTAGATATATCTCAATCGGGATTGTTTCTTCGATTTTAGAGAGCTAGAAGGTGGAGTAGTTTACACAAAAAAAGACAATCCTACACAACAAATGAGATTGGTTCAATTTGCTTAAGGAATCATAATGGAACAACTAAAACTCTGACAGATGTCAGATATATGCTAAGTTTGATAAAGAATCTCATTTCTGTGGGATTCTTAGAATCAAAGGGCTATACTATAAATGCAATAAATGGAGTAATGAAAGTTATCTCTGGTGTACTTAGTGGTAATGAAAGGAATTTGAAGAAACAATAACTTGCATTATTACCAAGGTAATGCAGTTATTGGAACAATAGCAGTAGCTTCTAATGATGATCAAGAGCTAGAAGCAGCTAGGTTGTGGCATCTACGCTTGGGATATACAGGTGAAAAATCCTTAAAGAGTTTAATAAATCAAGAATTGTTACAAGAAGTTCAGGCCTGCTAATTGGACTTCTTTAAACATTGTGTCAAAGGGAAGCAGAGAAGAGTGAAATTCAGCACTTTAATCCATAATATAAAGGGTATTTTAGATTATGTATGTTTTCGGTTATACGTTATGTTGTGTTATGGTCTTTTCCGCAGCGTATTGTGAATACTTGGGCCATACGCGA
>JANZXR010000172.1:18979161-19000429 GCA_027575705.1 Erythroxylum echinodendron | reverse complement strand
TTAAATTCTAAGTTTTATGCTTGGATTTGGTTCCGAGATTAACCTAAAATCTCTACCTAACTACTTCCGCTGTGTCACAAAGGGAAGCAGAGAAGAGTGAAATTCAGCACTGTAATCTATAATATAAAGGGTATTTTAGATTATGTTCACTCTGATGTGTGAGGACCTTCCAAAACATCTTTTTTGGGAGGAAAACACTATTACGTGACCTCCGTTGATGATTTTTCCCGAAATGTGTATACAATGAAGACTAAAGATGAAGTGCTGAGAGTTTTCCTCAAATGGAAGAAGACGGTGAAACTCAAACAAGTAGAAGGATCAAGCGTCTCCGTACAGATAATGATGGGGAGGACATGAGTGATTCATTTTTAAAAGTTTGCGAAGATGAAGGTATTGTCAAACACTTCACAGTCAAGGATACACTACAACAAAATCAGGTGGTAGAACGTATAAACTGAAAATTTCTGGAGAAAATTCAGTATATATTGTCTAATGTTGGTTGGGTAGAGCATTTTGGGCTAAGGATATTACATATGCTTGCCATCTCATCAACCGCTTTACATGAACTATTATTGGTGTTAAAACACCTTTGAAAAAATGGTTTGAAAAACCTGCTATAGATTATGATTCCTTACATGTATTTGGTTCTAGTGCATGTTATTATGATAAAGAGTTAAAGTTGGAACTATGTGCAAAGAAAGCAAGTTTCATGGGGATCACTTCTGGTGTAAAAGGATATGGTCTTTGATGCCCAAAGTCAAAGAAAATAATTTTTTGCAGAGATGTTACCTTTGACGAATCTACCATATTAAGAAAGGTGACAACTAAAAATGTTAAGCAAACAGATGGTACTCCAAAAAAGATGGAGTTTGAAGGAAGAATTGTTACCCTAGCAAATGATAAAGCAAATGTACAAACTCCTATGGTAGAAGAGGAGCTAGATGAAGAAGAGGTTCCAACCTAAGAACCTCCACAACAACAATTACCAATTGCATTTAGAAAACCAAAAAGGAACATTCAAGTACCTGCTCGTTATGTTAATATGGTAGATTATGAATGTCCAATTAAAATTGATGACATTCCTACAACTTATTAGGAAGCAGTCCAAAGTTCAGAAGAAGATAAGTGGAGAATAGCTATGAATGAAGAAATACATTTCCTTCATAAAAATTAGAGGTGAAAGCTAGCTAGTCTCCCAAAGGGAAAGAAAGCAATTGGATGCAAATGGATATATGCAAAGAAAGATGGATCTCCTAATAAGGATAATGGTTGCTACAAAGCAAGGCTGGTTGCCAAAGGCTATGCTCAGACGGAGGGAATTGATTATAATGAAGTTTTCTCTCTAGTTGTAAAACATTCCTTCATTCGAATTTTGTTGGCTTTGATAGCACAGTTTGATATGGAATTAGTTCAATTGGATGTAAAAACTGCATTTTTACATAGAGACTTAGAGGTGGAAATCTATATGACTCAGCCTGAAGGTGCATTTTTACATGAAGACTTAGAGGCGGAAATCTATATGACTCAACCTGAAGGTTTTTAAGTTGTTGGAAAAGAGAATATAATGTGCAAGCTTGAAAAATCGTTGTATAGATTGAAGCAATCTCCAAAGCAGTGGTACAATAAATTTGGTAAGTTTATGATGGGACAAAAGTATACAAGAAGCAAATACGATCACTGTGTATATTTTCTTAAGCTACAAGATGGATCCTATGTTTATTTTCTCTTATATGTTAATGATATGCTGATAGCTTCAAAGAATCAAAGTGAAATTGCGAGAATGAAGATTCAGTTGAATCAGGAGTTTGAAATGAAGGATCTGGGTGAAGCCAAGAAAATTATCGACATGGAGATAAATAGAGACAGAAAGTTGGGGAGACTGTGTTTGACTCAACAGCAATATTTAAAAAGGGTCCTACAATGTTTTGGCATGAACGAAAAGTCAAAACCTGTTAGTACTCTTTTCGCTCCTCATATAAAGCTTAGTGCATCCCTATCTCTAAAGAAAGATGTAGAACGAGAGTACATGACTAAAGTACCATATGTAAATGCGGTTGGTAGCTTGATGTATTCTATGGTGTGTACAAGGCCCGACATTTCATAGGCAGTTGGGATTGTGAGCAGGTATATGCATGATCTAGGCAAGGAGCGTTGGCAAGTTATGACATGGATTCTACTGTATATTCTGAACATCGTAGATGTTGGTTTGGTATTTCAATGAGATAAGCAAGATGGTCAATGTGTAGTTGGATATCGTGATTATGACTATGCCAGTGATTTAGATAAAAGTCGATCAACTACTCGCTATGTGTTTACTCTTGCAAAGGAACCAGTCAGTTGAAGGTTTACCTTATAGTCAACAGTTGCTTTGTCGACTACAAAGGAAAAGTACATAGCACATATAGAGGTTGTGAAGGAGGCAATTTGGCTTCAAGGATTGCTTGAAGAATTAGAAATTGGACAGAAGCATATCAAAGTACATTATGATAGTCAAATTGCTATTTATTTAGTAAAGAACTAAGTTTATCATATAAAGACGAAGCACATCGATGTTCGTTATCACTTTGTACAAGAGGTTCTAGAAGAAGGTGGAGTAACAATCCAGAAGATTAAAAATACTAAGAATCCTGTTGATATGTTGGTAAAGATGGTAACTGTAGTCAAGTTCCAACATTGTTTGGAATTGATCAATATTGCCAAAATTTGAAGATGGGCACTTTGAAGCGCATTTGAAGATATTACTAAAGATGAGTTTTGTGAGAGGTTTGAAAAAGTGGCATTCATCAAGGTGAAGATTTGTTGGTTAGTCAAATATTTTGGCTCATTCCATAATCTCACATCAAAAATCTGTGGGAATGATGGAGGTTTCTAAAACCATAAAAGGAGCCTCCCCTCCTTAGTTAAAACATCCCAAAAAATTGTCTTTCCTTCTCTCTTTCGTAGTATTTCACTTTTATTATTTCCTGAAAATAGTGAAATATCAATTTAGTAGTGTCAGAAAAAGTAGGTATAATTGGTTAAACCTCGTTAAATTTTGGTGTTCTTTATTTATCTATATAATAGCTATTGTTGGGTATAGCTGTAGTGAATTATTATGCTATTAAATTACATGTTTAGGAAAATTCTATCTAGGAGATTAGGTTTTAAGTGGGACCGTTTGTGACCCCTTTAGTCTTTCCTGGGAATTTACCTGGAGTGATTTTTCGGTACAATCGTTCACATTTTCTTCACCTAGGTAATAGTGCTTAAGGTAAATTTGTTATTATTGGTGGAGATTAACCCGCGTTTCATAACAGACACCTATTTGACTCCTATATACTAAGCTCTGCTAAAATTCATTGCTAACATTCCTTGTATTTGATTTAGGTTTAAAAGAAGATTTTATGTTTTCTAATGAATGGACAAGATTTCTACTCAGAACTGCCTGTGTGAATTTTAAATTAAGCAGGATGGGATTAAATAGATGTTTAAAATTTTGAAAATATAGTGTGAGATAAGTACCTAACATGATTTGATCATTTAAGGAATGCAGAGGAAAATGTTAATAATTCAATCTTTAATGCACATATAAGATAGAAACTTATTTCTTATTGGACTTATTCTTTATAAATAGATCTTTTTGGAAATAAAGCAACACACAAGTTTTTTTACACAAAATAGTTTGCAGAAATTTTAAATCAAACAAGATAAAAGGGAATAGATGTTTAAATATTTGCAAGTATGATGCAAGATAAGTACCTAATATAACAAAGTATTAATGATTAAGCACACTTCTTTAAGAATTGCATATTTTCCACTAAATAAGGAGAGAATAAGAGGGGTTTATAGTTATAGCGAAGCTACATCACAAGAAAGTCTCAACTTGAATGACCAATGAACTATTAGCTTGTCCAATAAAAGTGCACAATACCTGAGTGCCACTTCCATGATCGCTTCCGTCCCCCATATTCCCGATTGTCTCAATTTCTTCTCCATCATTGCTTCCAATGTTGTTATCTGACTCCTCCGGACGTTTTGACTTTGTTGATTTTTGAGTTCGTACACCACTTTCACTCCCACTACCAATAGACTGGTGAAAAGATGAACAATAACTGCAAAAGAAAAAAGATACGGATGAAATAGTATAATATGATTAAAAACAAAGAGAAAGAGAGAGAGAGAGAGAGAGAGAACATATAACATAGTTATAGAATTAAATCAAATGAGAGCACTATAGGTAAAAATCAATACCTTAATTTTTTAGTTGGAATAGCTGACGATTGGTGTTTAGGCATATATGGAGTATAGACCTGTAGCGACAGTGTAGTATTGGTTCATGATATAGATAATGCAAAAGTGGAATAATTGTATCAACTCACGCTATGGCATTTCCTCCAAACATGCTGCCAAAGGTTTTTAAGCTCATTCTTTCGAATAGGCTTCACTAAATAGTCAACGGCACCCTTTAACAGACACTTATAGACCATACTCATGGAATCATAAGTAGACATCACTGCAAATAAAACTCACCGGGTGTAGCAGTTACAAGTATCAATTTGTTAAGAAGAGAGTGGTAAAATAGAAGTGTATCAAATATAAGAAAATGGAGTAATGGAATATACTTACTAATCACAGGGATATTATTGCAAGTTTTGTGGCTCATAATCTTGCATAAAAGGCCAATTCCTGATAAACAAGGTAAGACTACCTCAGTTAAAACAAGATCAATATGATTGGTCTGATCTTCTAAGAGTTTCCAAGCTTGATGACCATCTGCAACTGCAGTAACTGCCAAGAGGAGGAGATATAAATATATGCGTAGCTTTCTCAAAAGAAAGAGCAAGAAAGTAACATGGAATTCCCTGCGAAATTGATCAGTATATTTTCTGCTCCATAAATTACTCAAAATCAACATAAGAGTACGAGTGACGACCATGCAAAGAGGACTAAATTGTCATAATATAAATATTCTGAGAGGCTGCTGATGGTGATATGTCCATCTAATAGCAACAGATCACTGGGGATCTCTATTAAAAAATAACCAGCTTTATCTTAAGTAAACATCTTGTAGTGCCCACCTATCTAGAAATTAGCAGACGAACCTCTACATCAAAACAATTAGGCTAATGCCTAGTTAAAAATAAGTGAACTAAGTCCCGTTTTCGCATACCAATAAGAAGTTTACAGCCAATATAGCCAAAAACCTAAAAAAGGTATAGCATCAAAGATAAAGAACTCTGCCATCAAAGTCATTTTGTTCTAAAGTAAGAAGTGATATGAAATAGAATCATTCTTGCAATTTATTTTGAATTGCTTAAATATATACGTCTTAATATAAGAAAAAGGAAACAATCATCTAAAATCTTAAAATTTTTGAGATATCAAAAAATTTGGTTTCCTCAAGCTTGTATATAAGGATTTTGTTTTCATTCCTAACTTAGAAATAATTTCATGAAAACTTGAAGAATTCAATCCCTTCATTAAAACATTAAGCAGTTGGCTTACCAATGGAACATATGACATGCATATGAATTCTTCCTCCAATTTCTCCTTGATGAAATGTCTATATCAATCTACATTGTCTTACCATGTGGAATAGGGTTATGAGCAATATTGATTGTCTGCACAGTTTGCGTACTCTCCTTCAATATAAGGCTTCTAGGGCGAGGTGATCATTCATCTTAAACAGGTTTTTCCCTTTATTGCCTTTTAAGTAATACAACATTCTATACATAGCTTGTATATGTGACTTTCTTGCATCATGCATAAAATGACTAAATATGTTAGCGCAATATTTTATGTCAAGTTAGTATGAACAAGATATATGAGCCTACCTACTAGCTTGTAGTACATCTTTCTATCAAAAGCTAGTTCTTCTTTAGCATCTCCAAGCTTGATTTGGAGATGCTAAAGAATGTTGTATTAAAGCTTGATTTGGGTAGAGATTGATTTGCACTCAATCTTTCATGTCTTTTTCATGTGATCAAATCATACATTTTTTGCCTGAGATATAAAAAATCCCTTTGTGCATAATATTCCACGTCAATACTTCTAAACTCCTTTATCTTAAATTCCTTGATTAATCGTTGTTTTAATTTCTCTTTTTCCTTTTCATCATTTTCAGTTACAATGATATCATCAACATACACCAAAAGCATTATGAATCCCCTTGCAACTGTGTGTTTGATGAAAAGAGTATAATCACTTTGACTTTATTGTATTTCGACCTTTTATATCTTTAGCATATTTACCAAATCATGCTTTGAGAGATTGTTTCAATCCATATAAACCTTTTTCAAGCTACAAATTTTATTATCTATATTTTCTTAAAAATCTGTTGGGATATTTATATAGATTTCTTCATCTAAATATCTATAAAGGAAGGCATTCTTCTCATCATACTGCATCATTTATCAATCAAAGTGAACTGCCAAAAATAACAAATATTCCTTTTTGTCATTCAAGCAAATGTCTCCTAATAATCAACCCCGTAAATTTTAAGTATATCCTTTAGCAACTAACCGTGCTTTATATCTCTCTAGTGATCCATTAACTTCATAGTTTAATGTTAAGATCCATTTACAATCAACTATGCTCTTCTCCTCTGGTTTATCAATAATCTCCTATGTCTTATTCTTCTCTAACTCATCCATTCCCTCTCTCATAAGATTTCTACATTCCCTTTTTGACAATATCTCAAAAAATATAGAGAATAAAAATCGTATTTATACTCACAATGAACTTTTTATAAGCTGGTGACTGGTATTTAAGTGATACATAGTGGGATAATAAATATAGTTGTCCCTTGGTGCACTTTCTAGCAATTTTCCTAATGACAATAAGAAGATGTATGCCATTTATGAGTGTTTAAAATATTTGTGTATGTAAAGAAGAATAAGATCTTATCATAAACTCATTGTAAGAGTTTGCTTTAGATTCTTGGACTTGTTTCAAATCTAGAACAATCTCTCTTTTGAAATACACAATTAAATATCTTTAAAAGTCTTGAATAACACAAACATAGGAAAGAACATGTTTTTTTGGAGGAGTAATTTCTGTATTTTCTAAGATAGACACATAACTAGCTGTTAAAAATGGTTTTGGGATAGATACAAAAAGGTCAAGTTGCTGAAAATACTGATACTTTCTTCCATCATTGATGTCTCCGTAAAGATAGGATTTATCAAAATATAATTTTTGTTCAATGAAAGTGACATAAGCTAACATATAGAACTTTCACAAAGAAGCGTTATAAAAAGGTAAATGTAATTTCACTTTCATTTTTCTATTATGTTTTTTTTTCTGTTTGTTATTTAGTATTTCTATATTCTTAAACAAAAATAAAAACCTGCTTGGTTATTAATTTTAATATAGTTATATTTGTATTATTAATAATTAAATAAGATAAAATTTAAAGATAAATTAATTTTATGAATTAATTAAATAAATTATTTTATTTTAATATCTTGAAAAATATTTAATGATAATTTGTAAATTTTTTATTTTATGAGTAAATATAGTTTAACAAGAAAAAATGATGTATTAATTAATATAAATTTTAATTATTAAAATTAATTTTATTCAAAAATTATGCATTTGAGATAATTTAAATTATATTGCAATTATAATAATTAATAAATTTAGAAATATTTTATTTTCCAAAAATTAATTTTGAAGCAATTATAAAAATTAATTAATATCAAATAATTAAATAATATATATATTTAAGTCATGATAAATCATATTATGATAAAAAACAAATAAAGAAAATAAAAACTAATTTGTGTAGTTTTCATAAGTTATAAAAAACAGGAATAAACTAAAATCAGAAACTCAAAAAAATAAGTTTTCTTTTACTAAATCTCAAAATGAAAACACAAAACACCCTTAGAAAAAAAAATTTTGATGACATGGGATCTAACTTTCCTCTATGTATTCACCGTAAACATGTACAATGACAATGCAATCAAATACCTCATCAGTAAGCTCATTTAAGATTCTAAAGTCCGATAATAGCAGTATTACGAGTTTCGATCTATGAGACTTTTATCATCCAACACAAGTGAGACAAGTCTATTTATTATGCGCGTAGTAGTTACAAGTCTCTCTCCTGAATAGAATTTAATTAAGAACATTCCCCTCAAAGAGTAGAGCTTTAATTGGGTTAAGTAAATTTCTATTTTTCCTCCCAGTAGTCGTCCCATTTTGAGGTGTGTCGACACATTATAAGTTATGAGTAATTCCTCATTTTTGAAAGTAGCTTGAAATAATTTAATTGAAGTAATCTCTAGCATTATCCAACCTAAAACTTTTAATTTTAATCTCTTAAGATTAATGAATCATTGAAATATCAAGAAATTTACTTTCCTACAACCTTTAAAAATTATCCTAATATATATATATATAACTTCATAAAAATATTTAGTGCTCCTGTCCATCTCATTGGCTAAGTTTTATCTATTTTCAAATATTAACAATTCATTCACATTCTAAGGTTGTCAAACGATCTTACTCTTAAACAAAATAGAAAAGTCTTTTATCGAATATATATACTTTTTTTTTCCCACAACGTAAGATGTTTTATTGACTAGGTGCATCTCAAACCCTTTTCAACCATGGCAACTGGACCAGTAAGTTATTACCTGAGTGCATCCATTGTTGACTCGAAATAAGCAAGCAAGAAGAATGGCACCTGATTATCCTTTTTTAAACCTTTGTTTTTTTGTTAAAGTGAGAAGATGTGCCTACCTATAATCTTGGATTAATCAAGGTTACAGGCAAGAACTTTATTGCATAAAGAAGCATACCTTCATAGCCACAATTTCTAAGTAGTGCGGTAACAACATGGCGAGTTGAATCATCAGTTTCTGCCAGCAAAACTTTTAGTGATAGATGTGGCATAAACCTATCCCACTGGACCAAGGGCCCTCGAACTACTTGTTGTGACCTCCGCATGACAGCGTGGACTTGAACCCCGTTAACATCTTCGATGTCCTCATTAATTCGTGACTCATCTTCCTCCGAGAGCCCCTGACCTTCACCTGTGCTCCCATCCCGTATTTCCTCTTGATCATCTTGCATGTCACGATTGAGTTCCGCCGAACCATTTGTCACGGGACCATTATTGTTAGTGTGAACTTTCCACATCAACCAGATTTGAAAAGACCAACAATGATGAACACTTTGGATTCGATACGTAAGAAAACCTTCCTTGTTCTACGAGA
Source organism: Erythroxylum echinodendron (assembly GCA_027575705.1). Taxonomy (NCBI): domain Eukaryota; kingdom Viridiplantae; phylum Streptophyta; class Magnoliopsida; order Malpighiales; family Erythroxylaceae; genus Erythroxylum; species Erythroxylum echinodendron. The sequence continues at coordinate 18,991,226 of JANZXR010000172.1, read as the reverse complement.
GATCTTGCACATCCTGTTCCCTTCTAGGAAACAACCTCTTCGAACATTACACCTCAAGAAATTATACAGAAAAAGATATTTAAGTACCACAACCATTACGGTATTTCTATAACTCGAGTAAGAGAGAGCACAATGCTTACAGAAAAAAGAGTAGTAGATAAAGTAAGGAAATTAAAGGCGAGAACCACAGATTTGTTTTATTATGTATGCGTCAAGAACCGGCATTAAAAGCAGATAACTTGCGTGTACTTGGCTTGAAGACCTAAAAGCATTTATCTATTAGTCCACCATTATCATGCCGTAAATTCTATCTTTTATTGACAAATTAACAAGCAGGAAGGAATAAGCATGTGTCAAAGTGAAATTTGGTCCGGAAATAAGGTGCTTTGTGAAGAAAAGATCCCATGAAGACTATGTTCACCAAATAATCCTCCCAAACCACTTAAATTAACAACTAATTCAGTTTTGCACGCTAGAGAACATCAGACCTCTCAGGGAAAACTTCCACAGGAAAGGGAAATTCTTTCGAATCTGAGAGCATAAAAAACTGAAAGACTTAAAGAAATTACCTCTCACTCAATCTCCAACATCCGAGATAAAAAAATCAAGTTGGAGCAGACAAAATTAAGAGTGATCAAAAGAAAGACATAAGCTCAAGGCATTTTTCAATATATTTAGGGTTTAGTTTAAATTGGCCTAAGCTAGAAGAGAAGACTTGACTGGTCCAGAAACGGCGAACCGAGAAGCGACGGAGAAACACGGAGCTTCAATGGGTAAATGAGGCAGACGAGTATGAGCCAAAAAGCAAAAATATATATATATATTATAGCGCCTTTGTAGTGCTAACGTGGATCAAGTCAAGGTTACAAGCCCTGCCACGTGGAACGGGTTTTGCTGAGAAGGCAGGAGATCAAAAGCCACGATCTAAATGGGCTTCGTCCGATTTTGGGAAATCCTGTTCTTTTCGTTCCATGATACCACGTGGGGCGATATTAATGGCGTGACGGATCTACTTTGGCCCCCTCAGATCCGTCGATCGAAACGTGGCATGATGTCCGAAGAGTTAAAGGCCTCAGTATGCAAACGTGGCAGGTTAATCTGCCTTGAAACGAATGACGAAATGACGAACCTATTCTTAGTAAGATTTAAGATTTACGAGAATACCGAGGAGAGAGTTGCACGCAAGAGGGCCTACTTTTTTATTTTTTATTTTATGGGTGACTGCCTCCAACTGTACGCTAGTGGTTAATACTGAATAGGACACTGGCCTCGTTAACTAAAAACTTTTACCTTACGAAAATAAAATCGTAACTAATTTTAAAAGTTCGGCATCATATTTTTTTTGGGGATAAATATTATTTAGAGCAATTTTCATATAAAGAAAAATAAATTATTATTAAAATTAATTATACTTAATTGGTAAACAAGATGCAATATATTTTTATATGATTTTATCACTTTTACTTAAAAATAAAATTGCGAAAACATGAATGGTGCTGTGAGGAAAAGAGAGAATGCAACTTATGAGGCTGTGATTTCTCACTTTTTATAGTTCCTCCGTTAAAATAAACTTTGAATCTTATGCTTTGCTTGTGGTATTGGTTACACGTTTGGATACTCCCTTTTTACATTCCATTCCATTCCCACCTCTTTTGACACCCAAAATTTTGAAAAGATGACCGATTCTTCCTTATCTGTTTTGCAATCTTCCCCATTCAACTGTTGTACCTTTTATCCATTTTGTTTTTTCTGTCTACTTGTCTAAAAAGAATAAAATTACGTAAGCTAAGGTTTCATAGTATAGAAACCGAAGTACACTTGCATCCGGAGAGTGAAGAATGAACAAACGTCCCTTAACCCAAACAAAAACAATCAAAACGCCGTGCTTGAAGACCATCTCAACGTTGTCGTTTTACAGACTCATTTTGTAGACATACAAAGCCTTTAGACTTTACCCAATTAGGGATTGGGAAATTTCAATAATTCGATGGCTGCCAGAGATGGCAATGGGCTAGGTTGGACTCAGGCCTTGATTTGACCCTATTTTTTTTATTTTTAATTTTATTGTTTTGAAAATTTTAATAGAACTTTATTTAATTAATTTTTATTAAATTAAAATTATCAATAAATGAGGATAGAATTATAGGAAATGAAAAACATATAATTAAAATTATCAATTCAATTAATTGAAGTTAATCGATTAATAAAAATTGAGACTTTATAATGAATAAATATATATATTGCATATATATTAATCAAATGAATAAGATAAAATCAAAATCATTAGTAAAAGAGAATATGATTATAAGAAACGGAAGAAAAAGATTATACTTAAAGTGATCAATTCAATTAATTGAAGTTATAAATTTCAAGTAATTAACAAAAATTGAGATTTTATAATGAATGAATATATAAAACATACATATAAGTGATGTTATCCTCATGTGCTCTTTAACCAAGGGTTGCCCTCATGGTAGCAGAGCTATAAGTGCAATTGACTGTGATTACATTCTTCCACATGAAAGTAAGTAAGGAGATCTTGTCATATGCCATGAGTGACGCTAAGAGATGGATAAAATTATAGGAAATGGAAGAAAAAGACTATAATTCAAGTGATCAATTCAATTAATTGAAGTTACAAATTTCAGCTGATTAATAAATTTTGGTATTTATAATGAATGAATATATAAAACTTACATTTATTGATAAAAAAAATAAGATGAAACCAATTTCATTAATGAAGGAGGATGCTATTATAGGAAATCTAAGAAAAAGATTATAATTATAGTAATCAATTCAATTAATTGAAATTACAAATTTTAATTGATTAATAAAATTTGAGATTTTATAATAAATAAATATATAAAACATACATATATTGATCAAATGAATAAGATGAAAATAAATTTATTAATGAAGGAGCGTATGATTATAGGAAATGAAGGAAAAATATTATAATTAAAGTGATTAATTCAATTGATTGAAGTTATAAATTTCAATTGATTAATAAAAATTGAGATTTCATAAATCATAACGAATAAAATTCATAAATTAATGATATAATTTACAAAAAAGATTATCCAAACTTTTTAAATGATAAAATTTACAAAAAATAAAGACAAAATCATGATGAAGATTGAAGATCGAAGAGACTAAATAAACTAAGAGAGCAGCTAAACATTATAGTCAAGATCATCAATAGTCATCATCACTTCTTCTATATGTAGAAACAATATATTTAGTAATGTAATATTAAAACTAAAGGAATATTAAGGACATAGTAATAATTAACAAATAATTAAATGTACCTTCATCTTCAAAAATTTTATCAAAATAATGTCCACTTGATCAATGAGTGTAACTAGTCACCTCCGTATTAGTACATGTGGCTATATTAATATACAAATTTAAAAAAACAATGTAAGGTAAGATAATATAAAATAATAGGTGAAATTAATATATCAAAAATATTATCTTCAATATCTTCATTATCTAACCAATATGAGGCATATACAATGGCTTCCATAGTATGAGGATGAAGTCGAACACGATGATGACTAATAACCCGACCAACAATGTTAAAAGCAGGGTTCAAAGTAACATTGGATGAGGGATGAAGTCCAACACGATGATGACTAATAACCCGACCAACAATGTTAAAAGCAAGGTTCAAAGTAACATTGGATGATGGATGAAGTCGAATACGATCATAACTAATAACCCGAACAACAATGCTAAAAGCAGGGTTCAAAGTAACATTGGATGACGGAATTGGTAATAGGTCTCATTCAATTACTTGAATGATTTGAAAATTATTTCCAAAACTCTTCTACTATAATAATACATCGAACTACACACCTTCAACTTCAGTCACACAATCTTCTATCAAATATTTATCTAACTCCATCATATTGTACAAAGTCTTAGCCTTTTTTCTTTCACAATTTTTTTTAATGAAAGTAACAAATTGCTCTTAAAAGATGAACCCGAACTTGAAATTGAAGCTAGAATTGAGCAACCCGAACTATTGTGACCCTAATCATGAGTTTTAGGGTATAATTGTGTTAGTTTGTGATTTATTTGTGTTTTAAGTGTTTTATGGGTTAGGACAATCCTTTGAGCTTAAATATGATGTTTTTGAGGTACCTTGATGTGTTTGGTAGTGTTTTAGGGTAATGATAGAAGAACGGAGAAGTTTCGAAGCAAATTGGGGCCAATTGCATAGCCCACGATCGTGACAGAAAGGGTTGACATAGGCCACGATCGTGGCTTACAGGGTCACGATCATGGCCTGCGTTGGGCAAATGAGTAGCCACTTCCAAACTTCACATTTCGGGGAATTTTTTGACCTTCTGGACTCCGAAAAAACCTAGTTCAACCCTAAACACAAAAGAACATAAATAGAACAACAAGAATAGAAAGGGACAGTTTTACATTCAGCCACTCTTGGAAACCCTAAAAGGAGAGAAAAAGAAGAGAGAGAGAGAGAGAGAGAGAGAGAGAGAGAGAGAGAGAAAGAAGGAGGAAGAAGAAGTGGATCCTGACACTGCTGCTCCTCGGATCAGGTGGTATCCCAATGCCGTTGCCTTCTTGATTTGTCTAACTTAAGTTCCATTTTCTCTTCATTTCCTTTTTCATTTAAATGTATAAAGTTGAGATGGATTGTATGGAAATAGATTTTGGGTTGTTGATAATTTACTGAACTCTCCTTTGGGATTTTACTTTGAGTTAGTGTTTATTTAGTTATTTTTGTATTTATTGGTTTGGGTGCTGTGATTGATTAATATAATTGCATGTTTCGGTAACAAACCGAGAAGGTGAGCCGGATAAAAATGATTTAATCAGATTAATGAGAGTTAGGTGATCTAATTGATCACTTAATCAATCTAGTCGGTAATTTCAAGGTGAGAGATCTCATATGAGACCCGGTTGTTTATTAGAGAGCTTTAAAACTAATTAGAATTGTGGGTAATTTGTGAATTGAGAGATTACAAGCTCCATAATTCGATTAAGGTTTCCAATTTAGGGTTTAATGGTTATAACTTGAAAGAGAGTAATCAACCCTACGATCGTCTAAAACCGATACTTCGTAAACACATAAATGGCTAGATTAGCATTAATGATAGATAAAATCTCCTCTTTCATAACTTGATTAACTCTCTTGATGGATTTCCATTATGACCTATGTGACTACTCAGTTTAATTCTGTTTGTTGAAATTTCTTCTTTACAATTCTTGAATTAAATTCGTGTATTTACTTTCTGTGTTCACTTGTGCAGTTTTTATTTCTTTTTATTATTTTCTTTAAGCCTTAGACGACTTAGGATTAGGCTAGTACCCTCCTCATGAGATCGACACCTCTTATACTATAGTCACTACCCATGTGCTTGCGGTATTTGAGAGTTTATAAATTTTAAAGCTTGAACAAAACGATCACTACCAACTAACATTTTCTGACAATACTTACATTTGGCTTTTTCTACTTCGTCCTTTGATCTAGTCTTATTGAAGTGGTTCCAAACTTCACTTTTCAGTTTACTTTGAGTTGGACTTCTATCTTCATTTGGTAGGGATTAGAAGTTTCTACTTTTGTCTCTAGTACTAGATTATAACTCTCTACTAAAGGAATATGTTCATCCATTTGAAACAATCAACATATTAATATATATGTTATTCATGATAATAATTGAATAACATAAATATAATTGAGTATATATGTTATTCATAATCATAATCAGCTATTAGTGACTTCCATGGTCACATACACACAAATCACTGTGATCATGTAATAAACATATAGGTCATGTGTGTTTTTATGGGTTTACAAAAGCATGTATGTGACCATTTAAATCTACGAAACTCATAATGACTTACATGGTCACATGCAAGCCTGTGTAAGTGACTGTGTAAGCTTAAAAAAAATTCTCATTAATGGAAATAATCTTATAAATTCTAGTATTTCACAAATTTAATCTTCAATTAAAATTAGAATAAAATGAAGGAACTTTACCTTGGTAGGTGGGTGGGTGGTAAAGATAAGTCAAAAAATACGGTAGTGATAAGTAAGGGATGCGGGGTACTAGGACGATGAGAAGGGGTAGTCATGGTTGGAGGGCAAAGGGTTGGCAACTAGCAACTAGTGTGACGAAGGTGTGACTAACAGTGGGGGATGATGATGGAGGCGAAAGAGAGAGAATAGGAAGAGAAGTAATTATGGTGGTGGTCATTAGGGGATTGGGAAGAAATTTAGAAAAGAAACAAACTTAATGTAAAGTGACGTTTACCAAAGAAACAGAAAAAATCCCACTATAGCTGACAGGCCAGTCGGGATATGAGCATAATAGAATGAACTTCCCAAAAAGTTAGCCCCAAGCCAGGGTCAGTATAAAATGAAAGGGATGACCCTAACCTAGGTGGACTAAAAAATACCTTTCGGATTTACCCCTTCGTTGGCACTTACTGCCTTCCTTAACAAGCCCTTAAGCCTTCTTTGTGTCTATGCCACCTTCCTTATAGAATCTGTAAAAAATGATGTCGTTTTATTTTATGAAAAATATAAGTGTAAAATGTTTACTTCTAAACCAAAACAATTTCGTTTTTCTTCATCTCACAAATGATGTTCATGGCTTAAAACAACTTAAAACTACATTGTTTTGTTTTGTAAGTTAGTCCACTGAGCCCAAGCTCAAGCTTGGACAAAGGTTTGACTAACTTTAGTCACTATGTCCGTTGACCATAAATTAGGCCAGTTTAGGCTGGGCCCAATTACTAACCCCCAATGGATGCAACATCTCTTCTCTTTTATAAACTGATCATCCCCAAGTAAAAGTGACCAAACTCTCTGTCTATAATTGGTTGTTCATACTTTTTGAGTCCTTAATCATCATCTATCAACTTTTATTATTGCCTAAAGATGACACCAACATTAAAGGATGCTTTATATGTTGTAGGAGTTATTTCTTTCTAGGTATTTGCATAACTCTATGCTTCTTCTCTATTACTCTTGCACTAGTTCACATCATATGGATTGTTCATTTATGTTCTATAGAATGACCTGCATAATTGTTTACTTAGAATGTGCCTTGTTTTGGAATCTTCTAAGATTGCTATCCTTCTAGAACTTTTGAGTAGTTATGACTAGGACCAGCACATGTTTTTCCTAGAGTGGATAACAATTAACCTATTAATAGTCGCTAGAATACAATGAGTTTATATCAAATTGATTTAGAGAAAGAATATGCAAAAAGTAGATGATCCCTTATTTCATTATCCTCCTTGCATAAGACCAGCTCATACCAGTTAGATTGGAAGTACTAGTATGTAGAAATTTTACAATTGATGATAGGATAAAAAACCTTACCTGCTATGCGCTAGGCCTCGCCCAAGGCATGATCGAGTCCGAGATCAATTAAGCTAGAGTTAGCTCGAGCCCGAGCTCCATTTGGCTAAATGTTTTTAATTATAAGTGCAAAACAATGTCATTTTTAACAAAACAACGCTGTTTTTAGTGAAATGACATCGTTCTTATTAGAAAGGTCGAGCCTCAAGTTAGTTAGGCCTAGAAAATCGAACCTAAGCTCGAGCCTAGCCTAAGACCTGATCAAGCCTAAAAAATTAAGCCTAAAGCTCAATTAACTTAGGCTTGGTTGGGCCCAGGGCCATTTACCATCCCTAGAGTCACCTTATGACCTGACATTGGAGAAAATAACTTAATGGTTTTCATGATTGTTTAACTAATTTTGGATGAGCTTTAGAGAAAAGAACTAGGTCATCTGTAAAACATAAGTGAGTAAGAGATACTCTTCTGTACATAAAATGGAACTTGAATTTAAGTTTTTGGAGACATTATAATCCAACAAATTAGATAGGACTTCCATACAAAGAATGAACAAATAGGGGGACAATAGGTCCCCTTATCTAATTCCTCTTCTTTCCTTAATAATCTTTAAAGGGGTGCCATTACCAAAACATAATAGGCTGAAGTGTTAATCCAGTTGGTGTAGATCTAAGGAAAATCAAAAGCTTTGAGAACCTAGAAAAGGAAAGAAAAATTAACACAATCAAAGGCTTTATTAAAGTCTATCTTAGTAACACAATTTGGGAGAGAATTCCTCCTAGTATAACCTTTTAGGAGTCCTGTACAATTTTATGTTATCACCAATGCTCTATCCTCCATAAATATATTCAAATTTTCACTGATAATGAGTCTGAAAACCCTTTTCAATCTATTTGCTAATATCTTAGCAATGATTTTATAAATGAAGTTTGTGTATGAGATTGGTTTGAAGTCTCCAAAGGAAGAGGGATTAGAAATTTTAGGAACTAAGTAGAAAAAAATTTATTGGATTCCTTTAGAATCACCCTTTTGTAAAAGAACTCATAAAATACCTCTCTAACCATAGAACCTATAATCAACCATGTTTTCTGATAGAAAAGGCCATTTAACCCATCAAGTTTTGGGGCCTTCATCCTATTCATAGAAAAGAACATTGCGTTAATTTCATCATTCATGATTAGTTTAACAAGCTTCTTAAAAGATTCAGAATGGACTTTGCAGCTGATGATAAATTAGAGGGAATTCAAAAAGAAAGAAGAACCATATGGTCTATACCTAAAAGCATTTTATAGAATTTGACTACCTCCTACATTAAGCTTTCTTAATCTATAAGAAGTCCCCCATCCAAACTAATAATTGAACAAAATTTTTTAATCTTGTTCTTATCTGATAAGGAATTAAAGAAGAACTTAGTTGATTTATCCCCTCTTTAAGCCAATTGATTTTAGCCTTTATTGGATTAGTGATGAGCAATTTTGTAGAGTTCCTAGATAATTATCTAGATGTATCTTTTCCTTTTAAATAATCCTAGAGTCAATAGGATTAAGAGATAGTAGAAATTGAATATTAACCAGGATTTCTTTGGCTTTATCAACAGCTGCTAGAGTGTTAAGAGAATAAATGACTTTCAGCTTGTTAATCTTTGGTTTGATAACTTTTAGTGGCAGAGACTTGAGTGGACAATCCTTCCAATATTGCCTCATTAAATTCCTCTACTTTGATAAGAAAGTTATTAAACCTAAATGGATGATCTTTAGAAGTTCTCTGAAAGAGAGCATTAACTAAAATTAGGGTGTGATATGAAAATAGAGGATCTATACATGTGGATTTACTATTAGTGAATTAAGAAAGTTGTTCACCATTTAATAAAGCTCTAACTAGTTTTTTTATGAACTACGTATTGTTTTGTTTATTACTCCATATAAAGGTGTAGCATTCCTATCTGAGATTAGTTACCCCTAAATGATCTACACATAACCTGAAATCTCCAATCAATTCTTCAAACTACATTTCCAGTCTAAGAAAAGTTGAAATCTCAACTTATGATCCAAGGATCTGAAAAAGTTCCTTGATTATTTTTTAAGCTGGAACAAAGGCCACTTCTTTGGATAGTTATATTAAAGCCTTATACAAATGAGAACGAGAATGTAGCCCCATCCAAAAGGAAATAGACTTTTAAAGGTATCAACTACTCAATATAGAGCTTCTCCTCAACTTTTACAAGATTCTTATTGTAACTAATTAAGATTCTCCCATAATGACGGTGTTAATGGTTGGAGGGAAACTTCCATCAAGTTCAAAATGTTCACTTTGTTCATATTATCATATCTTATTTTAGTTTCAAGTGCAACTAAGATTAAAGGCTTAATCCTCTCCACAAAATCCCTTAAAGCATTAATTTTTTCTGGGTTGATGATTCAACAAACATTCTATACTAAAATTGTCATATTAAGGTATTTTTACTTTTAAAACCTTCCTCCTTTGACATCTTTGATCCTTTTTACTAATCACATTTTGAAACTCATCTAACTCAGTTTCTTTAGTATCTAGGTTAAGATAATTGATATAGGAATTCCTTAAAGAGGTTTTAGTTTTTTTTTAGAGATTCAATTATGCTTATAGTATTCTGCAATAGAGTTGCTGTTAGTTTATTATTGCCTAATGACTTTTGGATTTTCCTTTCCCCTCCATTGATGTTGTTTGTAGAGATATTGTCTTTTTTTTAAGAGTCTTTAGAATAAATAAAATCAATCTCAAGTCCTATTAACTCAGTATAATTTCTCTTAGCAACTACTTTATGTGTTAGTTTCCAAACTTTTCCTTAAGACATTAGGGAAAGTTTCCAATGATAGGAATATATATATACATAACCAATCCTCTTTTTCTTTGTCTGTTTTCATCAATACAAAGTAGTCTTCCTATATAACTAGCCAGCATACTAAGACTTTAAGTGGTCCAATACTCTAAGGGTATGCTATGTATTTTAATCCATATTAAAATGTCAAATACCTTGAAATTTTCTAGTGTAATGTCAGGTTGCCATGTTTTTAGGAATAATAGAAGCTGAGTTGCATTCTAAGGGCCCTCTTTCACTATCTTATTTGCAACAACTTGGGAGATAAAGTAAACAAGATCAGGTTGTCTTCATATAGCAGAACATTCGTTAGACCTCTAGATTTCCATTAGTTAACTTCCCAACTATTAACTATTGGAAAAGTGGCCTTTGCTCCATTAAGATTCCTACCAGTGTAGATTCCCAAGTTCTAGCACCTGCTTTCAGTGTCTCGAGTTTTGGAGTAACAACTAGTTTGTCCTTAATTTATTTTGGAGGACTATGGTGGACTGTGCACTTTAAGGACTCCTCGACCACCTACTTCCAACTTTTGTTTCAAGTATTATTTTCTGTTGGCACCTGAGGAATAATGGTTTTCGATAGTGCAACTATTTGTGGAGGTAAGAACAGGGGGATGGTAAGTGATTACAGAGTTAGAGTTTGGGAAGATAAAGGTGGAAAGGTTTCTCAATTAGCAATCTGCATTGGTGAAAAAAGTTGAAAGCGGGAGGGGGAATAACATTTTTTAGCAATAGGTTGGTGAAGTAACAAATTTTTAGTAGTAAACTGTCTAAGTAATTAACTTTAATAGGAAAGTAGGTTAGGCAAGAAAAAATGAATGCCAAAGATACCCTCTTCGAAAGTGTACTACAAGAAAATTGTGAGTTCGCGACAGAAAACGCCGACGGAAAAGATAAATATTCCATCGGTATCAAACATTACCGACAGACAAAAACGTTGCAAATTTAGCCGTAGCTAATCTTACAGATGGTAAAGAAATTTTCTGTCAGTAAGTTTACCTACAGAACGACATTACCATCTGTAATTTCAACGAAATAGTTGCTGACTGTCACACTTTTTCCGTCCGTAAGTTACCGACGGGCTATAATTTTCTCACGCTAAACTTACCGACGGTAAGTTCCTAAACCGTATGTAAATTTAGTATCAGAATGTTTTAATTCCGTCGGCAAATGGTGGTTTCTGTCGGTAAATTATTTAATTTAATTTTTTAAAATATATATTTTCATTATATTTAAATTATAACGTCAGAAAATTTTAATAACTAAATATTTGTAATATATATTTAATTTAATAGAAATAATTAAATAGAAATTTTGATTAATGATTAAAAATTAAAAATTAAAAATTAAAACATCTTAATTGATAATAAAAACGTTACATTACAAATAATAATATCTGTAATACAAACTAAATGACCAACACTAAACTACTGATCTCGAGCTAGTAGATCATCTGGTTGGTGCGGTGACCTGCTACCCTTACCCTTCAATTCATCCATCTCCCGGCGGAGCTTAGCGTACAGGTCTAACGACTGTTATTGTGCTACTATCGTCTGTCGCATCTGCTGCATCTGTTTCAATAATGTCTAGACTGTGATCTCAAACGCCTCCTATTTATTGTTGTTAGACCGCCTAGTAGATGCTGCTATACTAGACGTGGAGGATTACGAATAACAAGTATTCGCAAATTATCCGAGTCTGAATATCCTCCCACGACGATTTTTACCACCAACTACTTCCAAGTAAGTGTCAACTTCATCAACATTTTCGAATTACTGAGACCACTGCTCAATAGTTTGCTGTATTTGGTCCTATTAGAAAGCAATGTTTATATATTAGTAAGTGATAATTATGAAGCATATTATTAATATTAAAT
>JANZXR010000172.1:18904144-18922140 GCA_027575705.1 Erythroxylum echinodendron | reverse complement strand
TTAGGTTGGATATATTGATATATTTTTTAGACTAAAAAGACAGATTTTCTAAAGAAAATTGAAAAGCAATTGTAAAATAAATAAATAAATATATAAATTTATGCTACATTTCACGCAGCAATGCATGCACTAACGTTGCGTTACGCAGCATTAGAGCTGCGTTTAAGTGCAGCATACGTAGCGTTTCTTTTAAAGAAATGCTGGACGCTGCATACGCAGCATATGCTGCGTTTAAACTTAGCATACGCATCGTTTCTTTTAAAGAAACGTTAGACCATCATGTGTAAGATATATAACGCTACAGGGTTTTGAGTTTTCATGAATTTTTGTTTTGTTTTTCTTTGGGCAGAGACAACTGTGGCGGCAGGATGAAGCACAAAGGTGGGAGAAAACGCAGAGCAAATACAAAGAACGCAAACGTGAAGCAGAGGAGCAAGGCAGGCGTGGAAGCTAAGTAGAACGAAAAATATGGAAGAGGTGATAAATACGTATAGCATAAAATTAAATATGGAAGGCTAGCTTCCTGACACCGGTTCAACGGAGATATAGACGCCGAGTCATGGTTAAACTATTTTTGTCATTTTAAGGTTGTGATTTCTTTTCGGATTGTTATGTTGTTGGTATTGATTTGGATGGTTTTAGGATAAATAATCTTAATATTTTATTTTGATTGTTTATTTTGAACCTATTGCTAAAATATCAATTGTAATCCGTAATTGTTACTTTTGATGTTTGAAGTAGCGTCTAATAATTGTTAATTGTTAGGAAAAACATAACTTAGGTTTGTTAACCCAAATGTTTGAGGTTACTGCCTATATTGATCATTTTCTAGTTCGTAATGCGACTGCCAAATTGAATCTAAAGATCGTATCCTAGGTTATTTGGTAGTTAGGTTTAAATTAATGATCGTATCTTGATTAAATTTAACCTAAGGGAAAACTGAGATTTATAGAGCGTTTCTATTAGTCTCAGATCAATAGTTCGAAAAGAATTGTAAAGACTTTAGAGTGAAGGAATATGATTGATCGTGATTAGGCCGAGATTGACCCTAAAATCGGACTTTACTCATAGTCAACACTTTTTGCATTTTCGATTAATTGTTTAAATTTATTTTCGGCATTTTACCTTTAATTTTATAAATTATTTGAAACCCAAAACCCCCCATTTTCTTTCCTTGCATCGATTAATTTCATTACGAAAATTAATCAAACATTCCCTGTGGATTCGATCCTGACTTACTGCAACTAAAAATTTTAGTGTGCAGAGTCAGGTAAATTTTGCAGTGCACTCGACACGCGCTGTTAATATTGGACTACACCAAGGCTCCTTATTGAGTCCCTTTTTGTTTTCAGTAGTGATGGATGAGCTCACCAAGAATATCCAAGGGGATGTGTCTTGGTTTTTGTTGTTTGCGAATGATATTGTTTTGGTGGATGAGACAAATGAGCATGTCAGTATTAAGCTAGAACTTTGGAAGTATACGTTAGAGCCAAAGGGGCTTTAAACTAAGCAAGACTATGATTGAGTACTTAGAGTGTAATATTTTAGGCCATAAGGTGGCTTCTAATGTGGAGGTAAAGATTAGTTCAGAAGTTATACAAAAAAAAAAGTGTTTAAAGTGATCTATCGTCCAAAATAATGGAGAGATTGATGAAGACATAATGCACCGTATTAGATCATGGTGGCTTAAATGGAAAAGTGCCTCATGAGTTTAATGTGACAAGATGATATGAATCAAGCTCAAACAGGTGCATAATCATAAGCTAATGGTTTCAAAGATGAGGATGCTTCGTTGGATATACAACCTTACTAGGAAAGATAAGGTCAATAATGTAATAATAAAAAATAAATTAAAGGTGACTAATAATAACGAAAAATTAAGAGAGACAAAGCTTAGATAGTTCGAATATGTTAAGAGAAGATACCCCGACACTTCAGTGAGAAAACATGAGAAGATTGTACTTAGAGATTGTAAAAGGAAAAAAGGAAGGCCTAAGAACTGGGGAGAGGTGATTGACCTGTGCTTCGTAACGCTAGTCAAAATAAAATAACTAGACTACTATTGTAGTAGTGGTGAGTCTAGCCCGATCCCTTAGGGAGTGTTCAGTTAGCTTATGAAATGAAATTAATTGGTGTTTAGGAAAAATGGGGGGTTTGGATTTTGGAATAAGAAAATAAAAGAAGCTAACTAATAAAAACAAATTAAAGAAAACATGTGAAAAATGATTAAATTGTGGAATTTGATAGGTATCCAGTTCTTTGGTTCAATCTCGGCCTACACCCTAATTAAGCATAATTCATTAATTTGTTGTTCTTTTATCTCTTTTAGCAATTATTGCTCGTAGATTAACAACAAGCTCTGTTAATTCCAATTTTTCCTTAGATCCTAGTTAATTACGAAGGGCTCGTTAATTAACCCTAGCTATCGGAAAACTTAGAATAAGCTCTCTAAGTTTATCCAGATAACTACATTACGAATCAAAAAAATAAACCAATCTAGGCAATAATTATATAAGCTCGGATTATTTAACCTATGTTATGTTATTTCTAATGATTTGGAATCATTAGTTGCTACAAATGAATTAGGACTACAACGATTATGTATTACATTCGATTCTAGCAATAGGTTTTCATAAAAAACGATTCAATAGAACATTAAAATCATCATCATTAAATACACAATCAATCCACACAAGATAATATAATCAATTTATAATGAGAGAAAGAAACGACAAAACAATAAAAAATGTTTAACTTGGGTCATCGGTGTCGATTTTTCCTTCAAATCGGTGTCGGGATGTCACCCCTTTATAGGTCTCTCCTAAAAAAATGTTTCAACCCCTATAAAAATACCCTACCGAAAATCCCTTTTGTTCTAAGCTACTACCGCAACTCTCTTCTATACTCACTATTCACTGATTGACAAATAAGCATTAATGTCCACCTCTACTATTCACGTATCCTTCTCTCTTGCAGCCCTCTCTTATTTTCACTTACGCTCTTTGTTCTCTTCTGCTGCCTCTTAGCTCTCTCTTTTGTAAGCCACCAGCCCCCTTGCAACTCTCTCTTGCAAGCCACCTGCTGTAGCTATTAATGGGACAATTTAAGATGAGGGTTTTTGGTCTATCCTGTTCATGTTCTTCCCTTTTGTGTTTTTTTCTTCTTGTCTTTTAATTTTCTTCTTCTTGCTCCATGAAGACAAGGGAAAATTAATCTTCGAAAAACGGCTCAAACGTAGTGCTTTCAACTCTCTTTAATTTCTTTGCTTCCAAATTATACTTAAAATCATATATAAATTAAAGTGAGTATTTTAAGCATTTTCGTATCAGTAATCACTAAGTGTAAATGATTAAATGTATCAACAATTAAACACATATCAATTTCCCCGACACTTAGCTTTGTCCATCCTCTGGAAAAATATCCAAATTAAGCTTAAAGATCTGAAACATTTACTCAATTCCCATATTCTCCAAGACTATATAATCACAAGCAAAGATGAGTGACTTTCAAATATCATAACAAGAATTGAACATTCAATGCTTCTACTCATGATCAATCAACATTCAATATCTTTAAAAACTAAGCAATCTAATGGCAGAATTAGAAAATGTGTTTAACTAAAATATATCAATGGGTACATTTAACACCAGTCATGATCATGACAATCTATAACTTTGCATATCGTTTCATTTCTCCACCACTAAAATTCACTTGCAAAACTATGGATCAAAGGACTTTTCAAGGTTGTAATGTGGGCAAAGGTAAGGTGAGATGTATTTGGGTCAAGTAGCATGAAAGCCATTAAGCTAGTGAAATAAAGCAACACTCATCAAAAACTGAGTACCGAATTCAACTCTCACACACCAACCATATGAAGCATATACCAATCCAAAGGAATCACTCATACATTTTATGCCAACAATAGATTGAAACTATAAGAGTGAACCTTCCAGGCTAACATCTACCTCATATCCAATATACTCAAATAACCTATTCATCACAATTTTAGGAGAATGCATTAATCATAAACAATTTTTCAACAAATATGCACTTGCTCCTAGATACATTTATCTAAACATATATATATATATTCTTTTTCTTTTCTTTTTTTCTTGTTCTTGTCTCTTTTCTTTCTCTCTTTTCTTTTCTTTTTTTTAAACATTAAAAGAAACTACATTAACATAGAAATTTCAATGATAAGACATAACAAAATATCACAACATTAACCTACTACTCATATGTACACCCCCACACTTACACTTTTGTACATCCATAAAGTCAATAATCACAAATGTTCCACTAGATTTATGGCTTGGGTAGGACATTTGGGTAAGTATAAAGCATGTAATGTAGTTAGTACATAAAGAAAAAGTATAAAGCCCAAAGGGAGTTAACAAGGGAAAAATCATGTCAATAGGGTAGGTTATTTGGCTAATGTATTTTATGAAAAACAAAGAATGCCTAATCATATCCATGTTAATGCATGTGATAAAAATGTGGTATCGAATAGAAATTCAACGTAAAATCAGAATGTACATATCATGAAGGTCACGTATTATCAAAAGACAATGAGACTGATATGGATGTTTCAGTCTAATAAGGCTCAAAATTTCACTGATTTTGTCTGCCACTAATTAGTATTCTTCTAAAGATAATGCACATCAACCAATCACAAGAGTAAAAGTATATGTTAAAGTTGCTATGAAATTCACTAGTTAATTCATTCTCTACTCATGATTAAATAATCCTAGAAGCAACAGAAAACGAACAAATGTTTGTTTGTTTGTTTTATTCATTCTCTCATTTTGATTGAAAACTTAAAAACAAGAAAAAATAAACCAACAAAGAAACACACATGTATAAAAAATAAATGAAAAAATGTAAAGAAAAGAAATTTACTTCCTTTGAGTTGCCTCCTAAGAAGCGTCTTGGTTTAAGGTCGCTGGCTTGACTCCATGTTTTCCTCATGTGACAAAATTGTGATCTTCTGGTATTATAGTTAGTGCCACTTTCACGCGAGGTTTTTTCAGATAAGGCCGTAGTTGATCATCATCCTCATTTAGTGTCTTCCTTATCCTCAAATTCTTAATATCTACTGAGTTCATAAACTCTGAAAATATTTCAAACGTCTCTCTGCCTTTTTCTTACTTTAATTCCTCTAATCTGCTAGGTAAAGGTAAAGAGTCAATCTCAACAATAATTATGAACTCAGTTTTTACCTCTGAACTAAAGGATGGATCTTTTTCTACTTCAAGCTCCTCCTCAACTTCTTCTTTTTCACAAACAATTCCTTAAGTACTACACTTAAGATTCTCAAGCTCCTCTTCTCTCTGTAAGGTTTTCACACTAATATCCATCGGGTACTCCTCACGTTGATATGGTTGTGTCTCTTTGCTTTGTGATGCTAGGTGGTTGATAGGTTCCATCAATTGATTTGCCTGTCTTGTCAAGTTCTAGATTCTAGAACTTGTTTCCTTCTAGAATTGCAAAGTGCTAATAACTTGCACTTTAACTAATTCTTTCAAGGATGTACCTGAGTCTTGATAGGAAGCTTTTAGTATGTAAGGGAATTGCTGTGTTTCCTACAAACTATCATGGAAGTAATTTAGCTGATTATCCCATTCATAACAAAAATTAGGTTGATCAGTCCAAACATTTTTATAGGATTGAGAATATGAATTAAAGAAAAAAATACTCCTATCTATGTCAAATTTAATTTTTAAATTTTTTATCACAAATACAAAAAAAATGAAAAGATCATGAAATAACTGAAAAGAAATCAATTGCAAAAAAATATATACAAAACATCAATTAAAATCAATAACAAAAACTAAAAACCGCACTCCCCGACAACAGCGCTAAAATTAACCTACACGTCATAACACTAGTCAAAATAAAATAACTAGACTACTACTATAGCAATGGAGAGTCTAGGTTAATCCCATAGGGAGTGTTCGCTAATTAAAACAAATTAAAGAAAACATGTGAAAAATGATAAAATTGAGGAACTCGACAGGAATCCAGTTCTTTGGTTTAATCTCGACCTACAATTTATTTAAGTATAATTCATTGATTTGTTGTTCTTTTATCTCTCTTAGCAATTATTGGTCGTAGATTAAAAACAAGCTCTATTAATCCCAATTTTTCCTTAGATCCTAGTTAATCACGAAGCGCTCATTAATTAACCTTAGCTATCGGGAAACCTAGAAAAGCTCTCTAAGTTTATCCGGACAACTGCATTATAAATCAGAAAATAGACTAATCTAGGCAATAATCACACAAGCTTGGATTATTTAACCTATGTTATGTCATCTCCAATGATTTGAAACCATTAGTTACTACACATGAATCGGGACTACAACTACTAACAATGAGTTTTCATAAAAAAACGATTCAATAGAGCATTAATATCATCATCATTCAATACCAAATCAATCCACACAAAATAATATAATCAATTTCTAGTAAGAGAAAGAAACAACAAAACAATAAAAAAAATGTTTTAGCCAGGTCGTCGGTGTCGATGTTGCCTCCAAACTGACGTGGGGATGTTATCCCTCCATTGGTCTCTCCCAAAACAATGTTTCAACCCCCATAATAATACCATACCGAAAATCCCTTTTGTTCCAAGCTACTGTCGCAACTCTCTTCTCTACTCACTATTCACCAATTTGACAAATAAACATTAATGTCCACCTCTACTATTCACGTATCATTCTCTGCTGTAACCCTCTCTTGTTTTCACTCACGCTCTTTGTTCTCTTCTGTTGCCTCTCAACTCTCTCCCCTGCAAGCAGCCAGCCCCATCGCAGCTCTCTCTTGCAAACCGCCTGCTGTAGCTATTGATGGGATAATTTAAGATGAGGGCTTTACGTCCACCCTTCTGTTCATGTTGTTGCAACATATATGCTTATATATTGAAGTAAAAACAGAGATTGAGTGAAAAAGAAAGGAACATTTTTCTATTTCAGCCATCGAAATAAATACACTACTGCACATTAAAGAAGAAAAGAACTAACATCTAAAACCATAAAATTAGGAACAGAAAATGAAAATCCTAAAGACTTGGTCTAACTAAAGTAATCCTAATCTAAAAACAAACTCCTGTAAACTAGGGGACTAAAAGCAACGGCTAATTAAAACATATCTCAACAATCCCTCCCTTAAACTAATGTTCCTAGAACATTCAGTTTAGCAAAAAAAAGACAGCCATCCTTAGATTGGATCTTCCAAAGTGTAGACACCTAGAATATTCCTAAGCTTCACGAATGATGATGTTTTAAGGGATTTTGAGAATATATCGGCTACTTGATCTTCATTCCTGCAGTAGATAAGCTCAATAACTCCATCTTGTGTAAGGTCTCTTAAGAAGTGAAATTTTACATCAATATGCTTGCTCTGACCACGAAGAACTAGATTTTTGGGCATCTTTATTACTGAATTGCAGTCACAATAAATTGTTATTACTCCTTATTGCTTAAAGTGTAAAATTTGTAAGAATTTTCCTTAGTAAACTTGCTTGAGTAGCACATGAGGTTACAGCCGCAAATTCTGCCTCTGTTGTTAAGAGAGTGATAATTTGTTGTTTCTTTGAAGACCACGAGACAGCCCCTGAACCAATCATAAAAGCATAACTCGACGTGCTCTTTCTATTATCTTGATCTCCGACAAAGTCACTATCAGTGAATCCAATCAAATCTGATTTTCCTTCATTCTTGTAGAGCAACCCGAAGTTCATTGTACCTTTTAAGTAACGCAAAATTCTCTTGGCAGCAAGAAGATGCATCTCTATTGGATTTTCCATATATCTGCTAACGAAATTAACTGCATACATAATATCTGGCCTTGTTGCAGTTAAGTACATTAAACTACCCACATTTTGCTTGTAGAGTGTGCTATTCACTTTGCTTTTAGGATCTCTATTTAATTTAAAACCAACCTCAGTCGGTGTAGTCACTGAATTGCAATTCGGCATATGGAATCTATTCAAAATTTCTCCGACATACTTCTTTTGACACATAAAAATTCCAGCTGCACATTGAGTCACTTCAAGTCTAAGAAAATAATGCATCTTTCCTAAATCAGACATATCAAATTCTTCCATCATCGATTTTTTAAAATTTTCAAACATGATGCTATCATTTCCAGTGAATATGAGATCATCAACATATAGGCACACAATGAGCAATTTATCTCCATCTCCTTTCTTAATGAAACATGTATGTTCTTATGGACATTTTTAAAAGCCTTCTTTCAAAAAATATTATTCAATTCAACTGTACCAAGCCTATGGGGCTTGCTTTAGTTCATACAAAGCTTTTTTCAATTTATAAACTTTATGCTCATCTCCTATCTTCACATAACTAGGGGTTGATCAATAAATACCTACTCCTTTAGGTCTCTGCGTAAGAAAGCTGATTTCACATCCAATTGTAGTATTGGTGACGAGTTTTGTGCTGCTACAACAATCACCAACCTGATCGTGTCCATACTTGCGACAGGAGTAAAAATTTCTTTATAATCAACACCAAACTTTTGCTTGTAGCCTTTAGCTACCAAACATGCTTTTTACTTGTTGACTTTACCATTTTCTTTCAGTTTCGTCTTATAAACCCACTTGACACCAATAGTTTTGTGTCCTTTTGGAAGCTCAGTCAACTCCCAAATGTCGTTTCTTTCAATTGTCAAAATTTCATCATCCATACCTTTTTGCCATTTTGATTCTTTAACAGCATCCTCAAAAATAATATGATCACAATTTGAAAAAAGGACAAAGTACGTTATTGTATCTTCGAATTCGCTAGAATTAAATATCTCATAGTCACTCATCCATATAGGTCTTTTTCTGATGCGTTGTGGCTGACGATCATTGTCTAGTTTTGCTGTAGGGGCCTGTTGAATCTCAACAATCTGTCATTGCCCATCTTCTAAAGAATGTTGTAGGTTCTCTCCATTATCAAAATCTGTTGGGATGTTATGCTTTTGTCCATCATCTTTACTATCATTCCAAAATTGTTCTTCATCAAACAAAACATCACAAATGACAATAATTTTCATAATGTCAGTATTATAAAACCTATAAGCCTTTGATTGCTTAATAACAACAAGAAAATTAGACTTTTCTCCTTTATTATAGAGCTTACTCCTTTTTTGATCTAGAACATGTGCATATGCAATACAGCCAAAAATTATGAAGTAATCGACACTTGGTCTTCTACCACTCCATGCTTATTCTGGTGTCATGTTTTGAACAACAAGTGTTGGGCTTCTATTCAAAATATGAATGCTCCAGTTAACTGCTTCGGCCCAGAAATCTTTAGGAACGCCACTCTTCGATAAAAGGCTTCCCACCATATTCAAAATCGTGCAATTTTTTCTTTAACAAATGCTATTTTGTTGTGGTGTGAATGTCGTCGTAAGTTATTTGTTAATCCCATGAACTTTACAAAAATTTGCAAATTCATATGAATTGTATTCTCCACCTTGACCAGTGCGATGAACTTTAATTGAACTACCAGCTTCTTTTTCTACAAATACTTTATAATTCTTAAAGGCCAAAAATGCATCATACTTGTTTTTCAAAAAATACTCTAAATGTACTAATTCCAGCACCTTTTTTCTCTCCAAGATTTTTCTCGTGGAAATTGATTCCAGTGTTGATTACGAACAACACATTCTTCACAAATTACTTGAAAGGGAACTTTGATTTGAGGAAACCCTGCCACCATATTCTTTTGATGAAGAGTTTTCAATCCATTAAAGTTCAGATGTCCATATTGAAAGTGCCACAACCATGCTTCATCCTTCAAGCTCACAATAAAATAAGATGGAATGTTATTATTAAGACATAGTGGAAATAACCGATTGTTTGTCATATTGACTTGGGCAATTAAGCCCAATCTTTCATCCTCGATCTTGCAAACTCTATTTTTTATGGATATCTCATACCATTTTTCTTGAAGTTGACCCATACTTAGCAAATCCGTCCTTAAATCTGGAACAAAACATACATTAGAGATAGTTCGAGTAGTATTTTCTTTAGTTTGGATTGTTACTTTGCCTTTCCCCATTACAGAAACTTTTGAGTTGTCACCAAACTTCACATTATCATAAAAAGATTCATCCAAATAAGTAAATATGGACTTATCTCCACACATGTGATTGCTACACCCGTTATCTAGGTACCACAAATTCTTCTTGGTTTCCACCTTCGGGTCACACACCATTAAGAGCGATATGTCTTCTTTTTTCTCTATTTCTGCAAGATTAGCTTTTCCACCATTTGCGTTAAATAATTTAGTACGACATTCATATTTATAATGACCAAACCTGTGACATTGGTAGCATTCAACTGCAGATTAACACCATTCTTCCCTTTTGTGTTAAACGCTAGCGTTTAACGCTAGCTTTCACGTTCAACTCTAGCGTTAACACATGCTGCAACGCCAACGTTAATGCATGCAACGTTGGCTTTTAACGCATGCTGCGACGCTAGCTTTTAATGCTACTTCCTTCTGCTTTGTCCTCTACACTGCGTTTTGTTCATCTTGCACTGTCGTTTTGTCCTTTAGCTGTTATTGATTTTTTCTTTATTTTTCCAACAAGCACTTTTAATTTTTCTTCTTTGAATTTTGATTTTTTTCTTCTTGTCTTCTAATTTTCTTCTTTTTGCTCCATAAAGATACGTGAAAATTAATCTTCAAAAAATAACCCGAATGTAATGCTTTCAACCCACTTTAATTTCTTTGCTTCCAAATTGTACTTAAAATCATATATGAATTAAAGTGAGTATCTTAAGCATTTTCGTATCATTAACTACTAAGTGTAAATGATTAAATATATCAATAATTAAATACATATCAGTGATCAAGAATGATATGACTCTGCTAAAACTTAACAAGGACATGACCCTCAATAGAAAACTTTGATGTAATAGGATATGGATAAAGAATCTCACATAGAAAGAGCCTTCTTGTTCTCTTAAGTTTTAAATATTTTTCTTCGATTCTTATGTTGTAAATTTAGCCTAAATATTTAATATATAATACTTCTCTCTTAGCTATTTAACACATTCTTACTGAGCCTACATATTTTCTTGTAATAACTTATTTGATTTATTTATTAAGTTATCTTCTTTCTTGTTTGTGTATTTATTTATTTATTTTATCTTTTATTTGTACTCTTTACCTTATTCTTTATTTATTATAGTATTCATTTTATTACTTATTTTTATATTTTATTTATACATAATTTATTTATTTACTAATTTATTTTTATTATTTATTTTTATTTTATTTTATTTTATTTTATTTTATTTTATTTTATTATATATATATATGTGTGTGTGTGTGAAAATAACATTTCTATTAATTAAGGGTAAAATTATTACTACTAATTAAGGATAAAATTACGTATTACTATAAATCTTAATAAGATTTTACTGCTGCCCTACACAACAACGAAGTTTAGGGCGTGAAGGAGTCATTTAACACTGACTCATAAATTTGCGATTGACCCACCTCAGAGTACCGCAACTTTGCGGGGATAGACATTTGTAGGCTCCTCTTGCTCAATTAATAAAAAAGAAATCAGATTTGACGTAACTTACGACAGAGTTAATATTTCGTTTGTTTAAATTTTAAATTAAGCATTTTTTAAATTTTTACTTTAAAAATATTAAAATTTAATTTGACCATTTTACCAAATCTTTTGTTTGCCATAAATGCCACCCGATATTGTCATAAAATTTGTACAGATTCTGGTAATCATTTTGCTGGCCTTCGGCGTTGGTAGACAGCCAGCCCATTCATTTTGAATATTCAAAGGGCAAATCAACCATCTGACAAACTTACAAAGGCAAAAACTGAAACTTGCAAGGTTTTGATCCGAAAAATAGACGGGAAGAATAACAAGAAAACTCAACAGCAAATACTAAGCACATCTCACGTTATACTAATCAAAAACTTGGGAAACGAATATGACATGCACGACAACACTACTTCTGTTTTGATGAGAATCGAACATTTATAAAATAAAATACACCTAAAATACATAGAAGCAATGGAAAGAAAGCCATTTGGCTACATATGGTCGGCTCTAGCCTCATCATCACTGATTCCATCCCCAGCATGACTGCATTCAATTCCAGGACAGCATATTAGAAATATTCCTAGAATGAGCTAAAATAAACATGAAACATCATGCAATCTCAGTGTACCAACAACAAAGTGTCTTAAATAAATACCCTGGCAGCCAAAATTTGACAGATTGCAAACTTTCATTTTTCAACTTAACATAGGAACACCGAAAGCTAGTGAATATGATGCAAAAAATCAATTTTCTAAACCCATCATCAACAGATCATAAGAGGAAATCCTTGTGTCCGTTTCACCTAGACAAATTTTAACTAACAAATAAGGTTTTAATTACTAACCGCCACGAACTAGTTAGGTTCCTAGTTTTCCGGTCCAACTGAAGATTTTCAAGAGCAGCTGAAGCTCGAATCACATCCTCAGGAAGTTCATCACTGTCGTATCTCCAATTGTATTCATCTTTCCTGTAGCCAGACATGGAAGATCCTGCTCTCCTGCCTAAATTATAATAGTATCAGATATTTAAAGCTGCAAATGAGAAGATTGCGGACAACTGACAAATTAACCACTCACCAGAAGACTGGGAAGAAGCAGGCCTAGCATATGCATGATCAGACACAAAAAAGAAAAAGAAAACCATGAGTTGGGCGGAGAAGAAAAAACATGAAGAAAGCTTCAGAAGGATTTAGAGGGAATAAAAGAAAAGAAAAGCATCATGGACCAATTCATTACCTTCCGAGGGGAGGTAAGCCACCAGCAACAGATGATGGAGAGGGTCTTCTACTGTTCCTGGACTCTAAATTGGATACGGATTCAGTTTCTGACAACCTCCTTCCAGTACCCCTTCCTTGAGAGAGATTCTGTTGAACAAAATTGTCGATGAAAGTTGACATTAATTTACAAAAGAAGAGACTTATTGAGAAATATAACAAGCTAGCAAAGATATCCAATTTCCTAACTCCAGCATATTAAGACATTTTAAGTTTAAAAATACTGCTGATTTAAGATGGCAAACTTCTTTTTGTCTAAGAAAACTGTTTGAGCATTATATCAAGAGAAAAATTTGGAGACAAACCTCAAACTTCAAAAATCCTTCAAGAACATCCAAAAGCAAAGGACCGCTATCTCCATTTCTGTTAAGATCATAACCATTTTTGCTGCTAAATTCTTTCAACTCAGCTTTCCAAGAATCCTTTTGCTGCAATATTTCACCAGACAACAATTAAATACTCCATAATAACGAATATCAAAACAAAAAGACGGTCAAAATTCTCACTTAACACATAATATTACTTGATTACCAAATTACACTCTGGCAGATAAACTTTTTGCGTGTGATTTAGCTGAGCCCAATCCAAATACTCGCATATTAATGCAGTAAGTAGCCTCCCTACAATGGAAAACCATGAAAATCTCAATTGTTATAAACAAAACTGTAAAGTTCCGATACATGAGGAAAAACATACCTATCAAAAAAAAAATTTTACTAAATGAAAAGGAAACAAGCTTCAACACTTACAAACTTGTGAATAAAAAAACTAATGTAATATCAATGCAATAACCTGAAGGGGATGCATGAAGCTGTCTTGCGCGGTCGTTGCAACTACCTAACAGTGCAGAAGGCAAGCTTTCTTCTTTCTCAATCACCCTATCCTCCTCCTCAATCGCTTCAAACACACTTGCTCGAAGTTCAGCCTAACAGTAAAACGAAGCATTAAAGAAAAACAGTAATACACAATAGAAAAGCCAGAGGCACAATAAACACATCAACGGAAAGAATTTTATAGCGTATTAGTACAAACATAATCACAAGTAAATTTCTTGCCAAGTAACGTACTATGACGGAAAAACAAAAGGCAACTTCGCAAAGAAGAAAAAGATTTAAGGAAAAAAATCCATTAAAGATCCGATGTTGCGAGGAAAAAAAACCATAATTCAACAAAAAAAGAGGCTGTAATTGCCAAAATCATGAAAACCAAAAAGAAAAAAGAAGACAGAAGAAAAGGGAAGGAAAAAAAAGAAAGCAACTTTAAGCCCCACATGGGAATAGACAAAAACTTCTCATTGTAGAGAATACAAAAGCCGCAACAATCGAGATAGTCAGTTAATCAACAATTTGTAAGGAAACCCTCTAAATTAATTGCAGATAGACAAGATAGGATAGAACACATCTCAATCCGAAAACCTAATTACAGAGAAGATCTTGATAATCCCGTCATAACTCGAGATCCAATAGAAAGAGACCAGCAGTCTATCTAACAGGGGTGAATTCACCGTCGACGACATCTTGATATAGGTTTTCAGAAGTTTGCATAAATTAGCAACATTTCTCAGAAACACACCAGAGAGAGCGAGAAAAAGAAAAGGAGAAATTTCAGAAAGTGCAGGGAAAGGAAATTTACACGGATCTTGGCGAGGACGCCTTTCTTTTCTAGGGTTCGAGTGACGAGGGTCTTGAGGTCCATCATTTCTCTGGTGTAATCGTCCATTTTACAGTTGGTTCTATACTCCCAGCCCGGGCTCAGTTCCTCACTTTATATGATGTACATGTGACAAGTGATTTTGGTTTTGGCCTTTGGGGGAATGTGTGTGTGAGAGAGAGAGAGATGCATAAATTAAAGTAATGTCATTGTTAGGCGATGGGTGTAAATGTAAATATGTAATAACAATAGCATTGAGATTTTTAATTCAAGCGAGCGTGAATCTGGAGCGTCCATTCTTTTATGGATCAGTCGAGTTAGTAGAAAAGGCACATGGGTCCCACATTCTATTGACACGGTTATCCAAAGTCCAAGTCTAAGTCCAAGTCCAAGGCACTACGAGGCTATTCCCAAAAGTATGTTTGGTTACAGGTTTAATAATAGAATAGAATGGAACGGAATAGGATAGAATCGGAGGATTTCATGTTACGTTCCATTTTATTCTAAACAGTAAAATTAATAAACCTCCCATTTGGAAACTTTAGGATGGAATGTAAACTAATAAATACATACTACCTTATATACCCTCAATAATTTTTTTAATACCAATTATTTCTTCTAGCTCTAATCCTTTTTTATATAATTAATAATATTTTATATTATTTCTTCTTACCCTAATAATAATATTTTTATATTATTAATAAAAATTGTACATAATTTATAATATAATAAAATTTTAATAAAATTTTTATTAATAAAATAAAAAAATATATATAAATTAATCTTTAATTATTTGTATATATTTCTATATAAATAAAAATAAATAATTTTTAAATATAAATAACATATAATAGTATAAAATTTATTAAATAATTAATAATAATATTTTTATATAATTAATAATAAATTATATCTAATTAATAATAAAACTTTTATTATTTTAAAATAAAAAATATATAAACAAAATAATTTGTAACGATTGCGAGTGACTTTTTAATTGGACCTGATTTCTGTTTTAAAATCATAATATTAAATTTCCTGCAATAATCATTTTAATATCAGAAGTATAATAGTCATTTACTATACATTATATTTCATTTCATCCATATTCTAAACAATGTTTCACTACGTTATATTATGAGTCATTTCATCCCTCCCAAATAACGTTTTACTATATTACATTTCATTATTGTTTACACCGAAAAATGGGTTCAGCCCATTTTTACTATTTTTGGCTAAAAACTCGAAGCCTAAAGGAAAGCCCATGGTTCGGAGTCCAAAAGAAAGCTACTGACCTTGGCCCATCAGATTCTAGTATCCAGCGAAGAGGAAAGTAGTATAATTGGAGTTGGATTGGGAGTTTAGAAGTCCAAGATAATGAGGAGATAAATAGGATAAAGTTTTATCCAAATTTTATCTTTATCTGAAAATTTATCTCTATCTGGTATCTTATCTCTATCTGATAAGATAAAGTTTTATCCAAATATTTATTTATATCTAGAAGGATAAAATTTTATCAAGATTACAAGTTTAATTGCAGTGAGACACTCATCATCGTTAGCTATAAATAGAAGTTTTGAAGTAGAAAGAAGGCTCTCCAACATCTAACATATCCAAAAGCTTGGCATCCCAGCAAATTTTTGGACCTGTTTAGCTTATTTCTATTTTCGACAATTCTCTATTTTTTCCCCAGTATTAGGCTTTCCTTTTCAATTGATTTCAGCAATTTTCAATTTCTTAATCATTGCCTTTTGCAGAATTGTCTATCAATAAAGCAAAGTTCTTTCTGTTATATTTTTGTCTCTTTTCTAGCAATACACAGTCGTTTTGATTTCAGTCAGATTACGAAGCGCAATCTTTTTCCTTATTTCTTTAGTTTGGAAATACTTAAAACTTCTGGCACGCTTGCAAACGCATTCACACCGCAACAAAAGGTCTACGTATTGTCCTTTAATCAAAATACAAGCCAAACAATTATATTATAAATCATTCCCTTCCATTCTATTAATTAACATTTAGCCAAGCAGGCCCTAAATTCTAACCCCTGCTCACTTTCATTTTCAATTTCTATTATTTTTTATGATATTAATTAATTCGAATATGTTACCTTTATTCATAAAAAAATTAATAACAGATCAACTATCTTTTAGCTGATTCAAGTGTTTAAACTGTTTGACTTTTTCAAACAACTGAAATTTTTGTTCGACAAGAAGATGAATAGTTAATGGATTTATCCCAAACTGTTGAATCTGAAAAAGCTACATAATAATAACAACGTTTCGAACAGCGTTTTCATCGTGTGAAACTCAAAAGCCAATTATAACCTTTTAAATAAACAAGCCTAACTACAAGCACTCCTGAACTTTTTTATTTTTCTTTTTAATTTTAATTTTTATAAAATTAATAATAACATAAGTATAATTATAATTAAATTAAATTAAATTTTTATTAAAATAATAATTTAATTTATTTTTTATTAAATTATAAAAAGCTTGCAATGCACTACGCGTGCATTTGAATGCACGTGATGCATTTGCAAATGCACGGGCGTGCATCTGTCATTTGCAAATGCTCACTTAAGTTTAACGCAACAATAATGCATTTTTTATTTTTTATTTTATAAAATTAATAATAATATAATTATAATATAGTTTAATTTAATTTAATTTTTATTAAAATAATAATTAAATTGTAATTTAATTTAATTTTTATTAAAGTAATATTAGTATAATTAAAATTAAAATTAAAATAAAAAATAAAAAAGCCTACATACGGATGACAAATTCATCCCCTGATAACTTTTTTTAAAACTATGTCCTCATAAGTCATTTTACACATCAACTGTTAATACTAAACAAATAATTTTATCAAATAGCTAATACAATCTGCTGGTCAAACCTATAAATATAATCAACTATCAACTAATAGCTGATAAAATTAAATAATAACTAAATGCAACCAACTGATCACCAAACTGAGCCAAAATCTGAATTACCAAGGGATTGAGGAAATAAATTATTGAAGAAAATTATCATAAAAGAAGCACCATTCTTTGCCAATACTTGACATTGGATCGGACTTGAGTTTAGGTAAGACTAATGGATCCGAACTTCGAGTGACTCAAAACCTGATGAGGCTTTGAGGCAGAAGAGATAGAAAGATAAGGAAAATACTACGGGCTACAAAAGATTTGAAAAACGAGTTTAAGTGAAGAGTATGAGGTGTTCTTAGAGAAACAATAATGGGTTGTTTGGTTGAGGATAATAGAATTTCTATTACCCTTTTATTTTAACCTACTACTTATTCTCTTGTTTAGTCACAACTCTATTTTTTTTTGGACAATTTATACCCTTCAATAATAATAATAATAATAATAATAATAATAATAATAATAATAATAATAATAATAATAATATAAATAAAATTAAAATAATAATAATAATAATAATAATAATAATAATAATAATAATAATAATAATAATAA
>JANZXR010000172.1:18844232-18873277 GCA_027575705.1 Erythroxylum echinodendron | reverse complement strand
TTAATTACAATATAATTACTTAAATTATTATGATTATTTAATTACATTACATTATATTTAATTAAAATATAATTATGTATTAATTTAAATATTATAATTAATTAATTACTTATAATATAATTAATTAAATTATTATTATTTTTAGTTAATAGGTTTGAGAGATGTGTTTTGTTTTATGTTTTAAATGGAGGGTATTTTTGACATTTTACCATCGTCTTTGGTTTCTATTTCCGTCCCCTCATTTCTGTGCTACAATCATGGAAGTCACACGAATTTAATATCCCTGTTTCCGGAGTCGGGACAAAATTAGATGGAGGCATTAACCAAACAGGTTGAGGAACAAGACTTTCATGTCTCTGTCATCCGTCTCCATCTTTGGAGACACTAATCAAACACTACGTTAAAACAATAAAATGGGAGAGACACCATCGAAAGGACGGTCATAGAGTGAGAGTTGCGATTTGAGAGATAGGAGGCCAAAATGAGAGAGGGCAGGCTGAGGAAGGAGGCTTCGACTACTAGGTTAAAAATTTTGCAAATTTTTAATTTAATCCTATTGTTTTAAAATTTTTTGTACTTTACTAATATTCAGTCAATATTTAAGATACTAATTAATACCGGCTCATAATTGTCAAAAAGACTGATATAGGCTAGGATTAGAAAATGGTAGGATACTATTTGTTTCAGTACTATTTTTCGGCCAGCATGCGATATTGATTTGACGGAGAATGAAATACAAAACATTGGCCCTAGTGTTTTATATTTTAATTAACTAATTCTTACTCTATTTTATTAAATTTTATTTATAATTTTACATAAATATATGAACCAAATTAAATAAAATAAGGTTGATACATGGTAACCGAACAGGGCTCTAACATGAGAAAGTGCCTAGGTAGCTAAAAACAAAAAGACCGTGACGTTGGATGGCTTGGGTCCACTTACGTCAGAAAATCGTCACCTGTGTCTCCGATGTTTGAATGGAATATGAAATGGGCATCTCAGCGGACCCACCTAGGATTTTATTGCCGTCGCTGGTTCCACAAATCTATGTTCAGTCCAATCCAATTAGCTTACTTAGTCAACAATATTTTCAAAGATTAGTTAATCTGGAGTACAGATTACGGTGGCCAGCTGATGTGAAATGCAAACAAAAATAAGAAATGACTCTTCATAAACTATTTGGTTCTACTTATCATTACATAGATTTTAGTTTTGAACTCATTTCCACGGTTTCAAAGCATATTTGTATCTTTAAAAACAGCCATGATTCAATAGTTTTCTACTTTGAAGATTGCCACAATTACCAAATTTAAAGTCAATCAATGGTTTAATTATAAGTGAAACTACTAGTTTAGAGAATACCCATCCACGAAAAGAGGAGAATGAAGATCAAGGGAATGGGCCACCACTGAACACCATTACTTACCCTTTTTGACGAGGAGAGTACGGAAAACCATGCTTTCCTTTTGGGATGTGTGCCAAAAACTCCAAGTTTTATTAGCGGTACTGTTTCACTTTTCATTAAAAATTTAGTTATAATGCAACTCTTATACAATTGATAGTTGGAAGGACGAAAATCAAGTCCAGCATTTCAGATCAATTAGGACAAAGATGTTCACTCATTAAGCCTACCGGAAAAGCTTGCGATGGAATTTCAAGTGCTAAATAGAATTCAACATAGGTTGCACTATGCATGAGCTTTACAATGGCTGCGACGAGGAACACATAACAAGCCACCTTGGAATCTACCAAAATATTATTTGGAGGTGCATCCATTTTCAGGCATGTGGACCGAATTTTTGCCATCAATGTTACCTGGTGCACCTCCCATAAATGCTTTGACAGATTCAACGATGTCTTGATTTGACCTCTCTTTTCTGGAAGGCTATAACTTTTGTTCCTCTCTTGGTTACCAGTCCTGTTCTCTATTTCTTCTGGTTTGTGAAAAAACACCGGAATGTTAGATTCAGAGGAAAAGGGATGAGAAGAAATGATCTTTGGAAGTCACCGATGCGAGAAATAGATCACTGGTCGTGCTCCATGTAGATTGGATGGCCGTGGGCAAATAAAGACAATGTCAACACAGTATTATTCAGAATATTTAAGTTACTTCCGACAGATACTACCTGTCCATTAACATTCTCTTTCCCTGTCGGGTGCTTGCGTCTGCGATGCTGATTAGAATAAAAGAAAATGGAGGCTGGGATTAGTTAAAGCAAACATCAATATATCAGGAAAGACAGAACTTGAAGCTGTTATCTGATCAAATATGCTCATTTGTCAGCAAATTAAGCTTATTGTACCGGCTACAGCAATCAACTGCTAATTTTTTTTCCGGCAAACTAACTAGAAAGAGTGTCATTCCGGCTGTCCTTGGTAAATTTCAACTAAAGAAACATTTTTGTTTGCAGTTAAGGCTTAAACCACATGGGCACGCCAAACATTTCGTTATTCATCGAATTTAATGGAAGGATATTTTTAATGTTGTGTTCTACTTCCCATGTCCAAGCATTAACCAAAATTTTGGCAACCAGCACAAGTGCCCAAGAAAACAAAGAAATGAGAAGAAAGAACATCATATTATTGAAAGGATAATATTAAAATCGACATCCCAAATAAACTTGTTAACTTCTTTTACACAAACATAGGATTGAGCATAAGAAACAGGGAAAGTACCCATTCTAATGTACCAAAAAACAAGCCCCAATCTATATCCTGAAATCAACTGGACTTCACAACAAGTGAAGAATTTATGTATTTCTGTATCTAAGTTGTCATTTCCTTGATAAAATGATAACATACAGAAGAAACCAACAACTGAACCAAGAATGCCTTAACATTCTGACACCTATATTCCTGCAGAACCAAGATCATTCTTTTATGGTAATTACAAGGAGTGTAGCTAGTAGCCAACCCCAAGATACGCTGCTATGTTAATTTAACTAACATAATGCTAATAACAAGGAAATGAATTGATCGATTCGTTACAATATGGTAAAAAATCTGAAGGGACGCGCTTGAAGATGCAGAGCTCTTGCCATCATCATCCTTTCTTTCCCACCGATACTAAAGATTTCAGTTTGTTTGTCAATTTCTTGAATATCTTTACCTTAATTTGGCCTCTCGTAGGAGGAATTCTCACCTCTGGCCTCTTTCGGGTCTTCTTATACTCACCTTCCATGTTCTTTGGGCCGTAAGGAACAGAGTAGGAGTAACTCCGCTCAAACAGAGAAGAAAGGGAGACAGAGAGAATAGGAAGTAGAAAGAGTTGTCCGAAATCACTGCAAAAGGAAAGAGAAGATTTAGTGGCCAGATAAAGTGTAGAAGAGCGCGGCATATAAGTATCCGCAGCTGTGGGAAGGGGACCCATTGATGACAGCTGTTTTTGGATCAGGAAATTTGTCAAAACGATTCGCATAGTGTGAACACAGCACTGTCAGTAATGCACCTCTTGTGAACAAAACAAAACTATATGGAGTGATTAGAGATTGACAAAACTATATGGAGAGATTAGAGATTGATTACCACCTATTGAAGTCTCTGAGTTTCAAGTCCAAAGGACGGAGCTGATTGGTGAAATCCTTGCACGTAATTTAAAGCATTCACACATGAAAAGAGATGATCCAGAATATTTGTTTTTTGAGAATTTTGATTCCGTATGTTAAAATGACATCCGCAGTGGGTCAAACGTGTCCCGCAATAAGACAAATACTGTGCAGACATTGTCTCTTGGAGTTTTCCTTTTTGGCTTATATCCAATCCATCGAATGTGGGTTAACGATATAATTATTTAAATATATTATTTATTTTAATAAATATATATTTATAAATTTAATTATAATTATGAGATTCATGTTATAGTTATATATTATTTTAAAATTACTTTTGGTCAATATTTTATAGAGATTGAATATTAGTAAAGTAAAAAATGATTATCATAGGTTATATTTTTTTCTTTACGAAAGAATTAAACAATCACGTTGACTACTGAAGTAAATACACGAGAGTATACAATTTTATTGAACTACTCTCATATAAGAATGTTATTTAAAAATTACTTATGTTCTCATTGTAATAATTTAATAAGTGATTCTTGGACTTAAAATCTTAAAAGTATATAATGTAATGGTTGTTATATTTTAACAATACTTATGACATGCTTTTTAAGAAAGTGAGTCAACCACAACTAAGTTGTAGTAGGCTTTACCAATAATTAGATTGCAATGAATGCGCATTTATGTAAAAGTATATACTAAAAAATAAAAAAGATAATTATTATGACATTTTCGTAATACTTGATATTTCCTTAAAAGAAAGGGTACTCATTCACTTAAAGATTTCTTATCTGATCTTAGTTATTTATGTAATAACTAATCATTTATATATCATGTACAATTTTTAATTAAATAATTTAAAAAATGTTTGCTACAGTAAAAAATATTTTGAATTTGAGAAATAATTTGAATTGAATATTAATTAAACAATTTGTAGTTACTTTAATAACCCATGGAATAGGCATAAGCATAATTCTAGGCCTAGTACATACTAAAAGAGAAGAAGATCCTATCAATTTAGGGATGAGTGAGTATTTTATGAAAAGTGTCATTTAGAAGCCAAGCCCAGATTTGGTAAATACTATTTTAGAAATTATATGCTACCCTTCGCTTACAAATAAATCATGATTCGATTGACATAAATCATGATTTACTTGACATTTAAATATTTATAACTTACAATGCACTAATTTGTACATTAACCCCTTAAAATAACAAATATAAGATAATCCACGAACAAATATTTTTATATTTCCATAACCTAAAAATGTTTAAATATATCAATGGTAATATGTTATTAATAGTAGAAGATCTATAATTTAAAAAGTCATAAACTTTATTTATTTCAACTAAATCTTATTAAACTTACGTGAAAATTTATCTGAGCATTAATATGACTTCTTAACAATAATATTACTAAAATAAGTCAAAAGTTCATTTTAAACATCAAATTTTAAATTATCATTATTATGGAAATTTAATTATATTGATTAAGACTATTATATGGATGTTATAAGACACGCTATACTAACGCAATCTAATCTATGCAACGTTAATCATCCCAATATTATTTAATTTGAATCTTCATATTGTATTCTTCAAATATCTTTTTTATATTTGTAATAATTTTCCTAATTTTAAAATTTTCAACTAATTCTTGTTAGTATCTTTTTAACATAAATCATATGATAATTCGAATCAAAATTTATCCTGATAATTTATCTTTCTTTCATTTCACATATATCATAGTAAATTACTCTTTATTTTTCATTTATGTTATGATATTAAAATTTTCTCTTTGTTTTTTCCTTTATCGCAAATATATAATTACATGGATATATCTTTGTGATATATGGTCGAGCTATTGTTGTTTTATTATACCTATCTCCTTCCAGTTTCATACAAGAGCTTTTGTTCTTTTTCTAGTCCAATTGTTTTACAATTGTTTTATATCATGTTGCATAAAAAGCATTTATTTGGAATTGAAAAAGGGAGAGAAAACAAAAAATTAGAATAGTTAATAAAATCCACAAAGAAGCTACTAATAAAATTATTAAAAGAGTAGGCTCCTCTAGTGAGAATATTGAGGAATTAGGTGAAGATAACTTTGAACAATATATAAAAAATTTAAGTGATGAAATTCATATTTATAAGGATGTTTGTAATTTGAGTGAGCATGATCGTGCACTAACTGTATCCAATTTAGAAATTTTAAGGGTAGATGAGCAACTAAACCTTATATTGGACATTTGTGATCTTAGAACTTGGGATAATCTTGATAATAAATTAAGGGACATTTTAGTTGAAAAAAGGTATGTAAGAGAATTGGATCTTATATTTCCTTTAGACAATACCTCTTTCCTATTCTTATTATTATATAAAATTGAATAATTGAAAGATAACGATAGAAAATGGTTGGTTTACTCTAAATATATAGATAAATTATATTGTTTTTATTGTAAGTTATTCAAATCTAATAGAAAATAAAGTGCATTAGCAAACGATATATTTGGAGATGATAAGCATCTTAGTAAGAGACTCAAAGTATATGAGAATAGTGTTGAGCATATGACTAATATAAAGACTTGGAATGCATTAAGAGTAAGATTGAGCAAAAATCAAATAATTGATAAAGATTTGCATTAAGAAATTGTAAAGGAGAAAGAACGTTAGAGACAAGTTTTGATAAGAATAGTTTTTGTTGTTAAATATCTTGCTAAATATAGTTTAGCTTTAGAGTATCCAACGAGAAACTTTCCTAAGATAGTAATGGTAATTTTTTGGGATTAACTGAGATGATTTTTCAATTTGATGTAATAATACAAGATCATGCTAGACGCATTCAAAGCCATGAAATTCATCATTATCTTATTCATAAAATTCAAAATGAGTTGATTTCTCTTTTGGACTGTAATGTTAGAATTTATATCATAAGGATCATTAAAGAATTTAAATGCTTTTCTATTATTTGTGATTGTACCCCAAATTTGAGCCATCAAGAATAAATGAGTCTGTGAGTATGATATGTGAATATGTCAAATAAAAAATAAAAATAGAGGAAAACTTTTTAGAGCTCTTTAAGGTAGATGACACATCTAGATTGGAACTTTTCAATGATTTATTGAATGCATTTAAGTCTCTTGATCCTAATGTCAATAATGCAAGGGTTTAAAAATGATAACTTGAAATAAATCTAAGATCATTATATATGCCATATGCTTGTCATAATCTTAATTTTACTTTTAGTGATATGGCATATTCTTCTGTTAAAGCTATTTCATTTTTTAGAGTTATACGATGCATATATGCATTATTTTCAAGTTCTCCTTAAAGGTGGAAGGTTTTATAGGATAATATTTCACGCTTAACCATGAAATTATTGTTTAACACTTGTTAGGAGAGTCACATAAAAAGTATTTAAACTATTAGATTTTAAGCTTCTCAAATAAGATTGAATTTGATGAAATTATCTAGATCTTTTGATGATGCCAAGTCAAAGAATTAAGAGAAAAGTTTGGCTAGTGTACTTAAGAGTTTTGTTTTAGTATGGTTATTTGGTTTGATATTTTATTCTCTATTAACATGGTGATTAAGAAGGTGCAATTTAAATCTATAGAAGATGTGACCATATTTTTTGAGAAATACATAAATGAAGGATTTGCCTCTAGTATAAATATTGTCAAAATTCTTACACATGAGATGAATGTAGACCTTACATTTGCAACTAACCGTTGTATTATTAGGAAAATACAAT
Organism: Erythroxylum echinodendron; assembly: GCA_027575705.1. NCBI lineage: Eukaryota > Viridiplantae > Streptophyta > Magnoliopsida > Malpighiales > Erythroxylaceae > Erythroxylum > Erythroxylum echinodendron. The sequence goes on along the minus strand of JANZXR010000172.1, from coordinate 18,865,966 downwards.
TTGATGAAAAATGATCATACCGGGGAAATACATTTAGTTGAGGATTTCTTTAGAGTTAGTTACTTTCTAATTGTTGTGGATATGAAAATTGCTTCATTGAAGAATAGATTTAAGCAATTAACAAAATTTGAAAGTATTTTAGATTCTTATTCGATTCAAATAAGTTGGGGTCATTAGATGATAATGAACTAAAAGAATGTTGCACTATTTTACAACTACCTTTTCTTATGATGATGTGTCTAATGTGAATTAGATGACCTTTTTCTTAATTGAAAATGTTGCAAGTGACTTTGTCAAATGAGTTCATTTCATTAGTTTAAATATTTGAATTTGTTAAAGCTGAAAATTGTTAACCAAATGTTTCAGCTGCTTATCGAATTCTATTAACTGTACCTATGTCTATAGCATTAGATGAGTGAAGTTTTCAAAGTTAAAATTATTAAAAACCTGCTTGAGGTCATCAATGTAACAAGAAAGGTTGAATGATTTAGATATTTTATGTACCAAAAAGGATGTGTTGGAAAATATAAAAAAAGATCTTGATACTATTTTTAATGATTTTGCATCTAAAAATATGCAAAGATTTTTTTCATGATCATTTGTATGCTTTTTAGTGCATTTCTTTTGTTGTTTTAATATTACTGTTCAGTTGTTGATACCACTATTTTGTTTTCATTGCTACTATTTTTAGTGATTTTATTACTGTTGACATTTGCAAAATGTTGTGAGCTCGGTTATGATCATTTAGTATTTTGTTGAGTATTTGGACTTATGACTTAAGTCACTTATATATGGATATTAAATTTTAGTAATAAAAATATGCTTATAAAGTTTACATATTTATATATTGTCGATTCTTTAGGGCCCTTCTTTTTACATTGTTTGTAATATCCTAATTCGATTATTGTACTGCATAATGTGTTGAACATGCTTTTTTATAAAGTATGCTCTATTTACGGTGTACTAGAGTAATTTAAGCATTTAAATGTATTATTGAGATTACAACAAAGATAATAGATAGACCAGAGATAGTTTTGGACTCGACTAAAAATTTCTCGAAAAATTTCTGAAAACTCCGAAAAGCTACGGAATGAATTCGAATGAGCTTTAAAAGCCTCGAAATGTGCTTCGAAGATTTAAGTGACACTTTTGAATGAAATTCGTACGATTTCGATGACATTTAGTGATTCCCGGATTCAATTTGAAAATTCTGTCGAGCAACCAAAAAGTTAACAAATAATTTCAAAATATGATGAAAAGCTCTAGAATTAGAATTGGAGTCCATAGGAACTAAAACAGGTCAAAACGGAAGTTGTTTGAATAGAATTCGAGTGATCCAAAATTATTTGACTAAAATGCCCTTTTTGGAAAATAATGGGTATTGATGATTTTAAACCCGTTCAATATTTTTAAAAAGCATCCAATCAATAAGTATTGATCTAATTAGAGTAATTTATGGTCAATTTGAAAATAAAACAGTTGTGTTTTTGGGATAGAATTCGGTTAGTTGATCAATTAAATGCATTAAAAGGTAATTTGGTATTTTTGTACTAATTAAGGGCAATTTAGTCTTTTTACATGATATTAGTGGATTGATGCATCATTTGAGATGACCTGTGTTTGATGAGTCATTAGTGATGACAAATAGGAAGGTGACATGTGTAATCCATTAAATGAGTATAAAAGTGAAGACATTTTGCTTCTTTCTTTCAACATAAACATGAGAATGATGAGAGAGTCATGTGAGAGACAAAAAGAAAGGGAAAAGAAGAGAAGACAAGGGTGAACATCGGCTAAGGAGAAAGGAAGAAGAGTGTAGTCATTTTTTATGGAATTTGATGATGATTTGGAGAAATCTTAAGGTATTCTTCAAATACCAAGAGATTAGCAGATAAATTGGTAAGTTTTCCTAACCTAAATTTCTAGTTTTGGGGCTTTTTAGTGGGATATATTCATGTAAGATAAATGATGAATTTTTTACTTACCATGGAGTAGATAATAAGTTTGAAAGCTTGTAAGGGATGAATATGATAAGAGAAAGAATTATGTTTAGTGAATGTTTGTATTTGGTTCTCTGATCACTTGAACCAGACATCTTATTTTGACTATAACTTGGCCTATAGACTTCCAAATTGGGTGATTCAAATTGGATATGAAACCTAAGACATATTACTAAAAATTCCTAGAAATCATATTGGAATTTGAGATTAAAAATGGTGATCTGATGTTGCCCTTGTTTTGGAGCAGTTTGTGATGTTTTGTGCACGTTTCTTGAATTAGAACTTCAAATTGTCTGATTTATGATGATATGGAAACTAAAGACATAGGGAAAAGAATGTATAGAAGACCTCAAAGCCTAATTTGAACGTTTGCTATGTGAAAAGTAAGGAACAAGTGGAGGTATAGCTTCTAGACATAGGCCATATTCGTGACTCAGCATACATCATCATGATATGGTGAATTAAATTGAGTGAGATAATGTTTTGAAGAAATTGATAAGTTAGAATGGGTAAAAATATGATTTTAAGCCTTTTGAAGTTCGAATTGGAAATGGTGACTAATAGGTTAGTTTACGAAAGTAAGCAAAAATATGATTAGCATGCGTGTTACACGATTAGATATAAATCTTGAATTCGGTTAAACCAAATATATAGTTTTAATGCTTTACTTCCTAATTTATATATAAACGCCTAAGTGAAATGCATTTTGTGTAGGTAAAGGGGAGGCACCGAGCATGTAAGTGTGCTTGACAATAAGTGTACAGAAGAAATGATGAAATATGAGTGAGTTTTAATTGATTTATATGACTTAATTCTTTATAAAAAAATTGATCACATGTGAGTGTTCTTTATATTTCGTTTATGCAAATGGTTTTCATTTGATCGTGAAATGAATATTTATGCTAAGTTTTATACAAATAATATTTTACAAGTGAATAATGCTAGCATAAATATATGCTTTGGCAATATATGGGTTTTAATTTGAAAGTTAAATTTTATATGATTGAGAGTACATTGCAATAATTCACTTATGTATTCTCCCATACTTGATTTAGAAAATAAGATGAGTCGTAAATGTAAGAGTTGTTCTTGCCTATGGCACATTGGTAAACTTTATATATATTATTATACCGGTATATTTATAACGGTTAACCTATTATGGGTAAGTGATGTAGAACCAGCTCTGTAAATAGTGATTAACCAGTCACAGGTAAGCGATGTAAAACCAACTTCATGACTTGTTATGGGTAAGTGATGTAGAGCCATCTCCATAATTACTGGTTTATAGCTGTTAACTTGTTATGGATAAATGATGTAGAATCAGCTCCATAAATAATAGCTAACTAGTTGTAATTAAGTGATGCAGAACTAGCTCCGTGACTTTATGCCTAATGTACCATATGGTAAAAAAAATATAGTGGGCTAGGTTAAGTAAGAAAAGTCATGAAAATAATAATGTTGTCATTATTTATGTTAAAAGTGATTTGAGAGGTACCGTATGGTATTAATGCTAGCGATTGACTTATTTTTCAGTATTAAAGTTTTCAGAAAACTTATTGTCACCATTGTTTATTAATTAAGGAAAATAGAAAATGGAAACTTTTATATGATGAGTTTAATTTCAAAAAGCATCTCGAAATAGTTTTCCAAAAAAATTGAAATTGTGTTTTACGAAATGTTATGTTATTACCCGATTTGATGATGCACGAATAAATCGTTATGGAACATATTTATGATTGTATAGAATATTACAGTTGTATTGTTATGAAAAGTTCAATTTTCTTATAAACTGATTACACTCACTGAGCTTGTTTAGCTCAGCGTTATTTTTATGTTTTAAAACAAACCACCCCAGATATGTGTACATGTGTTGCAGCAATTGAGATTTCACTCAAAATTAGTTGTAAAGTCGGGTATTGCTGTGTTTATGTTATTTTTTCTATGTATATGATATGTTTCAAGTTATTTTAGAAAGAGTTCAAAAGTGTAATCTTGTAAATATTAGTGGAATTGTAAATATCTTTTCTTAATGAACTAGAAGGGCTTTGATTCTCAATTATGGTTTTAAAATGTTGAGAATTATTTGTTCGGGGTTGCTTGTGAGTGGACTTGAAGTCCATAATTTGTAATTGAGAAATTTGTGTGAATATAGAAGTTTTTTAAAATGTGTTACGTAGGTTTTTGAGATTTGAGAATCTTAGAAAAATAGTCGTTATGCTACCGAAATTTTTAATAAAATGTTTAAAAAAGATTTCACAATTTTTTACACTTGTAAAAGTTGAAGTATAAAAAGTTTTTAATAGATGAATTGCGAGAATCCTTATTGTTAGGAGGGCTCAACTCAGGTTTCAAAAGAGAAACTCTGGGATGGATCCTTTCATTGTCGTGGACCTGTAAAATGTTAGGAATGACCCAGGATAAAGGCATGAAGAAGAGAAGTGGCAACTGATTGTGACTCTAGTGAACCAAAAGCACTTAGGGACCCTATGGGCTGGCGGTTGAAGCAAACATTGGCGGCTTGCGGGTGGGATGAGTGAGTTACTGGCGATGGAAGCCTCAAGCATCTTTTGTAGCCACTGTTAATTAGAGGAGTTGCTATTATCGCTGGCGGGAGAAACTTAGTGTTAGCACGAAAGAAAAGCTGATAGAATTAGGAGTTCCTGTTGATGCAAGAGAAGGCGATTATTGCTAGAGTTTTTGCATGTTTTTGCACCGATGAACTCACTAGAAGTGAGACAAACAGGGGTTGAAGTCTGAGTGCAATAGGTGAAATTTTGTTGATTAATGGCTAGGGTTGCTAAATGTGGAAGACAAAAGATGCCTGGATGCTAGAATAGGCTATTCTAGGGTTAAAATATGAGTACTCGTGAAATGAATTTAAACGTGACTTAAACTACGATAAATATAACCTATTTAGCTTATATATTAAAGTAATGTCATTAGTGAATAAAGTGATTTCAAGTATGGAATGATATATTATTAACTTGAATAAATTAAATGTTATACCAAATAAAAAATTTAAATTTAATTTCAAAATCAAATTAATTATTTTCTCAATTTTATTATTAGTAATTAAATTGATTCTTATTTTAATTTTAGAAAATTTGTTTTTAGAATTATAATTAATTATATTTCAACTAGATTCAAATTCATTAATTACACTACTTAAATTAATAAAATTATTTTCTTAAATAATTAAGAATGATATTTTTAATCAAAATTATTTATTTCAATTTGATTGAGATAAATTTATTTATTTAGAGAATTATTATTATATTTATTTAGAAATTGTTTATTTATTAATTTGAAAAATAAGTGTCTTGATTTATTAGAAAATGTATTTTTCTTCAATAAATTTTGAAAAGGTGTTTTCATTTATTAATTGAGAACAATGGGCTTTCTTTAATAATTTCGAAAATAGTTTTCTAATTTATTAAGAGAAAGTTTTCTAATTAATTTCTAAATAAATAATGTAAATGATTTTCTTAATTAAATCTAAAAGTGTTTTTTCAATGTAATTTTGAATGTATTTCCTTTTAAAATTAGAAAATGGTTTTATAGTTAAGGAAAAGTTAGAAACAAATTTCTAATTAGAGTCGTATGCCTTACTTGTTAAATTTTGAAAAAAAAACAAAAATTTGAATTACAATAAGTAAGAAGCATGATTTATTGAAAATTAGTTTCAATTTTATTAAAGGAGTTAAGGTAATTGGAAATGGTTTCCAATTCAAATTGAAAATTATTTCAAATCAAATTGAATTTCTATTTATAATAGGAACATGGTTTATTTATAAATCAATGAATTTAATCTAATTTAATTTTTTCAAAGAGTTGAAAATATTATTTAGATTACAAAGATCAATAACTATAATTAACCAAGGCATGATGTCACTACAAAAAATTAATATAATCCGCGATGTTTTATTAATAAAACGTCGCAGATTGTAAATACTTTTTGCGATGTTTTATTGATGTCACGAAATAGAAACCGCAATGTTTTGTTCAATAAAACGTCGCAGAAAGTGTTATGAAAAACGTTCTCCTCCCATGTGCAACTAGCTGTTTCCTTCTCCACAGCTCCGTCGTTCTTTCTCCTCCAGATTGGTCCGTCGTCCGTCGTGTGTGTGTTCTCCATCGAGCTGCTGCGTCTCTGGCCATTGTGGTCGTCTTCTCCGGCGTATTTCGCCAAGGTATTTTCGTCATCTTTTTCATCATCTTCTTTTTTGGTATAATTGCAAAACCAATCACATAGGGTTAACGATGTTTAGTATTCTTGAAGCTACTGGAAATTCTCTTGATGATGTTCTTCTTTAGAAGCCAAAGGCAGGGGTACATTTCATTCCCCTATAAAGCTTGCAGCAATCTATCTATTTGGTCCCTAATATTTCTCTTCATCTGTTACTGTAAATAATTTGGTTTGCTAAGTTGCTTTTGCTTTTAATTAACTCATTTAGGTTGTTATGAATTAAGAATTGCTTTCTACTTGACATTCTTCTTTTAATTTCTCCTAAATATTTGTTTGTTGAGGTTATTGTGCTCTGTGGAGAATTAAATTCAAATTGTTGCTAAGTTTAAGGCTTGGTTGTGAAGTTTATAACGATCCAATGTGAAAACAGTAATATCTATAAGATGTCCTTTTTTTCTTTGGGTAGGTGTACCAGCCCTCAGACCTAATTATTCTCAATCAACTTGCATAGTTGTGGGAATTGTGACAAGGATTAGCCTTTCTAATTTATTAATTCTTATGATAAACATTGTTAATATTCAGTATATTGAAAGAATGATATCAAAAATTTCTATTGTTATGTTTATATTGTTAATTTCTGCTGTTATGTTTATAATTGAAGATGGAATTGAATATGGGTTAAGCACGTGCAATTTCTATGTTCAGGCTCAATAAACACATGCTCATATATTCACACATACTCAAGGTAGTTTTTGGTTTTCATGCTAGTTTGTAATTGACCTAGGTCAGGAATTATCTTGCAGTTTCGAGCTACCCAAGAATGAATTTTTTCAGAATTCTAGTGCTCTCATCACTTTCTGTGCATTTTTTTTCAGAATTCTAGTACTCTCACTTTCTCTGCATTGGTGCCTTAGAAAAGAAGTAGGAACTATAAAGGTAACATATGCATGATGATATTTGTGTAGAAATTTCAGATATAAATAGAATACACAACTACTCACTAACAAAAATTAACACAATCCACGACTTTTTATTGAGCTTAATGGGTATTATAGAAAAGTTTTTACAATTCACGACGTTTTATTGGTAAGACGTCGTGAATTGTAAAAACTTTTCTATAATACCCATTAAGCTTTCTACTGTTGTTATGTTGTGCTATTTTAGCTATGCGATCGTTGTTGATGTTGTAGTCTCTATGTACTAGTCATAGAATTGAGTAATGTTGTTGGATTTTGTTGGTCTTTGAGTGGGTTAAGTTCAATTTACAGCTGCTGTAGGTTGTTTTGGTTTCTATTTGTGATAATATGGTGTACATTTGCTTTGTTGGGATTGTTAAGTGATTGTGCTTTGTTTTAAATTAAGCAATTTTATAAGGAATTTGAGCCTTTATGCATATATCTTTGTTTCTTATACGAATAGTTTCTTTGATTTTCAATTTTTATAACTTTTTTTTTCATCTTTTGGAGATGAAATGTATGATTTGTTTAAGAATTAAGGAGATAAATGGAGTTAGGAATTGAGTTTGAGTGAAATTGCCTAACTTTATACATCAATCCATTAAAAAAGCCTTTTAAGCCTTATATAAATTCTAGTCTTTTTCTTGGTAACCTTTAAGGACCTTGAACCTAAAAGAAAAATAAGTATTGACTCTCTAATTTATGATTAGGGGATCTTTTGATTATGATTTGATATTTTTTTAATAGGATGCAAGAAAATAAGTGTAAGGAGATGGTCAAATGTATGAAAGAGGTAATTTAAATGAGACTTTTGTCTTTTAAAGTATGAAGGAAAATGGTAGGTGGAATAATATGAGGAATTAGTGGAGTAATAGTTTATTTATTTTCTTTATATTGATTTGTTATTATTTGACTATTATGAATATTGTTGTTTCTCATATTCCTTTTTCTTTATTAACCTATTTAACCCTTTGGTTCCATTAAAACATTATTCAAATTTCTTTTAAATGAGTGATATCTTATGAGGACATATCAATTTATAGTATTTGAGCTGAATAAGGGAGGTGAAACAGTTTTTACTTTGTTTTATTAGTATTATGATTTTTTTATCAAGCATTGTGTGTTTAAGTTTTACAATTATTTTAAGAATTGAACTTCTATATCTTATGTTGTTAATTATGGAATAAATAATAAGTTCAAAGTAAAGTTTGTAGGTAGCATTTAAGTAAATCCTTAGAAAATTATAACATATCCACTACCAACATCTTTGAATAATAAGCATAAATTTGTATTTTAGGATGAAAATGATCTTGTATCTCACCCTATTTGTATGTTGATGATTGATGCCATCCATTGTTAATCTCACTGCCAGTACTAACAATTACATAAATGAATAAAAATCCAACCTTTTTCTTTTTAATGGAGATGCCCTTCTCCTTCTGTTGGCTCTCTTGCTCTTCATCTTCTGAGTCTGAATCCATTTTTTTCTTTGCTTCTACATATTGGATTCCATCCTTCTTCTTATCATTCTCCTGATAAGATGAAATCAGTGACAAGTTTAGAAGGTCACTCTTGCAGGAGCTGAAAATTCAGCAGATAATTCCACCATCAAAACCAAATCATTTACCTCAGAACCAACAATTTCAAGTTAAGAAAATTTCTTAAAGATCTTCTTGAATTCATCATCCATCCCATCTTCCAACTCTGCCTTTTCTAGGACATATTCAATCACCACTTGCTCTCCAACTTACAAGTTCATGTAATAACACAAAATAACAGAGTTCAGGCCCAAGTGATAATGGTAAACCATATAATACATTTAATAATCTGCACACATCTGTAGTTTGTAAGACGTCCTAATGAGACATTTATATACACTTCTTTAAAGTTCTTATGAAGAAATGTTTTTTTTACATCAATTTGGTGAAGTAGCCAATCCATATTTGTAGCATTTGACAATAGTAAACTGACCATATTCAATTTTTCATTAGTGAAAACATCTCATGATAGTCTATATTGTATGATTACATGTACTCTTTTGCGATGAGTCTTATCTTATACCAATATATTATTTGGTTTACCTTGTATCTAACATAGAATACCAATTTGTATTCTACTAATTTCTTTCCTTCTAGTAGTGGCATGAGCTTCCATATATTATTCTTTTGTAGGACTATCATTTATTTACTTATTATTTAGGCCCGTTTAGGATTTATCAGAGCTTTTTGCATTGTATTTGGGATGTTTTGTGAAGATAACTTTTGCACAAGGCTTTTGAGTGGTTGTGATAATCTCTAAACACTGATATAATTTACAATTAGGTACTTTGTCTTTTCCTCTCTATGGTCTTATAAATATCGACTAGGTGGCTTACCAAGATTATATCTAAGAGCAAATTTATAAATAATAAATTATCTTTATTATTATTTGAGGTAGAGAGTTGGAGATTGTACCTCAGGAATATTCTCAAATGGTTGGCTGGTTAATACTAAACCAAGAGGGGATTATTCTTATTCTTATTCATTCTTAGGATGATCTTGTTATTATTCATTCCTCATCTAACATTCACTTCTACTTACCCATCTCCCACGTCATTTATCGCTTTCTTATCTTGCATTAATTGAGTTTCCAGTCGAGGTGTTTCTTTAGATCTAGTCATTCTTATATTTGAGTTTTGAAAACTTAAGCCAATTTTTTCAACATTTCCTCTATTCTATTCTTCATCAAGCAGCTCCATTGAAGAGGAAAATGGGAACATGGTATTTGAAGAAAACCATATTCAAGAAATGTAACATCGAATATGACATGAAGATACTTGGTATTAGGATCATAACCTCAGTAGCATTTCTTATACATTCATGACCTAGTAATACATAATGAATTGTGCATAGGTAAAATTTGATTCTTTGCTTGTTATGAAGATAGATATAGGCCATATATCTAAACATTCTTAGTGGAAGTATAAGGGTGGAAGGTAAAGTACATAGTGGGATAAATCTTATAATGTTGTTTCAAAGTGCAACAATCTAGAGTGCATTCAATTAGCAAGTACAACAATTGCATCTGTCTAATACCTTTGGGATGTATATGCTTTTGTTAAAAGAAGTTTTGTTTTAGATGTGTCTCTTCTTCCCTTTGCAATACTGTTATATTATAGTATTTGGGCACGATTGATCTCATATTACAATCTTTGTATGTAAAAAAGTATTTATGCAATTCCTTATTGTCATACTTTTCATCAGTGTCTAAATGAAGGGTTAGAAGCTTAAAAAAGAAATGTGTACTAATTATAGTATGAAAAGAGCAAAAATTTATAATTACCCCCCATTTTTATTTTCCTTCAAACACAACCAGATCATATGAGTGCAATCATCCATAAAATACATACCATCTAATGCCCAGAGAAGTTGAAATGGGAGATTGATTTTCCACTCTTTATTAATTTATTAGATAAGAAATATGATAACTTTTTGTGAAAATTAAAGTTGTGCTTTTGAATATAATATCATCTAAGTTTGTGAATATGTTTAGAGCCAAATGTATTAAGTAGGAAAATAATGGGTGTCCTAATCATCAACGCCATAATCAAATTTCTTATTCCTTTTTCCTATCACATTGACCAACATTATAAATCTTCGATGTAGTACAATTCCTCTTGTTTAGTACTATGACCAATTATATCCTTATTGAGAATATCCTGAAATAAGCATAATTTATGATAGATTAGCATACTTTTCCTATATAATTCTTACGTAGCTTGTTCAATTGAAAACAATTTATTTGAAAAAGTTAAAACAAATAAGAGTATCTGATAAAAGTGCCACTTTTCTAGCCCCTATAACTGAATATTTCACACTATTAGCATTGGTAATGCGCACTTTTCTTATTTGAGCCTTTCCAATGAAGCCTCATATAGATCAAGTGTCATGTGATCACATGCCCTAGAGTCAATAATCCAACAATTGTTACCTCATTCATTTTAGTCCAAAAAGTAAATTTTTATTGTTGGTGAAAATTCTTCTTGAGCTATGAGACAAAGATAAGGTTCAATGGAAGAAAGATTACTCTTAATATTAACAAGTAACCTACTACCAAAATTTATCCTTTTATTTTTTCTAACATTCTTTTCACCTATCTAAATATTTATACAGTTTAAAGCAAGTGTGACTACTGTGGTTCTTATTTTCACAATGTACAACGTCCTACCTCAAATTACGTTTTTGACATTGTTAAAGTGCTGGACTTCCCATTGTTTATCATTTGACGTGGAAGTTTCTCCTATGGTCTTTTTGTTGCCTTTGATATCATATCCTTGCTGAGTATGCTAGCTTCTTTAATTAATATCACCATTATCTTAGATCTTTTCGATGGACACAGGTATAGGTCTGTTCTACTATCGCGGAAGGTGTAAGTTGAATTGCATAAGCTTGAATATTGTCCAAGTGATCATCAATTTTGTCCAAAAAGTTATAAAATCTATATTCCTGTATCATAGGGTTATATTCATGGATGTCAAATTCACACCTCATGGGATTTGGATGCTAAAAATGACTCTCTCTCCAAAGATCTTGAAGAGTATTGGCATAAGCCTTAATTATTTCACCACTTTGTTTGACTCTTGTCACTTTCCTCTTTAGACCATATACTTGCAAAGTATCAATGTCTTTAATATATTTTATAGAAAAAGTATCTCACATTGTCTTTTTTATTGGAAATCTATTCTTATTTTCAATTAGCTTTGGATCTAAATAATTAATTAGCTAGCCCTTTACTACCACACTTTATTCCTTTATTTTCTGAAAGTAAAATCCGTCTTTGATGGATTCCAAAATCTCCATTTATATATGCCAACTTGCCTTTTTTAGAGATAAAACTCTCTATAATTTGGGTCTATATTCCTTATTTTTTGTCATCTAATTTGATGTTGATTGGTGTAATAAATGGTTTATGAATTACTAAATAGCATCCTCATTTGTGATAGTTTGGATGTTAATTCATTCATAGTCGAAGGATCTGTTTTAGAACTTCTTTTCAAGGGGATAGTTGGAGGAGCGATTGGAAAACAAGAAGCAGGTATGTTATCCTATAAGTATCATACCTGCTGGATTGTTAATTGGTTTGTTTTTATGCATACTATAGCTATAGAATTTGCTCTATGAAATGCCACATTTTGCTCTATGCAATTCCACTTAACTATTAGATAAATAATACAGTAAATATATTGGCAAGAGTTGATATATAAATTACAGAGCTATTGTGTATTAGGTGATTGTATGTTTCTAGGCTTATTGACACCTTAGATGAAAAGTGTCAAACTACCTCCTTAAGCATACTAGTAAGAGTCTTTGTTGATTTGACACTAACATAACACAATGTTCTCATTTTGATAATTAATTTATAGGTATTTTTTATTCTATGGATAAGAGTTGGATGAATAGTGTTAGGGTTTCCCATGAATACACTGATGGAGTGAGAATGTTTATGAATTTTGTGGCTGAAAAAAGGGCAAAGATGGTGAAATTTCATGCCCTTGTGCACGTTGCATGAATTGTTATATGAGGTCTCAGATGAATGTTTTTGACCATTTAATGTAATTTAGCATAGACCAATCATACACCTGCTAGGTTTTACACGGTGAACTACCAGAATATAGATTTATCTTTGGGGAAGAAAGGGTTGACACTATAAATGTAGGCATTGATGGGACAGGCAATGATATTAATGAAGGTGTTGGTGATGACGAGGATGATGGCATGCAACATTTGCTTCATGATGTGACTTCTTTCTTAAATGATTGTCCAATTGATCAGGATGGAAGGAGTCCTCCTATAGGTGTCGGAGATTCTATTATAGGTGCCTTTCATGAATTGTTGAGTAAAGTAACTGAAGAGTTGTACCCCAGATGTATAAACTTTTCGAAGTTGCCGCTTTTAATAAAGTTGCTTCACTTGAAAGTATACAACAAGTGGAGCAATAAGTCATTTGATATGTTACTTGCTCTATTAAGGGATGTATTACCTAATTCTAAATCATTGTCAAAGTCCTATTATGAAGCAAATGAATTTCTATGGAGCCTAAGGTTGGGTTATGTGTCAATACATGCATGTAAGTACGATTGTTCCCTATTTTGGAAAGAGTATGGGGACTTGGAAAGATATCCCCACTGTGGAACATCAAGATGGAGAATTAATGATGGCAGGGGTAAGAAGATACCTCATAAAGTTTTACGGTACTTTCCCTTAACGTCCAGATTACAACGATTATTTATGTCAAGTAAGACCGTTAACCAAATGACGTGGCATAATGTAGGCCTAAAGGTGACAGAAATTCTATGCTTCATCCTTCTGATGGAGAAGCTTGGAAGAGCTTTGACAAGTTTTATCCTGAGTTTTCCAGAGAACCACATAATGTTAGACTAGGCTTAGTAACAGATGGATTCAATCCACATGGCAATTTGTCACTTTCATATAGTGTGTGGCCTATTGTTCTCTTAACATACAATTTACCCCCTTGGATGTGTATGGATGAGTTATTTTTTATGCTATCACTGGTTATTCTTGGTCTGAAAGTGGTGGGTAGAGGCATTGACGTCTATATGAGGTCACTTGTAGACGAGTTACATGAGTTATGGTAAGATGGTTTTGATGTTTTTGATGCTTCAAAAGGAGAAATATTTGAATGCATGCAACGTTAATATGGACGATCAATGACTTTCTAGCCTATGGTACTGTTTCTGGGTGGAGCACCAAAGGCTATAAGGTGTGCCCTGTTTGTAACGAGCATACTCTTTCTTATAAGTTAAGAAGTAAGATTGGTTACTTAGGCCATCGGTGTTTTCTTCCTTACGATCACCCATAGAGAAAAAGCAAGAAGTTTAATGGCAAGAGTGATCATCGGCCTATACCTAACTTACTAGATGGAGATGATGTGGTTGAACAATTATATAATGTGCAGAATATATGTTATGGAAAACACACTAGTAATAAGAGGAGAACGAGATTGGAAGGAGAGTTGAATTGGAATGAAAAAGCATTCTTTTTGATATACCATATTGGAATAAGTTAAGATTGAGGCATAACCTTGATATCATGTATATAGAAAAGAATATTTGTGACAATATCCTTGGTACTTTGATGAATGTTAAAGGTAAAACCAAAGATACAATCAAGGCTCGGCTTGATTTGGAAGATATGAACATTCGAAAGGAATTACACTTGAAAAGAGCAGCTGAAGGAACTATTCTGGAAAAACCTCTAGCATGCTATACAACGTCTTTCGATGAGAAGAAGAAGTTTTGCCAGTTTGTAAAGAAGGTGAAGTTTCCAGATGGTTACACATCTAATATATCTAGATGTGTTAATGTTGATCAAAGGAAGATTAGTGGACTTAAGTCTCATGATTGCCATATACTGTTACAAAGCATTCTTACATTAGGCATGTGTGCCATCTTGAATAAAGATGTGATAGGTGTTTTAATGGAGTTGGAGGACTTCTTTCGTTGAATTTGTAAATGAAGTTTGAATAAGGATGGCGTACAGAAGATGCCTTATAAGATAACTTTAATATTATGCAAACTTGAAATGATATACCCACCAGCATTCTTTGATGTCATGATACATTTGGCTATTCATTTGACAAATAAAGCCTTACTTAGTGGACCAGTTGTGTATAGATGGATGTATCCAATTGAGAGGTATTATTGAATTTATTCTATCACTCAACAAAGTTAACTAAATAGTGTCCTATCTAATTATGGATAATCATTTGTGAAGATTCTTAGGTACACTAAAGAGATTCGTTAGAAATAAAATACGTCTAGAAGGGTCAATTACTGAAACATATGTTATTAAAGAGTGCATGACATTCTGTTCAATGTATCTAAAAGGAATTGAAACCAACTTCAACGTGCCAAAGCGATACAATGATATGGTTGATGGTAGTGATATATCAGTGTTCTTTCAATGATGTAAGCCGATTGGTGCTGCCAAAACAATTGCTCTTTATACAGAAGAGCTAGAGATTGAACATTGGTATGTGCTTATAAATTGCATGGGATTGTGCCCTTTATTTAGTAAGTTTTTCTAACCTATTGTCAAATTAAGATATGTCCTAAGTAGAGATATTTCAGATAATATTGATTGAATTTTTTTTATCTATAGTGAGCACATAGATGAGTTGAGGCAGTAAAGTCCATTACATGTTGACAGGAGACATAGACAATAATTTTCTTCATGGTTAAAGCATCAAGTGAGAAGAATGTTTGTACATGGTCTAAACTAATAATTATATATTATTACCTAATTTCCATTTGTTGTTATAGATGATAGCATTAAGTAGCTCCTGTGAAGGAAGTATCTTTGAGTCTTTGTATACATTAGCATATCGACCTTATACTTTGGTGCAGAAGTACACTGTATGTAATACAAATGGCATGTGATTTCACACTAAAGCCCGTCATCTCTGTACGGTTACAGAAAATAGTGGTGTTGCAGTGTTAGGAAATTATGGGGAAGATAATATTAAATTTTATGGGGTTCTGACAGATATTATTAGGCTTGAATATGTTAGGGGTAAAAATATTGTGCTTTTCAAGTGTAAATGGTACGATCTTGCAAATTTGAATATGAGGGTCAACGGCATTGTAAAAATCATTAATGTAGCTAAGTTTTGGTATAAGGATGACCCGTTTATTTTGGAAAATCAAGCAAAGCAAGTCTTTTATATGGAAGATTTGTTATTCGGTCCAAATTAGTGGATTATGCAAGAATGAGAAGTTAGACGTGCATATGATATCCCTTCATTTGGTAATGAAGAAGGTTCAAATGACGTTGAGGAGTCTGATGAAGTTCCAGTGGAAGTCGAGGAATGTTCCTTAGAGTTTTTAGATCAAAATGATATTCCATATGATGTAATAAATAATGTTTTATTGAATTCCAAGCAATGTTTGAATGATGAGTTAGAGGACTTAGATATAAGCAGTAGTGAGAATGAATGTGAAATTGTATTGGAAGAGTCCACTGACGACGACGATGAATAAATTCTTATTATGCAATTGAACCTTTGTTGTTTTATCTTCATTGTTGTATGCAGAATTTATTATAGATTTATATTCACCACGAAGATAGCTACTGTTGCTTTGTGTCGGCGAGAATCATTGCAAATAGCAACTTCATGCTATCATTAACGAAGTTGAGCTTTTCATAACACAGGTCTTCACCCATACACCCCTCTATTTGGGCAAGTTTAGATGAGAGGTGTATGAATTCCTTTACACCTTCAGCAAAATGCTCATAGTCTAGTGAAAGACGTCTCAAAGTTTCAAAAGTCGCTTCTGTAATATTTTGCATCTTCTCATTATTAACCATATTCATGGATTCAAGAATGCAAACCAACCCCTTACCATATAAATAACCGCTACTGTGATTTTTAATCTCATTACTGTAAAATATGAAATATGAAATATGCTATGGTTCTGTATACTCATTTATCTATGTTTTGCATATCAATGTACTATGGTTCACTTATGAAGATTATTTATTAACTTCTTTTTAGATTAATAAAAAGTTTTGCAATAGAAGAATGTTTAATATATGGACTTTTTTATTTTTGGCAAGTTACTTTTTTTATATGATTTAGCACAATAAATTTAAATAACTTATGTATGTAGCTTGTTCATGTATAAACTTTAACTGTCCTAATTCTTGGTGTGGCACTAACTATATGTTCCTGCTGTAAATATGGATAAAGATGCTAGCTTTAAAATTAATTACCTTGTAATTATTTCATTCAATTAGTTGATCTGTTGCTTAATATTGATGTCTCTTAAATTTTTTGCTGCATCCATTTAGTTTCATATATATTTTTATTGTGTATAACAGGTAGGACTAACTCCGTCTTGGGTGAAGGCTGAAGTTCCATGGTCAGCTCGAAGGGGACATCCTTATGTTAACAGGTAACCAAAAAAATTATATCCGAAATCCCTCTTTTTAACCATCTTGTTTCTTGTAGTAATACATAGTTTCTTAATACTACTGCTCTAATATATGAAATTATTTAAATCAATTTCATGAATATGAGTTCATGAAAGCATGTATTTAAATCAATTTCTTGTACCAATATAAGTGTATGAAAACATAATTAGGTTATCTTTTTCTGTCCTTTTCCTTTTCCTTTTGACGGTAATGGGACATAAATAGCTTACCTTAACTTACCAACATAAATATTATATAGACATGGTGTTAACTTATAATATACAAAAGGTTATGGTTTGGCTAAGATCCTAGGGGTTCCTCAGTTGTTGTATACTCCCATAATAGTCCACTTCCCAACTTTGTCTGGGTGCAACCCTTTCATGCATTGGTGCATACTCTTATAATATTAGAATCCCAAAATTAAAATGTTTCTAGAATTAGAGTTATATTAGGTTAGTCTAGAATTGAGGTGTTCTATTATATCATATAATATACTCGTATGATATATGATATGAAGCTAAGTAGAAGTGATTATTGATATTATAGTTGATATGTGCTTCTTGTTCATCATCACCTCCATTCTTTTTATAAGCTCATCAACTGTTTCTGCTATGATCACGATTTGCCTTTCTGTCTCCTTAATGAATCCTTCTTCAACTCCTTTATCGAACAGGGAAAGCAAGTTGTTGTAGTATCCATCTACGTTAAGTAACCCACCTGTTTGTAGAATAACACAGAAGAACAAGAGTATCCTTTTAGATTAATGTTCCAACTTTTGACAGATGAGTGCATATATAATCGATAAGGATCAGAGACACATTGGTTTTTCATGAATTCCAAGCTGAGACTAGGCAATCATCTCTAGCACCTCTTCCATAGTTCAATATCCTACCTGAAAAGATCTCAACTTTTTATAACTAAAGAAATATAGATGTTGAATCAAGAACTGTTAATACTTGTTAGGAAGTGCAATGAAAGAATTAGCATGCCTTGCCATTTCTGCTTTTCTTTTATGCATGTCTTCAACAATTTTGACTTCTCCTATGGTTAGTCCTATTATCTGTCAAAGAGTAGAACATAAAGGGTAGCTTGTAGTTCATTTTTTTTTAAAAAATAGATAGTAAAACATAAGGGATGAAATATTGTATACCTCATGAGGCATAAGAGGTATAGGAATCACCCTATACAAACATAACAAGATGATCAGAAATTGAAGAAAATTGAAACCAGTGTGAGAAGATGACCGGTTCTTAATAAATAGTCTATAGTATATTATACCCAAGAACATGGCAACCTCCATTAGACACAGTTTGTGAGATCAAACCCATAAGCCCTGAACTTCCTCCACCATATACCAAATCAATATTTCTCTCAACCTGATATCAAAAGTCAGATCGGTTGAATCAATCTGCATCAATATTAGTGTATGAAGCTCGTTGACTATATGATACACACAATGCGTCAATATTAGTGTATGAAGCTCATTGACTATATGATACACACAAATATTACTAGTTGGTTTCCAAAACCAAGAGCGACATCGCTAAATGAAGATTTGTAACCAGCTCTACTACCACAGAAGACGTATATTTATTTGAACCTTTTTGATCTCTTTTCACTTCCTGAAGATGTCCTTTCTTTACTTTCCATAGATATTGTTGTCGTCCCAGAAACTAAATAAGGAAAAAAGTAGTATTTGGACGTGTTCGTGTGTTTGTGTGTGTGTGAGTGGAGAGAGAATAAAAGCATAAGATGAAATATGGATCATAAGGGTAGGTATGAGGAAGCAGAAGGAGGGTGGTTAGCCGCTCTTCTACTAATTAAAAGGAAAAGGGGTTAAAGATATAAAAGCTACTCTTTTCTGTTTCGATAAAGGTTTTCGGGATCAGTTAATTAAAATTACCAAAGACTACGTATACATTACGTCATGATGAGATATAGCTTCTATATTTTCATATTGTGTAAATGTGTGTGTGTATGTATATATATGTTATAGATCTTGTCTTCTTCACAAGAGATGCTATTTTGATTTGTTCCAAATACTTATAGCTATTTGTTGAGCTAATCTAGGATGCATCCATGTATAAACATGAAGAAAACATGCAAACTTTTAACAAAATCCTAGCAAATTTCATATAGGATAAGGTGACTAGCTAGTATTGATTTCTTGTAGCAATTCATGGACAACTAGCTCCTTTTAAAAACATGATTCATCAGAATGCTAATATTGCTTAGACTTTGTTCATTAGCAATTTCACGGTAAGATCCCTCTCCAACTCAAATGTGGCTTCTTTCTTAGTAAACTTTAGACTATAGTTAAATGCAAAGGACAAAGTCACCTGGAAACTATTAACATTAGGTATGTCTATAAGTGCATCATATATGAGTTTATATAGGGAAACCAACTTCCTAGAGCTTGTATAGATTGGTAAGTTGCAAAGATTAAAAAGTATGCTAGTATAGACTGGTAAGGTGCAAATATCACCTTCCTGTAGCTATTTGTATCATATGGTTGGTTGTTCATCACAAGCTTCCTACCTTAGATAGAATAGGTAAATGTCCATTCATCCCTAATTGGTGCATTCTTATACAATGGGCATTGAAAACTCATGACCATTTGCTATTTGAATTATCTATTTAAACTTTTTTTTGGATGTTGCATTGGAAAAAAAGTTGGAGTTTTTCTAATGAAAATTACTGATTCATCCCTTTCTTGCATCAACTAGTTCCATCTATATTGTCTTTTTTAAAAGCTTAAAGGGATAGTCACAAACCTGACTTTTTCTTGTAAAGCCCTAATTAAGTATACCATACATTTGCATTTTGTACTTTTAGATATTTAACTAAGAATTGTCCTTTTGCTTAATCCACGCTATTGATTGAGTTGCAAATTTAGATCATCAACCTGCTCCTTTAACTTTGTGATATCTACCTCTGTTTGATTTACTTCTTCAATATCTACCTTTATCTATGCCATAAGTTAACATCTTGATATGCCATTGCGATGATTACATATACTATATCAGAATTCCTTTTAACACACAGTAGTTGCTCATATTGTAGTCTTATTACCTTTGTGTAATTACTTATGTTGAAGGTTTTTTAGCCCATTACACAAACATAAGAACATATGCTTGTATTTTGTTAAGAATATGATGGAGAATCAAAAATGCAAAGACCCAAATACATTCTATACTCAAATGCACAATAGAAATGAGTTGCATTCTTCCCATATAACTAGGTAGTTTGTTGACAGAAACAAATCCATCGAACCATATCAAGTAAAGATAATGGATTGTAGGGCTTTGGTCTATATACACTAGCTCAACTAGGTTATCCATTTTCTTCTTTAAAAACGACGGCATACACAAAACTCTTTATGTTGTGCTTTCTTTTTTCAGTTTGATTATCTCTCTATTTTGTTCTAGTTCATATCTTTTAATTTCAAATATTTGCTAATGTCTTCATAGATTCATGTTCTCATATTCTAGAAAATGATATTGTAAGAGTAATGCACACTAACAGTAGTTGCTCATGCACACTAACAGTACTTGCTCATGTTTTCATGTTCTCATGTTTAGGTAAATAGTAGTGTTACTGTTCATTGTCATTTTTGGAAAAGAGAACCAAATTGAATCCAGACCATCCTATATAAAGCTAAAGATCTTAGCTTTTTATTAATGTTGCTCTTTTTTGTTTGATAGTGTTTGAGTTTTAACTAGGAATTTTCTGTTCTGGCCTTGGTTGGATGCTTGGACAATGTGGGGTAAATTTATTAGCTTCCCCCTATTTTAGTTCCACTATTTTAACCTATATATTAGATAATAGTTTTTCTATAAACAGTGAAGTCTTGAATCCAACAAGGCTTTTTAGGAGTCAAATCTCTTCTCTGATAAAACCTTTCCTTACCTTAAAGAGGATATGTAACATCCCCTCACCAATGGGAAAGGTAAAATAGTCATTTTGAATAGGTTGTAAGTGCTTAAAATTGTTTTGATATGTTCATGCATACACATGTAAGTGAATAGGGAAATTTGCACATGTAAATGACTGTACATGCATTCATGACATTTTCCGGTATAGTTGTGAAGAAATGTGAACTTATGAAAAATATGATTTGTGTGTATAAAAATTATGTTGGAGAGGGTCATTTTGGTTTTCTGATTTTTAGTGAATTTTAGAAATTTTTCGAGAAATTTTCGGGGTAAATTTTGGACTAAGAAAAATGCCAAGTGGCAAAATAAGGGTTGACCGGTAGTGGAAATGACTGTCCAATGGCACTGAAAATTTAGACATATGAATTTAGGAATTTTTATGTTGAGCCATTGAAAATTTGGGGAGAAATTGGAGTAGAAATTGGAAAAATCTAAAGAAGGGCTTTAGAGTGTGACATGTGGCAAGTGACACATGTCACTTGCCTAACATGCCACCTTATTTGGTTTATTAATAAAAAATCATCATTTCTTTTTGTGTCATTCACAACACTTCTTATTGCCTTCTTCTTGTTAAGTGTTTAGTGTGTTTTTGAATGAAAATTCTTCATATCCGTAGCTTCTCTCCTCCTTGTTCTTTTTGAGTTGTGATCACTCTTTTTCACTCCCTTTTTCCTTGCTCTCTCTTC
>JANZXR010000172.1:18787665-18827382 GCA_027575705.1 Erythroxylum echinodendron | reverse complement strand
ATAGATTCAACTAATTCTCTTCAGTTCGAAATCTCTTATCCACTTAAAACGCCAAAACACAAGTATGAACTTCTCCATATTTCTCATTTATTAGTTCTAGTCTTCTAAGAAAAGTTCGGGGTCCAACACTATACATCTTCTGAATCATGAAGAGAGAAGATTATAAGGGATTTTGAGTGACGAAAAATCAGAACCATACCGTTGAAGATGATAAAGGATCAATATACTATCTACCCAGCCACAGGTAGAACATTGATCAAGATTGTACCTAATGTGCAACCTAGAGCTTCAAACATTGTATGCAATGTAGAAAAAGGGAAACAGAAGATATACCCTGAAGGAAAAACAGGTGACCTTACAGAAGAGTAGATACAAGAAGCTGTGAGAAGCATAGATGATGCATGCAATGCAGAACAATCAAGAGGAATCTATATTTCACATCACATTTTAAAAGCATCAGGAAGTCATTGTGGACGCTTCATCACAGATGCAACTTCTCAGGTAGTTGGAAGAGTGACCAAAAGACAGTTCAGAACTATCATAGTTGAAGGTATTAGTTTCAACTTAGAAACTCTTGTGCACCTAATCATGCACCTTAGACCTTTGAGTTCCATATCTTCAATTAAAAATGTCCTTCACCTTCTTGGAAAACCAATACCAAAACTATCAAAACCTAATGACCTTTCTTTAACAATTGTTCAAACCTCCTGTTTTGAAAATCATTGATCTAGATGTTTTACCTTCAGAAACACATGTTGAAAATCACTTCTATCCATTAGTGCACCTCAACGAGTTCCTACAATTGGTATGGAAGAAGTTAGTCACTCTCAGTAGTGGGGTCAGGAAGCCTTAGTGAAGAAGATTGAAGAAATTCATACTAAGGTTGATAATTTGAGTGACTCAGTTGGTGATCTACATGAGGAAGCAGCTTATCTTCGAGTGTCAATAAAAGAAGACCTCAAGTTGATCAGAACTGATATGCAACGCATGTTTTCTGAAATCATGAAGCATATGAGATAACGTTTTTGATTAATAACAAATAGGGGGAGAAGAACAAAAGAAAGGGGGAGAAAAGAAAAGTAGAAGAAAGAAGAAAAGAATAGGGGGAGAAGAGCAGAAACAGAAGCAGAAGTAGAAGAAAGAAGAAAGAATAAATACAAGAAAAGAAGATAGCATATGTGTATTTTGTTTGATGTTCTCTTATTCATTATCTGAATAAAAATAGTTCATCCACTCTTATCTTTCTAAATTATGATTATTTGTTATCATCAAAAAGGGGGAGATTATTAAGTCAGGAGGACTTTACGATGATTAATTTTGATGACAATCAAATAATAATAATGTTAGAAATAAACGAACTAGTTTGATGAGTGTATTAAGAGTGCAAAAGAAAGCAAACTACAGAAGAAAAACACAGAAGAAGTGGAGAACATAGAAGAAAGCAAAACACAGAAGAAACGCAAAGCACAGAAGAAAGCAGAACATAGAAGAAAAACACAAAAGAAGAGGAGAACACAGAAGAAAGCAAAACATAGAAGAAATATACAGAAGAAGTGGAGAACACAGAAGAAAGCAAAACACAGAAGAAAGAAAAACACAGAAGAAGTGAAAAACTCAGACAAATTCTAAGGACTAGACGTAGCCCACGGTTTGGGGTGAACCAGTATAAAATCGCATCGTCTATCTTCTATTTCTCAACTTATTATATTTTATTTTTTTAAACAAGTATATAGAAGTTATTTGCAATTTATCTACGTAACAATTTTTGTATAACGTTCGTGATATTCTTTTAACAAGTTAGAGAAGTTCTTATCAGAAATATTAAAGATTTTGTATTCACGAAAAGAATACATAATTCAACCCCCCTTCTTGTGTATATCATATATTGTACATAATTTCTATATTAACGTGTTATTTACTTCATCCTGATCTCAAGTTATTCTTGGAAAGTATGACAGCTTCCCTCAACTGATTTAAAAGATCATTTATCCTCAGTAATGGGTACTTGTTCTTTACTTCTCCCTATTTAGCTACCAATAATCCACTCGTAGTCTTATACTACCATCCTTTTTCTTCAAAAACTACACTGGAGCTCCCAGGGTGATGTGCTTGGTCTAATAAAGCCGTTTTCTAATAACTCCTCCAATTTCCTTTTTAACTCATGCAACTCAATAGTAGTCATCCTATAAGGTGAAATGAAAATTGATGTAACTCTAGGTATAGTCTCAACAGTGAAATCTATCTCTCATTGAGGTAGTAAAACTTGTAAATCATCTAAGAATATGTTTAGAAATTCTCTCACTATAGGAATATCCTCTAACCCAAGACTCACCTCCCTTATATCAATAATATGAGCTAGATATGCCTTACACCCATTCAATATCACTCGTCTAGTAGTCACGACTGGGATCACACATGATGGGACCACTCTGTGATCTGTCACAAGTATCACTTTCAAGTTACTTGAAGACTCTATCATCACCTCCTTCGCTTAACACTCTATTATAACTCGATTTGTGCTAACCAATCCATCCCAAGAATTATATTAAACTTTTGAATCCATCATTATTAAATCAGCTAATAGCACTATTTCACCAATCCTCATTGGCATTCCCCTCCTTACACTATTTACCATCATACAGTCTCCTACTTCATCCATTCGGGCATCTCCTTAATCTCGCACATCCAGAGCACGGATCAAATTACCCAATTCCTTAGTCAGCTCTGGGCCAGCGGATCCTCTCCTGAAACCATCCTAGCTAAGACAAGAACACATCATTAGTTTTTTTTCCTTAATACTTCCCTAGAAATGTAAACCTGCTCTGATACCACTTGATGTGACACTGTAAAAAATTATTAAACCAAAATTGTCCAAATCATTCTGAAAGCATAATATTAATTGCTAAAATCATTATTTGCTCCAAAAGAGAGATGTTTGTCAAATAAAAAAGTATTCTATGTGACACAACTACCTGATTTGTCATAAAAAATATATACATTCCAATAACTTTACAAAAGTAATCTGCTAGCCCTACCTAATCTTCACTCTGTCTATCTCGTGCAATGGGGTTATTGACAATCACTCGAGGTACTAATAAAATGATGGCAAAGGATGAGCTGCCTACTCAGTAAAGACAACCGACCGTACCCTTAAAACCAAATAACTCAATAAATAATTGCAAAAAGTCATGAGATTAAAACATACTTATAATACGAATATACACAACATTACTTAGCCTATTCTAAACAATTAACAAACATCTCAAAAATTTACCAAACGATGATTAACACAAATATTAATATATAACTACCATTTACGTTTTATCCTATAATTAACTGAATTGATTGGGCCTTTCTTAACCTAGTAGGCTTACATTCAATGATCTATCGCCTCATCTCATCTTATCTCATCATAATCTCTTATCAAGTGGAAACATAATTAAATGTATAAACATCGACACAGGATACCTCAATTTCTTAATCTCTCTTTCTACCCCGATACTACTCCAGTTCCTAGCCATCAATATAAGATATCCCAAGGCACAGGATATCCCGATACCATTGTGGTACCTTGCCATCGGCACATGATATCTTCAGGACTCAAGAAGCCCCGGTATATGCTCCACAGAAAAATACCTAGCCACCACTCGCTAAAATCGACACAACCTATCCATCTAAGGCCATCGAATGTAGCCTAACCTAGGCAAGCTAGTTATTCAAAACTTATTATCAACCAATCTCTATTTAATTAACACATTTTTTCCGAATTAACAATCAATATACATAACAAAATATTAACACGAAATACCTTGTAATTCATGTATGTAACTATTGATCATTAAGTTAATTAATGACTAATTCAAAAATATCAATCACTATAAAATAATTTATTAATAATGAAACATCATATTATTCTAAGACTACAATCCAAAGTTATCCTTACCTTGATTTCGGACTCAATTAATGATAGTCCAATTAACTCCTTAATCGGGTCTTCGAAATTACAAAATTCTATTAGACTATTTTAAGAAAATTTCAAATCCCAATTACACTTAATAATCTAACATTATTTTCATTTATAATTTATTCTTAAGTATAAAAATAATATCCTAACTAACCTAACCACTATAATTAATAAAATACCCTTAAATGATTAAAAGTCCTATTTTACCCGCATCCATTTCAATTAATACCAAAATTGCCCTTCTTGGAAGTAAATTCTAGATTTAATTTTTACTGTTTGCATTTCCTATTTTGCCCTTACATGCAACTTAAATTTTCAAAAAATGTCATCATCTTCTTCTTCTTCCTCTCCTCTCCTCTTATCTACTCTTCTTTTATCATTTTTCAGTCACATTTTCTCCATTTTTGTCCCTTCATTCAACTTCAATTATTGTCTCAAATAACTACAACATGCAAACCAACTATAAACTAGTGTAAGATGATAAAAATCACAAAAAATACAGAAAACGGTAGCTAGAAATTTACCCAAATGTTTAGCGATTTGGGGGTTGGTAATCTCTACAACTTGCTCCTAATTTTCTGCAAAACAAGCATAACGAGGACACTTGTGAGAGAATTGTAACACGCAAGAGAAAGAATAATGCTCTGGACACTTACCAATTGGAATTAATTGAGAGAAAAAATGAGGAAGAAGCTGTTTTCATTGGTGTTTAATGTATTTTTCCAGTAGATTACTTATCTTTATACTCCTCCTTTTATTGGTTTAATTGGTTGGGCTAGTGGGTTTACTTTATTTTACTTTATGTGCTTTACACTTATCTTCTGAAAAAAGCAAACTACAATTTCACGCTTATTCGCCAAAAGTTGAATGTCGCAGCATAACAACAATGGTTTGCGAATTACAATGACTTACATGCTATAAGACTTCAAATTTTACCCTAAGCTTCCTATTAATATTTAGTGTGATAACTATGTTGCTTTACATATTATCGCGAATCTTATCCTTCAAGAATGCACAAGGCATCTTTAAATTAATTGCATTTAGTTATGAATATTCTATAAATACGAGTTGCTTTGTCTCTTATTTGTTCTAGCTTCTAAGATATCATAATGCTTCAGAACAAAATATACTGTTATATGGTGATTCGTGCAAGAATAATGAATAATATCATTATGATTCTTATTCGCTATAGAGAAAGGTGAATAACAATGTTTTGCAGGGTACAGGCACTAGCTTTTGTGGAAGTGATGGATTGCTATTGCTATTCCATGTTGGCATTTGAGTATGGTGTTGGGAATTCAGATCTCCCAAACTCACATCCAAGGATATTTCATAAACAAAAATATCAGAAAATAGAGAAGTAATAACAACAAAAGAGAATTTATGTGGAAACTCCCAAACTGGAGAAAAAATCACGGACACCGATAAGAAAATATATTATGTAAAAATTGTTACAATCATAAAATTTTTTCTCTTACCCAATATCCCAATATACCCACAAAGAAATACCCAAAAGAAACTCTCTAACTCTCATCTCGAAAGAGGAATTTAATTAGATTCAAATTTGTTATACAAATCTTTGACTTTGTATTGGTGCACCTAATCAAAGAGGTAGCATCCTCCTTATATAGGCAAGAATTTTGTCCCAAATATGCTCCCCAACCAATGTGGGACAAACAAAGGAGCCAAACTCAACAATCTCCACCTTGGCAACTTTGGTTGATCCTACAAGTGCACTCCACCTCAATGAAGATCTTCTAAAATAACATAACTCTCAATGTAGAGAATTATCATGCTCTACAGCATTATGCTCTACCATAAAAGCATACCCACTCAGAATAAACCAATTCCAAGCCTTCACTTCGTCACATGTTGAAAATAACCTTGCTGAAAAAATTATGATACAACTCCCATGTTTAGCTTTCTAAGAAGTTGATTAGCCATCGATATAAATTTTACCACACACCTTGCATCAATGCTAAACCAAAGCCCGTGTGCAAACTTATAGACCCGCTAACAGTATCACATTCTCTATCATGACAACTTTGGGATTAGCGGCATTCTATGAGGATATACATATCCCTTTTTAAAGAGCAAGAACATCATCCATAGAGACAATGTTAGCGACAGTCTCTCTATTAACTGACTTAGAGCCTCTTACCAAACCCGCTCCACCTCTCGGACAATTTTTCTTCATGTGCCTAGATTGTCCACAAGTCCAGCATACTATATTTTTCTTCATGGAGTTCTTGTTCTTCTTACATCCAGCTACCACCAGAGATGAGTTTTCAGGAGGAACATTTCTTCCACCACTCAGTCTTCTCTCTTCTGAAAAGAGTTTTCCGGTAACATAAAAAAAACTATCTTCTCCTTCCCATAAATCAAAACAGGTTTCCTGTGTTCATAGGAAGGTGGAAGAGACTAGATGAGTCTCAAAGCTTGATCCTCATCGTCTATATTAACTCCAATTGCCTCCAGTTTAGAGACGATCCCATTAAGAACACTTAAATGATCTGAAATTATAGTACCTTCCCTCGTCTGCAGTGTATGAAACTACTCCTTCAGGTACACCCGATTTGAGACGCCCTTTGTTTGATACAACTCCTCAAGTTTTTCCCAGAGCTCCCTTACCGCAGATATTCTATGCATATTTGCAAGGACATTCTTGGCCAAACACAGTAGTATCCTACTTGCCGCTCTCAAATCCAAATCCTCCTAATCTTCATCGCTTATACTAGATTTGTCCGTACTAGTCGTTTTACCAGTATTACTAGTAGTAGTGCTGATATCAGAGATTTGTCTGCCTTTCAATGCCTTGTGTAACTCCGACTGAATCAAAATATCCCTGACTTGCACTTGCCATAAGCCAAAATTGATTCTCTCGTCGAATTTCTCAACCTCAAATCTGACATAATTCGAAGCCCTATTTCTTGACATTTTTTTGTGCACTTCTACCTTGATGAATTTTATCGTAGAAATGAATAGTATATCGGCAAGTTCCTAGGAAAGAGAGGGGGGTCACAAAGGACACACTTAAGTACCAAGTATTTCCTTAGCCAGAACTTTCCTAAACATGCACTTCTACACTGCCACACTAAAGCTCTACCGCACCAAATGAACCTTTCTTAAGAAAATCTTTTCTGATGTGGAAGGTCAGTCAAAACTACAACCACAAAACATACTCAAAATTTTCAAGAAAAAGATCACACCTTGGCTTTGATACCAATTGTTGAGAATTCAGACCTCCCAAACGCACACTCAAGGATATTTCATAGACAAAAATATCATAAAATAGAGAGGTAACAACACAAGAGAATTTACGTGGAAACTCCGACACCGGAGAAAAAGCCACTGACACCAAGAAGAAAATCCACAATATGAAAAATTCTTACAATCAAACAAATTTTCCTCTCATCCAATATCCCAACACACTAATACACCCACAAAGAAATACCCAAAACAAACTCTCCAACTCTCACCTCAAAAAAGGAATTTAAGTAGAGTCATACTTATTATACAAATCTTTGACTTTATATTGGTACATCTAACTTAAGAGGTAGCACCTTCCTTATATAGATAAGAGTCTTGTCTCAAATATACTCCTCAATTAATATGAAACAAAAAAAAGAGTCAAAACTAAGTACATGAATCATAAGTGTGGTGATCGTTTGAAATTTCCTTATTTACATTCCCTGTGGACTTAATAATATATTATTGAGCAAGGTGGACAAAGCCTGGTCCACTTTAGCAACGTCTTCATTCCACGTTGGACTCTCATTCGTAACTCCAATGCACGGAATGGGATGGCATTAACCTAATCAAAGCCCAGAACGCAGCAAAGCAAATGGCGGTTTCAAGGTTCCTCTTATGCAACGGCGTTCTTTCTCATTCAACGGACACTCCTTCGGTGACCACATTCCTCGAATCCCGCCCAGGTACTGTGCTCTAATTCATACAATTAATGTAAAAAGAACCAGAAAGCACGTAAACCAAATTACGGTCTCAGGTGCTTACACGACCACGCGCACTTACGACAATAGCAACCGTCTCTTGTTCTGGGAGCGTCATCTACTGAGGCTCGCGAATTCCGCCAGAATTTTGTTCGATTCCAATCCAAAGCTTCTATTTGGATCTGGCAACTCCTTCGCTCCGCGGATGATTACTCCGCCGATGTGGGACTCGGGGATTAGGGCTCTGGTGAATGACTCCATGAGTAAGGTGTTGCCAGTTGCTTTGAAGGAGAGAAGCCAAGGGGAGGAGTTGGCGGTTACGACACTTGTGACTGGAGACATGGAGAGGTTAAGCGAGGTGAGTGTTTTCGAGGCGTTTGATGTGCATGTGCATGTCGGGACTTATGTTCCTCCGCTGTTTGGTGTTGTCGGGAATGGAGCGCGGTTGGCGGTGGTTGGCCGCGGGAGGGAGGTTGCGGAAGCGAAGTATTCTGATTGGGTTAGGTCAGTTTTAGTTTGGGTCTTCTTGTTGTTGCTATCGTATGCGTTGTGATTTGTGATATTAAAATTTCTTTGATGTTTTTAGGCAGGCTTAGGAAACCGTTGGAGAAATGGAGGCCTCCTTCTGTCACTGAACTCTTGTTGTCCAATGATGGGGATCGACTACTTGAAGGTACTGTCACCAACTTATTCGTTGTATGTCGCAAGGTGAGTGATTACTGATCTGAGATGCTGGATTCTCAACTTTATTAACCTTTTATGCAGACTCAAAACCAGTTGATCATATTGCTATCTATTTTTCTAGACATCTTTCATATGAATGGAAAATTTTGGTTCCTGCTTGCATCTGGCATAGTTTTAGCCAGCTTTCCAACTGTATGAGTTTTACTAGCTACATAGCTTTTGAGAGACCAGATGATATTAGTCACTGTTAGGGATAATGAAACCATTTGGTGGACCAACCAACCTGTTCTGGTTAGCTAGAATCTGCTATTTTCCTTTCTTGTAGCTTTTGTTATCTTGTTCATTCTTGACTTTGCCTTATGTGATGTTTTATTTTAGTTAAATCTTGTACTACTTTCAGGATAACAATGGAGACAAATATAGTGATTGCAGCAAAAGTGTTGGTCCTTTCGAAGTACTGACTGCTCCAGTTAGTGATGGCGTGCTTCCGGGAATCATGCGACAATTAGTCATTGAGTAAGGTTTGCTTCTTATTGGTTCTCCTCAAGTATGGAGCAGGTTGTAGTAATCAAGTTACAATTACTATAGACTATACCACAAAGGCATTCACAACTATGTTCTTTATTCAAATTGTTGTGTAAGGTTTTCAAGATTCTTCATAAGTATATAATAAAGTCTACTATCACTAATATAACTGTTTTGTTTTCTTGATTTTACTGAGAGTGAAATCATCAATCACTAAATGCTTGGATACTACTTATTGTACCATTTTGTGAATAAGTTTACACCTCTTTGGTAGTCGGATTGTGTACTTGACCAAATCTGATGTTTGGAATCTTATACTATCCAATGGCTTAGATTTTTATTTTTACTCAATTTAAGCAACTTTGAAAATGACTGAACTATTGCTACCTATGACGTTGTTGTGGTTTATCTTTCCTCATTGTTGGTTCTTCATTTGTGATAGGGTGTGTTTGAATAATGGAATTCCTTTTCAAGAAGTTGCACCATCATGGTCAAAGCGTGAACTTTGGCAAGAAGCTTTTGTTACAAGTAAACTGTTATTATTTGTATTGTGTCATAGTATGTAATTTATGTTTTAACTATTCATCCTATTGATTCTAGCCTATTCTAGATCAGCTTTTGACATTGGGGACAAACATATATTTTTTTTCCTTTCAACTCAATGTGATTTTCTATCTCA
The DNA here is from genome assembly GCA_027575705.1 of Erythroxylum echinodendron. Lineage (NCBI taxonomy): Eukaryota > Viridiplantae > Streptophyta > Magnoliopsida > Malpighiales > Erythroxylaceae > Erythroxylum > Erythroxylum echinodendron. The sequence goes on along the minus strand of JANZXR010000172.1, from coordinate 18,817,580 downwards.
ATCATCTAATTATTAAATTTCTTAGTTCAATCTTTGAACTTTACTAATCCCTATATGTTAGGTGATGTAGGACAAGTAGAAGATATATTAGTGGCTAGAACCCATATAACTTATAAAATTTGGCTGTTGGAATTTGAGTTTTAGGTTTGGGATTTCAACTTAAGATTGTTGGAATTTCAGGTTGCTATAGCTACAAATTTACGGATTGATTGCCAGAAATCTAGGATAGAATTTTATGGTTTTGGTTGATGGAAATTCAAGCTAGAGTTGTTGGAATTTTAGTGAGATAAACAAGTAATGGAGGGTAGGGAACTGAGAATCACTTGTAGAGTCTAAAAATTACTTTTAGAGAAAGCATCGCACCTTCTTATTGAAGACTTAAGTTTATAGAAAAACATTGAAGATCTCTTATTGAAAGGTTAAGTACACACATGTATTAAAAAAAAATTCTTGGAACCTTTATTCTATTAATAAAGGATTCTTAACTAAAAAATATGTATTAAAAAAAATTCTTGGAACCTTTATTCTATTAATAAAGGATTCTTAACTAAAAAATCCAAAATGGAATTGATTCATATTCTAATTAAGATTTTTTATTCTTAAATAAACTTAAGCCCTAAATAAATTAGGACAATATATCTAACTTATTGTTATTACTTATTTAATATGGAAACTTAACATAAAGTACATTTCAACTTTTATTGTTTTTGTTGTCACCTCAACTCCTGCTTTGTATTCCCCCAAATTAAACTTGTGGTTGAGTGATTTGAACTCTTTTATTTCTTTTACAAACTCTAGACTTTTTCACATCAAGTTTCCCTAGCTTGTCTGAAGTTGTCTTTGATGTAGAATGTGATAAATACTGATCATATAAGTCTTAATTCAACTTTGAAATTCATATTCTAAAATCCAAGTATTGTTAGAAATTTGTCTTCCTTTCCACTTATCTCCGATATCAACCAACTCTTGTAGCTATAATTCGTTCATTAAGAATATCCTCTATTTCTTATTTAATATGAGGAATGGTTGGAATTCTCGAAATCGTTGTAGCAGGATTGTGCACCATCATATCTGTGATAAATAGTCAAGTCTGCAACATTAAAAATAAGACTAATTCTAATATCACTTGGTAATCCTAAAACACAAGTATCAACACTTATCTTCTTGAGGATCTTATAATCTCCAACGCTTCTTGAATATAGTCTTTCACATTTTCCCTTGAGAAATGCTTTGAATGAATCCTTACTATCACCATATTCCCTTCATTGAATTCTACAAACGATGATGTTAATCAACAGGTTCCTTATAAATTGTTGGTTGTTATCTTTTGTCATATCTCATCAAAGATATCCCTCATGTGTTATGCAAAACTTTCATATTCAACAATAACTCATATGTTTATGGTAAAGGAACCAAATAAATAGGATTTTCTTAGTTCAATTCTTGAAAATATCTCAAAATGCCTCTTACAGGTTCACCTATTTATAGAACGATGCAAATTTTGTAATAGAAAGAATTAGGTCCTAATTATTCACATTATCCTTAAACAACTATCTTGACAAGTCCCCTAAGCTTCTATCATCACTTTTGTTTGTCCATCAGTTTGAGAGTAGAAAAAAACTTGAAAATTGAAGCTTAGTATTCAATAATTTTTATAGAGTTTTCCAAAAATAACTCATAAATTTTACATTGTCATTAGAGACAATGGTTAAAGGTAACAGTGTGTATAGTTCTTAAAACACAGGCAACAGTGTGTATAGGCCTGCAAAAATTTATACTTATGTCTTACCATAGTTCATAGAACACAGTCAACAGTGTGTATAGTCCAGAATTTTCCTTCTTTCCTTTAGCTAATTGACATGCTTGACATTGTCTTATAACTTTGGACACATCCTGCTTTTAAGAGGGCCAATAAAAGTGATTTTCAACTATTGCGATCAATTTATCCCTTTCCAAAGTGACCTTTTGTCCCTCTATGTAATACCAAAATCACAGTCTCCCTTATAGAAATATTGGGTAGGCAAAGTCAATTTCCTCTAAAAGGTTAGTCATCATGCGTCACAAAAGGGAAGTGCTTGTCCCTTTGTCCAGCTACAATTTTTGAATAAATTATCCCAAAATCTTGATCTGGAACATACTCTCTTTTTAGTTTTTCAAACTTTACAACTTTTACTGTCATAGTGATAAGCAAATGACTTTTTTAATTCAATGCATGTTCATTCAAATCTACTTAAACAAAATTTATATCTATATTAGCTTGATTAGTTGTTTTCTCAGCTCCAACAATATTCATCAGGTTTAAATCCAAAAGCTCTAGCATCCTTAGTAGTTGCGAATTGACCAACAATATTCATCAGGTTTTAAATCCAAAAGCTCTAGCATCCTTAGTAGTTGCGAATTGATCTTTTTCAACTCCCTATCGTATTATTTTAGCCGTTTTCCTATTATTTCAGCCCACTTTCTTGTTGTTGCAGCCCACTGTTCTTGTGTTTGGTTTGTTGTTTAGGTGTTTATGCTTCTTGTTTAAATGTTTCAACTTGTTTAGTTGTTTTGCATTTATGGTTTGCCAAAAAATCGACTTCCTTTTGCTTTTCTTCAACTTTAACACTCTGATCATCTCCAATTGTCGAATTGTCAATGTCACCAAGTACTTGGACACAATCTAGATGTAGGCTAAAAGATTCTAATTGGTCAGTTGACAGAGAAGTGCCAGTGGTCTCACCATTTTTTAAAGGTAATGGTTGTTAGCTTTGAGGAATCAAAATCATTATATGAATTTTCAGTAAAGATTTTTCCTCGCGTTGTGTGCTGTTGATTAATATCAGTCCCCTTTCCTCGCTTATTAGCGCCTTTCCCATGTTTAACATCAAGTACAAGTTGTTGGTTTGTAGAATTATTTCTTGCTGGAGTTTTAACTTTATGGAATAAATTTCCAGGCTGTCTAGCCTCTCCAAATACATGTAAGTTACTTTTTGGAGCACCTTGTGATCGAGGATCGTCAATGTCTTTTTTTTGCATAATTATGTCATCTCGCTCTTAGTCACTGAGTGTTCTTTTATAGGCCCTTTCACTATGTGTTGCTATGGTAAACCAAAGTTCTAGTACCAAATTTATGTAGAACGAGTACAAGAAATATCAAACTATCCATTGAACTTATAAAATCTAGCTGCTGACATTTGAGTTTCAGATTTGAGGTTTCAGTTTAGATTGTTGGAATTTCAATTTTGGTATAGCTAGAAATTTAGGGTTTGGTTGTTGAAAATTTGTGCCAAAATTTTAGAGTTTTGGTCGCTAGGAATTCAAGTTAGAATTTCTAGAATTTTCGTGAGATAAACAAGTAATGAAGGGTAGGGAACTAGGAATCATTCTTAGAGTTTAAGAATCATTCTTTGAAGAAAAAAAATGCATCTTTTAATTGAAAACTCGTGTACAGAAAAATATTTAAAATCTATTATTGAGCACACACACACACACACACAAAAATATATTTATATATATTATTAAGTTCTTGAAACCCTTATTTTAGTATTAAGGGGATACCTAACTAAAGTATTCAAAATAGAATTAAATCCTATTCTAGTAAGGATTTTTTAATCTTAAATAAGTTTTAAGTCCTAAGCAAATTAGGACAATATGTCTAACTTATTATGTTCCATGTCTAATAAAAAAACCTAGCATAAGGTGAATTTCAACCCTTGTCTGTGCTATCACCTTAACTCCTATTCTTTATTCTACTAAATTAAATCTTGTGCTGAGAGATTTATCTTCTCCTGTTTTTTTTATAAAGTCTAAGCTCTTTTGTGTCATTAGGATTTCTGTTAATATTCTTAGAGGAGATCTTACGTGACATTCTAGCTGGACATACACAGTCATTTCCAGTCATATGTCCAGTTGGAATTCCCTTGATGCATGCAAATTTTCCGTTGAAGATTAGTGAGCTGTAGGGACTGAATTAAAAAAGTTTAATAGTTGGAGGGTTAAATAGAAAAAGGCGTTAAGTTGAAGGACAAATATATAGTCTTCCCATATTACATTTTAAACCTCTTGAGATTATGTATCTTTCCTTGGTATTTTTGATTTGCATCGTCCAATTGTTGATTATTAGGAAAATCTCGGTTACACTATTTCAAGATCATATGAAGTGGTTTTTTTTGCAGGTAGCTTGAGATTAATGCAGCATGTAGAGAAAATTCAATTCCCTAGGCGATGGGAGTTACTGGTGTTGAAATCCTCTGATGAGATTTTATGGGAAGAGAAGCAATTTCAGGTATAGGAACTTCTAATTATGGTTAATAATTTACCTTCATAGGAAGCAACTATTCGTATTCCTCATCACAAATTTGTATGCATCATTGCTAGGAGGAACCGGGGATGATCACATCAATTATCCAGGTAAGGTCCATGTTCATTTTTACACTATAATTTCAAATTTTGTTGTGGTTTCGTCGTGAGTTAGACCATTGCCAATTACAATAAACGATTAGCAAAGCCATATGGGACTATTTACACGGTTGCTTCTTTCGTAGTCGAGGAAGTGTAATGGTAATGATTCTACTAATTCTTTTATATCTGTTTCATATAGAAAGGAATTTTGGAGAAGGCAAGCAAGGAAGCGTACCAGTTGTAGAACTTTTAAGGCGGATGAGGAAACATGCCTATGCCTTACAATGCTGAGATGCTTAAGGACCTTCCAAAGTTTTTTTCGGAAACTAAATAACATTTCATTGAACTAATAATGTACATTGCAATGATGCTTCAATTCTGGGTTATTACAAAAGCTCGATTGCTTGGACTAACAATCGACAAAGAACCTAAGAATAGTTACCACTAGCTACTCGCATATACTAGTTGATTCATTCCAATGATCATCTCCTTCTCGTATTGGTAGATAACTTAGTTGTTTACCCTGTAGCTAGTAATGCCAGCCTGATTTGTAGTACTGTTTCTTGAAAACCTCCTCTAAGTTCCTGCTTTCGTGTTTGAAGATTCTGCTGTTCCTTCCCTTCCAGATGTTATATACCAATGTGCTCCAGCTGATCTTAACAGACTTGGAGTCTCCTGATTCTGCATTTTGATTCTCATTAACCAGTTAACAGTGCCCTCCCAGAATTGATACGGGCTATTAATGTTTAGTATGGGCTGGAGTTGTAACTTAAATATCTGAATTTCGTTTGTCTTTTGCTTACCTGTAGTCGTGGACTTACTAATAAGCAACGAGATTGAAACATGCTCCAAAACTGTAATATTAATTTTCTTTTCGGATGAAAAGCTTATATACATTTCTGAAATGGTTATTTACCGTCTGAGTATAAGTTGTATCTTTAATTTTAATATTTTCACCAAAATATTAATAAGATTTTAATATTTCAGAACATTTAAAATAAATTTTAATATTTGTAAAACGTTTAATTTAAATTTTAAATAAACAATTGTAGTTCCAAAGTTACTAAAGTCTCTCAGACTAAAGGCTTTGCTTACGAGTTCTACTTTCGGTGTCTTCCCTGACACTTGGAAGTGCACAGCCAAAGCCATTGTTGAGTGACTTGTTACAAATCACTAGCAATGATTGCGAAATACCAAAACTACTGTTGAATTTGCACGTCATGTTCACGGTTTCATAGGGACCTGTAAGACTTACCTTAAACACTTTGTTTAGTGTTTTCAACTGTTTCTCGGAGCTTTTGTTTAGAGAGTAATAAATGTCCTTTAACTTTTAACAAAAGTAGCTTGTCTTCATTTATTGACACCTTTTCACAGCTCCACGTTATTTGTCTCTCATCCACGTCACCAAACTTCTCAACCGCATCTCTTCCCTAATAGTAGAAGGAGGATATGGACGGGTAGACTCAGAGTTAGTGTGAACTCCCGTAAATTATTAAACCACAATTATCCAAATATTTCTCAAAGCATAATATTAATTATCAAAATCCTCGTTAGATCCAAAAGAAAGTTGTTCGTGAATTACAAAAGTATTTTATACAAACATAACTACTTGTAACTGTTGCATTGAGAAACATATAGAATAAAATTACCTTTTTTTTTAATTTGAATAATAATTGATTGAACTATAGCAAGCTACCTCAAACATTACAATGAGTTCACTAATAAATAAATTACAATACTTAATTAAAAAACAAATTATAGAGACGAAAGAAATTAATAGAAAATGCTACAAATGTCATCTAGTCTTCGTTCTTGAAGAGAGAGCATGTTGGTCAGATTGGTTATCATAGTGGCTCGGATCCAATTAATAGTATCTTTAGCTAAGTTGTACTTGTTAACTTCCTCATTTTTCTAGATCCTCATGTTTCTTTCCTTCCATATTGAATAGATAGTGGTGGTAGTGAAGGTGCTTTTGTATTTTGAGTCATCTTGCAACCTTTGATTAGCAGTACAAATGATCCAATTTAAGGTTGAGGACTAATCATGATTAACGGAGGCTTCAAATAGCAAATGTGAGATTCTGATCTAGACTACTTTAGAGTATCTGCACTGGAAGAATAGATGATCTCAATCCTCTTCAGTCTCTTTACAGAGCACGCAAATCGAGTTATGGGTACCAAAGCATTTATATTTTGTGCGGATCCTATTCTTGATTACCAACCAATAGAGGCTTTTGGATTGAGGGAATGTTTCCAAAGGAGATTGAGCCAACGAACATTCTCACCCCCTTCCTGAAAAGCTTTATAGCAATATTTGTTAGTAAAAATCATTGAGGTATCCGGGACCTAAGTTACTGCATCTTGCCTGTGGCTATTGGTAATCTGGGGAAGATATCGCACAATTAAATTGAATAAGTTTAGCTAATTCAGTCCTTTGTGTTAAAGGACTATCCAGTTATCAAAACCAAACCTAGATATTCTTACCATTGCCCAAAAGATGCTTTTTCAAAGGAAAAATCTCCTGTCGTAGTTTCAACATTTGCAATAAAAACCAATAGTACTCCTTAGAAGTAGACAGTTGCCAAAGCTTTAAGTATTAAGATACGTTTCATGTATCTATTTTACCTAGATAAACAGTTTATCTTTAATAAGCATCCAAATCCTTTTGCACATCAGCACTTTTAATTTTGTATAAAAGAAATAGAGATGATCCCCAGTCCCCCTTGCTTTTTAGGTATAGTCATCTCACTCTATTTGACTTTGGCTTTCTTACAATTTTTAGAATTTTCAGACCTTAAGAAAGCTTTCAGAATACTATCAATCTTCTTGCTTACCTTTTTGGGCATAATAAGATGGGATATCCAATAGACAAAAGGATTGGCAAGAACAGAAACTATCAACTTAACCCTTTACAGTTAGTGAAAAAAGTCGATAATACCAGGCATTAATTCTAGCTTTGATTCTTTCTATGAGTGAAATGCAATCAAAATACATAGGCTTTGCATACAAGATAGGAACTCCCAAATATTTGAGAGGAAGGTCATGAATCCGAAGTTTAGTAATCTTGGAGTGTTCCTGAATGTTTCTCACATCTTTTGAGCAATATAAACTACTTTTGTTGACATTCAGTTGCAAGCCTAACCATTTGGAGAATTACATAAGAAGTTCCTTAACCAACTTCACTGAATGGTTGTCTACTCCCGAAAGAAGGATCAAATCATTCACAAACATCAAGTGTGTGAGCTTGGAAGCTCTACATTTATTATGATAGAAAACCTATCATTAGGACTAATAACCTTGTTAATTAGTTGAGAGAGGCCTTCTATAACTGGAGTAAATAGATAAGGAGAGAAAGGGTCCCCTTGTCTAATTCCTCTAATGCAAGATAAAGGCTTGGTAGGAAGCCCATTCATAAGAATACTAATTGAAGTCGTTGTTAATCACATCGTAATCCATGCAATGAAATAAGTAAGGAAAGCTAGATCTTTCAAAAAAATATGTATGAAATCCTAGTTAATACTTTTGAAGGCCTTGAAGAAATCAATTTTCTAGCAACAACTTTTAATATTTCTTCCTGAGTTATACTTCTTCAAAATCTCTTACATAAGCAGTATGTTATCCTCTATTGATTTTCCTTGAATAAATGCACTCTAAGAAGGATTAATGACTGAAGATAAAGCAGACCTCAATCTATTAGCAAGGAGTTTGGCAATTACCTTGTAAACCATGTTACAACAAGAATGGGTCTGAAGTTAGTCAAAGTATCCAAAATCGGCTTTTATGGACTAGATAAATGTAAGTGTGGTTTATCTCCTCAAAATTTTACAAAAGGACAAACACTCTAAGGCTACTTCAATAACAAACTACCTGTAATCTCCTAAATTTTCTGAAAAAATCTAGCAATGAACCCATCAGGGTTTGAAGCTTTAAAAGGATGTAATTTGAATAAGATTTGCTTAATTTCCAAATTTGTAAAAGAAGCAGAGATGGAGTCTTTAAGATCCTATGAAAGGGGATTATCAAAGAAGTCTCGAATATAGTAAGTATTATATGAACTTGTTGTTGTGCCCATAAGCTAGAGAAAGAATGCTCTTATAAGTCTAAATAAAGAGTTCTGGTTACAGACTAAGTTGCCCGAGGGATCTTTAAGTGCTATAATCTCATTTCTATTCCTCTTTACAAGTAGAGATACATGGAAGAATTTAGTGTTGGAATCATCATCCCTAAGCCAATTTATCCGAACTTTTTATTTTAATGTTAACTTTTGCAAATTCAAAGCATCTTGATGATCCTTTAACCTAGCACTTTCAGTCTGCTGCAGTAGATTATGGTGACGAGAGATATAACAAGCCTTCTAAGCCTCAGAGAATAGTTGATGTGTCACTTTGGTTGGCCTAAGATTATCTTGTAAGAAAGCTTTAAGAGAATATTTAATCCTTCTTAGCTTTTGCATAAGTTGGAAGGACTTAAAACGTTCAACATTGTAATCCCAACAAGATTTGACCAAATCCATAAACCCATCCTTTTGAGCAAGCCCATTAAAGAATCTAAACGGAGCTCCAAGCTAATTACCAGTATAGATGTTATGGATGTTAATAGAGGAGTGATTTAAGAATGTATTTTCCCAAAACTCGGCATAACAATGAGGAAATTGAGCCAACCAACAATGGTTTACTAAAGCTTGGTCAAGCTTTTTCCTAGTAAGCAACTGGCCTTGTTGTCTGTTAGACTAAGTAAATAGCATCCCCTGGAATCTCAGGTTTCTGACTTTCACTTTATAGAACAACTTTGCTAGCTCCCATCCTGTTGTTGTATGAAACCTTCGACCTCCTTCTAGTTCATTATCAGTAAGAATGCAATTGTAGTCACTGATTAAAAGCCAAGGAATAGTGATTATAGCTGCCATATAATACAAGGTTTGCTATAGAGTATCTCTTTGAAATTGAAAATTGGAAGCATATAATAAGGAAATAGCAAATTAAGGCCCCAATAAACTTACAATCCATATGAATAAGTTGCTCCATTTTTGCAACCACATGGATTGTTATTTTATTAAAGTCAAAGAGGCAAAGGATCCTTCCATTATAATGTGATGCATAATTAGAGATAGCTTGTCAATCCACTCCCAAAAGTCTGGATGCAAAGGCCATATAAGCAGGTTTTATTTTAGTTTCTAAAATCCCTACTACAAGAGGTTTTTTTCTCCATAACAGTTTCCTTGACCATTGCTTTTTTAAGAGGGTCATTTAGCCAGAGTAGAATCATTTAGGGAGGTTTCCCCTTTGAGTTTATTTGTGCTTTTTCTCCTTAAGCATCTCCTTTTCGAACTCGCTATTTATAGTGCTAATTTCTCCAAAGGCTTAGCCTTAATGTAAATTTTAGGACCTATATAGACCATTTGTTCATTGGCTATTTCCCCCTCTTCTATAATTAGGATAATCTGAGCATTAGGAGCGATTTTAGGACTGATATGTGTGTTGTTTAATCTTAACTAATCTTTAGAATAGTCCATTTGTTCACATATTTGAGCTTCCTTCATCAATTTGTTATTCACTATTTTTATTCACTATTTTCTCCTGGACTGTAGTGGTGCAATATAAGAGTCGGTTTCCAAAACATACTACAGGTTAGAAACCTACATCATTACATATGAATAATATTAGTGAGAATTTATAAAATGCATTTCATACACATGTATAACATTAGCATAGACACATGAATCATGATTTAGAAAACATTGCAAAGACTATATATGCACTCAATTGACATATTTCTGGGTATGAAAAGGTTTAAAATGGTTATGATATGATTATGTATTATTATGTCTTAAATTTTGGTTTGACGGATAATAAATAGTAAATTAGAATTAATTGTTACAATTGGGAGATTTATGAATTTATATGTACTTTTGGACTAGGAAAAATGTCAATTGGAAAGACAAGTTGACAAATGATAGTAGAAATAAGTGACACGTGGCATTAAGATTGAGTGACAAATAGCTTAGAAAATTGAGTGACAAATGGCTTGGAGATTGAATGACAAATGGCTTAGAGATTGAGTGACAAATGGACTAAGCTATTAAGTGACATTTGGTACCATAAGTAAATGACATGTGGCAAGTATCTTTATATGACAAGTGTCATAACACTTACCACACACCTATCTCATGATACATACACATGAAAGGCCATCTTCTCTTTCATTTTTGCTACATGCCCTTTTATTTTTCTTCTTCATTTACGACACTCTCACCCAACCCTCACAACTTTGAGTTTTGATAATATTATACACTTTGCCACTCGAATATTTTGTTGTCTTCTTCATCTTGTTGCTAAAACCTAACCTATTCAACCTTGAATTTGTGATGATCGTGCAAGCTTGAGGGGATAGGCTAACTTGATGATTTTAGAAAGCTTTTAAGCTAAAAATAGTGAGTAAAATATTAATCCTCATGGCTTGTCTTAATAGAAACATTTATTATGATTGTTTAGGGATAGATTGATAGTGATAATGGTGTTTAATGAGTGCTGGAATATTGATGAATGAATGGATATAATCATGTTCTGTTTTTGTGTACATGATAAACAATAGTTTATAAGTTTTTGTATAGATGATTTTGAGTTAATAGTTGAATTTGATGAGAAATTGAAGTATAATTAATGAAATATTAAGAAGATATTTAGGATTTTGTATGAATGCTTGAAATGAACCTAGTTTGATATTGGATTAGTTGGTTAAGTATTTGATAAGTTTAGGTTGTTAATTGAGGTTATAACTTAAGGAATGGATTGTTGAATTCAATGTAGCTAAATTTGGAATGTATGAGTTGTTAAAGAAATAAAGGCATTCTTAGGAATACAAATATGATCCAAAGGATATGGGTAATGTGAATTAAGTAGGAATGAATGAGAAATAGATTATTGTATGATTTTAGTAATGTTAGAAACGGATTGGTGAATGTATGATTGATGAACTTAGAATAATCAAGTTTACTTGAGATATAAACCTAAATTTACAAACTAGTTATACCCAAGTTATGATGTATGAATGGTTAAGATTTGTGATTTAAGAATACATACTTGGGAAAGTCAATTGAGCATGTAATGAACATGACACATATAGATATGCATGATTGAATATTAATATGATTGGTCAACTTAGTAATGTGTCTACAATATGTGTGTATTGCATGATTAAAGAAGCACAAATTGAATGTCAGCATCTAGACATTGTCAGTTCGTCAAGGCAATAGCTTATCTGGAGCATACTGTGAGTTAAACTAGATGTTTCATCACTATGATTGATTTGTTTCTGGTTACATTTCAATTATTGACTTTTATCGATATGATTGTAATAATTCTAGGCATTGACGATCCAAGAAGTTTGATATTTGGGATTATATTAGGAGTGCTTACTAATTATATGTATATCTGAAAAAATATGTGTACTTAATTAAAGGTTGAATGTGAGACTCAGATCCGATGAATATGATGAATGACTGTGCATTGAATGAAAGTTATTGATAGAATAATATGTGTAATGATGCATTCCATCACATTATGATGCATGATCAGAAAAAGGAGTTGTAACCAGAGTGAATAATGTGAAAAAGAGCGTAAAGATCATAAATGTGTATAAAGAGCCATAGGCTCAGTTATTAATGAGACCGGTATCCACAATAGGTACGGGATAGTAAATGAAATGAGCCCAGTGTAACTATGGGACAGTAAATAGGCACTCGGTCACAACAAAGTAAATATAAATGGAGTCATATGTGCATTTGCATATGTAACTTGATATGTATCATATGGATGATGGAATTGGCTTATTTGATTATTCTAAAATAGTGATGCAAAATATTGTACATGAATTGTACTTGTTGAAGTATGATTAAATGTGACAAATTATTCAATGTTGAATGATATGATTTACTTATGAATTGGAGTATAATTGTCCTTATATTTTGATATAAGTGAGCACATCAATGATGGTTCACTCATTGAGTTCGCAAGCTTATCAAAATTGCAAATATTGATTTTCAGGTACAAGGGAGACCTAGCTTCTAATACAAGCAAGTAGAAATTTAACACTGTCAGTTTTTGGAAACGGCTCAAAGGACTGGTCAGCTGATATTTGAGGAGTCTATTAGACTGTGTTTAATTAGCTTTCTCATTTTATGTAGAACACTTTGTAAAAGAGCAATAAGCTCTCAGATGTTTTTGGTACTGTAAATATATGTATTATATAGTGAAATGTTATAGTGTAAGTTTCTTTTTGTGAATGAAATAGGAGTTTGATCTTTAAAAATGCTTATGTTATGTATGATTCCATAATAAGTTGATGTAATTAATCTAACATGTCATTTTCATAGGGTATGTTCTTGAATATCTTTTGGATGTTTGGGCATATGCTCTATAGAGGAGGTGCATTACAATTTTCGGTATCAGAGCATGATTTGGCATCCATAGGGACTTATATAAACTTATAAACATGATATATAGTAAGAAACTCGTATAGTGATCATGATTATTATTTATTATAGGTCATCCGCTATAAGAGATTAAGTTGTAGAATTAGCTAACACTGAATCTGTAAGAGCCAATAGAGAGTCTTCGATACCCCAGTCTAACCAAATGCCTCAGAGAATTCCTAAGAGGAGAGAAAGGAGGTATGGTAAACTTAGGAAGCAGGGGGTTGTGGACTTATATGGAAGTACAGACCTTGCTGAGGCAGAAGGTTAGTTAGAGCAAATAGAAAGGGTATTTGATTAGATGGACTGTGAGTCTGATGAGAGGTTTGACTATGCAGTTTTGCTACTGCAAAATCCAACTTAACAGTGGTGGAAGACCGTCTCTGGCAATTTTTCCCGATCTTTTAAATTAACATGGGAAGATTTTCTGAAGGTCTTCAAGGAGAACTATATGCCAAAGATTTATTTCGATAGGAAGATAAAGGAATTCCAAGATTTGAAACAGGGCAATCTTACTGTAGCTAAGTATGAGGTGCGGTTTAATTAATTAATGGGATATGCTGCTACTTTGATTCCGAAAAAGGAGGATAAATGTAGGCAGTTTGAGGATAGACTGAATATGGAGATCAGAACAGGTTAGTTATTACTAATTTGAGTAGTTTTACTGAGCTGAGAGCTGCTTCGATTTGAATTGAACAATTATTGGAAGATAAACAAGGAGAGTATAGGCAGGAGTTCAGAATGAAGAGACATGGTGAGTCTCAAGTTGATTCTAGTAGCAAATTCAGTAAACAAAAAAATAGATCATTTCAATCACAGACTAGATCGAGACAATCGGGGTTTAGACCGAGAGGCATTTTTGTACAGGCTGGTATTGGTAAAGGTCCAGTATCAGGAGGACAAACACAACAGATGCCTAATTGTGAGTATTATGGTGGAGAATGTTGGAAGATATTGGGAGCTTGTCTTCATTGTGGCTCTTTTAAGCACCGGATTAGAGACTGTCCTGTGACTTTCAGATTGCAGTCTGGAATGACAGGAGAATTAGTAACTGAGACAACTGTCTAGCAAAGTAGACCTAGTGGATCAGGACAGAGAGGGAGGGGTAGAGGCAGAATAAGTTGAGCAGGTCCTAGTGTTAGGACAGAGGTGCGGAGTAATCAGCCACAGTTTCAGGCCAGAATTTATGCTATTACTAGACAGGAGGCTCAGAACCTCAAAATGTTGTTACAAATGTGTTACATTTCTTTCAATTTAAAGCATTTGCATTGTTAAATCGAGGATCTACGCATTCATTTATCACCACATCTAGCATCTAAATTGCATTGTGAGAGAGAGATGTTAAAATGTGGCTTAGAAGTGAATACACCGATAGGCAGTACTACAGTGATTGGAGAAGTGTGTAAAGGGTGTATGGTTCATGTTGATCAGGCAGAGTTAGAAGCTAATTTGATTATGTTGTAGTTAAAGGAGATAGATCTTATTTTAGGTATAGACTGGCTTATTGTACATAGGGTTGTGATGAATTGCTACACAAAGGAGGTGATTATTGAATCTGCCACTCAGCCAAGAGTAATATTTCGAGGTGCTAGTCAAGTAGTGCTAGCTAGATTGATTTCCTCATTGAGTGCTTTAAGACTGATTCGAGGTTGATGTGAGGTTCATCTAACCTATGTGACTGATACCCAGACTGAGTAGAAGGTAAGGAAATTCCTATTATTAGGAATTTCATAGATGTGTTCCCTATTGAATTATTGGGTATACCCCCAGTTAGGGAAACAGAGTATACTATTGACTTAGTTTCAGGTACTGCTCCTATATTTGTTCCTCTGTATATGATGGCACCTGTGGAACTTAAGGAACTTAAGACTCATTTGCAAGAGTTGTTCGATAAGGGTTTTATCAGACCTAGTGTGTCACCTTAGGGAGCTCTGGTTTTGTTTGTGAAAAAGAAGGATGGGACTTTAAGATATGCATTGATTATAGGTAGTTGAATTGAGTGATGGTGAAGAACAAGTATTTTTTACCGAGGATAGATGATTTATTTAATCAGTTATAGGGAGATCAGGTGTTTACTAAAATAGATTTGAGATTGGGGTATTATCAATTGAAGATAGCAGAGACTGATGTACCAAAGAGTGCATTCAGGACTAGATATGGGCATTTTTGAGTTTTTGGTGATGCCTTTTGGGTTGAAAAATGCTCTGACAGCTTTTATGGAATTAGTGAATAAGGTATTCCAACCTTAGTTAGATCATTTTGGGATTGTATTCATAGATGATATGTTGGTCTATTCGAAGAGTAAAGAGGAACATTTTGAGCATTTAAGGTTAGTCTTATAAATAATCAGAAAGAAGCAATTGTATGCCAAGTTCAGTAAGTGTGAATTTTGGCATGATCGAGTGATATTCTTAGGTCATATAGTATCTGGACAAGGCATACAGGTAGACTCAAAGAAAGTTGAGGCAATGATGAACTGGGAGGCTCCTAAAAATGTATCTGAGATTCAGAGTTTTCTTGGATTAGCAGGTTATTACAGAAGGTTTATTGAGGGGTTTTCTTTAAGCTCAGCCCCTTTGACAAAGCTTCAGGGGAAGAATGTATCATTCAGATGGACTGATGAATGCCAAAGGAGCTTTGAGGAATTAAAACATTGATTAACTACAGCACCAATGTTAGCTATTCCATCTGGATTTGGAGGATATGTTGTGTATAGTGATGCTTCACACCAGGGACTAGGATGTATTCTGATGCAGTATTGTAGAGTGATTGCATATGTATCGAGACTTATGAATTCAATTATCCAGTTCATGATTTAGAACTTGTTATAGTGGTGTTTGCTTTGAAAATTTGGAGACATTATTTATATGGTGAGACATTTCAGATATTCATAGATCATAGAAGTTTGAGATATTTGTTAAGTCAGAAGGAACTGAATATGAGATGAAGGCGATGGATTGAATTGCTTAAAGATTATGATTGCACAACTGAGTATCACCCAGGTAAAGCTAATATTGTAGCTGATGCATTGGGAAGGAAATCCAATAATAGTGTGGCTCAAGTTCAAATATCGAGGTTACTAAACCTAAAACAACTGAGAGCACCAAATGTTGAATTGAAATTGGGGTAGAATGAAGTATTATTGGCTACATTGAAGCTTAGGGCGGAATAAAGTATTGTTGGCTACATTGAAGCTTAGACTAATATTGCATAAAAGGATTATGAAAGCTTAAAGCAAGGATCCAGAAGTAGTGAAGCTTATTGAGAAGTTGAAACATAATCCAAATTTTGAGTTTGAGTTGAGGGACAATGCGTTATGGTTAAAGTAGAGATTGTATGTACCTGATGTTGATGATATGAGAAAAGAAGTTTTGGAGAAAGCACACATAACAGCTTATGCTATGCATCTTAGTACTACTAAGATGTATAGAACTTTGAAATAACATTTCTGGTGGCCAAGGATGAAGAAGCAAGTGACAGAGTATATTGCTAAATGTTTGAATTATCAACAGATTAAGACAGAGCATTAGGCTCCAGTTGAGAAGTTACAATCATTACCTATTTCGGAATGGAAATGGGAGAGGATCACTATGTATTTCATTATTAGTTTATCGAGGACTCCAAGAAAACAAGATGCCTTATGAGTCATTGTTGACAGATTGACGAAATTGGCTCTTTTCTTACCTATGAGAGAGAATAATACAATGAATTAGTTAGCCTGAAAGTATGTTAAAGAGGTAGTATGATTATATGGAGTTCCAGTGTCTATTATATTAGATCGGGACCCTAGATTTACCTCGATATTTTGGGGAAGTTTTCAAATAGCTTTGGGTACAAGTTTAAACTTTAGGACAACTTTTTATCCTTAAACAGACGGATAAAGTGAAAGGAATATTAAGATTGTTGATGATATGTTAAGAGCTTATGTTTTGTAGTTTCAAGGACCTTGGGATCAATATGAAGCTCTCATTGAATGTGTATATAATAATCATTATCATAGTAGTATCGGTATGGCTCCATATGAAGCATTATACGATAGAAAGTGTCAATTGCCTTTGCATTGGGATGAAGAGGGCCCAAGGATTGTTGAAGGCCCAGAGTTGATTCAAGATACTGTTATAATGTTAAACCTAACCATAATAGAATTAAAGCGACTCAAGATAGGCAGAAAAGTTATACAGATCAACACCAGAGAGATATGGAGTACTAACTAGGAGATAAGGTATTTCTGAGAGTATCACCTTGGCGAGGAGTGCTAAGGTTTGAAAAAAAAGGTAAGGTAAGCCCTAGATATATTGGTCTATATGAGAATACTAAGAGAGTTGGACCATTGGCTTAGAAGTTAGCATTACCACTAGAGATGACTCAGATCCATAATGTGTTTCATGTTATTATGCTCAGGAAATATCAATTAGATCTAACACATATGTTTCTAGCACATGAAGTTGAAATTGTAAGTAATTTGAGTTATGTTGAGGAATCGGTTAAGATAGTTAGTTATCAAACTAAGCAATTGAGAAACCGAGTGATCCCATTGGTTAAAGTCCTTTTGAGGAATCATTCGAGAGAAGAAGCCACATGAGAAATTGAGGAGAACATGAGGAAACAATTCCCTCATCTGTTTGATCAATTAAGTAAGAAGTTCGAGAACAAAATTTCTTAAGGGAGAGAAAATTGTAATACTCAGTTTCCAAAACATACTACAAGTTAGACCCTAGATCATCACACACGAATAATATCAATGAGAATTTATGAAATACATTTCATTCATATGCATAACATTAGCATACACACATGATCATGATTGAGAAAATATTGCAAAGACTGTATATGCACTCAATTGACATATTCAGGGGTATAAAAAGGTTTTAAATGGTTATGATATGATTGTGTATTGTTTATAACTTAAATTTTGGTTTGATGGATTACAATTAGTAAGTTGGAATTAATTGTTACAATTGGGAGATTTATGAATTTATATGTACATTTGGACTATGAAAAATGTCAAGTGACAAGACAAGTTGACACATGGATGTAGAAATAAGTGACACGTGGCGTTAGGATTGAGTGACAAATAGCTTAGACAATTGAGTGACAAATAGCTTGGAGATTGAATGAAAAATGGCTCGGAGATTGAGTGACAAATGGACTAAGCTATTAAGTGACATTTGGTACCATAAGTAGATGACATGTGGCAAGTATCTTTATATGACAAGTATCATAACACTTACCACACACCTATCTCATGATACATACACATGAAAGGCCATCTTCTCTTCATTTTTGCTACATGCCCTTTTCTTTTTCTTCTTCATTTATGACACTCTCACCTAACCCTCACAACTTTGAGTTTTGCTAACATTATACATTTTGCCACTCCAATATTTTGTTGTCTTCTTCATCTTGTTACTAAAACCTAACCTATTCCACCTTGAATTTGTGATGACTGTGGAAGCTTGAGGGGCTAGGTTAACTTGATGATTTGAGGAAGTTTTTGAGCTAAACAAGTAAGTAAAATATTGATCCTTATGGCTTGTTTAATATAAAAATTTATGATGATTATTTAGGGATAGATTGATAGCAATAATGTTGTTTAATGAGTGCTGGAATATTGATGAATGAATAGATATAATCATGTTCTATTTTTATGTACATGATAAACAAAAGTTTATAAGTTGTTGCTGATAGTAGTGTTTTGTATGATGTTTTAGGGTTTAATTTGTTATGCATTTTGTGTTAAATTGAGTGTTGAGTATGTATTTAGGGTTTAATTAGGTTAGTTTTTGTGTTTAAGTGTTTTTATGGGTTAGTTTGAATCTTTGAGCTTAATTTGTATATTTTTGAGGTACCGTGATGTGTGTGCTAGTGTTGTAGGATAAACAAAGAAGAACGTGAAGATTTAAATAGTTTCGGTCTAAAAGACATAGACCACGATCGTGCACATTAGCCACAATTGTCACAAAAGAGGAAGAGTCAGTTGCAGCCAGGCCACGATCGTGCACCAGGGACCACGATCTTGACATTGAGCATCAAGGCAGGCCATGATCATGCACTTCAGTCACGATCGTAACAGAAAGGTTAAAGTGCCAGCCATGATCGTGGCAGTCAGAGCCACGATCATGCCCTACATCAGGATAACATAAAAACTTTATTTTTGGGTAATTTTTTAGACCGTTTCGACCCCGAATTTGACTTAGGCCTGCTATAGAATAAATAGAACAATACTTAGTAGCCATCAGTAGTTTTTAGAGAACCGAGAGAGCTGTACAAAAGGGATATTCTACAAAAATCTAAGAGAGACCTAGAGAGAGAGATCAAACGATTGAGGAAGGAGACGAAGGAAGAGAGGCACGGAGATACATTTGACATGATGTACTTCCCGGAATAGGTGGTTTTTTGCAGTTACTACCTTCGAGATCCATTCCGACAGTATTTTCTATTTTTTATTTCGATTTCGTTGGTGTATAAGATTTGGATATTGATTAGGAATATTGTCGTTGATTGTTGATCTTTTTTCTAAACTCACCTTCGGGTTTTTTGTTCTTGAGATAAATAAAATTTATTTGATTGTGTTTTATTCGATTTATTTGTGATTCAATTTCGATTCTTTATAACTTGGTAACAAACTGAGAGGGTGAGTTGGGTGAAAATCATCGATTTGGGCTAACGAGAGCTAGGTAAATCGATAGGTAGAGGGTTGAATCAAACCAGTAGAATTGTGTAACGAGAGATTGAATATAAATTCCCAGTAGGTTAATAGACAACTTTAGAACTAATTTAAGTTTTAAACCAATTATGGATTGAGAGATCGCAATTTTCATAATTTGAATTAAGGATTATTAATTAGGGTTAAGAATTATAACTCGAGAGAGAGTAATTCACCCTACTACCATCTAGGCCCTTTAAGTCAGAAATTACATAATTAGGTATATTTTCTTTAGTTTCGAATTAATTCCCCCTTTATCTCAATTGGTCACTTCTAGGTTGAGTTTTGGATTATTTATGTGAGCTGGCTATTTTGTTCATTCTTTTAGTGCTTTAATTTCTCATATTTGATTCTTAATTAATTTTAATTTCTGCAGTAGTTGTTTAATTAGGTATTTATGGAAAAAATTGAATGAAAATGGAAAGAAAATTTTCAGATCACTCATGCATTAGAAGTGAAATTTTCTCTTTTATGTGATTGTTGAACCAACTAAGGATAAGCTACTTTACTTTGGTGCATTTAGACTTGATTGAGGATTGAAATGAACCTATTTTGATGTTGGATTAGTTAGTTAAGTGTTTGAAAAGTTTAGGTTGTTAATTGAGGTTATAACTTAAGGAATGGATTGTTGAAATTAATGTAGCTAAATTTGGAATGGATGAGATGTTAAAGAAATAAAGGTGTTCTTAGGAATGCAAATATGATCCAAAGGATATGAGTAATGTGAATTAAGTAGGAATGAATGAGAAAAGGGTTATTGTATGATTTTAGTAATGCTAGAAAAGGATTGGTGAATGTATGATTGATGAATTTAGAATAATCAAGTTTACTTGAGGAATAAACCTAAATTTGCAAAATAGTTATCCCCAAGTTATGATGTATTAATGGTTAAGATTTGTGATTTAAGGATACATACTCGAGAAAGTCAATTGAGCATACATCAAACATGACATATATACAAGTTCATGATTGAATGTTAATATGATTGATCAACTTAGTAATGTGTGTACAATATGTATGTATTGCATGATTAAAGAAGTACAAATCGAATGCCAGCATCCAGACATTGCCAGTTCATCAAGGCAATAGCTTATCTGAACCACACTGTGATTTAACCTAGATGTTTTATCACTATGATTGATTTTTTTGCTTACGTTTTAGTTATTGAATTGTTATCGATATTATTATAATAATTCCGGACATTGACGATCCAAGGAGTTTGATATTTGGGATTATATTGGGAGTGCTTCCTAATTGTATATGAATTTAGAAAAATATGTGTACTCTAAATGTTGAATGTCAGACTCAGATCCGATGAATATGATGAATGACTATGCATTGAATGAAACTTACTGATAGCAAAATATGTGTAATGATGCATTCCATCATATTATGATGTATGATCAGGTAAAGGAGTTGTGACTAGAGTAACTATTGAGAAAAAGAGCTTAAAGCTCAGAAATGTGCATAAAGAGCCATAGGCTCAGTTATTAATGAGTCCGGTATCTATAATAGGTACAGAACAGTAAATGAAATGAGTTCAGTGTGGATATGGGACAGTAAATAGGCACTCGGTCACAATAAAATAAACATGAATGGAGTCATATGTGCATTTGCATATACAACTTGATATGTATCATATGGATGATTGAATTGACTTATTTGATTGATCTGAAATAGTGATGGAAAATATTGTACATGAGTTGTACTTATTGAAGTATGATTAAATATGACAAATTATTCAATATTGGATGATATGATTTGCTTGTGAATTGGATTATAATTGTCCTTGTATTTCGATATGAGTAAGCACATCAATGATGTTTCACTCACTGAGTTCTCAAACTCATCAAAATTGCAAACATTGATTTTTAGGTACAAGGGAGACCTAGCTTCTAAGATAATCTAGTAGAAGTTTAGCACTATCAGTTTTTGGAAATAAGAAAGGCTCAATGGTCTAGTCAGTTGACATCTAAGGAGTCTATTAGATTATGTTTAATTAGTTTTCTAATTTTATGTATAACACTTTGTAAAAGAGCAGTAAGCTCTCAAATGATTTTGATACTGTAAATATATGTACTATATAGTGAAATGCTACAGTGTAAGTTTCTTTTTGTAAATGAAATGAGGAGTTTGATCTTTAAAAATGCTTATGTTCTGTATGATGCCATAATAAGTTGATGTGATTGCTCTAACATGCCATTTTCATAGCGTATGTTCTTGAATGTCCTTTGGATGGTTGGGCATATGCTCTATAAAGGTGGTATGTTACATGCAATGAGAATGTTCTGATAAAATTGCAGAAGTAATCAGCTTAGCACATTATCGCTGTGTTAAATCTTCAACAACCTGCATAGATTGGACTACTACCTTGTCAACCCTTTCCTCATGTTGATTATATTTTGTTGAAGATTCATTGGTTGAAGGATTAAAAAAATCTACTTTTTGACTATCGGTTTCACTCACTACTGGATACTCCCTGCTTGTAACATTAGAGTTCTCATATTCCAACTGCTCATTTGATGTTGTTACTTGCTCAACAAATTTTAACTGCTCAACTAATACTAACTGCTCAATAAATTTTAACTGCTCATCTCTTTCTAACTAGTCAATAGATACATTTCCCTACACATTCATGTTATCAAGAGGCTTATTCATGAAATCCAATGCCAAGACAATATTAGCAGAAATCTCTTCAACTGCCTCACATATCTCTAAGTTAGCTTTAGGAAGGATCTCCAACTCATTTCCTGATAATTCGTCTCCTTGCACAGGAATGATCCTCTCTATAAAAACTTTATGCTTTAAGGATTCCTATTTCGATTCTACTTTGGTAGTAAGGAATTTAGAACCTACTGAACTAGTATTATTCAAATGTCCCATTACCTTAACTGTTGCTTGTCCTTTTGAGGTCTCTGGTTCATCAACAACCATGAGCTCATTGTGACTACCAGATTTGAACAATTTTCCAGTGGACTTCTAAATTTTCTTATCTGTCTGGGCTTCCATGGATAGGAAATAGCTGCAACATGCTTTGTAAGTTCACCATCTACTCATAATTTCATGATAGCTAACTGATCAGGAAGAGTCACATCTCTTCTCACCTTAACTCAAACTTTAATAAAGCACACTCTCTCCATTTTAGCAGTTTAGGCATCCATACTTAGAGACTTTCCTAAGGAGCTTGCAAGGAAATTTAATCCATCTACCATCTAGAATTATAGAGGAACTTTATGAAAATTAATCCATAATATAATAACATCAATGTTACTTGAATTGAAGTCCGAACCTAGTCTCTAACATTAAAGGAACATCGATTGGTCATTGATGTGTCACAGACCCAGTTATAAGATTTCATTAATGTTGCTCTCCATATAAAAGTTGAGAAGGAAAGAGTCATCTTCTTGTAACATAACTCTCTACAATCCTTTCTTCCCCCACGGTGCCATTGCCCAAGTCTAGACCACTGGAAAAGTTAAACACTTATTCCATAAAACTCCTACCAATGTAGACGCCCATATATTTTCTCGTGCTTTGAGGAGCTCTACGGGAGGAGTCAGGATGCCATCTTTCATGGCATTAAGGAAGTGTCGTAGCTCACCTCTATGCATTGGATTTGAGGCTTAGATTTCCACGCTCCAATAGTAGGTTTCACCGAAGCCTCCTGCATGCTATCCCTTGTCTTTATCACATTAGGTGAAGATGGAAGATTAATTAAATGAACTAAATTAATAACATCATTTAATTAATCTATTGGCCTTACTTAAATTCCACTCTATTAATTACGTGCATTGGGGTTATCAATAATCTCTCTATCTCTTAAAAAAATAGTGACAAGGAGCGAACCGCCTACTTAATAAGAGTAACTGACCATACCCTTAAAATCAAATAACTCAATATATAACTATAAAACTTAGTCAAGTGATTAAAACATCCATATAATATGAAGATACACAACATTACTCGATCTATCCGGACAATTACCAACCATCCAAAAATTTACCAAAGCAATGATTAATAGTAATATTAATATATAACTGCCTTTTATGTTTTATCTCATAATTAACTTAATTTCCTAGATCCTACATAACCTAGTAGGCTTACATTTAATGGTTCATGGACTCATCTCTACTCATCATAATCTCTCGCCAAATGGAAATGTAATTAGATGCATAAATATTGGTACAGGGCACCTTAATTTCTCATTCTAATTTGGTACCTTATTATTCCTCCAGTACCTAGTCATCGACACAAGATATCCTAAAGACTTAGGATATCCCGGTACCACTCTAGTACCTAGCCATTGGCACATAACATTCCCGAATGTCCTATACCTACTCCATGGATAAATAGCTAGCCATCACTCACTCATATCTAAACAACCTATCAAGCTATGACTATCGAATGTAGTTTATCATAGGCAAGCCACAGATTCTTGATTACTACCATTTATTCTCAACCTATTATCAATCAGTCTCTATTTAATTAACACAATTTTCGTCAAATTAACAAACAATACACCTCTTAATTAGGGATGACAAAAGGGCCCAAGCTCTGCTAGACCCAACCTGAAGTCAATGGGCCAGGATCGGGTTGATTGGATCTCGAGCCAAGCTCAGGCTTAGGATAGGGCTTGAGCTAGAGTTCCCGAGGTTGGACTACCTAGGCCAGGTAACTCAAAACAAAGTCATTTTGCTTTTTTAAAAAAATAAGAATCTAGTTGGGTTGCCTTGGCCTAATAAATTATGAATCGTTAATTTAATTTAATTAATAACTAATTTAAAATATCATTCTCTATATAATAATTTATAAAAATATTATTCTCAAAGTATAGTCTAAGGCTATCCTTACCTTAATTTCAGATTAAACTAATTGATAGTCCAACTTACTCCTTAATCGGATGTTCTCACCTAGAAATTACAAAATTCTATTATACTAATTTAAGAAAAATTTCAATTAAGTTACATTTAATAATCCAACATTATTCCCTTTTCCACTTTAGTTTTAATTTTTTAAAAAATATCCTTACTAACCTAACCACCATAATTACTAAAATACACTTAACTATTAAAAGTCCTATTTTTACCCTTATTTATATCTATTAATACTAAAAATACCCTTTTTAAAGTAAATTCCAGTTTTACCCTTAATTTGTTGCATTTCCTATTTTTCCCGTTAATACAACTTAAATTTTCCAAATTTGACATCTTCTTCACCCTCTCCTCTTCTCTCACCTCCTCTTTTTTTCTCATTTTTCAGCCACCTTTTTTTTTCCATTTTTATCTCTTTCTATGACTTCAATTATTGTCTCAAACAATCATATGATGCAATCCAACTATAAACTAGTGTAGGATGACTAAAAAATCAAGATAAGGCATATAATAGCTCTTAGAATTTCAGATATGTGCTAAAGGATTTGGCGGTTGTTTACCTCTACAATTTCCTCACAATTTACTACAAAACAACCAAATGAGGGAATATATAAGAAAAGATTCACATGCAAGAGTAAGATGGTGCATTAACTCATTTACCAGCTAGACAAATGGAGAGAAAAATGAAGAAGGTAAGTTAATTTTTTTGGTGCATTTAATATTTCCAACTGATGGCTTCATTTACACCCTTCTATTTAATGGTTTTATAGGCTAGGTTGATTTGTTAAGGTTGGGCTACTTTTGTTTTTTTGATTAGTTAAGGTTAGGCTACTTTTGTTTTCTTTTGTGGGCTTTACAGTTAGAGCTTTGATGTTAAAGTGGTGTAGGCGACAGTGGAGGTTATTGGGGATGGTGGAGTAGATGGAGGACATGTCAAAGTTGGTGAGTGGCAACAAGGAATTTTAGAAAAGAAATTAGAAAATTAATTATAATTAAAGTTTTATTGATTAAATTTAAGCTAATTAGGCTTGAGTTGTATTATTTGGGTTAAATTGAATTTATTAATTTTAATTAGAGTTTATTATATATAATTATAATTAAGAAAATTATTTTAAGTTTAATTATAATCTTTGGGACATATTATGTCATGTGTATTTTAAATGGTATTGTAGGACTCATATGACATAAAAATAATAAATTTGTATTACATCATTGTCACCGTGATACATAACAACCTCCTTCAATATTTATGTCCATTTAAGTTTTGAATCAAACATTTTATAAACATCATAATTTATTTTGAAAATCATGAAACATTAGAGTCTAACTTTTATTTTAGTGAAAATTTTACAGTTAAAAATCAATAATATTGTGAATATCACATCAGACCAGGTACCAATTTTGATTTTAGTACGATATAGTACTAGAACCGGTTAATATTAGATTCCTTTCAGATATTTTTTGAAAATATTAGCGTTAAAAATCAATATTGTGAATATCATATCAGACTTGGTACTAATTTTGATTTAGTACGATACAGTACTAGTACCAGTTAATACTAGATACCTTTCAAATATTTTTTAAAATTATAAAATTGTCCCTCAATTTTATAAGATTATAAAATAGTCCATCAATATATTATATTATATAGTTTTTAATTTTACTCCCACTGTGTCTTAAAAATCATTAATAACATAAATTTGATATAACAACTATTTCTTTATTTATATTGATATTCCTTTTTACATATTTCTTATATAAATAAATATAATTTTTACTAATAATAACTAAAATTAATATAACAAAAAATCATTTAATTCTCATATAATTATAAAGATAATAATAATAAAAATTAATTAAAATGTCACAATTGATTACAACAAAATATTACATATTAAAAATAAATAAGTCCATAAAAATAAGAGTTTGTGTCCAAGGATGCAACAAAATGAAAGTGAAACTAAAATAAAAACATTTATAAGTTTTATATTTTATTGCACATATAAAATAAAACATATACATCAAATGCAAATGAAACTAAAAGTAAAAAGAGTAAATTGAAATATCTTAAACTTCATTTCATGACATATCCACTTAACTTGTGTTAACCCTAATTTTTATTTAGTACAAAGTGCTTATCATCAATGGAAATCTCATCATATCTATCACTTAAGCTTAATACACCAAATTACATGTCAATATTGTCCTTCAAAGATCATCTTCTAAGTCACTCTTTTCTATAAATTTGGTTACTTAAAAACTCAATCCGCTAAGAGATTGATATGATGAAGGCAGATTAGCTCAATAAAGTACTTGCTTTATTAAGAGTCTTAGTAAACAAATAAACTTAAATGATTAAGAGTTATGAGAAATTATATTTAACTTAATAATGACAATAATATACCTTTCTTAAAACTTTAAATTGTATCAAACAAATACTAGATCATTTGATTTATTGTGTTTCAATTTATTTCTCTATTAGAATGAACGAACTCAATTATGTTTCAATTCTTTTTACACCCAACTGCACTCATATACTGACTAAGAATTTAAATTACAAACTTTTACAATTCTAGAGCAACACTTCCAAATTAGTCCCGCTATACAACTATAAGATAACAAAAATAATCTTATGAATAAAATGAATTAATAATTATTTTTAGATAAACAAATGAAGAAATTTACACCCTGGATTAAGTTTGTTTCTTTGGTGTATTGCAATAAGCATTTCAAAATTACCATATGCATGTCTGTATACCTCTTCTTATGAGCTAAAAAGGTCTTATATCATGTCATATGAAACAATTACAGTTATGGTTAACATTTCCCTATTAACTTTAGCTTGCTTTGTGAAACTTGGTCTAAAATAAGCACTTAGATTTAAAATGCCTCAACGATAAACAATAAAGAACAAAGTTATTTTTTTAATCTCTCATTTATGATTGCAAGATAAGGTGTGTACAATGAAGGATTATGTTTCAAATTTAGCCTTAATTGCTTCAGTCACTGTCTCCATGGCATCATAAAAGTAACACATTATTTCCTTTTATCATTATCAAGAAGATAAAGTACTCTCATTAAAGGCGAGCAAACTCGAATGAAAATTTGACAATGGAACTAAAATTTATGATCTTCAAGTATAGTCTTAGAAGCCTCCGTTTTAGTATTAGACCTGCCTTACTGAGATGCAATTAACTTATCACTTGTAACCACTTGTTTCAACCTCTCCAATTGAAAAAAATGCACTAAAGTTATAAGAAATTAGTTGCAAATAATGTAATGATAGGATAACATAAATTTCTACCATTAGTGAAATCCGTTTTCATTAAATTAAGAACATATGCATGAATATAAACGATCTTGTTTTTTCTACTTTTTGTACAGTTTCATCAATAATAGTAAATTATCTAGGATTTCCTATACTTTTGTAATGTGTAGCATAAGGAGTACAATAGAAAGAATCATACTTGCTTTTTAATTTTTCTAAGATAATAAATTTGAAAATATATTAAGAATAATGAAGTTGAGTTACAAAGGATCACACATTGTAAATTACCTTATCAAACACCCTATACTACTCTCCACATATCACACTTTAGCCACTAAATTACTAAGAGAATGAAGTTACAATGAGTTATAAACCAAAATTTCTAGATTCTCCATAAAATCGTTAGTGTTCTATTGAATTTCATTATAAATTGGTTTATGATCAATTGCTCCCTTATGCTTGCCATTGTTAAGGCTATCAATGTGGCTAAGTTTTTCTCCATACCTATAAATGTCATTAAGCTCCTTTCTTTCCAAATATTTTGGAAATAGGTAGTAATTACCACCAAATAGGCTTTCTTATCCTCCTTAGTTCTTGGATTCTTCTGTATCCATTAGACAATATCAACTAGTTTGGCAAAGTTGATACTACAGTGTCATAGCTCAGTGATCCTTTTTATAATTTGCTTGGAAACACTACATTATAGGAATAAATGGTCTCTAGTTTCATCCTTTAACTTACATAAAACATAGGTTTTGGGCAGGATAAATAATTCAGTCTATCCATTTTGCTAAGCTTGTTTATAACAAAATGCTAGCAATTGGCCTAAGACTGCTATTCCAAAAAATTATGCTCTGTTCTACCTTAGAACTAATCCCATAATAAGCTCCTTGGTTTTCCTCAATAGTTATATTATCCCAATGATAGATGTTGGACCCCATTTCCAGAGCCCAACTATCTGGAATATCAAAGGACGTGAATGTATTATCCTGTAAGGTTATTTCTATAGGATCTCTCTAGCTAAAACTAGTTTCGGTAGTCGAATCTCTAATTTAATTCTTCTGGAAAATTGTAGCTCCATGTATCTAGTTTATTCTGAAACAATAATCGTCTCATTCGGAGCTTTATCAATCAAGATATGATTAAAATATCGAAGTATGTTCAGTAAAATAATCAATTCATGCTCTTTTATTCGTTTCCCACTTTCTCTCCTTCAATCTTTTTGGGAATCGACTCCAATGGACACCAAAATTTTATGGAGAGATAGAGAAATAAGTTAGGAATCTCTTAATTCAATACTCACTTCATTTGGTGATCGAATGGTGGAGTTATGGCCAAACGAGTCAAACTTGGTTATGTCCTCAATCATATTGTACCTATCTTGGGACAATTGACATAACTTTCATTAGAGAGATTAGATTAAGGTCTTCTTAGGACGGTTTTGAATAGGACTTCTATATCTACAACTTTTGTGAAGACACCAAAAAGAGATTTTGCCATTTGGAGGGTCAAAACGTGGGTTCACCGTAGAAAACTAAATGTTTCGCCGTAGCGAAATCAGGAAATACTTCCCAGGAACTCTCGAGAAAAGTTTGCCGCGGCAAACTAAATATTTTTCCGCCGCGAAATTAGGAAATATTTCCTAGGACCTCTCAAGAAAATTTCACCATGGCAAACTAAATATTCCGCTATAGTAAAATCAGGAAATATTTCCCAGGACCTCTTGGGAAAAGTTTGCTGCGGTAAACTAAATATTTCGCCGCGGCAAAATCAGAAGTATTTCCCATGACCTCTTGGGAAAAGTTCGCCACGACCAACCTATAACCTCGCTATGGAAAAGTCATGAGATAGAGATGAAAACTACTTTTGGGAAAAGTTCGTAGTGGCCGAAGCTGACTTCGCTATGAAGAAACCTTCTAACATGCGACACTAACTCAACATTTCAACACTAAAAATACACATACGCTTCATATCAATTCAACTACTAAGTACTTTTGTTAAATTCTTAAGTCTTCCCCTCAAATAATTAATCCCATACAACCCTTCTAATCTCTAACATATTATTCTAAACCAAACAACAATTTACAATCACATACTCTTTCCTCTTTCACAACCATCATCATACACATCAACAAATCCTTAAATTCTCATTCTCATTGCTAAACAAGTAAATATTTAATCAAGCTTTAGTTACATATCAACATACACATCACAAACT
>JANZXR010000172.1:18770479-18787565 GCA_027575705.1 Erythroxylum echinodendron | reverse complement strand
GTAGTGATCGCATGTAGCGCTCCCTTATCTTAGGATATGTATCGGAATGACCTACGGGGGTCCCGGTGCGTACCTTAGGGTAATACGGTGTTACAGTGCAAAAGTTCATTAAACATCTATTTAATCTGTTTGGAGTGCCACGTACAATAATAAGTGATGGAGGTGTACATTTTTGCAACAGATCTTTTGATACCCTCCTAAAATGATACGGAGTATGCCACCGAGTGGCTACACCTTACCATCTACAAACTAGTGGCCAAGTAGAAGTTATCAACCGACATTTAAAACGAATTCTAGAAATGACAGTGAACAATTCCCGAAAGGATTGGGCAGTAAAGCTGGATGATGCTTTATGGACCTATATGACAGCTTTTAAGACACCCAATGGAACAACTCCATACAGACTTGTGCACGGGAAAGCATGTCATCTGTTGGTTGAACTAGAGCATCGAGCGTACTAGGCAATCAAAGCATTAAACTTTGATTGGAAGCAAGCTGACGAGAATAGACTTCTACAACTGGACAAGCTCGAAGAGTTTTGATTTAATGCTTATGAGAATGCCAGACTCTATAAAGAAAAGGTTAAGAAATGGCATGATGCTCGTCTCAAGCATAAGGAATTCAAAGTAAGGGACACCATTCTACTCTATAATTCCTGGTTAAGGCTATTTCCAGGGAAGTTGAAGTCTAGATGGAGTGGACCATTTACAATGATTCAAGTTTTCGATCATGGAGCTCTCTAATTGGAAAATGCTAATAAAGAGACTTTTAAGGTCAATGGGCATCGGTGCAAGCCATATTTTGTAGGAGTACTTCCCACAAATAAGGAAGTGATTTCCTTGTCTTCGACTACTTGAAAATGCCTCCTGAATTAAAGTTCAAGCTAAGGACCATAAATTAGCAAGTAGTTGGATTTTGTTTGAAAATGTTAGTGATAGTAGTTTTATTTTCAATAAACTGTTGGTATTTCGAGTCTAAGGGTGTTCAATTACCACCTCCCACACCATCACCACCTCCATCTCCTTAGGATTTAAGTATAACCCAATTTTTTTCAATTCTATTTTGTTTTGTGTTGTTTATTTTTCTGTTATTTTTATTTCTATCATTAATTTTATCTCTTCTTTTTTATTTTAATTTCTGTTTTCACATTTCATTTATGTATGTGTCGTGTGTGTTTCCTTCTCACACTGAGGACAATGTGTTGTTCAAATGTGGGAAGGGATTCTGTGTTTTTCTTTTGTATGTGAATTTTGCATACTGTATGATAGTATTAGGTTGTATGGTGTGAAATGTGTGAATTTGTAAATGGCGTAGATTGAGTGAATTTTTTTTAAGTTTGGACTTAGTCTATTAGGTTGTGAACAATCATTAGCCTGCAAAATTAGTGAATTAGGGGGCCTTTGGATAATATGCAGCCTAATTAGGACTTAGTGTAAATTTAGCACCTTATAGATTGTAACATTCATTTATAATTTGAGGCTTTTTAGCTAAGCAGCTTAACTAGTATTTTTTCATGGAAACAAATAGTTTAAAGCAACAAGGTAGGCAATAAAAAGAGTGTTTAATAAGTGTTCAATAATCACTATTCCATTGGCCTTTGTGTTATGAATAGAGTTAATAGCCAGTTGAAAATGTGATGTAGCTGAGTAACCAAATCGACATACATCACAAATGCGTGCCTTTGCGTAAAAAGGCTATAATGACGTTTTAACCAAGCTATTAATAAATGATTTCATCGAGTAACTGGATCGACATTCATCATAAATGTTTGCCTCCGAGTAAAAGGCTAAGTCCCAAGAAAAATAATAATAATAATAATAAATAACAATAAATTTTGTGTTTTTAAATAAATACCTACCAAACTTGTAACAGGCCTGAAGTTTCATGGAACCATACCTAGGAGCAGTTACCGAGTCTGAGGAACAGAAAAATTATTAATGTGTGTGCACAATTGAAATGGGTAAATAGGTTAACACTTAGTCTTGAGTTAGTTGTATATTTAGTTCAAAGCCCCTAGAAACATATTTTGCATGTTAATGATTCTGCATAATTCGAATGGATGTGTCCAAGATTAAATTTAGTTCATGAATATTAGAGCCATTGTCACATTATTGCACGGTGTGTTTGTTTTGTTAGGTGTTGTTGTTTTGTTTGTTTAAGGACAAGCAAACATTTAAGTATAGGGATATTGATAGTAGTGTTTTGTATGATATTTTAGGGTTCAATTTGTTATGTATTTTGTGTTAAATTAAGTGTTGAGTATGCATTTAGGGTTTAAATAGATTAGTTTGTATGTTTAAGTGTTTTTATGGGTTAGTTTGAATCTTTGAGCTTAATTTGTATATTTTTTAGGTGCCTTGATGTGTGTGCTAGTGTTATAGGGTAAACAGGGAAGAACGTGAAGATTTAAAGAGTTTCAGGCTAAAAGACGTAGGCCATGATCATGCATATTGGCCACTATCATGACAGAAGAGAAAGAGCCAATAGTAGCCAGGCCATGATCTTGCACCAGGGGCCACGATCATGACAGAGAGCATCAAGTTAGCCCACGATCATGACAGAAAGGTTAAAGTGCCAGCCACGATCGTGGTAGTCAAAGCCACGATCATGCCTTGTGTTAGGCTAACACAAAAACTCAATTTTTGGGTGATTGTTTGGACCGTTTTAACAAAATAAATAAAACAGTACCTAGCAACCACTATTAGTTTTTAGAGAACCGAGAGAACTGTGAAAAAAGGGAGATTATGTAAAAATCCAAGAGAGATCAAGAGAAAGATCAAGCGATTGAGGAAGGAGACGAAGGAAGAGAGGCACAGAGATACGTTTGATGCGATGTACTTTTTGAAACAAGCGGTTTCCTACAGTTGCTACCTCCAAGATCCATTCCAACAGTATTTTCTATGTTTTTATTTCAATTTCATTGATGTATGAGATTTAGATATCGATTGGGAATATTGTCGTTGAGCGTTGATCTTTTATCTAAACTCACCTTTGAGTTTTTTGTTCATGAGATTAATAAAATTTATTTGATTGTGTTTTATTTCGATTTAATTGTGATTTAATTTTGATTCTTCATAACTTGGCAATAAACTGAGAGGGTGAGCTGGTAAAAATCATCGATTTGGATTAACGAGAGTTAGGTAAATCGATAGGTAGAGAATTGAATCAAACTGGTAGAGTCGTGTAATGAGAGATCAAGCATAGATTCCTGGTAGGTTAATAGAAAATTTTAGAACTAATTTATGTTTGGGACTAATTGCAGTTTCTATAATTTTAATTAAGGATTATTAATTAGGGTTAAGAATTATAACTAGAGAGAGAGTAGTTCACCCTAGGACCGTCTAGGCCCTTTAAGTCAAATATTACATAATTAGGTAGATTTTTTTTAGTTTAAAATTAATTCCCCCTTTCTCTCAATTGGTCACTTATAGGTTGAGTTCGGATTATTTGTGTGAGCTGGCTATTTTGTTCATTCTTTTAGTGCTTTAATTTCTCATATTTGATTCTTGATTAATTTTAATTTATGCAGTAGTTGTTTAATTAGATATTGCAAACTTAGCTGCCGTTAGATTTTAGGACTAGTTCCCTTCCTTGTGAGATTGACACATTAGGTACTACGTGAACAACTCATGCACTTGCGGTAATTACCGAGGTTATAAATAATAAAACTTAGCACGTGTAACCTTGAGCGATCAAGTTTTTGACGACGGTGACGGTAAACCTTGGTAAAACTTAGCACTTGTAAAGAATTCTCAATTGCAGGCACCTATATCCTAACACCAAGTCCTTCTTCCTCCAATTCTTTTTCTCTCTCAATCCATAGTTCTTTTTCACTTCTCCTAATATGCTTGCATACTCTTCCCCATGATTTTGAAATCCTATTCCTCTTTTTGCTTTATTGAACGAAACAAAAATGAACCTAACTACGAAATCTAATCTAACAAAATTAAACAATAAACTAATTTTCCCATAAGTTTCCTCCTATGTGGCACTTCTTTTAACGTTAGTGGCTTGACGCTCCTTTAAAGCTCATGGTGGTTAGAATGACTGATTTGATGGTAGCGTCGTTATTAATCTCAAAGTCTAAATATTTGCTACCATATTACAACTACCCCCTTCCTTAATATTTTCCTTGCCTCGCTTTCCCTTTCACGAGTGCTTCTTTAAGAAAGCATTTGCGGGATCCTTAATGTCTTCCCATTCTCCTCGAGGTTCAGGTTTGTTGTGATCTACTGGAGTTGAAGTAGCTCTGTACTCTCTAACAATCACCTTGAAGGTCAGTTGCTCCTTCCCTACTTGTAGAGTTAGTTCGGCCCTATCCACATTAATCATTGAGTGCATAGTGGCTAAAAATGGTCTTCCAAGAATCATCGGAGTATCCTCATCTTCACTGATATCCAAAATATAGAAATCCATAGGAAAGATAAAATTACCGACCTTGACCGGCACATCATGTATGATTCCCATCGGTCTAAATGAAGTCCTATTGGCCGCCTTAATCAAAAACCTTATGGTCACTAACTCTTGCAACGCCAATTTAAGACTGAAAGTGTAGGTCATCGCATTTATGTTCGCGCCTAAGTCTGTGAATGCCCTATCTATTATGATCTTGTTGATACTACAGGGGATGAAAAAGTCCCCTGGATCATCCTTCTTCACTATGTTAGGGGTGTCTTCCAATATTCTCTCCTTCCCCTTCCCTATGACGGACTCTTGTAATTTCAGAATAGTCTGTGTTCGTTTCATCACTTCCTCGACTTTGTTTGGCTTGATTTCTTGTAACGTTTCTTCTTCCCTCCTAGCATATAATTCCTTCTAAGCAAAAATTTGGTGTGGAAATATCCGTCGAGTTACTTGCACCAATTTGCTCACAGTCTCAATTAGAAGGTAGTCTTTAACTACTTGACCTTCTCCTTTATCTACCTCTTCCAACTCCTCGTCCCGCGTCTGGCTTATAACCATAATACACTCCCTCGGGTTTGATTCAGTGTTGCTTGGAAGATTTCCAGCATTCCGAGTAGACATTATTTCTGCGAGCTACCCCACTTGGACTTCTAAATTATTGATAGTCGAAGCATGATTCTTTATGATTTACTTGAATTTACTCTCGAGTCTCCTATGTGCTTCCTCCATTCTTCCTATCTTATCCAAATTTTTTTCCAATTTTGAATCCATCAAACTTGTTTTGTCCTGTTGGAAGCTCGATTGTCCTTGGGGTCTGAACTGCCCTCCATTGTTGTTGTTAAAACAGGAGAAGTTTAGGTGATTCTTCCACCCAGGGTTATATCTGTTGAACTAGGGATTATTATCCTCTCCACGTCCAAATTAGGCCCCTATATAATTACTTGCTCTGGGTTATCATCTCTCATCAGATAGCAGTCCACCATATCATGATCTGATTGGCCACATAGCTCACACTTTAGTTGCGTGGCCTTTACTGTAGCTAAGGATGACGCCTTTATATTACTAAGTTGTCGCGTTAAGTTGTCGATCTTAGCTTGCATTTCCGTCATTTGAGGTTGTCAATTACATTCACTAGCCCATAAACAGCTATTGTTGGCCATCTCCTCTATTAAATCTTCTGTTTCATCCACCATCTTTCTCATTAATGATCCTCCCAATGCCACATCAATGGTGCCTCTAGTATGTGGGTTCACTCTGTTGTAAAATGTCTGCAGCAGAAACTACATGGGTAAATTGTGGTGTGGGAATCTCCTATGCAAGTCCTTATGACACTCCCATGCTTTATAAATAGACTCCCCATCACCTTGTTAGAAGTTTGTAATTTCTTTAATAATTTTAGTGGTCTTTGTTAGTAGGAAGTATTTATCTAAGAAGACACGCACTAACTGGTCCCATGTCGTAATATTAGCGGGGCTCAGTGAATGATACCAAGCCTTCACTCTATCCCTAGGCATGAAGGGAAATAGCCTAATTCTCACTGCATCTTCCGACATCTGGTGATACTTGAAGTTTCACAGATCTCGAGAAAACTCACGATGTTAGCGTTCGGCTCTTCATTTACAAGTCTATAAAATTGGACATTCTGTTGAAGCATGTTCAGGAGGGCTAGGTTAATTTCAAAGGAGACCATTTAAACAGGCGGTCTAGTCACTCCTTGGTTTGCAGGATTGAACTTTCGCCTCATAAAATCCATGAGGGTCCTCTATTGTTACTTACTATGGTTAACTTCTTGATCCATGCTTCTTTCGAATTCCTCAACCATTTGTGCTCTCGATCTCTTCTTTTTTTTCTCGCCAAGCTTTCCTAAGGGTTCGTTGTAAACGTGTTATATATGAATCTAAAGTCTCTGCTGCATGACTCGAACCCCTCGTGACTCTTGTGTTCATGCAAGAGCACGATTCCTTAGTAAAACTAACAAAAAATGAAAACAAAGAAAAGAAGAAAAAGAAAACAAAATTAACTATTCTAACGTTTTAAACTATAGAACTAAGTTACCTTCTCCAGCAACGACACCAAAAACTTATTCTCTCAAGGTTACATGCGTTAAGTTTTACTGTTTATAACCTTGATAATTACTGTAAGTGTATGGGTCGTTCGACTAGTACCTAAGGTGTCGATCCCACAAGGAAGGGAACTAGTCCTAAAATCTAACAACAGCTAAGTTTGCAATACCTAATTAAATAACTACTACATAAATTAATACAAATATGCGATATTAAAGCACCAAAAGAATGAACAAAATAGTCAGCTCACACAAATAATCTGAAACTCAACCTAGAAGTGATCAATTGAGAGAAAGGGGGAATTAATTTGAAACTAAAGAAAATCTACCCAATTATGTAATTTCTGACTTAAAGGACCTAGACGGGCCTAGGGTGAATTACTCTCTCTCGAGTTATATTAATAGTCCCTAATTCAAATTATGGAAATTGCGATCTCTCGATGCACAATTGGTCCAAAACCTAAATTAGTTCTAAAGTTGTCTATTAACCTACCGGAAATCTATGCTCAATCTCTCGTTACACGACTCTACTGGTTTGATTCAACTCTCTATCTATCGATTTACCTAACTCTTGTTAATCCAAATCGATGATTTTTACCGGCTCACCCTCTCAGTTTATTGCCAAGTTATGAAGAATCGAAATTGATTCATAATTAAATTGAAATAAAACATAATCAAATAAATTTTATTAATCTCAAAAACAAAAAACTCGAAGTTAAGTTTAGATAAAAGATCAACACTCAACGAGAATATTCCTAATCAATATCTAAATCTCATATATTAATGAAATCGAAATAAAAACATAGAAAATACTGTCAGAATGGATCTTAGAGGTAGCTACTGCAGGAAACCGCCTGTTCCAGAAAGTATGTCACGTCAAACGTATCTCGGTGCCTCTCTTCCTTCATCTCCTTCCTTAATCGTTTGATTTCTCTCTAGGGTTTTGTTGAATTTTTCCTTGCTTTTTGCACAGCTCTCTTAACTCTTTAAAAACTGTTGGTGGCTGCTAGGTATTGTTCTATTTATTCTGTAGCAGCTGTAGGTCAAACTCAGGGTCGAAACGGTTTAAACAATTACCTAAAAATTAAGTTTTCATGTCAGCTCGACGCAGACACTTTAACCTTTCTGTCATGATCATGGCCTGAAGTGCACGACCGTGGCCTAACTTGACGCTCTCTGTCATAATCGTGGTCCCTGGTGCATGATCATGGCCTGGCTGTTGCTGGCTCTTCCTCTTCTGTCACGATTGTGGCCAATATGCATGATCGTAGCCTATTTCTTTTAGCTCGAAACTCTTTAAATCTTCACGTTCTTCCCTGTTTACCCTGCAACATTAGCACACACATCAAGTTACCTTAAAAATATGCAAATTAAGCTCAAAGATTCAAACTAACCCATAAAAACACTTAAACATAAAAAATAATCTAATTAAACCCTATATTCATACTCAACATTCAATTTAACACAAAATGCATAACAAATTAAACCCTACAACATTATACAAAACACTAGTATCAAATAGTTCTAAGGCTATATAGCTCCTTGAACCTTTGTAAAATATTCATCAATAAGGATACAAAGTTCAAGTCTGCTTTACTTAGAAAAATGAGTTTATCTGCAAAACATAAGTTTATTAGAGAAAACAACCTACATTTGGAGTGAAACTTGAAGTTAAAGGTAGTTAAGACATTGTGTTTTAGCAGGAGGGAGAAAACTTCCATAAATATGATGAATAAGTAGGGCAAGAGACGGTCCCCCTTCCTCAAGCTTTTAGATCCCTTTAAGATTTCAGTAAGTGTGCCATTGATCATAATTCCAAAAAATGGAAAGGTAATGCATGCTCTAATCCAATTTATGAACTTTTAAGGGAAATTCAAAGCATCAAGTGTCTGCAACATGAAAGACAAGTTTACGTTTTCAAATGCATTATGAAAATCCACTTTAATACCACCTTGGAGAATGTTTCTTTATATATCCTTTAATAAACTCCTGCATAATTAAGATATTATCACCAATATGTCTACTGCTCAAAACAGCACCTTGATTTTCACTGATTATAGGGTTCATAACTAATTTCCATCTATTAGCTAATAACTTTACTATATTCTTGTATATAAAGTTTGTACAAGCTATTGACCTAATCACTAAAGGAACGTGAATTAGGAGATTTAGGAATTAAACATAAGTATGTTTTGATGATTTCTTTCAACAAAACTCCCTTATTGAAGAATTCATGCACTGATTCCTTTACAATTTTAACAATCTTAGTCCATGCTTTATGATAGAAGTTGCCATTAAGGCTATTTGGTCTAAGTGCTTTCATTCCATTCATTTTGAGCACAACTATCTAAATTTCCTTATCATTCATTGATCTAATTAAATCGTTAGCATATTTCTCAAATATCTTGGTAGGAATAAACTGCTTTAAAGCTTCCACAGAGATACTTATAATCTTCTCATATCCTCATAATTTTTTTTATAGAATTTCACTGCTTCCTTTCTGACATCACCTTATTTGCAAACCATTCCA
Source organism: Erythroxylum echinodendron (assembly GCA_027575705.1). Classification (NCBI taxonomy): domain Eukaryota; kingdom Viridiplantae; phylum Streptophyta; class Magnoliopsida; order Malpighiales; family Erythroxylaceae; genus Erythroxylum; species Erythroxylum echinodendron. The sequence continues at coordinate 18,778,569 of JANZXR010000172.1, read as the reverse complement.
CTAGACTCAACCTTTATAGAACAAATCCTATTACAATATCTTTTTAGCTGAAATAACATTAAAGAAAAATTTTGAACATTTGTCTCCTTTCTTTATCCAGTTAACTCTATCTTTATGTTGGATCAAGGAGTTATGGTTTTCAAACACTTACAAGTAGTGTTTAAGAGCTTTTTTCTCCTCATTTAACAAATAATAATCTCCATGTCTATTTGTCATTGAGTTTTGAATTAAGGATACTTTATCCCTAGCCTTATCGATCTCCATTTTATTTTTCTAACATTTGTTGGTATTCAGAAGTTTTAATTCATTTTTTATTTCTTTTAGCTTCAACAGACATACAAATTGCTTTTTTCTAATCACTGCTTCTTCCATTCTTCTTCCTATAGCCTCTTGAAAGCCTTCAACATTGACAAGAAAATTATTAACCTAAAAGTGGATTTAGCACTGATCTTAATAAATAGGTTATCAATCTTGACTAGAGTATGATTAGAGAAGTAAAGATCCATAAATAGAGCTTTGATTTCAGTGAATGAAGTTAGACAGTTGACATTCAACAAAGCCCTGTCTAGTTTCTTTCGAATAAACCACCATTGTTAGTGATGGTTTGTAACTTTTTCTTAGCTGCTCGATAAGCATTATCATTGTTAGTGATAAACTGTAAAATATTTTCTGGCTCAACTTTATTACAAATTTATCAAAGATTTTTAAGAGAGTATTAACATTCCTTATAAGGTTAGATGCATTAATTGACTTAAAAAACATCATCCTCATAGAAAACCACAAAATGCATAATAAGCTTATGTATTCTATTTTTCCAATCATAACAAATGATTAAACACTAATAAGTTGTCCAAGTCCTTATTCTTTCATACAATTAACTTTTTATTTCAATAACATAGTTGCTCAAAAGATTACCTCTATAGTTATCAATTGAAGAAGCTTTAAATCCTGAACCAATAGAGGCAATATTATCCCCTATATAATAATAAAATAAGACTGGTGGCATTGATTGTCATACCTACATCAAACTATTATCTAGCTATTGCCATTTTTTCATGATGATGTTTCGTTAGATTAGCACTTTGAATTGAGGGTTAAGCTCCAAAAGTTGTTTATGGAGAAAAAATTTTAAGTACTTGTCTTCTTCTTTTCGTCATAGTAGCTATAGTAATCCCTTGTTCTTGGGTAGGAACACAAACTTTAGTATTGTCAATATTATCCTTCCACTATAAAATGAATTTCTACTTTTAATTTTAGAGTTTAATTTTTGTCTTCTTTCTTTATCATTATAATACTCTTCAAGCAATTTTTTATCCACATCGCCTTTAATACCAACCAAATGTTTCTTAACTTGGTGATTCCCCCGTCTCTTAAATATTATCACAATATAAGTATATGTTATGATTTTTTACACCAACAACTAGTCTTGCATAAGCCTAAGTTGGATTATTAAATATTCTTGAAGAGATTTGATTGTCAAGAGTACTTAAACTTCCCTCTTTTCATCTATAAAAATGAATACAGACATATATAAAAAAAATAAAATATACTTCATATTAAAATAAAAATTTTACATATGAGAGTAATAAAACATACATACATATATATATATATATATATATATATATATATATATGTTGATGTCTTATAAATTAATAAACTAATTACATTTGTTGGAACATATAATGAGTTCAGGGTATCCATATGCAACATCTTTACTTAGCTATAAAAATTCAAAAGTTGGTTTGAGAAGAATAAGGCAAAACACTTTTAACCCTAAGTTGTTCACCAATTAATAAGTTTAACCCTATCATTCTAGGGAGAACAATTATAACCCTAATATTTAGAAAATTTTAAAATTGGACCCCACTATAATGGAAAATTTAACCCCGCCTGTTAAGTGTCAAGTCAGCGCTTACTAACAATTTTTTAATATTTTTATTTTAATGAGTCCCTAATGCCACGTCATTGTCAACGTAGCAAGGTGGACCCTTTTTAAAATATATACATATAATTATTTTATTTATAAATGTGGGACCTGCCCTTTATATTAAACATTTTTTAATTTAAACATGTTAACAAAATGATCCCACCTTGATGCATTTTGTTTAGCCTCTTTTTGTAATCCCTCTAACCCTCCCTCATCATCTTTTATCTGTGTTTAGAATCGCACATAGTTTGGAATCCGTTTGTCGCAATCTTTACAATGTTCATAGGCACTCTTAGTCACTCATTCCCTCCCTCGGTCTCTCTCCTTCGTCACTATCATTACAAGGTTCAAAGGCTGGATTGATAGACTATCCATCGTAAGCATCATCATCTAACAATTGCTCTCATAGATGAGTGTATGTGATATTTGGTTTAGCATTAGATGGTATGGCATGCTTTGTTCTTTTGTTTCTTCTGTTATGTTCACCGTTTGGAGTCCCTCACCTTTTGTATGGCATGTTTTGTTCTTTCATTTGTTATGTTGTTTTACTTACAAAACAAATGAAAGAATATACTTTTTGTGCTTATTTATTGTTTTGTTTAAAGTACATCTGTTTTGATGAAATGGGTCATAAATTTGCTTGGTTTTGTAATAAAATGCTTAATATTGATCAATTTGATTGTGATAGTAATAGTGAACTCAATCATATAAAGTGTATATTAAGTTAGGAAATTTGATAATTTGATCCTATTTGGAGCAGGCATACTTATGGTGGATTTTGGACAAAGTATATATATTAAAAACGTAAAATCAAATCTTAATCAGCACAAGAATACATATGCGATATTAGTTCATCTAGTAATTTCATTCTCCAGCACTGTGATTGCCCCAAATATATTGACTTATTATACACTGAAACAGGCAAATTATCACCTTTTACTGATTGCTTATGGTATCTAAGTAGCACTTCTTTAAGATAGCAATTCTTTAAATTATAGGCTCAAAGCCTAACCTCTAAACGATGAGAATTTTATTGACAAAATACCTTATCTAGGTTCCTATTTATGTGTGTGGAATGTGAGGCCATAACTGATCACTTCTCCCAATTGTTTCGTGACTGTTGCTTTCATTGTTTGTTGGTGAAGTATTTCCATAATGCATTTCACTCTTCCTGGCAATAATACCATCAACGTTTAATTATTACTTTCTATTCACTTGTTTTATAGAAACATAAAATTCTTAACTCCTTTCCTTAAGAATTTGGCCTTGCAAAGATGTTTTGGAAATATATATTCGACCATGAGGTTTCTTGGCTTTCTCAAAAAAACTATTCTCCTTGTCTGCTTAACTATAGAACTATTCTGTGAAATGAATTTTTTTTTATAAATATGTAGAGTCTAGATGGGGAAACCTTATAGGCATCAATATCAAATGCCTCCATGATTTCTATTTCTCATCTTTTAAAACACTGTACCTTTCAAGTAACAGAAAAGGTGGAATTCCATACTTTTGCAATGATTCCTCCTATAGGCATACCCATAAACAAATTCCAAGAAGATTACCCAATCAATTCTCCTTTTAAAGAATCAGATCCTCTCTGACTGACCATTGGAGACAAATCATCAATAAAAGCAAAACATATTTTCTTAAGTTAACATATTAGTTTACCTTAATAAGATTTTCCCTAATAATTAGTTGAATAAAACACATATTAAATAAATAATCAAACAGTAATGTTTCATGTATATGACGTTGTTTCATATATACAATAGAGTTTTATGTATATACTACATCTTGAATTATAACTTGTAGGGTTTCAGTAAGTTACCTTAAGGAGTTATGTATAAAAAATATTATATTTTTATTCATTCATGAACTACTCATTCTTGTAGGACTTGTAATCTTACGTTTGGTTGTAGATGAGACTGAAGTAGAAATGTTTAACTGGCCCCATTACAGACTTTTAACATTCATCACCTAGAAAATATTATATTATATTTGGCATTGATGTTGTCAATAATTGAAAGAAATTAAAATATTAAGTATTTAATTGTCACTTTTTTAAGTTCGAACTATAATTGAAAATTTGAGTAAAAGTTTAAGATTTTTTAATAATTAACCTTAAAAACAATTAAACAATCCACTAAAATCAAGTAAATAAGAACAAAAGATCAGCACAAATTGTCTAATTCATCTAACATTTAAATGAATTTCCATTAAACAAACACTACCATGATCCCTAAAGCTCAACTTCTTATTAATACACACTAGTTAAATATCACATATTCATTACCCCTATTCATGTTGAAGTTATAGAATGGTAAGAAAAAGAGCTCACTATCAAGACAATAAACTACAAAGTAGTGACGAGAGGAGCTGACATCAAAGCAATGAAGAGAGGAGCTAATGAATGACAATAAAGAGAGAACTAACAGCTAAGTGAGTTATGGCAAGGTGAAAGGACAATGGTGACCTAATGAGTTAAAGGGTGACCAATGGCAACCAACTGTGGTTTGGTGAAGAAAGAACAAAGGAGAGATTGGGAAATTGTGAGAGACATGAACAAATGGAGTAGTCAGTGGTTAAGGTTGGAAAATGGATATCATAGCTCAATACAATTAATTGATTATAGATACCATTTTCTGACCAGTACAACGTAAATTAACCAACACCAAACAAAATAATATGACATTCGTCACATTGTTAAAAATGCATTTGATACTTATAGATTTGAGCCCCGAGAAGAAACCCATGTTCTATTCTGACTTCTTTAATTACATACCTTTTTCTATTATGAAGGGTTGCAAACAAATCCTGAAGTTTACTCAATTTTACAATACCAGCTCTATCTTTAAAAAGAGGTGCTAAAATACTCCTAACTTTTAGTTTGTTGTCAAGTTAGCCTATTATTAAACCTCCTGTTAATGATGTTGATGTGATAAGTAGTGTTTTGAAAACCGAACTGAATCGGCCAGTCGAACTGGTGAACCGGTGACCTGGAACATGAAACAGTCCAGTTTAGCCCTTATTTTTTGTGAGTGATTGACCCGTTCATTTTACGGTTGGACCGGTGAAAACCATTGAATCGGTGAAAGAAAGGACCGGTCGGTTCATTTAAAATGAAGAGTTTTCCTTTAAAAATCAAAACTTTTACAACTCTGGTGATTAAGAAGACATAACGCCCCCTCTCTCGACTGTATTAGGTCTCATCTCAGCCACTGCCACTATTCACTTCACTCTTCATCGGCTAAAATCTTTAGCATATCTCTTTTTAATTTTTATGTCTCTCTCTCACTCTATCTCTCTTAATAAGTTTGTGTTTCACTTTTCCTACCTTCTCTTGGTTTGTTCGCATTGCGACTGTTTCCACTTCGTGTCTCATTTTTCCTGTGCTTCTCTTGTATTTCATATTCTAGTTCTTTGCGTTGCATCTGTTTCCACTTTCCATTTTCCATATTCACTTAAGGCATATGATTAGGGAGAAAAAGAAAAACGTAAAGCATTGGGAAGAAACAAAGCAAAGTTGGAAACTTGGAATGACGAATAGAATCCCATTTTCTTTATCCTTATTGGCTAGTTACACTTTCAAGTTTCAACTTTTGCATCTGTTGTTTTGCTTTCTAGTTTTCACTTTTGCGTCAAAGTTCAATCATAAAATTCAAGTTTTTGTATATTTTTAATAACAAGATATTTTTTATGTTGTACTTTATATTAGGAGCACCTTTAGTATATTTAATTCTTTAAATTCCAGTTTTTTATATTTTTATTAACAAGATATTTTTTATGTTGGATTTAAAGAATTAATTAATAACCTTTAGTATATTTTTAATCAAAAGAAAAATTTAGAGCATGTTTTGTTTTATTTTTATTTTTAGTTTTCTGTTTAAAAAATGTTTATTTGAGTTTTTTATTTTTTGTTTTTAGTTTTGATTTCTTTCTGTTTTCAAAAATTATGAAAACTATAAAAATTGGTTTTTGTTTTTTAACTAAATATATATTATTAAATTATTTAATATATATTAATAAGAAGTATGAATAATTTAATTTAATATTATGTGTTTAATTAACTAAAATTAATTATTAATATGAATTATGAACTATGGTACTATGTAAAGTTCTATGTAAATTTAGCAAATTTTGTTGCTGTATGCCTTTATCTAATAACTTTTTTTTCAAAGAACGATCCAAGTTTGGTCATTCTTTGTTTAATGCTAATTAAGGAATTTGTTTAATTCTAATTATGGACAAGTTTTTTTAAAATCACATTTTTTTCTTTTTTGGTATCTTCTATTTATGTCTTAATTATATTATAGATGTAATAATTTAATTGCTATAATTTGTATCACCTAATAGCTTGTTGTGAGTAACTTACCTATATAAAAGCAAGTTTGGTTCATAATCTGTTATCTAGTTAGTGGTCGTGCCAAAAAAATTGTGAGTAGAGAGATTTAATGCTATCTATGAATATGACATTATAAAATTTTGTGTAATTTTTATAGGAAGAATTTAGAAACATGGATATTCCTAATGAGATTAGTACTCCAAATGATTCAAGTACTCCTAATCCCAACACACAATCATTCAGATATCAATCTATAGCAAACTCAGTTAATCCACATCGTCGAAAAATCGATCCTGTATGGGATCATTTTGCTTTGCATAAAGAGGGCGCTACGAATATATTTACTTATCTACATTGCTCATTGGTTTTTAGAGGAGGTAGCAAAAATAGGATGAAACAACATCTTGCTGGTGTACCTAGTCAAATAAGTTCTTGTAAAAAGATTAGTCTGATGTCCTTAAGGCAAGTGCAACAAAAAAAGCGAAATGAGGATTTGAATGAAGCATATGTTAAGTTAAGATGACCTTACGATGACTAATTTTGATGACAATCAAATAATAATAATGTTAGAAACAAAAGACCGTCTTTGACAAGTGTGTTAAGTGCGTAGACGTAAAGACAATACAGATGCAGACACAAAGACTAAGCAGACGCAGAAACGCAGACGCAAAGACAATACAGACACAGACGCAGACGCAGACGCAGACGCAGATGCAAAGACTACGCAGACGCAGACGCAGACACAGACACAGATACAGACGCAAATGCGAAGGCAAAATAGAAGCAAAGAAGACATAGACGATACCAAAAAGATACACTAGCATGTCAGACAGTTATTTAGTTAGAGTTAGTTATAGAACTCAACTAAAGAAGCGGTTATCAAGAATCAAGAAGCCGTTATCAAGAACAAAGAAGCTGTTAGAGATGAAGACTATAAATATTAGTCACAGTCAAAAATGAAAAATAATGATAAGACAGAGAAAACTGAGACAAGTTAGAAAGACTAAATAATCTGAGAGAAAAGTTTTACTGTGCTTACTTAGAATAGAGCTCACATTACTGTAACAAAAGCTCACAATCTTTTTCTAGTGAGAGAAAGAAAAGGCTAATAGCCTATAGAGGCTAAGATAGTGAAAGAATACTTTTTAAGAGACTTGAAGAGGCTCTAGAAGGAAAGAATACTTGTACACGTTTGAAGAATAGTGGAACACTCAGACGAACTCTGAGGACTGAACGTGGCCCACGGTTTGGGGTGAACCAGTATAAAAATCGCATCGTCTATTTTCTACTCTTTAACTTTAGTTTACTTTGTTGTTAAAACTCTTGGAGAAATAATTTGCGATTTATCTACGTAATAAGTTGTGATATTCTAATAAGAAAGAAAAGTTTTCTTTTAGAGGCTTTATATCAAAAAAAGGAGGATACACCATTCAACCCCCCTCCCCCCTTCTTGTGTATCTAGTTTCTTGAAATTAAAGTCTTTACTAACGTGTGATTTACTTCAATTGGTATCAAAGCTTGGTTTCCTAGAACTACCTTTACAAAGTGAGGACAAAGATCCATGGCAGAATCACACGTGTTCATAGCTAAAGGTGCCTCTGTCACAAGACCTCCTGCGTTCAATGGTAAAGATTATCATTATTGGAAGGACATGATGTGGCTCTTTATAGAATCCACACCAATAGATGATGAAGGAAATACAATTCCTCAGAACAGATTGTCAGCGGATCATAAAGCCAGGTTCCAGTTAAATTCAAAGGCCAAGTTCTTTCTAAGTTGTGCATTGAGCAGAAGTGAATATGATAAAGTTCATGGATG
>JANZXR010000172.1:18743262-18766880 GCA_027575705.1 Erythroxylum echinodendron | reverse complement strand
GAATATGCGAATTGTCAACATCTCAAATCACAACATCATGGTAAATAATTGAATTTCGAAAACCAAACCCCAGTTACGGATCAATCAGTCTCAATACCCATCTCAAAGATTCAAGAGAAGAAAAGATAAAACATGGGATTTTCATCTAAACATTTAATTTGAAACTGCACAGTAACTGGCACCGTAAGTAAAAGGTTTTTACCAATTTCTGTATACCAGCAGCCAAAACAAAGCACAGAAGAAAGAGCTCCTAAGAGAAATAGAAAGAAGAAACCTTTAAAGATGAAACAGTGAGTTTTAAAGAAAGAACTTTGTCTGAAGCAAGCATGGGTGCGTCCGACGGCATGAACTTGGAGGGCCCGAAATTATTCTACAAACTAAACCCCAGAAAAAAGAAATTAACAACGCTGAATAGCTATATTCCATATATAAAGGACTTGAAAGAAACAGATGAAAAGAGAAGCCTCGATTTTTCCCGCCAATCAAACAGAAGAAACAGTAACCCACGAATCAAAACAAATGGAAGCAACGATGGAGAGAAAAACAACCTCTGGATCTCGCAATCTCTGGCAAATTTGGCTACGCAGAGCAGAAGCAGAGAGAAGAGCTATTCAGCGTTGGACCAGATCGCAGAGCAGAAGCAGAAAATATCGGATGTTATAAACGTAAACGTCGGAGATTATAAAAGTTAAAGTATACCCGAAAAAGCTAAAATGGGCAACTTTTTTGAAAAGCTTCAAATTTGAGCTTCTTGAAAAAATATATTTTAGCTTTCAAAAAAGCCATTTCTATTTAAAAAGTGCTTTTGAATTTTACGACCAAACACTTAATTTTTTTCAAAATAACTTTTGTGGTAAAAAAAAGTACTTTTTCACCCTCCAAAAGCTCAACCAAACATGTGCTAACTAACTAGTAACTGGAAATAAGTATTTTTGTGGGGCCCAACCCAATCAGTACGACTGACGGTGTTCGATAAACAACAATATGAAAAGAAAAAGAAAAAGAAAAAGGGGAAAACTCAATCACACAAAAATTGGTCGAATCACAAACTCCTATCGCCTCCGTCTCTCCCCCCAACTCCCGCTTCTCCATCGTCGGATCTCACGCCTCTCTAACTCTCAATTAAACTATTCCACCAATCCTCTCTCTCTCTCTCTCTCTCTCTGACTCGCTCGCGCCAAATACAAAACCGCTACTCCCTCTCTCTTCTTTTACAGGTATTTGCCTCTCCCTCTCTCTCTCGCTCTCTCTCTCTAAATCCATTTCTTTTCACTACACGTTACATGCTCCTCTCTCACTGTCTTTTGCTTCTTTTTTTTTTAATCTATATAAGCGCTTTAACTTTCATGTGTTTTTGGCTAATGTTCCGTAGTATGTGTTATGTATGTTGTGTAGTCTTGGCTCTAACTGGATCCAAGTATTGTAGAAAAGTCTCGTTCTCGAATTTATACGTTATTATTGAAACTTTATGTAAGTGTGCATTCATTTTGACATGCTGGTCCGTTTCAGGTTTAGTATTGATTCATATGACAATGTCTCTATCAGTGGCTGCTTTAGGGGTTTAGTCTGATCTGAGTCAACAGCGAAGTTTCTTTTGGAACTGATTGCAGTTTCAGTGCCCGCTTTCTTTCTGGGAAATAATTTGTATATGTACACGTACTTGTTCGTATGCATTTACGGGTGTACCGAGGTAGCTGTTTTCCTTGTTAATTTGTAAGTGAGGTTTAATTGCTGTATTATGGCTGCTTATTTATCTATGATTTTTGTGAAATGCCAGCTTGATTGTCTAAGAAAAAAATTTTTGCCTATCTAACAGGATTCCCTTTTTTTGCGATTTCAAATTAGTAGGAAGTACCTCCTTATCCACTAAGGTCGAATTCTTGGTGGGTGCATTGGGGAATAGGATTATCAGTTACTCTTGATCCAAATATGGTTTCCTTTGCATACCACAAAAAAATAACGATCAGCATCTTATATGTATATAATTTTCCTTATACACGGGGTGCCTGGATGTTGTGTTTTTTGCAGTATGGCAGACAACCCGACAAGTCCAGCAGGAGGGAGCCATGAGAGTGGTGGTGAGCAGAGCCCACACTCGGGTGTGAGGGAGCAAGACAGGTACTTACCAATTGCTAACATAAGCAGGATCATGAAGAAGGCATTGCCAGCTAATGGCAAGATTGCTAAAGACGCTAAGGATACTGTCCAAGAATGTGTCTCTGAATTTATCAGCTTTATCACCAGCGAGTAAGGCATCAAAACCACTAGTCTTGTTCCCTTTTGTTTTTTTAAGGCTGAGAATTTTCTTTGGTAAATTGTGGTTTAAGCAGTGGAGTTTTGTCCAAATCTGATTGCTGAGTTTTGGGCTTTTGTTTAATAAGGTTATGAATGTGCATTTTTTTGTTGGAAAGAATGTGATTTTGTTTCTTTTGGATAGTTTTGGCTTTTCCTAAATGAGTTTGGTTCTCTTGTTGCATTGATATTATTGCAATGAAGTCTTCTTCTAGCTTTGCATTGATTTATTACAAAAACTTTTGGAATCTACACTAGTTTTTGGGTTATGAAAGTTCTGAAATGTTATTTTGTTTTCCAGAATTGAGGCTTAATCTCTTTTTTTTCGTTTTTTGTGTCTTTGTGCTTGGAGGTAGAGATCTATTGGTGTTATGCAATTGTTGATGTTGGAAATTTACTGTTTTTGATTCAGGCTTTGTTCTTGTGATGTGTGTTTCATCAATTCTTTCTTCTTTTCTTCCTTTAAGGGCAAGTAATAAGTGTCAAAAGGAGAAGAGGAAGACAATCAATGGGGACGATCTATTGTGGGCAATGGCAACATTAGGTTTTGAGGACTATATTGAGCCACTTAAGGTTTACCTAGCCAGGTATAGGGAGGTAAATGGCTTGTCACTAGTGGAACAACTTTTCTTTTTTTTTTTTTCATCACTTACGCTGCTGCTTGTTGATATTTTTGGGTCAATTCAAAGTTGACTTGGTTTGTAGGTTGAGTTTGTATCTGAACTCTTTCTTTCTAATTCCTTCTTGTTGTCTCTGATTTGCTGCTGGCACACTCTGATAATATACATCGGATAACGACGATTTCACAGTTGGAGGTAATCAAACTTTTGACGCTAACCAAAATATAATTTCTTCTTGGTGAAGCAGTCATGGAACATGCTCTTTTAACTAATGAATTAATCGGTAAAACAATCTTTGGCAGGGTGATACCAAGGGATCTGCTCGTGGTGGGGATGGATCTTCTAAAAGAGACGCAATCAGAGGCATGCCTCTTCAAAACGCACAGGCGAGTTCATAGACCATTTACTTCTGAAATTTCTTTGGAAGTACATATTGTGAAGCTGGGTTATCCTTGTCTTTTAAAGCCATATCAATGGTTGTTTAATCTATCCTTTTCTTCTTGCGGCTATTTTGGACAAATATGGCAGTTTACTCTTCAGGGATCATTGAACTACATAACTCCACAGGTGATGCTGTCTTTTTCCTCTTTGAATTTTGTCCAGCAAATTTTGAGCAAAATGAAAGAATGGAATAGCATTTTGTCAAAATGGAAAGCAGATTTAACTAGTAGCTACAATCGTACTTACATATTTTGCATTCCCTGAATAGCCATATTTCTTGTGTGAAGGAATATAGGCTTTAGAGAACAACCAGATTTAAGAGAAGAATTGATCAAAAATTCCAGGGATGACAATTGAAAAGGCTGTTGATCTTGAGAACATATCTGTCGTAATCAACTTGTATTATTATTTGTTGTTAAGCTTCAGGTGTATGTAGTTGTCAGATGCATTGTCACTGGGAATAAGAGCATTGACATTATAATAAGATCAGAAATATTTGTAACTGTAAAGTAAAGGATGATGAGAGAAATGGGATAGATTGTATTGATATTTGCAATGAATGAATGACACCAGTAGGTTTATCAAGAGCCTACCTTACTCTTCACTCAATGTTCAATACATTCATCTTGCTCACGTTCTCATTCTCTCCCTATCTATTTATACTGCTGTTGGCAATAACCAAATACAACTTTTGCTACTGTCACTATCGTATACCAGCACCCCGTATCAATACGCACTCACACAACACACGCCTTTTGCACACACCACAGCACCTGCCAGAGTAAGCCCCTGTTATGCACCGCATTGCCTTCCTTTATTCTTGTAACTAACTTGATTATTCTAATCATCAGTAGTGGGCCCGGACCCAGCTCTGGGAAATCCTGTGGTTCTCTTTCTCTGATAGACATAACGAATGGCTGACTTTCTTGGCCCATCACATTACCCCTTCCCAAGGGCTATAATACTATTGTTCCGTTGCATATCAAAGTAGTGGCTAGTGAGTTAGAGTTTGATTTTGTTGGAGGTCTTGAAGCGCTTAAACTTTTGCGATTTGATTTCATTTGGTCTGTTCTGGGATTACTTTGTGCTCTTATGGACCTCTGTTACCTGCAACTGAAGGCCAATAGAAGATGTTTAATATGACGAGCCTCATTTAGAATAGGAATAAATAGTAGGCTTATGGAGCCCTAAAGGCTCTAAGTTCTCTAGTTCTAAAGACACTTTTCTTTATCAAGTTTTTTGTATCTTTGTGAGTTTTCTTTTATACTTTTTAATACTATTCTTACAAAAATTTCATAGGGTTCTTTTTTCTTAACCTCATTCGGGATATTAGGCATATGTACGTATTATACATTGAGACAAGAAATGAGAATGGGTTTCGAGGATTAGTGGGGGGAGGTCAGATGTAGCTACAATTATGTTATTGTGTTTTTATAACAGTCTACTATAAATGTATCAAATTTAGTTGCCCTTACTTCTGCTGCTGCTGGAACGGAGAATACATATTAAAATATCTAATATATTGGCAGAAAATTACTCTTCTAACTCGTTACTTGGATTCTTGGCTTGACTGTAAGCTTATTCTTTTTTCATCATAATATGGGAAGTGCGGATTCTGCTGAAAAAACTGTGTCAAATTTAGTTTCCCTTTATGATGATTGAATTGCACTTGCATATTTTTCCAATACGGAGGCAAAACTGTTACTGTTGCCTATGATTGATATGAAATATGGTACCTTGAGGTGTATGATATTTGTTAAGGGTGGTGTTGACAGCCACAAAGCAGTGGATTTTTGCACATATATTAGAATTACTTTAAGGATACGTATGTATTTATCTAATTTTTTTAAGGAACTTGTGATTGTAATACTTGACGGGTTTCCTGTTATTTACAGCAACAGGGACAGCATATGATAATTCCTTCCATGCAAGGCAACGAATAGGGGAGTTATCGCTACCTTCTTACTAATTTTGGGAGGGGAAAACTTTTTAGTTTCAACACCATAGCATCCTTTGTATTGTTTTAACCGAATGAAACCAAAGTGTGATATATTTTTGAGGCTTTGTTTTGGTGGTCGTGGGGGTGGTTCGTTTGTTGGTGCCCTCCATGAGAAGTGATCCAATAACAAGCTAAAGTAATGTAAATTTCGATTGTTTATTATGACATGATTTAAACAAAGACTGTTGAGAATTGGAAGATGTTACAAGACATAAATTCCTATTTTTGTTCGACACACAAAATGTTCTAGGTACATGCTTGATTATCAATGTGTTATTTACGGCGGAATAGTGACGATCATACACCTATTTCTTCTTAATTATTGCTTATTGTATCTACTTTTAGATCCTTGTAGCCTTGGGTCTGTGAGTTTCATCGTGTCGGGTTTGAACTGGCCGTAATTCTTTCCTCTGTTATTCTATAGTCAAAAGCATGTAGTTGATTTCCTAGTTTGAGTTGGATCACTGGGTGCTGCCATCCATACTTGGCTGCTCTTGCACAAACAAGAATTTAAGTGCGTAGTCAGTGACATTGTTGTCCGAAACGTTGGGTGGCTTCTGAATATTTAGTAAGCACGTCGTGATATATATATTTATATATATAGGCACACATACATATCTATATGTATGTAAGTATGTAGTAGAGGTAGCCACGTTACATGCACATGTAATGATAATGACACCATAGATAGGAGAGGAGAGGTGAAGTGGTGATTACAATCATACTGAGGGAATGGAATACCTATGTAGCTGTGATGACAAAATCATACTGAGGGAATGGAACACCTGTGTGTTGTGTAGTAGTGATGACAATCGTAGTGATGGAATGGAACGCCTGTGTTTTTGTCGAGGGTTCAATCTCAATGGTTAAAGGACCTGTGGAACATACAGCTAATTCCACTGGAACAAAGAACCGCGTGGACATGTTTTGTAATATTATCCAATCCCACGACGTGACCATCACTTGTTGCCTGCACCTGTACTTGCACGAGCCATCCAGCTCCAGCTCACTTCCACTTGCCCCTCCCCTCTTTCTCTCTCTCTCCCCCTCTATCTGTCTGTCTGTGTGTGTCTCCTACACAGTAGTCCCTCCCCTCTTTCTCTCTCTCTCCCCCTCTATCTGTCTGTGTGTGTGTGAGTCTCCTACACAGTAGTCCCTAAGGCACGATCATACAAATACAATGGATTCGACACAACCCAATTTGGTTCCAATGTAAACTATGTTGTCATATATACCAGATGGGCATTGGCATTGGGAGGTAGAGTAAGGCTACTAGAAATCGAATCAACAACTTTGATAACCTCAATCCTTCTAAGATTGATGGAAATGAAAAAAGTCTGTCATATACCTTAACTTGGAAGCACAATTACCGAATAATATTATTTATCTCCATGCATTAATAATTAACTAATAGGGCAATTTTTAGAATTCCAAACACATCAAAGGTCCTAACAAACAGTTCAAAACAAAGATGAGTTTATTCCAACGCACACTCTGAGGAGGTCCAGCTGACATTACTGGCACCCCTTGTTAAGGAGTGCTGTTTTAAACAAATAATTTTTTACTTTACAAATAGAATCCACATCATCTGCTGGTCTTTTTTCTTTTCTTGGTCAAAGAAAGGGCCATTTTCTTCTCTGTTATACAACTGGCCACGTTATGTTAAGATTAAGATTCCACTGAGAGACAAAAGCACAGAGAGAGATTCTGTTTTACACATATTGGCGATGCTCACGTGGCCTAAATGCTCCTTCAACCCATTGAGGCATCAGCAATTCAAACGGAACAGATTAGGGCCAACACTTCACTATACACATTATCTTAACATGGATACAATGTTACCATTTTGTCCTTCCAGTCTTCCCAATGTCAAGTACGAAACTTGGAGGCATTATGTGAAACGAAGGAAAGAAAAACAAAGGCAGGCATCCACATTCCACATACATTGCGTCGTTTCAGACATCATCCTCAATTAACGCTTAAATTGTTCATGTCTAGCCGAAAATATTGTCTATTTGTGCATCCAATAACTTTTATACACATTCACATAGCATAGGCGTATCCGTAGGTGATGTGAAATGTTCACACTCCCAACTCCCAGGTGTCCTTCCAGAGACGTAATCTATATTAGAACGTGGTGCCAGTTTGCGGTCAGAGATGCAAGCCACTTATCTGGCGTTCATTTCACTACTTTTAGATTTTTGACAACTTGATATAATAATCTCAGCAGAGAAGCTGTGCTTTCCGCTTACATCATTATCTGCCAATCAAATTCCTATATTTAATTAGGAGACGAGCTACCTACGCATCCTCAAACTCAACAACATTTCACTGATAATAATTTCTTATTCCAAGGCTATTGAAACTTGGAGGAATTATTTGGTAAATACTTCTTGTCGTCCCTTTTTAATATTAAATATTAACATTAAATCGAACATACCTTCGGTAAACGATATTATACACTGATATTGTGGAGCAATAATTAACAGTGATGTGATTTTCATAAATAAAATTACGGATAATATTCTTAAATGCAACTGTTTTTCTGATTCTGAGTTTAGAAACAAGACAGACTCCATCAATAATGTGGAAGTGGGGCCCAATATACGTGGATAGAGTGGTGGGGCCACGTGATCCAGACAGAGGGACGCATTGACATCAGGGGGCACTCTGACTTTTCTGTCTTTGACGGACCCGTATCAAAAACAATAAAAACGCCCACAGAATAAACACTAATCTATGTTATACCAAAAAACAATTGGCCAAATTTTGTTCCAAAACTGAAAACTACTGTTTTAAATATAAGCTAAAAAGATATTATAATTTCGTCCTTCAACTCTCACTAATTATTTTTTTGACATGCGTTCCTTGATTCTTAGGAACAACGCCCACTTCCTTCCCAATTCTCTTTTGAGTTTTCTGTTACAAATAAAATAGTCACACTCACTGTATTATTCAATACGAGACACATTCATTGCATAAGCTAAACAACATCCATCCCACTTCAACCAAAAATAAAATAAAATTTTGTTATACTTGTTAAGATATATGGTATATATCTTATTTTTTGGTTTAGACATTTTCCGATAATTGGATATCTAAGATAATGTTGATGAGTTTAAAATTTAAATCAAAGTGAGATAGAATAAAATATTAAAAAATTGAATAGAATCATAACTCTATCTAAAGTAGAACTCTCATGTGGATTATGTTAGTGGATGTATAGATGTGGTAAAATTGCTCAAGTAGGTAGAAGGATGCCGTGCGTGACTTGGAGATTGTATGTAGGACTCCTTTTTTTGTCTTAGTTGGTTGCACGATCTTTGTGATGATTGCTGTTATGTTGATTGTGGGTTTTGCGTCACTTTAGTGAGCAAAAAAATCATTGATGGCTTGCATTCTTTCTAGTTGTTGACCGAAATTAAGGAAAATTCAAGCAACCAGTTTTCTTGAAATGAATGTGTGTTTTTGTAAGGCTAAATTGTTGGAGCTATAATTTTAGATTAATCACATAACTGGGTTGATGTGTCTTTGGCTGGAGTCTTTTTTGGTTCTGTCGTGATTATTGAGTATTTTTAGTTGTATTTGTTTTAGGAATACAACTTATCTTGGGCTGATTGTGTGAGGGCTGTAAAGTTAGTCTTTGCGTGTGACCGATAGCTGGATATTCTTCATCTCTCTTCAATGATAACAGTAGGCTGTGTAATCGTTGATGGTGATGATTTTGGCAACTACAATTTTGGTGATTTTGAGCAATCTTTGTTGCTCTATTTCATATGCATAACGTTGATCTTTAGATAGCTATATAATCTTTCTTTTAGAGGAAAACACATGTTAAAGTTTTAGTGTATGTGCAGCTTGGTTCTTTTGGAGATTTTGAGTAATATTTGGTAGCTGATTATTTAGTGATTCTGTCCAGATTTGTAGTTGTGTTTAATGTGATTTTCTGGACTGAATGTGTGTTGTTTTTTGGTGGAAAATGTGCAAAAAATTGTTCCATTGTGTAGTTGAGTTTCTTTGTATTTTCATTGCATTTTTTGGGGTTCGATGTGACCATTATGGGTAGTCGTTGTTGTTGGAATTTTGTGTGAAAACTCCAGAAGTTTTCGTGTGGTTATAGCTCCATTGTGTGCAACGTTTTGGTAAAGAAACATTTGTTTTTGTTGGTGATTTTTCTGCTGCTGTGTTTGGGATGCTTCAGTGATGATATTGGAGGTTTATAGTAGATTTTTTAGTAGACAACTTTCTATTCTTTCATTGACAAAGCTACATTATTAGGGATGTTGTTTTCTTTCTCAAGTGTTTTCATTTATGTTGAAATTTGTTAAATCACTTGAATTGTTTATTTTGTTTCGTTATCATTAAACATTGTTTGAGAAAATCCTCTATTAAGATTAGTACGAGACGGTAGTACTATTGGGTGTGAAATTCTTTAACGGGTTGTGAGGACAAGGAATAGTGTCAAGGGTTGAGTAGTATCGGCTCAGAAAAGCCTTGTATAAAATTATTGTCGTTAGTGAAGGAATTAAGTTGGATGAGAGCTTCGCAGACGTAAACAAGGTGTGTCGAACTCCGTTAACAAATATTGGTGTTGATTTATTTTTTTGCATTTAATTCTTATGGTTTTTGGTTGTGCTAGAAATGACCGCGGTAAATCAAAAATTTTGCGAAACTACTACATTCTTTCGGATTTTTCAATTGGTATCAGAGCGGTTCACCGAATCAGAACATGATATATCAAGTCGGTGCATATCCTTGTTTTGCAATTATGGCTATAAGAGAAGAGACATCAATCATAAAGTCACCATTATTAGATGGACCTAATTATCCTTCATGGAAATCATATATGAGAGTTTTTATTTAAGCACAATGAACAAAGGCATGAAATTCAGTACTATATGGTCGAATACATCCAGTGATGACTGATGACAAGGGAGATGTAGTACTGAAAAACTCATATGAATAGACAAGAGTTGAAGAAGAGAACACTTAGAAATTTTCAAGTCATGCATTTCATCTTTAGTGCTGTGAATGAAGGTTTTTTCTTAATGATATGAGTCTATGAATCCCCTAAATAAGTGCGGGATACTTTGCATATTATATATGAGGGATTAAAATCTGTGATAGCTTCAAAATTTCAAATATTAGTTGTGAGGTTAGAAGAACTAAAGATGAATGACAATGAGGCAAACGGAGATTTCCATAAGAGATTGCGCAATATAACAAATAAAGGACATCAATTTAGGAAGAAATATTCTAACCTGAAATTGGTAAAGAAGATGTTAAGATTACTACCTCCAAATTTTATTTCAAAAATTGTAGCAATTAAAGAGGCTTATGATATTAATGATTCGTCGTTGGAGAAGGTAATTAAAATTCTTACCAATTTTGAAATAAATTTATTAAGTAATAAATAAGAAAAGAGCAAATGATTGACACTATAAACTGAAACTAAAAAGGACATAAATAATGTAGAAGATAAATACGAAGAGATTTTTTAATACTATTGACTGTCGTCAAAGAATCATCTCTCTTTTCGGGCAGGATACGATTTGTTTTTACCATATATATATATAGACACATAAACGGCTCTTCATTTTGGAGCATCGTCAAATACTCATTACTGTAAGCCTAAAAGCAGAGGGAGAGGAACTATGATCCGAGACGCTACGTTTGGAATTAAGGAATAGCTAATACCTCATTGGATTTGGAAACATCGATTTAGGGCAGTGAATATACTTTCTTGGATATCAATAGATTATCCCATGTTTCTTATATTAAAAACCTAAACGTTTAGAGTTTGAATCAAAGGGCATCAATACGATTATAGTTTATAATGCTGGATATGATATACTCATAAATTGCTATATCCTAATACCAAATTAGTAAATGTGGCCATAAATATGGCCTAATGGGTGCCTAGAATAGTATGGTTCCGCTAAAACACAATTAACGAAAATAGTGAAAATCGATACATTAACTATCAGATTCAGATATAATATACCAAATTGAAGCAATTGTGAATAATTATGATTTTATGTCTATCAAATATTAAATGATTGATATATATGAGCATATTGTTTTAATTTTCTTAATTATAATTATAATTATAATTATAATTAAATAAATAAATAAGGAAAGGTGCTGGTTACTTTTCATTTTCGTAACAAATCAAGAAGCGCTGCCATCTACGCGCTTAATTGGAGCGTGTACGGTACTACTATTTCTATTTGTTGTGTTTTTTGAGGTCCCTTGATACTATATAAGAAAGTCCACCTGTAATGTCTGTCTCTTTGTTTTTTTTTTTCAGTCATCACCTTGTGCTGCACCTTTTCTCTCTTCTTATATTCTCTTCGCTTCCTCTTCTTTCTCTCTGTTCAATTCATCCCCATTTCAAAACCACATCACAAGCTCCGGCCACCTTCTTTTAGCTCAAAACAGTTACTGTACCCAACGGCATATACATACATATATATCTATATATATATATACACGACGATGAACAACAATATTGGGCAATTCGGGGACACAACACTAACCAAAGTGTTTGTTGGAGGATTGGCATGGGAGACCCCCAAGGAGGCCATGAGAGAGCACTTCGAGAAGTACGGTGAGATCTTGGAGGCTGTCATTATCTCCGATAAAGTCACCGGCAGATCCAAAGGTTATGGCTTTGTAAGTCTCTTCCCTATGTCTATATACGCCTTCTCACTACATATAAATCTTTTCTTCGTTTGATTATGTTTTTTATGGAATAGGTGACGTTTAAGGATGTTGAAGCAGCTAAGAAGGCTTGCGAAGATGCGACGCCGATCATCAACGGCCGTCGAGCCAACTGCAATCTGGCGTCACTCGGTGCACGCCGACCGAAGTCTGTGACCGCCACTACTCCTCCTCCTCCTCCTACTCCTCAACAAGGTAATCTAGTATATACCATCTTTGTTCTAAGATCTAATAGCACCATTTTTAATACGTTTCCATTTTTATACAATATTATTCAACCCTACAATGCACTACAATTACGTAGATCGACAATCTCTTTCTCTTACAAGAAAGCATATCACATCATTTGCACAGCTGTTTTCGTATCTTTGCAACAAAGGAAACTCGATATAAAAGGAGCATCTCTTTGTAAGATGGGTAAGGTCAACTTTAATGTAATCTGAAATCTTAATCGGGGAAGTGATCATGCCTGAAACTTCATATTAATTACTTTTCGAACTTTTGTGTGCTGGTCAGTTATGAGAATCATCTCCGGTG
The DNA here is from genome assembly GCA_027575705.1 of Erythroxylum echinodendron. Taxonomy (NCBI): domain Eukaryota; kingdom Viridiplantae; phylum Streptophyta; class Magnoliopsida; order Malpighiales; family Erythroxylaceae; genus Erythroxylum; species Erythroxylum echinodendron. The sequence continues at coordinate 18,754,268 of JANZXR010000172.1, read as the reverse complement.
GAAAATAGTAGTTCTTTTTCTTTAGATATGCTATTCGTTAATGGGAATACTGTGGTCTAAAGTAAATGTGGTTTCGTTCATGAAGCATCAACCGTCGGACCAAGGTCGACTTTACAAGCCCCGGCCAATCATGTGCAGTGGTACTATCCGGCGGGATCGTCGGCGCAGCCATTTCACCACCAGCACCATCAGGCTGTTCCTGTTTATGGGTATCCCTCTTATCTCTTGGATTATCGATTGATTCATTCCCCCTTTGATCTAAAACAGGAAGAGGTTGATTGTTTTGTTTCTTTTAGGTACTCTCCGGCCTATATTGCCACTGACGTTAGTTACAACCATGTAAGTTGTTGTCCGATACAATCTAAATAAGATTCATTGGGTCCTTCAGTTAAGCTAGATTATTGAATGGTCTTAAATTTTCTTTCTATCTTAGTTATTCAAAAAGAAATGATTAAGACTTGCTAATTAGCTTGTTAAGAAGAACATGAAATAGAATTGACGTAAAGTTGATACGTGGTGGTCGACAGAAGCTAAGTTATACTGGGGGGTCCTACATGAACGGGCATTTCTCTCGGGTGTATCCAGGGCAACAGATTGTGGGTGCCAATACATTGATGCCAGTGTACCCAGTTTATCACTTCCATCAATCACAGACAATGGGCCCACCTGCCCACATCTTCCCATCATCAACAACAACAGCGGCCTATGTCCCAACTGTCCCACCGATCATGTCCAAACCTTCATCAATGGCTCCCAATTCAGGTGCTTGAGCTCTTCGTAACACACGTACATTATATAAGTATAGCTTGTGTGTTGTAAGTCCACATGGTAACGTGCACAATCTGGTCAAAGTGAGAACAAAGAATCATTGTGTCACGTGACTTCGTAATCGAGTTTAGGCCCACCGCCCACGTGGAATAGAAGCAAATGCTTGTTGCTCAAGTGCATCACACAATCTTATTTACGCTCTTTCTTTGATGCCAGTTGGCTATTTCAAACTTCCAACAACAGAAATGAAATGACTGTTGTTCTATTGTTTCTTGTTGTCATTACTGCCTTGGATTTTCTGCCTCAAGTTATTCACTGAAACATTGTTTTTCTATCAATTGGTCGTAGTCAGTTCATTTATTTAGAATTATAAACTGATATTACATAGACAGTTTGCTTGGCTGTTGAATAGGCACAGTTGGGACAGCAGGAGAAAGCTTTAAAAAGGTTGGTTAAGAAGAGGCACTTAGTTGGCAATAACACAAATAAGTGGAGGGGGAGAGGGATGGTAGCTGCTGCAGAACAACATTATTATCTGATCTGTTGTGGCTCTTCTTTCCAATTTTCTTATTTTTTTAAAAATTATTTATCATTAAGATATCCTAGATGTCTGATAAGATTCTTTCATTCTCTCTTTTTCTTTTCTTATCTCTAACATCTCAGCTTCAGCTGTGAACTACTAGCAAGGAAAAACCAAAAAACATTGTAACAGAAGTTATGTAATATTTACCCATATCTTATGGGTTGCTTTTTAAGGCTTCCATGAAAGTTTGCTCCATTAAAGCCTGCATCTTCTAGTAATGCTCCTCTCAATTATTATCACACATAGTAGTCGCCCTTTAGCTATATGCTTAGCTGTGTGGCATTTAACCTGTGTATATATCCTGCAACAAAAGGAAACATCTCCAAGAGGAACAGTGATTTTATGTATTAAACCTTTTCCTTGTCTTTTACCACTTCCGCCGTAAACATTATCATGGATCCCAACCATCAAAGTTTATGCACTTCACTTGAAGTGGAACGTCTGAATGATAGAATACAAAGTGTTATTAGTAATTAAAAATTTACGTTTCTACTTATTCACTTAGGAGTCGTTTGATTTCACTTATGTTTTTTTGTTGTGATTTTTAGTTCTAATTTTCTGTTTTTTAGTTTTTGTTTGTTCTTAAAAAAACAAAACCTTATTTAGCTAAAATTTATAATATAAAAACCAAAAATAAAAACTTGAATATAATTTGTTTTTGTGAAAATACTGTTTCAAAATAAACGAAAACATGTTTTCATAAATTACGAAAATATTATTTTTACGATTTTGTAAAATAATTTACAAAAATTACAACAAAAAACCTAAAAGAAAGGGAAACAATCAGGCCTTAGAAGTAAAGAACTAATTAAGGATAATATATTTAACATGTTGCAATTAGACTTGTACTTATGTTGACATAGTTAATTTAATTCCATATATAGATCAAACTTAAAAGATAATGAGTTTGAATTTTAAAAATAAATTAGGATCAAGTTTAAAATGAAATTTCAAAAATTTTATGAGATATATTTAAGTTGTAAAAAAAAAGTTAAAACATCCAACCAAACTAAATACTAAAATTTAAATTAATCTATAGTTTTGTTTCTAATAAATTTTCATTCATACAACTATATTAAGAAAGAGAATAGTAAGCAAGAAGATCTTTAAAAAAGGAAATTCTATATAGTTTTTGATTTACTATATAAAATATTTGTTTAGTAATGATTTTATAGAAGATAGAGATCAAGGTTTTAGTTGTATTTTCTTAGTCGTTCATGATGACTGATTCTGTTTTCTCCACCTAAAGATGGACTACAAAAAATTAAATGCGAGCTAGAATTACCCCTTCAACAAAGTATGTTTGGTTGCCTGCTAGTTTCCTCTATGACTGATGTGTACATTTGTTTGACTTACTTTTTTTAAAAAATTTTTAATTAGAACTTCTATTTTAATCTTAACCTACCCCATATACCATTCATCTCATGCAGTCAGTAAACTATTATGGCGTTGATGTTCAACTTTATCTAAGCAATTGTTTTAACTGAGGATTCAGATAGTTGCCCTTTTTATTGGTTTAATGTTTATTTGTTCTTCACACAAATGAAAATGATGTTAATGTTGTGTTAATTCTAATTGTTTTCTTTAAACTTTTTTATTATATAAATTTAATTTTTAATTGTTAATGAAATAACAATAATAATGATAGTGACAAGTTCTTGTCTTCCAATTAAAAGATCTAATTAGGCTTGACATGTAAGTCCTGGCTTAACAAGACACGAAGTTAATGTGCCTATCTGTAATAGCCCAAACTATCCGTCCATAAATATTGTCCTCTTTGGGTTGCCCATCGAGTTAAGATCTTCATGATTTTGTTCTTCCCGCACCCCAAAAAAGGCATCTGTAAGGAAGAGATATCCGTATTCTTATAAGGCGTACTTCATTCTCCTCTCCGGTTGATGTGGGATCTCATAATTACTTTGTCACAATCTGAAAAGGGCACGTGACTAGCACATGGGACCGAGTTTCGAAACCCTAGATCACACGTAAGCCTACCACTAACGACAAAATAAATTCAAAACCTAAGAATGTAGCAAGTTCATACAATATAATAATAATAGTGCGCGCCAGAAAGAAGTTTTACAACTCATGAGTCACTATAGACGCGACAATACAAGATAATGAAAATAAAGACAGAATATACACAAATGTAGGTAAGTCGCAGTGGACACATCACGGGAGTCATTGCTGGGAAGCCGACCTGAAAAATAAAGTTGAAGGGAGTCAGACCTCGCTGATTAAGCTCATACTGTCCTACGATACCCAATGCTATGCGCACAGTCATACATGAATATCAAAATACATCTAATCACATCAACAACACAAATAAATTGTGGGGAAAATATCTGTAGGGCCTGAATCTTCAAGGGTAAGCCCTCATAACTCAAAACCTCGAATGGCTATGGGGAGCTATGCATCACCAACTCCCCAGCCATGCTCTTATACTCGTGTAGCCGTAAAGCTCTCTTAATTCAAAGGGATTGCGGGGAGTCAAGCATCACCAACAGATCAACCCTCGCTCAAAGCGTCCAAATTCATAAGCATTACAAATAAGGTTTCGATCGGGAGCCAAGCATCAACCAGGATCGGTCCATAACATATTTTAATATGATAAACAACTCTCATAATCATAACCAGTGTGCATCTGATCCTGATGTATACCAATCAGGTGGCATGTGCTGTAGATATTTTCTTCCACACAATTGGATATAGCAATACATATCAAATTATTAAGCATGCAATTTATCAAGTAAACATTTAGTCATGCAATGATCAATGCATGTATGCAATACCCAACCCAACGTATCCACTTAGTTAATTCGATATAAAGGATTATAATAAAGCAAGTACACATTACTGTATACACTCGTTCACTATATAAATGTATAAGTATCAATAGTTATATATATATAACTATTGTCATCTATATCCACATTGAGCAATATTCATTTGCTGGTACAACTACGGTAACAATAAGCCAGTATGAATTTACTTGATAACTGAACTCGTTTGTCCGAATTTTCTGATAGGGTCCCGCTCCTGCTATACCTAATAAATCGAAAGAAAATATCTCAATCACTACTAATTAGGTTTTATTGGACTCGAATAACAATTTAGGTATCATCCGAATTACTTAAGCAATCCATTTATGAAATTCAAAATTTCTCTTATTATCGCCTAAACGTTTCGTGATTTTTTAACTCACAAACCGTTGAAAATCTCACTATAGTTCTTTAGAGAAAAATGGTCAGTATAATTTTTAGCATTTTTTAAAATTTTTCACGAAAGTGATCAAAATGGTAGTCGGAGCAGTACCTCCAACGACCAGAATATTCCTTTAGTTATCGAAATATTCCCTCTGATCATCGAAAAATCTTCAGTCTCAGAATTCAACGATTTTTATACCAAATGAAAGCTCTTGACGAGTATAACAACTTTCTCCAAAGCAATATACTCATATTCTCAATAGATTTAAACAAATTGAAGAAAAACAAAACGAAACCCTAATTTCTTTTTCAGTCAATTGACGATGATCCAGGGGCGACTGGCGACGAGACCATAGGGATTTTATTCCTGACATCGAGACGAGTTGAATGATGTTGGTCGTGACCAGCGACAACCATCAAAAGTGACAGATTGATGATTGACATTTTTTGTCGATTTTTCTCCTCAATTTTTGCAATGATTTCGGTAACGATGGTGGCTAAAATGGGTATGATTATGAAGGGCTCGTTGAGAGGAAGAGATTGGTATATAACACTAACTAGTTTAAGTCATTGGTGGTAAAGAATGGTTAGAGAGAGGGAATCATGGATAGTAACTTTTGGGCGGGGTTAAAATGAAATTATGAAAAATGGGAAAAAGAAGAAGAAGTCTCTTATATATATAGCACATGGGATGTTACATTCTCTCCTCGCAAGAAATTTGTGTTCGAATTTTATAGTAAGGTTTATTAAAGAAACAAGTATAGATACAATGCTTTTATCTCTCGCTCTGTTTTCTAAGTAGCTTCTTCAATATGACCACTCCTCCACGTCATCTTAACTATGGGAATTTGTTTTGATCGAAAGTATCGTACCTGTGAATCCACGATAGCCACTGACTCCTTTTCATAGGTTAAATTCTCTCTCACTTCTTCGCTCTATGGTTGGAGTACATGGGAAGGGTCGGGAATGTACTTGTGAAATATAGAAATATGAAATACTGGATGGACTTGGGCCATGTCTGAAGGTAATGCCAACCGGTATGCCACATTTCTAACCCTCTTAGTTACCTCGTAAGGTCCAATATACTTTGGAGACAATTTTCTTCTCTTTCCAAACCTCATCGCACCCTTCATTGGAGATACTTTAAGGAATATGAAATCTCTGACTTGAAACTCCACTTCCTTACGCTTTGGATTAGTGTAACTCTTCTATCTATTGACAGCCGTCTCTAGCCTTTGCTTGATTAATGGGATCTTCTCTGAAGTGATCTTGATTAATTATAGGCCCTCTAACTGCCTCTCGCCTACCTCCTCCCGACACATTGGTGACCTGCATTTTTGTCCATACAATGGTGCCATCCCAATACTATTGTGGTAGCTATTATTGTAAGCTAACTCAATCAAAGGCAAGTGTCAATCCCAACTACCACCAAAATCTATCACACACATTCTTAACATATCCTCTAAGGTCTGAATTGTCATTTCAAGCTGTCCATCAGTCTGAGGATGAAATGTCTTACTAAAATCCAATCTAGTGCCCAACACCTCCTGTAATGTTTTTCCAAAACTGAGATGTGAACTGTGGTCCTCGGTCTGAAACTATCGATATAGGTATTCCATGAAGGCACACTATCCAATCAATATAAACTTGAGTGAGCTTGGACACTGAATAAGTAGTCTTCATGGGTGAAAAACGTATTGATTTTGTTAGTCTATCTACAATCACTCATATTAAATCACATTGAGTTCTTGTATAAGGTAGGCCAACTACGAAATCCATCGTGATTCTCTCCCATTTTCATTCAGGAATTGGTAGTGGTTGTAGCTTACCTGAGGGCTTCTGATGCTTAGCTTTTACTTGTAGAAACGTCAAGCATTTAGAAACATATTCATCCACATATTTCTTTATACCATCCCACCAATACATATAACTAATATTATGGTTCATTTTGGAAGAACCTAGATGCATATTGTATGCTGCATAGTAAGTTTCCTCTAGAATCTTCTCTTTCAAGTTTTCTATACCTAGAACACACAGTCTCCCATTCATTCTGAGGATGCTTCTTTATCGATTTTAAAATCTGCATGTCGTCCTTCTTGAACATCATAAATAATTTGTTGAAATTTAGGATCTTCACCTTGAGCGATCCTAATCCTGTCCAATAATACTGACCGCATCCTGATGCTAGGCAGTAATATTCCTACATATAAAATTTGAAATTGAGTACCTCGATCCATCAAATCATGGAACTCCTTAGTTAAAGCTCTCCTCTCTATTACGATATGCTCCAAAACTACCTGAGGATTTCTGACTTAAAGCATCTGCCATGACATTTGCCTTCCCTGGATGATATTAGATCGTATAGTCGTAATCTTTTAGTAATTTCATCCACCTTCTTTACCTCAGATTTAGATATTTATGCTGAAATATATACTTTAAACTCTTTTGATCCGTAAAAATCTTATATTGATATGTGTTTAATTGTTGATACATTTAATCATTTACACTTAGCGATTAATCATACGAAAATGCTTAAGATACTCACTTTAATTCATATATGATTTTATGTTCAATTTGGAAGTAAAGAATTTAAAGTAAGTCGAAAGCACTACATTTCGGCTGTTTTTCGAAGATTAATTTTTGCTTCTCTTCATGAAGCAAGAAGAAGAAAATTAAAAGACAAGAAGAAAAAAAATCAAAATACAGAGAATAAGAATGCTTGTTGGAAAAATGAAGAGAAAAATCAACAGCAACTAAAGAGTGAAATGTCAGCACATTAAGGGGTAGGAAATGAACAAAACGACAGTGCAAGATTAAGAAAACGCAGTGCAAAGGACAAGGTAGGAGATCGAAAAGTAGTTCGTCTGTATAAAACACAGACAACGTTTGCGTTTAACGCACATCAAAGGTTTTAAGAACAAATAGTAGGGTAAACCAAAAACTCTCAACTTAATTCATCACATCAAGCATAGTGAGAAAGGAGAGTAGTGTGAGAAGAGAAGAATAGTGGCGGCAGAATAAAGTGAGCAGAGAAGAGAAGAGTGAATATTAATCTTAAATTATCCCATCAGTGAATAATGTAGTGAATAGTGAGTAGAGAAAGATGGGTTTTCGGTTGGGGATATTTTTACGGGGCCGAAGCATTTTTCTTAGGATAGACTCATGGAAGGTTAAGATCCTGACACCGGTTCGAAGGTGATATTGATGTCGATGACCTAGGTTAAGTATTTTTTTATTGTTTTATTGTTTTATTGTTTCTTTCTCTCGTTAGGAATTGATTATGTTATCTTGTGTGGATTGATTGGGTATTTGAATGATGATGATTTTAATGCTCTATTGAATCGTTTTTCATGCAAACTCATTGCTAGAATCGAATGTAATACGCAATCGTTATATTCCCGATTCATGTGTAGCAACTTACAGTTTCGAATCATTAAAGATAACATAACATAGGTTAAATAATCTGAGCTTGTGTGATTATTGCCTAGATTGGTTTGTTTTTCTGATTCATAAGGCGATTGTCCAGATAACCTTAGAAAGCTTATTCTGGGTTTTTCGATACTAGGGTTAATTAATGAGCTCTATGTAATTAACTAGGATCTAAGGAAAAATTATGATTAATAGAGTTTATTGTTAATCTACGACCGATAATTTCTAAGAGAGATAAAAGAAAAACAAATCAACAAATTATGCTTAATTAGGGTTTAGGCCGAGATAGAACTAAAGAACCAGATCCCTACTGAATTCACCAATTTATCATTTTTCGCATGTTTTCTTTAATTTGTTTTCATTAGGTTTATTTTATTTTATTTTCTTATTAAATCCAAAACCCCCATTACCTAAACATCAATTAATTTCATTTTATAGGCTAACCGATCACTCCTTATGGGATTGACCTAGACTCACCACTACTATAGTAGTAGTCTAGTTATTTTATTTTGACTCGCATTAAAACCTGTCAGTCACATATGTCTTACCATACGGGTAATGTCGCAACATCTTTAAAGCAAAGATTACTGTTGCCATCTCTAAATCATGAGTAGGATAATTTTGTTCGTGTTTCTTCAGTTGCCTGGAAGCATAAGCAACACCCTACCATTTTGCATCAATACACATCCAAGACCAACTATCGAAGCGTCACACTAGAATTGAAATGCTCCACCTTCCATTGGTAGAGCTAATATTGGAGCTGAAGTTAAGCACTCCTTCAGTTTTTGAAAACTCTCCTAGCAAGCATTGGACCAAATAAGTTGGACATTCTTTTACGTCAATCAGGTCAATAGGACTGCTTAGACAACTTTTGAACAAATCTTTGATAGTAACCTGCTAACTCGAGAAAACTTCGTACCTCTGTCACAATCCTGGGTTGTTCCCAATTCATCGTAGCTTCTACCTTCTTTGGGTCCACTTGTATTCCGCCTTGAGATGTCATGTGTCCTAAGAATGCAACACTCTCAAAACAGAATTCACATTTTGAGAACTTGAAATAAAGTTGATGTTGGACCCGAATTTTTTTCAATTATTATCGATTTATTTGTTTAATTATTTAATTATGATTTGTTTGTTTATTTATTTATCGTAGAATTAGGTCATTAAATTTAGTAAGCATGAATAGAGAGTAGAATTAGATGGAAATATTAGAATTAAGTTGGAATTAATATGGGAATGTTAGAATTGAGTTAGCTTAAAGAGTTAGTAGATAAAGACAAAAGAAGGGGTAAATGGATGTTGTATTAAATGATGAGGGCATAATTGGGAGACCAAGGATAAAAGTTATCTTAAAATTTAGAAGAAGAGAAGAGAGAGTCGTAGAAGAGAAGAGAAAAAAGAGAAGTTAGATAAGAAGAAGAAAACGTGGGAAGAAGAGAAATCAAGCTTGTTAAGGTAAGTTAATCATCTTTCCTTCTTGCTTTATTAAAGAAACGGGTTGTGTTGAGAATGAAAGGATTAGATAGAGAGTGGGTGTTGTGTTGGAAGAAGAGGAAGAAGGAACCCATTTGATTCCTAGGGTTTTTAAACTAGGTCTTGGGTTTTCTAACCTAGATGGACAATAGGTAGGTTAGGTTTGAGCTTAAATTGTGTTTATTGCATTATTTTTGTGATTATTGAAGTTTATAAATTTTATTAGAATGTTGTTTTGAATGGAACTTTGGTTGTTTTAGGAAACCAAGAGAATCCTACCCAAGAGCAAGAGGAAAGACAACCTTGAGTTGGATTTTTGCAAAGGATTTAGGTGGGTAATGTATTCATAGTTATTGTCTAATTAGGCGAATTCTTGCCTATGTGTGTGTATATTGATTTGCTTACATTTGGTTTGCCTGAAATTGAAATTGTTATGAATGTTTGAAAACGCATGATGAATTATGATTATGTTATGCCTTGAAAAGGTTATGATATTTGTATAAAAGGAAAGAAGAAAAAAGTAAAGAAGCATGAGATTATGGATTGTGATTGATTGTATTAAGCATAAAAATTTGTTTGTGATTGGGCAAGAGAGGAACCCGTTTCGTTAGTCACGTGCTCCTTGACCTATAGCTTTTTCCTGGCTGCCCGCTTGATGCCACAAGATCTTAAGAAATCAAACTCGTTTTGTTCATGGCGGAAACTTCAGTTTCTACATTTCATTCCACAGAACTCTCAAGCCATTTGTTTGTGCATTGCATCTTTGACTTGTCAAGTATGAGTTTTGGACTAAATTGATTAACACTTGAATTGCTAACTATACATGTGCATATGCTTAAATTGTGGTTGATTGCCAATGGCTATAAATGCATTAGCCACTGAGCCATATAGCTCAACCTATCCTTTTACCCCCTTCTTAAGTGTAGAACGAGATGATTAGAAATCATTGCAAGGCATCGTAAACTTCAAGATAGTTAGAGACTTTTGTATTAAGTTAGTGAACATTTTGGATAGCTTTATAGGTATATCAAACATGAGCATCCTTGGCATTTTGTTTTAAGTTAGCGATGTGTATGTTGATATATAGTAAAGTTTGTTCAAATATTTACTTTGCTTAGTAATGAGAATGAGAATTTGAGAATTTGCTTTTATGTATGATGAAGTTATTTTTACGGGTTAAGGATGATGGTTATGGAAGTGGAATGGATATGTGCATATTCTTCTTCGTTGAGATTGCAAAAATTGTTTTTTGTTTTAGAATGGCATGTTGGAGATTGGAAAGATTGTATAGGATTAATCATTTGAGGTGGGATTCAAGAATTTAACAAAAGTACTTAGTAGTTGAAGAGATATGGCATTTTTCAGGTTTTCATAGGTGTAGAATTTGTGTTCTGAATTCAAAGGAAAAATTGTATCGATTTGTAGCCCTAGGCCAATGTTCATATGTGACTTTTGTATTGACATTCTGAATTATTAATAATATATTATGAGGTATTCTTTTAAATATGCATGTATATTGTTTATGTAATGTGATTTATATTCCATGA
>JANZXR010000172.1:18728401-18741767 GCA_027575705.1 Erythroxylum echinodendron | reverse complement strand
CGTGAGGTGTGGTAATTTACCACATCTGGACCCGTTTCTTTGGTCCGACCCGTTCTCTGGAAACGGGATGTTACACTCTCTTAGAAGGATATGGAGCTTTGTATAATCAAGATCATGTCTTTTAGTAGTCCTAAGGCTTATTGTATGTTAAATCCTCATTTTGTGTATCTTTTACATATTTTAATTGCACTACCTTATAATTAGCTTACTTGTCACAACCCAAAACAGGCACATGACCGGCATGTGAGATCGAGGTTCGAAACCCCAGATCACACGTAAACCTACCACTAGCGATAAAATAAATTCAACCTCAAGAATGCAACAAGTTCGTACAATATAATAACAATAATGCGCATCATAAAGAACTTTTACAACTCATGAAATCCTATCACTACAGACCCTACAACAGAAGATAACTGAAAATAAAGAAAGAACATACACAGACTTAGGTAAGTCGTAGTGGACACGTCACGGGAGTCACTACTGCGACGCTAGTGGTAACTTAACTGAAAAATAAAATTGAGGGGAGTCAGACCTCGCTGAGTAAGCTTACACTGTCTTATAGCACCCAATATTATACACACAGTCATGTATGAATATCAAAATACTTCTAATCACATCAAGACCATAACTAAATTTTGGGGGAGAATATATGTAAGACCCTAATCTCTAAGGGTAAGCCCTCACAACTTTAAACCTCGAATGACTGCAGGGAATTATGCATCACCAACGGCCCAGCCATGCTCCTATACTCATGTAGCCATAAGGCTCTCTTAATCCAAAGGGGCTGTGGGGAGTCAATCATCACCAATAGGCTAGCCCTCGCTTAAAGGATCCAAAGTCATAGCATCACAAATAAGGGTCCCGATTGGAAGCCAAGCATCAACCAGTATTGGCCCATAATTTATCTCAATATCATCAACAAAATAACTCTTATAATCATAACCAGTATGCATCTGGTCCTCATGTATACCCATTGGTTGGAATGTCCTACAAATCTTTTCTTCCCCACAATCGAACATAGCAATACATATCAAATTATTAAGCATGCAATTTATCAAGTAAACATTCAATTATGTAATGACCAATGCATGTATGTAATACCCAACCCAACGTATCTGCTCAGTTAATTTGATGTAAGGCTTCTACTAAAGAAGATACGGATTACTATATATATATGTTCACTATATAAATACATAAATATTGATAAATATCGATATATATATATATATACAGATCTGACACTTCTGGTGGTTATTGTTGTCACCATCACCACCATTTGACTAGTCTTAATGTCAAGAACAAAAACCTATGGTATTGTCACCAGCTACCACCTGGATCATCGTCGCTTAACAAAAAAGAGGTATAGTAGGAGTGAGACCCCCATCAGAAGGTTCAGACAAACGAGTTTGGTATATATACGGTTATGCATTGCTATATGTTTTTATCTATACCAACATTGAATAGTATTCATTTGTTAGTATAACTACGATAATAGTAAGGCAATATAAACTTACCTGGTGACCAAACTCATTTGTTCGAAAATTCTGATGGGGGATTCCCGCTCCTACTATACCTTTTTTTTCATCAATTGAAAGTGATCCAAGTGGCAGCTGGTGATAAGACTATAGCGTTTTTGCTCCTGACATTGAGACGAGTCAAATGGTGGTGGTGGTGACGACAATAACCACCAGAAGTGTTAGACCTACACACAGACACACACACACATATAAACAAAAAAGTCAATTATCGATTATATAAATTTCAAATTGATAATTGAATTTTTGTCAATTTTCTCCTCATTTTTTGAAATGATTCTGGCAACAATGGTGGCTGAAATAGATATGGTTATGACGGGCTCATTGAGAGGAAGAGATTGGTATATAACACTAACTAGTTTGAGTCATCGGTGGTGAAGAATGGTTAGAGAGAGAGAGAATTAGTGAATAGTAACTTTTAGGAGGGGTTAAAATGAAATTAAGAATTAATAGGGAAAAGAAAAAGTTGTTTCTTATATATATATATATATATATAACACATGGGATGTTACATTCTCTCCCCCTTACAAAAAATTGGTCCTTAAATTTTATAATAAGGTTTATTAAGGAAACAGGTACGGATAAATTCTCTCATCTCTCACTCTGTCTCTCAAGTAGCTTCTTCAATGCGGACATTCCTCCACATCACCTTAACCATAGGAATTTATTTTGATCGAAGCTGTCACACTTGCGAATCCGTGATGCCATTAGCTCCTCTTGGTAGGTTAAATTCTTGCTCACTTCCACCCTCTACGGTTGGAGTACATGGGAAGGGTCAGGAATATACTTGCGAAGCTTAGAAATATGGAATACTATATGGAATTGGGCCATCTCTAAAGGTAATGCCATCTAGTATGCCATATTTCCAACCCTCTCAGTTACCTCATAAGGTCCAATATACCTTGGAGGTAATTTTCTACTTTTTCCACACCTCATCACACCCTTTATTGGAGATATTTTAAGGAATACAAAATCTTCGACTTGAAACTTCACTTCTTTACGCTTCAGATTAGCATAACTCTTCTGTCTACTGACAACTGTCTCTAACCTCTGCTTGATCAAAGGGATCTTCTCTGACGTGATCTTAATTAATTTTGGCCCCTCTAACTGTCTCTTGCCTACCTCCTCCCAACACATCGTTGACCTGCAATTTTATCTATACAATGCCTCGTATGATGCCTTCCCAATGCTACGGTGGTAACTATTATTGTAAGCTAACTCAATCAAAGGTAAGAGCCAATCCCAACTACCGCCAAAATCTGTCACACATAACCTCAATATATCCTCAGACTGTCCATTAGTCTGAGGATGAAATGTCGTACTAAAATCCAATCTAGTGCCCAATGCTTCCTATAATTTTTCCCAAAACCGAGATGTGAACTGCAATCCCTAGTCTTAGCCTATCGATACGGGTACTTCATAGAGCCACACTATCTAATCAATATAAACTTGAGCGAGCTTGGACACCAAATAAGTAATATTCAGGGGTAGAAAATATGCTGATTTTGTTAGTCTATTTACAATCACCCAGATTAAATCACTTCAAGTTCTTGTACAAGGTAGGCTAACCATAAAATCCATCATGATTCTCTACTATTTCTATTCAGGAATTGGCAGTGCTTGTAGCTTACCTGAGGGCTTCTAATGCTCAACTTTTACTTGTTGACACCTCAAGCATTTAGAAATATATTCAGCTATATCGTTCTTCATATCACCCCACTAATACATATATCTAATATTATGGTACATTTTAATGGAGCTTAGATGCACATTGTATTCATTATAGTGCACTTCCTTTAGAATCTCCCCTTTCAAGTTTTATATGCCTAGAACATACAGTCACCCATTCATTATGAGGATGCCTTCTTTATCGATTTCAAAATCTGAACGTTTTCCTTCCTGAACATCATAAATAAGTTATTGAAATTTAGGATCTTGACTTAGGGGGATCCTAATCCTGTCCAATAATACTGAACGTAACCTGATACTAGCCAATAATATTCTTGCATCTAAAATCTAAAGCTGAGTATCTCGATCCATCAAATCATGCAATTCTTTGGTCAAAGCTCTCCTCTCTATTACGATAAATGACAAACTACCTGAGGATTTCCTACTTAAAGCATCTACCATGACATTTTCCTTCCCTGGATGATACTAGATCGTAAAGTCATGATCTTTTAATAATTCCATCCACCTTCTTTCCCTCAGATTTAGATCTTCTTAGTAAAATATATAATTTAGACTCTTGTGATCTATAAAAATCTCATATGTCTCACCATACAAGTAATGTCACAAAATCTTTAAAGCAAAGATTACTGCTGCCATATTTATATCATGCGTAGAATAATTTTGTTTATGTTTCTTCAGTTGCCTAGAAGTATAAGCAATCACCCTACCATTTTGCATCAATACACATCTAAGACCAACTCTCGAAGTGTCATATTACAATTGAAATCCTCCACCTTCCATTGGTAAAGTTAATATTGGATCTGAAGTTAAGCACTCCTTCAATTTTTGAAAACTCTCCTCGCAAGCATCGAACCAAATAAATTAGACATTTTTTTTTCATCAATCGGGTCAACGGGGCTGCTATCTTAGAAAAATTTTGAGAAAATCTTCAATAATAACCTGCTAACCTGAGAAAACTTCGTAGCTTTGTCATAGTCTTGAGTTGTTCCCAATTCATCGTAGATTCTACCTTCTTCGGGTCCACTTATATTCAGCCTTGAGATACCACGTGTCCTAAGATTACAACAATCTCAAGCCAAAATTCACATTATAAGAACATTGTATATACTTGATGTTCTCAAAGTGTCTGCAATGTAACATCCCATTACCTTTGGGAGGTTAGAATAGTAAAAAAACGAGTGATTAATGAGAGCTTAGAAATGCATTTTTCATGCTCATGTATAAAATGACATACACATACACATAAATAGTAAATCTTTCTGCACATGAAAATAATTGTACATGCATTCATGAATAATTCCAGGTATAGTTGGCTTGATTTGTGTATTTTTTAGAATTATGAGTGTATTTAGTGATTTAGAATTTTGGAGATTTTTAGAAAATTTCTGAAAATTTGGGTAAATTTTGGACTAGGAAAAATGCCAAGTGGCAAGACAATTGACAAATGGCAGTAGAAATAAATGTCAAAGGATAGTGAAAATTTTATATAGGATTTTGGGACTTAATGACTTATGTCATTGAAATTGGGAGAAAATTGGATTAGAAACTGAAGTCAAATAGACTACTTATCAAAGGATGAACAAATGGATCTATAAGAAAGTGACACATGTCACTTTCCACATCACTTATAACCCACGATTGTTTTGATAAAAGAATACACTTTACATTGTCTTTTTGTTTAATTTGTTCTTGCTCTCTTCATTCTGCATCTTCTCCATTTTTTCTCTCTAACTAAGAAACTCCTACTAACGTCCATCAACTTGATTTTTGGCCATAATCTCACACTAGTCACTTTAATAGTTTGCTACCTTCTTCTTGCTACTAAAATATCCAACCTAGTCTACCTTCAAAGCTAATGATCATGTGATGCTTGGAAAAGTTTGGAGCTAAACCTAGTAAGTATTGCTTAAACACTTTAGAGTTGTTGGTTTATGAAACCAAAATGGTGATCATGTGTCACTGCATTATCATGAAGAAAAATGGGTGTTTTTATGAACAATGAGGGTATATGATATGAAAATTTTTGATTTGTGATTTTCAAATAATTGATGATCTATATGTCTTAAGAAAGTGTAGAATGATTTATAAATTGAATGATCGTAGGAAACATGTATGTTTAAGTGTACAAAAATTTGGAGAGAAGTGTAAGTAAATGCTCTTTTTATGGTTGTGTATTCACTGTATACGTGAGTTTAGAGTGTTTTCAAAGATGATCAGAAGAAGGAATTTAGAGTTGAATAATAGTTATAAAAAGATGGTTTGAGATCGGTATGAGTGTATAAATAAAAGTTGGAAAGAAAATAGAGAATATGGAAAATAGTTAAAAAATTAAAAATCTGGAAAATGTTAGCAGAAACACTTCCACTGATATGCTTTTGTATTTTAGCTATATCTTCTTCTAGAGTTATTCAAATGAGCTGATTCTTGATCTGAATTAAACTAGAGATATATGGATATATTTTTTATGAAGACACCGAATTTTAATTATGTTGTTAAGAGTCTCAAAAATTGACATGAAGTCTAAGAATTTCTGGGAATGAATAACTGAAACTTCCATGAATTTTCTGTACTGTTATAGAGAGATTTTGACAAAGTTGTCTTTATAAAAGTTGTAGCTTGTCCTCTCAGGTCTCTCACGGTATAAAGTATGTAATTTGTGGACATTTGAGTTAGGAAATATGACCTTTATAATTTTGTAATGCTGCATAGGGGGGACATTCGGGACAGCTACTTCATTCTGACATTTTGACCCTTGTAGAGGCAAAAATTGTTTTTGAGGTCATGGAAATTGTAAATCTAGAAGTCTTCTTTGAAACAGTCTAAGAATGACCTTAATCCGATATTTTTAGTGAAAGTTATGTCCTTTTTACGATTTTAGGTCGGAAGAAGAAATGGAGGAAGGGAGAAGTTGCGATCGCGACTCTGACCATTTTTCGCGCACATCGCGGGCACGTGTGCACATTCAATCTGCAGGTGCACGCTTTTCTAGAAGAGAATATGACCAAATTATATCAGTTTCGCATTCTAATTGAATGTGAATAGTAGGCCCAAAGGTGTGACTCGGAAAGATCTGAAATGAGTTAATGAGAAAGGAATAGAGATTTTTAATGGTTTTAGTGAGGCATAAATCTAAGTATAAATTATACTTAGATGAGTTTTGATATGATATTGATTTTGTGATGAAATTGATGGATAAATACCTAGGATTATTATAAACATGCATTGTACATAATTCATTTCATCCATGTGCATTATTAAACAATTATAATTGTGCATATCATGATATATGTGTATGTTGTTTGATGTAGAGGAGCAACTAGAATGTCAACCTCCAAACGTTGTTAAAACTTCCATGCATTAGCTTCGAGAGCAACTTGTGAGTAACCTAGACGGTTTCTCTCAATTATTGTTTGCTTAAATATGTTTTGAATGATAAATGAATGTGAAATGAATGTGTTTGATTGTTGATTCCGGACAGAAGGTCCGATGATTGTGAATATGGAATGTATATTGAAGTGCTGCTTTAATGTGAATGTAAAGACCTAAGTGCTTTGTAATGTGAGTGATTGTGGTACATGCATTCCATTTATGAATGCACAATCAGATAATGGCAGTTGTGACCAGAGTAGCCACCGATCAGAGCTTAAATCTCAACGATTGAAAAGAACCTCGAGCTCAAATAATGATTTAGAGCTAAGGCTCACTATGTGTAATGAGTCCTGTATTCCCCAAACAGATAAGGAACAGTTATTAATGAGCCTGGTATCCAAAATAGATACGGGACAGTTCAGGCACTCGATCACAACAATGTAATAAATGGAAAGTGTCTCATGAGCATTTCACATGCATTTATATCAAGTATGTTTGATTGATTGAAATGCCAAAATTTCCTATGATGGAGTAAAAGTGTGATACATGATCTATTTTGCAAAATTTTGAATTTCATGTTATGTGAAATGGTGTATTGCATGAATTGCGTGAACCATCGATGATGGTTACCTCATTGAGTTCCCAAACTCCCCAAAATTGCAATATTGTCTTTTCAGGACCGAGAGACAACTCTAGCCACTGAGAGGCTCTACCAACTGTGTAGATTGTGATTTGGCAAGAGAAGTCATAGCTCAAAGGGCAGTCAATTGGGATTTTTTTGAATAAATTAGATAGAATTTGTATATTTTCCTCTTTCATGTACTACTTTTGTACTAGGTTTTGATGATATACAAGTAGTAAGTGATTAAAGGTACAATGTAGACTTTTAGTTTTGTGATGTGAAATGAGGAAAAAATTAGTTTTAAAATATTGTGATTTCCTTATGATGATTTATAAGTGAATAATGATATGATGCCATTTGAAGTGAATGTAGTGATTGATAGTAGCCTGCTCTTATTGTAGGATATGTACCGAAATGACCTCCGAGTGTCTCGGTTTGTACCCTGCTGTAAGGGGTACGACATGCAATACTAATCTTAAGTGTTTGGCATGCTCCTTATCTGTCCGCGAATACACCAAAACATCATCAATAAAAACAATCACAAACCTATCTAAGAACAGCTTGAATACTCTATTCATATGATTCATAAAAGCTACTAGAGCATTTGTAAGGCCGAAAGACATTACTAAAATCTCATAATGGCCATACCGAGTCTTGAAGGTGGTTTTAGATACATCATCTCCTCTGATCCTTAGCTGATGGTATCCTGATCTTAGATCAAGCTTAGAAAAGTACTTAGCACCTTGAACATGGTTAAACAAATCGTCAATTTGAGGTAGTGGATACTTGTTGCATATAGTCACCTTATTTAACTATCAATAATTAAGACACAATCGAAGAGAACCATCATTTTTCTTCACAAACAGTATCTATAACGTCAGACTTTCTGAACCCTTTTTTGCATTGCTCTGTAAATCATTAAATGGAGTAATAATCTTATCATTAAATGGTTTAATGGTTGTCTTTTAATGATGGCATGTACTGTAACCTTTTAGCATTCATTTCATTAAAGAAAGGAAGAGGTGCATTTGATGTATTATTTCTTCCTTCTTTCATCCATAACCAAAAATGAGAAGGTCTCATTTAGGTTGTTGGTCTTTTCATATAGCCACCTTAAACAAATGAGAAGAGTCTCATTTATTGGCTTCTTTATGATTGATTAAAGAATGAAGTGATGCATTGGATGTACATCACATCTTCACTTTCATAATAACCGAAATTGACAAGGAGAGTAAGAAGTATTCTTGCATTTTGTTTTGACTCACTCTCTCCTCTCATGCATGCATAGCCAAAACTTGAATGGGAAGAGTCTTATTTGTTGCTTCTTTCTTTTAAGAAAAATCTCCTCAAAATACTTCTTCTACCTTCCCACCAAAGGATCTTGTTAACTAAGTTGTCCAAGAAGAACAAGTGGTATATCGGATTGGTCGGGGATACAACAATAAGGAGAGTATACATTGACAAAGGAAAGATACAAAAGAGTCAAACTTATAGGAAGGATAAGGAGAGGGTACAAAAGTAAGGAGTCGAAGCTGTAGCAAGGGGTCAATATATTTCTACCACCTTGTTCTTATGTAAATTATTTTCCTTATACTGTATCATGTATAGCTAAAACATGTTGAGTTGGTTATGTTATTTCCACAACGTTTTGATTTGGAAAAAGTTTTGAAATCTACCATGTAACCAAATTTTACATGCTTTTGTTTTCGATCCAACACTTCATCGGTCTAACACTAAAACTCAAGTTTTACAAGATTTTTCAGGCTGTTTCGACCCCGAATCAACCCTAGGGCTTCCAAACTATAAATATAACATTAAGGGACAAAAGAAGGAGCCTTTGAAGCCTTTTTGCATCAGTTAATTCTGAAACCCTAGAGAGCATATCAAGAGATTTGAGGAAGGAGACGAAGGAAGAGAGACATGAAGAAGAAGCTTGAATCGAAGTACAACCTAGAGCAGGTGGTTTCCTACAGTTGCTATGTCCACGAATCCACTCTATATTATTTTTTATTTTTTTTAATTTTATTGATGTATAGAATTGGGATAATCATTGAGAATATTTGTTGTTGAATGTCGATTTTGTCCAAACTCACCTTCAGGATTTTGATTCTTAAGATTAATGAAGTTTGATTTATTTTGTTTTCATTGAGTTATTTGTGATTCAATATCTGTGCTTAATAATTTGTTAAAAACTAAGAGGGTGAATCGAGTGAATATCATCAAATTGGGATAACGAGAGTTAGGTAGTTTGATAGATAAGAATTGAATCAAACTGGTAAAATTATGTAACGAGAGATCGAACATAGGTGTCGGTAGGTTATTAGACAAATTTAAATCTAATTTAGGTTTTAGGTAAATTGGAAATCGAGAAATTACAATTGCATAATTTACATTAGCGATTATAAATTAGGATTAAAGATTATAACTCAAGACAGAGTAATCCACTCTAGGATCGTCTAGACCCGATAATTCAATAATTCCATAATTGATTAGATTTTCATTAATTTAGAATTAAAACCCCCTTTCTCTCAATCGATAATTTCTAAGTTGATTTTGGATTGGGTTATGCAAAATTGCTACTTTTTATATTTTGTGAGTTAAATTCTTGATTTTGATTCTTAATTGGATAATTCCTGCATTAGTTGTTTATTTTGATTTCTTGTAAAATTTAGTAAAGCTTTAGATTTTAGGACTATATTAACCCTCCTCGTGAGAATGATACCTTAGGTACTATGTAAATGACCAATGCACTTGCGAAAATATCTAGGTTAACAATATTAAAGTTTTTCATAGCGTAACAACTCGATCAAGCCATAGTGGATACGTCATAGGAGTCACTATTATGAAGCTGGTGGTAGTTGACCTGAAAAAAATAAAATTAAGGGGAGTCAGACCTTGCTGAATAAACCTTACTGAATAATCTCACATCGTCCTACGATATCCAATGCTATATGTGTAGTCTTGTATAAATATTAAAATACATCCAATCACATCAACAACACAAATAAATTGTAAGGGAGAATATCTATAGGAACCTAATCTTAAAGGGTAAGCCCTCACAACTCTAAATCTTGAATGGCTACATGGAGCTATGCATCAGCAATGGCCCAGTCATTCTCATATACTCATGTAGCCATAAGGCTTTTTCAATCCGAAGAGGCTAGAGGAAGTCAAACATCACCAACAAACTAACCCTCGCTCAAAGCATCCAAAGTTATAAACATCACAAATAAGGGTTTGATCGGAAGCCAAGCATCAACTAGGATCGGCCCATAATATATTTTAATATTATAAACAAAACAACTCTCATAATCATAACTAGTGTGCATCTAGTCCTGCTGCATACCCATCAGGTGGCACGTCCTACAGATCGTTTCTTCCCCACAATCGAATATAGCAATACATATCAAATTATTAAGAATGCAATTTATCAAGTAAACATTCAGTTATGCAATGACCAGTGTATGAATGCAATACCTATCCCAACATATCCACTCAGTTAATTCGATATAAGACTTATACTAAAGTGGATACGCATTACTGTATATATTCGTTCGCTATATAAATATATAAGTATCGATATACACACACACACACACACACACACACATGCATATGAATATGGTTATGCAATACTACATGTTATCATCTATAACAACATTGAACAGTATTCATTTGCTAGTACAACTACAGTAACAGTAAGTAAGTATGAACTTATCTGATAATCGAACTTGTCCATTAGAACCTTCCGATGGGGTCCAGCTCCTACTATTCCTTTTTCTATCAATTGTCAGCAATCCAAGTGGAAGTTGTAAATGAGACCATGGGATTTTTGTTCCTGATATCGACATGAGTCGATGGTGGTGGTGGTGACCAGTAACAACCAACCAGAAGTGACGAATTGATGATCGACATTTTTCATCAGTTTTTCTCTTTAATTTTTACAGCGATTTCGACGACGATGGTGACTGAAATAGGTATGGTTCTGATAGCCTCATCGAGAGGAACAGATTTGTATATAACACTAACCATTTTTAGTCACCGGCGGTGGAGAATGGTTAGAGAGAGAATTTATAAATAGTAACTTTTGGGAGGGGTTAAAATGAAATTATGAAAAAATGGGGAAAAAAAGAAGTTGTCTCTTATATATATATAACATACGGGATGTTACATTACTACCCTTATGGGGTTGTTAGTGAATTCCTTTTTCTTTTAAAAAAAATAAAACAATTGACCTAAAGTATCTAAGTCCTTCATTAAGACATATAGTTTTACCTAACTAGATAACCATATAGGTATCACTAGTATATAGGTATTCTCAAAATCTCACCTAGTCAAACTTATTAAGCATAGTTAATCTATATAAGTATCACTAAAGTCTATGATACGATCATTCTCCAATGCTAAAGTATTCATTTTCTTAATTTTCATCGTACTTCACCTATTAGGCCATCATAAAATCCCTATAATTTAACCTATTAAGGCCAATCACAAATCCAAAAATTAAAATCAAAGAGAATAAATTCAACCAATGAATAATAAAAAATTTCTTAAATAATTAAGTGAATCCTTATAAGCTAAATCTCTAATCCTAACTCTAGCCTTTTAGCCACCAAACATAATAAAAATAAAACACAAATAAATAAATCATAGTATAGAAGACAAGAGTTGGAGAAAGAGTTAAGAGAAGTTATCACTAGCTTCTATGCTCCGAATCTTCCTTGTTGATGCAAAAGAAAAAATAAATATGAAAAGCTAAGTAAAAAAAGTTTAAAAGAAAATATCTTTAAAATCTTAGAAAATCCCTAAAAATGTATTAAGGTTAGTTGTATATGTAACAGAAGTCTAATAAAAGTTTACTAGGATCATGCAAATAGAGTTCTATATGACTTAAACTTTAAGAATCACATTATCACATAAATTAAGTCTAAAAATCGACACTTGTTACATATATAATACTAGCATCAGTCTTACTCTCCTTCTCTTACTCTTCACTAATTATTATGTAACCAGTGCCTAAAATGTTTCATAATCAACATTGGTTTGTATTTTTCTCTTTATAAATTAAATAACAATCTTATGTCAATATGGTATTGTATCTCAAATATTAATACCTTTATGAAATACAAGCATCTGTTTACTTTTAAGATCTGCAACTATTATATTTTTCTCCTTTAACTTCTCCATTTTTTGCCCACTTTGATGTTGAACTAACTCCCAAAGTCTTCTAAAAAGTTATTTCTTATCCTCTTATCTTACAAATGGCTCAAATACCTCATCAATTAGACAACTATATAAAAATTTGCACTAGATCTTGGATTTATTACTCAAATTCATCCACTTATAAGATGTTGAATGAAACTTAGAAAAACATAATAATATCAATATAAAGCATATTATAAAGGTGCCAAATAATATGTAAAATATCAGCTTATCAATTCTAACAACCACCTCAATTTTAATGATAGCCAATATCATAGGATAACAAGATAAAATAGATGCTTGAGATATTCAGGTCTTCCATCAATTTAAAAATTGGAAAGAAATGATGCAGTAAAATACTGTAGCCATTCACAATATAAAGATCCAGTTAGAAAAAACAACTAAGAAGATAGGCGAATGAGGTCAGAGCGAACTACATAGTAATGTAATGGTGAACCCAAGGGATCATGTATTATCCATTCCATTTAGAAGTGGTAAAAAATTTGATTTTAAAAATGCTAAAGAGCAGGAACTGCAAATATTAAAGAAACATATGGAAGAGGATGAGAAAGTGATGAATATAAGTAAATTACTGTAGTATCATCTCCTTCTAGCACTAATCGCATTCTTAATTTAGAGAATAATTTAGATAGGAATAATCTAGCAACAGTCTCATCTTTAACAAGCACCATTATGGAGTAGTAGAAACTAAAATCTACTATAAAACTTTACTGGTCATTGATTTCATAACTAAGCAAGCTTAAAATGGATGAAAAAAAGATAAATTTTCTCTCTGGTAAATGCTACAGAATAATTAATACTTAAAGGATCTATATTTTAAAAGAAGAAATTCGAGGAGTTATTAATGGTTAACTTAAAACGAAGATTACTCCTATATTTTATAAGGAGAAGAAGGGGAATTGGACAACCCAATCCCAGTCAAATA
>JANZXR010000172.1:18702433-18721587 GCA_027575705.1 Erythroxylum echinodendron | reverse complement strand
CTTGCGTGGAATCTGGGATACCGCCGGATCGAGCTTGAGGTGGATTCCACAGCAGTGATCGATGTCCTCTCTTCCCCTATTCACCGGACCCGATCTCTCAACTCTCTAGTTCGAGGCATTAATGAACTATTCAATCGGAACTGGACTGTTGTTCATCGACACATCTATCGAGAGAGCAACAGATATGCCGACTGGCTTGCCAAATATGCGAGCCATTTTAATGTCGGAGTCACTTTTTTTGCCACACCTCCTATAGAGTGCCACATGATCCTTTTAGAGGATTTATTGGGAACCTGTCTTTCCCGACATATTGTGTAATTTTGAATCTTTTCCCTTAAAAAAAAAGAATTATTGTAGAACATTTAATTGCATTGTGAACAAATGTCAATAATGTTATGCGATCCTTATCTAAGTATAGAAACAACATATAATATTCGGCTTCGGCTTCCGCTCTACACAACACAAGGTCTAAACCCTCTGTTGCCTTTTTTTTTTTCCCTCTGTACTGTCTCTCTAAAGTCTAAATGCAAAAATGAAAATAAAAAAGAAAGAGAACCTTCCAAAGTCCAAAACCCTATAGCTTTAATTGCACCAATACTCGCAAGATCTAGAAAAATAAAAATAAAAAGCGGGACACTTATAACTCCCTTTTCTTGAAATACAACTTCCTAATTATCTTTTACTTGCCTAAAGAATCGTCTTGATTAGATTTTGCCCAACTTCCTTGTGTATTTATGCTGTTGCGGTTATTAGGGTTTATCATTCTCTTTATGTACTTCCTTTTCCTTATTTCTGGTTGTTCGTGATTTAGAAAACATTCTCTTCTGGATCGTCGAATTAACCCACCTTGCGTTCTTAACATGGATGAACACAACGACACAGATTCTTCTGTTAGTGCTGCTTCGGAATCTTCCAAGACACTGAATGCTGGCCAAGATGTAGCTAAGGTTGTTGATAGTGAGAAAACCCAGGTTGTTGAGTCGGTTATTAGTAAAGCTCAGTCTAAGGTTCAATTGGAGGAGTCGGTACGAGAAGATGGTGAGGTCGGCGAAGGAGGGTCTTGTAATGGTGGAGATATAATGGTTGGGGTTATGGGGTCAGAAGTTTATGTTGATGGTGTTTGTTTACGCGATTTCAACGATGGAAGTGGGAGCAATTCCAATAGTGAAGCAGTGCATGGGGGTGATGGGTCGACCAAGATGTGTTCAGAAAGAGAGCCGAAAGATTTAGATGGTGGGAGTGGTGTATTCGGTGAAGTGGGACGAGACGGGATCAAGGATGCAGGAGCTAAGTCGCCCAATTTGGGAGCTGATTTTCGTGGAGGCTCTTCCAGGGTTGATGAATCTAAAGAAAGTGGTGATTTGGTTGGTGATGCATCGGTTGGAGGATTGATTGATGATGGTGTTGGCGTAGGTGATGATATTGACGATAAAAGTTCGCAGAAGGTTGAGATTGAAAATAGTGAAACGCAGCCCGGCAGAGATGAAGTTGTGGTTAAAACATCTTCATTGCTAAAGGAAGCAGAATTGGCCAAGGAAGGTGCAGAGAGTTGTGAAGTTAATGTTGTTGGTTCCCAAAATCTTGAGGTGTTAGATAATAAGGATCAAAAACAAAGTGTTGAAAATGGGGGAGGAGTTTCTGCAATAGCTATGGATTGCTCAGTAGTTAAAACTCAAGCTGTTGTTGAAGAGAAGCCTGAATTCGTTGATAGGCCTTTAGAGCATGCTATGGAAGTAGATGGCACTGGAGAAGACGCAATAGAAGAATTGAAGACAGAGGAGGTTCATGTATTAGGTGGAGAAAGGCGGGGTATTGAAATTGAAGCTGCAATTCCCACTTCTGCAACTATTGTAGAAGATTCCCGTATAGCTTGTGCTGTTGTTGAGGAGGGTATGTTGGTCAAAACTGCAGCTTCGAATAGACAAGCTGAAGAACCTTCTACTGATGCCTTGGAGAGTACTTTGATCAGTGATGAGGGAAAGCCAGCTAATAGTACTTTGAAGGATACATTACCTTGTCCTGAAAGAGATTCAATCTCCACACAGAAGGATGGGATTGCTAATGCACCCTCCAATTCCATCGAGCACCAAGCACAAACTGCTGTTGAATTGAAAGTTGCATTGGTGGACAAGAAAGAAATTACATGTCCTGACATGGAAGGTATGGACACTGATGTTTTTCATGAAAATTTTTATTTTTCAATGGAAGAACTGCAGGCAATGGTTGAGACATGCAATGGAAGCACTGAAAATCACTATAATGCATTTGCAGATTCACAAAATTCATTTCAAGCAACTCAAGTTGTTGGAGGTGAAGCCACCACCACCAAGAACAATGTGCTTCTGAGTTCTGAAATGAATAGTGATTCTGCTAGAGTAGAGCAAGGAAGGGAAAAATGCTTACACGAGAATGCATTGTGCACTTTTTCAGTTGTAGTGCGAGAAACTGCAGTTGAAGAACCTGCTGTTGATGCTGACCAGGTCCCTTCACATGAGGGGAAAGAAATGGACACTGATGAAGAGGATAGTGGCAATGAACAGTCAAAGACTTCTGAGGAGAGATCTGTTAAGCTGGCACCTTTAAATTCTGAAAGCATAGGACAGACCTATCAGGCTAGGTATGAATTTTCACTGGACAATGAAGGTGAGTTTTCAGTGGGTGACTTGGTTTGGGGTAAAGTAAGGAGCCACCCATGGTGGCCTGGGCAAATATTTGATCCACTAGATGCCTCTGAGAAAGCAATGAAGTATCATAAAAAGGACTGCTTTTTGGTAGCATATTTTGGTGATCGAACATTTGCTTGGAATGAAGCATCTGTGCTTAAACCTTTTAGGTCACATTTTTCCCTCGTTGAGAAGCAGAGCACTTCAGAAGTATTTCAGAATGCTGTCAATAGGGCTTTGGAAGAAGTTGCAAGACGAGTGGAGTTAAGCTTAACTTGCTCATGCATACCTAAGGATGCCTATGAGAAAATCCATTATCAAGCTGTTGAAAACGCGGGGATCCGTGAAGAGTCAAGTATAACAGAACATGTGGATAAATTCACAAGTGTTGATTTGTTTGAACCTTACAAATTATTGGAATATATGGAAATGTTAGGACAAAGTCCTACTTATGAGGCTGACAGGTTGGAGCTTGTAACTGCAAAGTCTCAGTTGCTTGCTTTCTATCGTTTAAAGGGTTATACTGAATTGCCAGAGTTCCAGGCTTGTGGAAACTTGTTGGAGACTGCTGATGGACTAGAATTTCAGGATGTGATAGAACATGCATCTTCTGTTACTAGGGCTGATGGTCAAGGTTTTACTGGTGACAGGACTCTGCAAAGTCAAAGTTGTTCTTATCACAAACGTAAGCACAATTTGAAGGAAAGTCTTTATCCTAGAAAAAAGGAAAGAAACTTGTCTGAGTTGATGGGCAACTCCTGGAATTCTGTAGATGATGAAATTGGGTCTGATAAAAAATCTGACATCAAATCATTTTCACTGTCTTCTAGCAAGACATGTACGTCTTTTCCTGCTGACACGGTTACACCAGAAGGAAGGAGAACTATTTCTCTTGCAAAAGTATGTACACCTATTAATTTGCCCAAGCCATCATTTAAAATTGGTGACTGCATCCGTAGAGTTGCTAGCCAAATGACTGGGTCACCCTCTATCCTCAAGTGTCACACCCAGAAGGGGGATGGAAACAGTGATGGCCTTGTGGGGGATGGATCCGACATTTCTGCTCAGCATTATGAGGAAGCCGAGACCACAACAGCAGTGTTGTCAAGTGAATACTCATCATTAGATGAACTGCTATCTCAACTTCACTTGGTAGCTCAGAATCCCTTGAAAGGGTGTAGTTTTGTGAACATAGTTATTAGTTTCTTCTCTGATTTCAGGAATTCAGTGATAGCGGAGCAGCATGACAGATTAAGTGGCAAAAGGAGAAAAGCATGCACAGTAGGTGGTTCTCCTGAAACTTTTGAATTTGAGGATTTGAGTGATACTTACTGGACTGATCGGGTTATTCAAAATGGTTCTGAAGAGCAACCGTCACGTAAAAGTAGGAAACGGGATGACCAACTTGGCCGCCTGCATTCAGATAAATTTATCCATCGGTCCAATTCTAAGAAGCGGTATTCAGATGGCAAGTCCAATCTATCAACTGAGAAACCAGTTGGCTACGTAGATGATAAAACACCGGCAGAACTTGTAATGCATTTTCCTGTGGTTGATTCTGTTCCTTCAGAGACAAAGCTGAATAAGATGTTCAGGCGATTTGGACCTTTAAAAGAATCTGAGACAGAAGTAGATATGGATACAAACCGTGCAAGAGTAGTTTTTAAGAGGTGTTCTGATGCGCAGGCTGCTTATGGTAGTGCTCCTAAGTTCAACATTTTTGGGTCAATGCTTGTAAATTATCAGCTTAACTATACCATTTCTGTGCCATTTAAGACTATTCCAATTGGTACAACCCAAGGCGAGGATGATGCAACTATGTTTCTTGAATATTGATCAATATACATGTGTTCTTGAAATCTCCTGTAAGTATTTGGAACTTAAGAAGGATTTTTCTTGTGTATTTCCTTGTATATGTTTTTAGTATAGTTTATTAGCAGTGCAGCACATCCTGTATGCATCACGCTTAGATGAATAGATGGTGAAATGGGTGATGTTAGGTGATTCCATGGTCAACGACTAAAAACTTCAACTTATGATTAATTGTTGGTTTAGCAGTCAATAGTGGTTAGTCGTGGTGCCTAATGAGTTGGAATTAAATTAGTACTCTTCTTGCCCTATTTTCTTTGACGTGTGAATTTACTATTGTCTGATTGGATACCACAGGGCATAGCAGATTTTCTCTTGATGATTTCGCGCGTAGCAGCATACAGTGTGGGATGTGCGTGGAAAGTGTTGGTGATGAAGGGAAGGGGAGGGAGCCATACTAACTGGTTCTGCTCTAAATGCATTGGTTGGATTGTTCTTCAGATACCAGAATACTGCGTCGCTTGTCTTATGGTATCCAACCCCATTGGGTAGTGTTACTGTTTTTGGTTCATATGTTTTTGTATCAAACCCCTACCCCTACTCCCACGGTAGAGATCTTTTACATGTTGGATCTTCTTTACCAATTCAGTGCTCATATTGGCACTTGTACAACAACGCAAATTCAGAAGATTTTGAACAAAAACAAAACAAAATTCATTTTTTATTAAAAGAAAACAATGAAATTTTGTGAAGAATATATGACATGCGAATCGAATAACAATCCAAGGGCTGGGGTCGGTCGGAATTGAGACAGAGAATCAAAATCAATTAAAATTAATATCCTCCTCAGCCTGCTCATTGCTTTTTTCCTTGTGGTATGTAAGACTTGAAAATGAAAATTTGAAGACAACTTTCCAAAACTGTTCTACTCAGGTTCTCTTCCTGTTTCTTTCTACAAAGGATGGCAAAATGAACCTGATATGCTGTGCTTCAATGGGTAATGCGTGGGTTGATCGGACTTCAGGTTGAGCTTGCGCTTGAGATCCAACTGACTTGATGAGTAAAACAATGTTGTTTTACTTTAGAAGTAAAATGACATTTTTTAAGCCGTAAACAATAAAACGAAGTCATTTTGCACTTATATTTCTCACAAAATGAAATGATATAGATTTATTTTAGAAATAAAAAGACGTCATTTTACTTGTTTATTTCTTCCTCATCACCTCTCCCACTTTTAGCTCTATCTCTATTCTCTTTCTCTCCCTCGCCGGTCACTGTCCTCAATGTTTTAGTCCTTAGCAGTCACTACCCTCCAGCTACCCCTTTCCTCCCAACCTTGAGTATTTTTTGGCTTACCTTGGCCACCCACTTACCACCAAGGTCATGCACTGTTTTGTGAAATATTGGACTTTCTGCGATTATTGCTGTCAGCAAGGTGTTTTCTCAGACCTACATGGGTGTGTATGAAGAAGTTGAATTCATATTTGTCACGCAGTGTTTTGTGAAATATTGGACTTTCTGTGATTATTGTCGTTGACAAGGTGTTTTCTCAGACTTACATGGGCGTGTATAGAGAGGTTGAATTCATATCGGTATATGGTTCGACAATTGTTAAGAGTCTTATCTATGTTGGACCTGAGATAAAAGATAGATGGGGTTAATTTTATATATAATGCGTTGCATGGTGATCGAGACCAAAAGCATATAGATGTCATTAAACAATTCTGGCATAATTTGTTAAATGATTATCAACTTAGAATAGACAAAATTCACGATTAAGATCATACTAGTTCAGGCTGTTTGTAACAGCCTGGACCACCCGCTCATATATATTGTTCACTTTGGGCCTTAGTCCAGTCAAGTCCTCATAGTTTTGCTCTTCCCGTCTAACAAAAAACGCATCTATGAGGGAGAGATTTCTATAGCCTTATAAGGCCTACTTCGTTCCTCTCTCCAATCGATATGGGAATCTAACATTCCACCTCCTTTAGAGGCCCAACGTCTTCGCTAGCCCACAGGCCTAGATCCACCCCCTAGAGGCCTAGCTTCCTTATTGGCCTGCAGGCCTGGATCCACCCTCTTTGGAGGTCCAGTGTCCTTGCTGACATACCGATCCGAGTACTGGTACTGATACCATTTGTAACAGGTAGACCACCCGTTCATAGATATTGTCTGCTTTGAGCCTTGGTCCAGCCAAGCCCTCACGGTTTTGCTCTTCCCACCCTTAGGAAGAACTATCTTCCCGATGGATGGGAAGAGCAAAACTACGAGGGCTTGGCTGGGTCGAGGTCCAAAGTGGACAATATCTGTGAGCGGATGGTCCGGGCTGTTACAAATGGTATCAGAGCCAGTACCCAAATTGATATTTCGGCAAGGATGTTAGGCCTTCAAAGGGGGTAGATCCAGGCTTGTGTGATACCAAAAACGCTGAGTCTCCAAGGGGGTAGATCTAGGCCTATAAGCCAGCGAGAATGTTGGCCCCCAAAGGGGTTGGAATGTTAGATTCTCTTATCGATTGGAGAGGGGAACGAAGTGAGCCTTATAAGGCTATGAAAACCTTTTCCTCATAGACACGTTTTTTCTGAGTGAGTGTACGGGAAGCAAAACTATGAGGGCTTGGCAGACAATATCTATAAGCAAGGTGGTTTGTGCTGTTACAATGGTATCAGAGTCAGTACCTAGATCGATATGCCAGCAAGGACGTTGGGCCTCCAAAGGAAGTAGATCCAGGCCTTTGAACCAGCGAGGACGTTGGGTTTCTAAGGGGGTGGAATGTTAGATTCCCATATTGATTGGAGAGGGAAAAGAAGTAGGCCTTATAAGACTATGAAAACTTCTCCCTCACAGATGCGTTTTTTCATGGGACGGGAAGAGCAAATCCGTGAGAGCTTGACTGGGACAAGGCCTAAGGCGGACAATATCTATAAGCGGGTGGTCCGGGCTATTACACTGTTCAACTCCAACTTCAATTTTATGTTCGAGCTCGTCTTCTAAGAGCAGTTTGTTAGTTTCACTTTAAAATTTTATGAAAGAAAAAAGGCTAGGACTTTGTACAATATGATAAAATTAAATAAATATTAGACGAAACATTATATGGCCGAAGTTGAAAGTATGCAGTTCTATTTATTATTATGGTGGAAAAGTTATGGAACATTTTTTTAATTATGCAACTAATTGCACGAGATCTATTAGTAATTTGATCATCCACTATTGCTTCGGAGTTTTCTTTTAGCACTAGTAGTCAAGTTATACTTTCTTATTGTGCTTGACTTCATCCTTATACTGTAGAAGCCTTTATATGTGTTTGCATTTGGTTAGATGATGAAGATATTGAGAGTAAATTCTTTTCTTTTTAATATCAATTTTGTATATCTTTTTATATTATCTTACATTATGTTGTTTTTTTTTAATCTTTACATTAATACAGCCACATATACTAATACAGAGATGACTAGTTATACTCATCGATCAAGTGATAATTAATGTTTGTGCTCTCGTCAGGGCAGATGGTGAACCCAAGGAAGTTTGTACTTTATATTTCACCGGTAGTAGCTATGGAAAGAAAGGAAGGACTAGAACAGGAGCTGGGTATTAAACTAGTGGACAATCTAGGAAGATACCTGGGTGTACCAATCATTCATGGTAGAGTCTTAAAGGAAACTCACAAAGATTCAATTATAAAAATGAAAAAGAGAGTTAGCACCTGGAACCCAAAGCGAATCTCAATGGCGGGTCGGCTCACACTATGCAAATCTATATTAGAATCGCTACCACTCTATCAAATGCAAACTGTTATGCTTCCTAAAAGGTCTTGCAAGGATATGGACAAGATTATTAGAGACTTCTTATGGGGGAGTAATAACAGCGTGAGAAAACCATCATTAGTAAGTTGGGATGGTGTGTGTCAGCCAAAGAACAGAGGAGGGCTTGGACTTCGAAAGCTGTATGATACAAACTTAGCCCTAAATCTAAAACTCACTTGGGATCTTATTTCTGATAACCTGAAGCTATGGAAAAACATCTTCTATGTAAAGTACAATCTAAACCAGGAGGATCTACTTCATAGAATTATGCAACGCAAGGGTTCTCACTTGTGGAAGCAACTGCAAAGGAATCTCTCCTTCATACAACAAAGTGTAAGATGGGTCCTAGGTGATGGAAACAAAGTATAGTTCTGGAACGATGCATGGACCTTTTCTAACTCCCTCCTACTATTTTATGCTCTACAACCCTTCTCTTTAGAAGATCTACACCATAAAGCTAATCATTGTGTTTTGAATACAGGGGAATGGAATTGGAACATGCTAGCCCAACTTCTACCAACTAAGAAATTGGAGGAGATCAGAGCCATAATTCCCCCCTCTCCTGCCGATGGCCCGGTTAGGATTTCATGGAGATGGACATCAAAAGGAAACTTTACATGTTCATCAGCATACGAGGCTTTCCTTGAAGATACTAGGAATCCAAAAGAGCCAAATTGGAATCTAATCTGGAAGATGAAGACACAAGAAAAAATCAAACTGTTTTTGTGGAAAGTTGTAAAGGAGGTTCTTTGGACCAACGCAAAGCGAGAAAGAAGGAAGATCACAAACGACTCGAAATGTCATCTTTGTGGACAAAGAGAATCCTTACTTCATGCACTCCGCGATTGCTACAAGAGCAGAACTATCTGGAGAGTGATTCGCTGGGTCCTACCAGTAGAATTTTGGGATCAATCCTCATGTACTAACTGGATTTTTACTAATTTATCTATGATTGATTTTAAGGGAAAAACCAATTGGAGGCACTGGTTTGCAACAACATGTTGGAAGCTCTGGCACACACGAAATCTTGGGATCTTTCAAGACCAAGAAGCACAAGCATAGGACCTATACATGGCGATACGTGCAGCTACACAAGCAACATTAACAACATACAATCTAAACAACACTATGTCAGACTATACCCAAGATGCTAGAGGTGTCAATCAAGGCTAGAACCACAATATCATCAAGAATGGACAAGAAGGGAATGTAGATTCTGGCATAATTAGTAATAATGATGACCATCAGCAATATTCACAGGACATATACAAGACTACACCAATTTCCAGAGGGAGCAATTCAAGATGCACACATACACTGGAAGCACATATAGCCACAACAGAAGAGGATTTCAGTAACATACCGACGAATCCGCCACGGCAACAATCGCAGGAATAGGACAGCGTCATTCTCTTCTGCGATGGAGCGGTAACACGTCAAAACGGTAAAGCTGCAATAGGTGGGGTGCTGTTGAGCCACAAACGCGAATGGATTTTGGGTTACACTAGAAGAATTGGAATTTGTGAATCGCTTCATGCAGAGCTCTGGGCACTGCAGGAAGGGCTTAGCCTTGCACTTGAACATGAATATGTTAAAATCCAAGCAAAGTCAGACAGTCAAGAGGCAATAGGACTGCTAATCGAAGCATCAAGTAACATACCGGAGTTAGCTCTAATTTGTCGTATTAAGCAGCAAGTAGCTAGCTTGGAAGAAATCTCATTCACATCTATCCCCAGGACAACAAACACAATTGCAGATTAAATGGCTAAAAGGGGCTTATCGAACTCATCTTTTGAAATGCAGATATCTAATCAAGTACCTCCATGGCTGTTTCTAGCTTCGAAAACTGTCGAAGCCAGTGGTAATCACCTCATCTTGGATCGGAAAACTCATACGGAAAATTTTAGCTCCTACATCACAACGGGCATCGACTGGCAGCGTTTAACCTCAAGGTCCCATTTGAAAGCAATAGCATCGTCTATACGACAAGAAAACGACAAGGATACTCTAATTCGAAACGATGACAACATATATCCAGCATTTTCTTCAGCTTCGGCAAGAGGGAACGAGCTCCATAACTTGAGACGTTTCGACAGGAATGAGGTGATTTTCGATACACCAGGGCCAGATGGGTATCACTCTTAGGAGAGTAGCCCTGTTTTCAATATGGTGATTCCCACCTTCCCATGTAAAAAAAATAAAAAAAATTTCAATCTTTATTAATCAATTTAAATTTGTAACTATAATTAATTGAATTAATTACTTTATTATAATATTTTTCTTTCATTTCTTATATTCCTATCCTCCTTTATTAATGAATTTGGTTTCATCTTATTCATTTTATTAATATATGTACGTTTTATATATTGATTGATTATAAAATCTCAATTTTTATTAACTAATTGAAGGTTCATAACAATAATTAATTGAAGTGATCACTTCAATTATAATCTTTTTCTTTTATTTCGTATAATCATATTCTTCTTCATTAATGAATTTGGTTTCATCTTATCTATTTTGTCAATATATGTGCGTTTTACATATTTATTCATTATAAAATCTCAATTTTTATTAATCAATTAAAATTTGTAACTACAATTAATTGAATTGATCACTTCAATTATAATATTTTCTGTCATTTCTTATAATCATGTCCTCCTTCTTCATTGAATTTGGTTTCATCTTATTCATTTTATCAAAATATGTGCGTTTTATGTATTCATTTATTATAAAATCTCAATTTTTATTAATCAATTTAGATTTGTAACTATAAGTAATTGAATTAATCACTTTAATTACAATCTT
This sequence comes from Erythroxylum echinodendron, assembly GCA_027575705.1. Classification (NCBI taxonomy): domain Eukaryota; kingdom Viridiplantae; phylum Streptophyta; class Magnoliopsida; order Malpighiales; family Erythroxylaceae; genus Erythroxylum; species Erythroxylum echinodendron. The sequence continues at coordinate 18,710,507 of JANZXR010000172.1, read as the reverse complement.
TTTCTTTCATTTCCTATAATAATATCCTCCTTCGTTAATGAATTTGATTTGATCTTATTCATTTTATCAATATATGTACATTCATTCATTATAAAATCTCAATTTTTATTAGTCAATTTGAATTCAAAATTATGATTAATTGAATTGATTACTTTAATTATAATTTTTTTCATTTCCCATAATCCTATCCTTTTTTGTTAATAAATTGATTTCATCTTATACATTTTATCAATATATGTACGTTTTATATATTAATTCATTATAAAATCTTAATTTTTATTAGTCAATTAAAATTTGTAACTATAATCCTATCCTCATTCGTTAATGAATTTGATTTCATCTTATTCATTTTGTCAATATATGTATGTTTTATATATTCATTCACTATAAAATCTCAATTTTTATTAATCAATAAAAATTCATAATTATAATTAATTGAATTGAAAACTCTAATTATAATATTGTTCGTTCATTTCCTATAATCCTATCTTCCTTCGTTAATAAATTTGGTTTAATCTTATTCATTATATCAATATATGTATCTTTTATATATTAATTTATTATAAAATCTCAATTTGTATTAATCAATTGAAATTTGTAACTATAATTAATTGAAGTGATAACTTCAATTATAATCTTTTTCTTTCATTTTCTATAATCATATCCTCCTTCGCTATGAATTTAATTTCATCTTATCCATTTTTGTCAATATATGTGCGTCTTACATATTCATTCATTATAAAATCCCAGTTTTTATTAATCAATTAAAATTTGTAACTATAATTAATTGAATTGATCACTTCAACTAGAATATTTTTCTTTCATTTATTATAATCATGTCCACCTTCGTCAATTAATCTGGTCTCATCTTTTTCATTTTATCAACATATGTGTGTTTTATGTATTCATTCATTATAAAATTTCAATTTTTATTAATCAATTTAAATTTATAACTATAATTAATTAAATTAATCACTTTAATTATAATCTTTTACTTTCATTTGCTATAATCATATCCTCCTTCGTTAATGAATTTGAATTCATCTTATTCATTTTGTTAATATATGTACATTTTATATATTCATTTATTATAAAATCTCAATTTTTATTAATCAATTTAAGTTCGTCACTATGATTAATTGAATTGATTTCTTTAATTATAATCTTTTTCTTTCATTCCCTATAATCCTATCCTCTTTCGTTAATAAATTTAATTTCATCTTATACATTTTATCAATATATATACATTTTATATTATAAAAACTCAATTTAATTTAATTGATCACTTTAATTATAAATTTTTCATTTCCTATATTCCTATCCTCCGAATTTGGTTTAATCTTATTCATTTTTATCAATATATGTACATTTTATATATTCATTCATTATAAAATCTCAATCTTTGTTAATTAATTGAAATTTGTAACTATAATTAATTAAATTGTTCACTTCAATTATAATCTTTTTCTTTCATTCCCTATAAGCATATCCTTCTTAGTTAACGAATTTGATTTAATCTTATTTATTCTATTAGTATATATATGATTTATATACTTATTCATTATAAAATATCAATCTTTGTAATTTTATTAATCAATTAAAATTTCTAACTTGAATGTAATTGATTAAATTGATCACTTTAATTTTAATTATTTTCTTTCATCGCCTATAATTTTATCCTTAATTGTTAATTAATTTAATTTAATAAAAATTAATTTAGTTTCAAATAAAATAAAATATAAAAAAAATAATAAAAATTCGAGCCAACCCAAACCTGAGTGAGCCTCATATTGAGCCCGGGCCCTTTTTATTTTCCTGGCCCGAGCTTAGCCCCACCTACTGTAACCGAGTTTCCATTCCTTTGTATACGTCGCAACAAAATCTTTTTCTTGGTTTTATACGTTAATGTATTGTTGATTTCCTATTTCTACGTTACATCAACAACGGAGTTCCCATTCCTTTGTATGCGCCGCAACAAAATCTTCTTGGTTTTATACGTTAATGTATTGCTGATTTAATTTTCACTTGATTTCTCTATGTTATTTAATTCTTTCCTCCGTAAATTGATTGGATATTCGAAATCTCTTTTTCTTTCATTTCTCTCGTTCTTGAATTGTTACTCGTCCAAAGCGCGTTTGGTTTAAAAAGGATTTGATTCTTTTTTTTTAATCTTGAATAGTGATAACTACTAAGGTGACACTTCTAGTTTATGATTGTCTTCAGATTGAAAATGTATGATTGTATTCACTTAATTATGGTTTTGTAAACTAGAGCGAGTTCTTAAATTTTGCAGGAGTTTCTGATGATTGGAAGAAGGTTGATGGGCAGTGAAATGAATCCTTGGCGTGTGGATGACTCCGTACATAAACTTGGGCTTAGGGAGGGAGACTCTCCACAGTCCAAATCAACATGTGATTTGCGCAAAAGTTTGGCATGGGATGGTGCTTTCTTCTCTAGTCCAGGTTTCCTTTGCGGGTTTGATTAATTTGCTTTTGAATTGCTTTATCTTGATGTCAATTTCCTTCTCTTTGCAAATTACAATGGCGTTTTCTTTTATGTTTGCAGGAGTACTTGACCCAGAAGAATTATTTGACTCTCTTGATTTTAGCATTGTGGATGGAGTAGAGTTAGTTGGGTACATGGAAACAGAGGGCAAACACAGAATGGGTGAGTCCAGTGCTCGGAAAAGTTTAGCGTGGGATAGCGCCTTTTTCACAAGTGCAGGTATCCGTTATGTGCAGAAATTCTAACCCAGTTTTGCTCATCTTAATTATTTTATTATATGATAAACCTTTTCATTTTCAGGAGTTTTGAATGCGGAGGAGTTATCTATTATAAATAAAGGATTTAAAAAGTCTGGAGTTCATCTGCTTGCTGGGGTAGAAGAAGACATGTGGAGATGTACGGAGTCTGAGGCTACAGGAAATAGTGATAGCCACCCTCTTGCAAGCCTTGAGAATGATCTTTTTGATGATATAAGAGCATCCGTGAAGAAATCAAATCAATCCTCATCAAATGGCGCCAGTTCCACCAAAAAATTAAGAAGTGGAAAACGAATGCAGAAAGGCCACAGTAAGTTTGTTGATACTTTATATCGGAATTGCTGTATATTTTCGCTTACCCAGGAAACTAAAATATTGATAATATAAATTAGTCTCACAATTGTTGACTGTACTGCCTTACCTTTGTTTCTTCTTCTCACGTTAATTATGCTTTCAGCTTCAAAAGTATCAGATGATTCGACTCCAGGAAGCGTAAGTTTATCGTCTTCATTTACATTACCTTGTCTCTGTATTTCCTTGCATCATCTGGGATCACCAAAACGCATTGAACAATAGTTTCTTTGGTCTTCTCTAGTGATGTTTAGTTGCTATTTAACGTGCTTACTTAAGCTGCTGCAATTGCATGTCCTCCAGAGTGAGGGCACAAGTCTGCCTGTAAGTATTTGAAACTGACATTAAATTCTATTTTTTGTTGGCTAATTAAAGGGCACTGCCTGCAGACGATCCAAAAGGCCTCCAAAGATATCATTAACTCATGCTAAGCCACCTCAAGCAGTTTCTCAGAAAAGGGCTTCTTTGTATTCAGACCATGCTAAAATGGAAACTAGAGTTGCAAGCCTGACATCAAGTAAGGACCGTGCATGTTTAGATTGATCGTTTCTTATGGGTACTAACTAAACTTATGATATTGTTGCAGAGAACAACAACAACAACAAGATTTTACCAAAGGACGCATATCTACCGGTAAAATCATCATCAGTTTTGAGAAATAGAAAAAATAAATTTCAGTCAGGCTGTGCTTCATCTGATTTTACTGATAAATCCCCTCTAGTAACGCCAAAGAAAAATTTTCGTTCCAATCTCACTCCTTTTTCCACCTTAAGAACTCCTTTGAATAATTCTATTAGACATAAAAAAGGGTTGGTCGCTTCTAGTGACTCTACCTGTTTGTGGTCTAGTTCCAATTTGGGGTCGTCTTATACTCCACCTGCTAACTCTGATGGTCAATGGCCACTCGGATCGTCAATGCCATCTATATACCAGGGATCTGATACTTCTTTTTCCAATACCGAAACTGCTGCACGCCGAGGGATTCTATTTGATAGCGATGCTTTACAAGCATCATCTTTTGATAGTGACCCTTATCGTCAGTCTTGTTTGGAAAATGCATTTCGAGAAGGAAATTTCTCTCATTTACAGACCGGAGAAATATTTGTGGGAACTAACCCTCTTCCTACTGGTGTTTCCGAGAACTTCAAGCCTACAGGTCTACGAAACCCATCTCCAAAGATTGGATATTTTGACGTGGTTAGTACGTATACATAACAGTCTCAATTCCCAGTCATCAGCCACTGATTCACGATAATAATCATAAATGCTAACCTTTTACTTACAGGAACAATCTGCTGTAAGCGGAGGTCCCAAGTTTCAGTCTGATTCACTGCAAAGAACTCTCGAAACTAGAGGCGTTAGGAACAAAATCAGTGGAGCTGAGAGCAAAACAAGACGTAGAAAGCAGCAGTCAGCAGGAGTCCGAACAGGAACATTGAAGATGACCAGCAGAATGGAAGAGTCAAATCCCATCTCAAGGCGGAAACAGCACTTGAAAGAGAGTGAAGATTCCAGGAAGCGTGGCACTGGAAAAAATAAGTGTAAAGTTGATGAAGACAACAAGGAGAATACAAGAGTGGAAAATGAGGTAGATGATCTAACCAGACGTGTAGAAGCCACTATTTTTACTTTCTAGCAGCTATTCCTCTCCGCCAAGATTATTCTTGTCCCCTAAATGGTTTCGGCTTTGGTGAAACACTTCCCTAACTGTATCATTTGATTGAAACTGTGTTTTAGAAGGTTTTCCTTAATGAAAAGTTATTCTACCTGGCAAATTCAGGTTATAAACAGTGCCAATGCTGCCCGCCCTAAAGATAATGGGTTGCAGAAACATCGTTCCTTGTCCGTGAGGTATAAGTTCAGAAGTTACAAAATTGTTTCTTTTGCAAATAAAAAAATTAAACAATATTGAAGTTAAAAAATGTACATTTACATCTTATGGATTTTACAGTAATTTTTATTATTTTTAGTTTTTATAATTTCTACAAAATCTTTTTACAATACAAGATGGCACACTGAAAGCTTTTAGAAACATAACTTTATAGAAATCATTTGCACTTTAGATGAACAAGAAGCTGCAATAATGAAATTGCTTTTCCCTTTTCAGTTACGTAATATTATGCCACATTTTACAAATTACATGACTGAGTTCCATCTTTTATCGATATTTATTTTTAGTGTCCTTTTCAAATGGTTAACCTTTTGAAATTAGCAAGATGACATCCTCAACTAATAAATAACATTTATGTAAATTAGTAAGGGACTCACACTCCTTGAACATAGCTTGTAAAATTGGGAATGAAGAAAAATGTTTTTAGTGATTTAATATATGGAGCAAATCAGACCTCTTATTTACGACAAAATTGTACCAAGTCTTGAATCACATCTACCCTATTGCTCGAAAAGTTAAAGGTCATCAACATGAAATGCCTATATGTTTAGGAGCTGCATTCTTGACTATAACTCGAGGTAAGACTATTGATTCTTACTCTTAGCTAAAACCCCATTCAAGAAAATTGCCAAATGCTATATGCAGAAGATCTATAATGCCTCAGATGTAGAAGGTGAAATGTGAACTGGTATGAAGTAGTATGGTGCAAAAAAATGCTCCCTAATTTTTTTTGTGTGGCTCGTATTCGAGTAAAAGTTTGGAACTCTAGCCAGTCTCAATATTTCACAACATTGCTGGCTTTGTAAAAAAAAAAAAAGGAATCTCAAGTGCATCTCTTTTTTAACTGTGAATTTTTTAACCACATTTGGAGTTATATCAAGGAATTTTGCATATTAAAAAAGATTCTATAGAAGAAGATACGTTAATTTGTATAATAAGATATGAGACCACAATGTACACAATATGGCAAGCAAGAAACTCCGAGGATTTTCAAGCAAAGGAGAAGTCTAAGGACCAGGTAAACTTAGAAGCAATCTCGAAAATAAGAGAACAAACGCTGGTGAACTAACTTCAAGCAATCTGCAGTCCAATAATGTCTTCAGCTTGGTCACTGCATTAGGTTATTATATATATTGCCTTAGCTGATGTGGCTTCCTTTTTGTTTGTTTATTTATTTATTTATTTTATCTTCTACTTATATTGTTTTTCCTTTATTATTATTATTATTATTATTATTATTATTATTATTATTATTATTATTATTATTATTATTATTGTTCGACCTTCCTAGACTCTACATTTCAATAAAATTTTTACTAGAATGATGTTGTTATTGTTATTGCTGCTGCTGCTGCTGCTGATTGTATGATTGGTATAAGAACATTGTACCTTGATTCGTGTAATGAATTATTCAACTTTCAGAAGAAATCACATATTTATGTAGAAATTATATGTCAATGCAGAAATTCCTTATACTAAAATCTTGTTTGGTGATGAACTCCCTATTTCTATAAAACTACAACAACCAAGATGTGGAATAACATCAATATTAGTTTCCTTAAATAATACGATCAACTTGTAGTTTATAACACTAAGTAACTCTTTAAGCAGATTGTCAAGGGCTTGGAGTTTTTGCCAATGAACTATGTGACACTTGATTGTTATTCCACTCAACCAAGTTAGTTTTACTGAAAAATGCTAGGTACAAAACTATCATAACTAGTAGATAACTAGAGACTAAAGGATAGCTTAGCGAATGCCTAAAGAATGTTTTTCTCTTATATATTGAATCTTGTTAGATAACATGTTGAATGATGGATGGATGTTACAAATAAGGACTGTAAGACTATTTATAGTCTTCCATCTCCTAACTAGATGATTAGGATCTAATTGATTCAGTAGCCTACAATAGTCCTCTAAAATATTCTATACTATTATACATACATCATGTACATCATAACACTATCTACAATGTTCTACAATCTTCCATAATGTTCTAAAAGTTTCATAAGGATCTACAATTTTCCACAAGCTTTAGCAAGGTTCTATAAGCTTTTATAAGACTCCACAATCTTCTAGAAGGTTCTAAAGAATCCCATGATGAAGGACCTTCTATATTGCAAGGATCTTTTTGATCCTGTGGACAAAAGTGTGAAGGAAGATGTTCCTTCAAAAATTGAGAAGATATCAAATGGAGAATAAGAGTAGGTGAACAAGAAAACTCTGGAAGCAATTCGAAAATATGTTGATATCAGTATATTCAACCATATGTTGAAAGATATGGATCCTTTTAAGTTGTGTAAAAAGCTAGAAGGACTTTATAAAAGGAATATTGCCCATAATAAGGCCTTTCTGACTAAAAGACTTGTAAACTTGAAACTGAAAACTAGGAAATCTGTGTCGGAGCATCTGAGTGATTTCCAAGATATAATCAACAATTACAATAACGAAGATCATTCTTGATGATGAACTTCAAGCCTTGGTCCTATTAAGTTCATTACAAATAACTGGGAGACGCTAGAGGTAACAACTAGCAATTTATCTCCTAAAGCTGTCTCTCTGTGGATGTAATCAAAGAGACTATGTTCAACAAAGAAATCAAAAGAAAGGAGATTGGATTTGACAACGTTCAGGCATTCTGGGCAAAAATTAGGGGACATAGTAAGAACAAGGCTCCAAAAGTTTTGACAAGTTTAAGAATTGATCAAATTCTAGAGGTGAAAAAGATGTGAAAACATGCCACTATTGTGAAAAGCCATTACACATTAAAAGGTTTTTGCTACAAGTGAAAGAGAGATTAGAAAAATGCAAGATCATCAGAATGATGGAGATGATAAGAGTACAATTGTAATAGCTTCAAACAAGGATGATAAGGTATCCCTAGTTTGTGTGATAAGTGAATGCTTCCATGTCCTGGGTAACCTTAAAGATCTGCCAAGATTGTCTGCATGGGTGAAACCCGAGTTCACACAATCTTTAGATGCTTACTATCTTTAAAAGATGTATGACACATTCTCAATTTAAGGTTAAGTTTGTTATCGACTAATATATTAGATCAAAAAGGATTCTA
>JANZXR010000172.1:18633851-18675928 GCA_027575705.1 Erythroxylum echinodendron | reverse complement strand
ATCATATAGACACACTAACGATACTTCTAGGCACCTGCAGTCTCAAATAAGCGGATGATTGAACCAAAAGATATGAAGAATCAAATGTTAGCATTTTCAAGATTCTTCAAAGCCCCACTGGAGCAAATTTCCTACTTTTGCACTGATATTGAAACAAAATTAAACATCATATAGACACACTAACAATACTTCTAGGCACCTGCAGTCTCAAATAAGCGGATGATTGAACCAAAAGATATGAAGAATCAAATGGTAGCATTTTCAAGATTCTTCAAAGCCCACTGGAGCAAATTTCCTACTTTTTCCAACAAATACTACAGAAACCAGTTCAATCCTATCTAAAAGTCTACATATGCAACTTGTACAAAAAAAACACAAAAAAAACTCAACTAAAACAATGAAGCTGCCAACTTGAAACAATCTGTACAAATCCAATGTATTATATCAATTGACTACCAACAAAGTGAACTAATCTCCAAAGCAACAAAAAGGAAATAAATGACGATTAATAGAGGTAATATAGAAAGGGCATACTTTGCCTTGTTTCTTGAGCTGCGAGAAGGTTTGAGAAAGACCCAAACTTGGGGCGATAGTGAGAGCAGCCATTGGCGTGAATCTCCCGGTTGAAACGAAGGTGGCTTTGCAAGACGGGACTAGAACTACAAAGTGATTCTCTGATTTGGTTGGGATGAGGAAGCTACAAGTTAAATTTAGAGCAGTGGCCATTACATTGACAAAATATCTAGCTAAATAAACTCGAGATACAAAGGCAAAACTAACCACAGTAGAAAAATACTGGGACCTGTATAATTGAGGAACAAAATACAGAAAAGAAGTGAGAGAATAAAGGAATTAAAGAAGAACACATAAAAAGAAGTGAGAGAATAGAGGAAAAGAGGAACTTATCACAAGAAAACAGTAACGCATAGCTATAGGATGAAGAACATTGGACTAATTTCAATTATGCTACAGTCATACATTTGTTTTGAATTACGCTATAGTAACTATGATGTTTGTTTTAGGAGATGGAGATGTAAAGGGATGAAGATGGGAAAGCATTTGAAACAGGAAAAGGGTTATAGCTAATTCGACTGTAGTCCAGTGGTGCCTGGAAATCATGGCTTGACCATATTAGTTGAGCTGAGAAGTCCCTCTTATCTCATCGTGAAGCTTGCGAGTGGTTTAAGTCTTCACTTGCAGACTTCAGTCCCATCTCGGTTTGTGTCTTACGTTGCCTTACAACATCTCCGCTATATCATTTGCTAACCTTGTTGGAGTTAATCTTTAGGCGGTTGCTAATCGATTACGCAGAGTATACTCAAATGAAGAAATTGGAGCACGCTAAAGACGTTGAAAACGCAGGAGACTCTATGCTAGAGAATGCAGAGACAAAGATGTGAAGATTTTTTGAAAAAACATGCTAAAATGTGATTTTTTGGTTTTTGCAAACTCTTTGTGGTTTTCTTATTCCTGAAAACAAAAAATGGCAATATCACTCAGCCAAACAAGTTCTAATAGACATTTTTTTTGGAAAATGACAACAAAAAACCAAAGAAAAAACGAAACCAAACAACCCTACGCAAATTGCTCATTTAGTCTAGTACATAGAAAACATTTGCAATATTGACTGTAGCATTCATTTTTCAACTTGATCAAAATTCGATTTTTTCCTAACCTTGGAACAAGATAATCATCAAGGTCAACAAAGAACTTCCTTTCTACAACACATATGGTTGGTGCATCCAGTGTCAAGAAACAATGTGTCTTATTTTGGTATTTTACCAGTTGTCGCAACCATCTAAGAGTATGGCTTTAATCATCATCTTATGCATAATAAGCCCTCTGATAATTCCCTTTATATCTGACTCATTGGAGTAATTGCCATGTCCATATGCAAGTAATTGTCATATCTTCTTTTACAATGACCACGACCACTACCAGGAACTCTAATGTTGTTTTTATTGGCCCAAATATGATTTGCTTTGGTTGTTACATTGCCTCCAACTCCATGGTTATGATTCAGGGGTTCTACCGCTGCAAAAAGTGAACACCACAGCCTTGCCTTTTACCACATGAATTTCCATGTCTGTGACTTGACAACTTATTCACCTTTATTGGAGAATAAGCTTTGAAATCTTGTTCTATTGGCTTCTCAAGATACTTCTCATTCATGCGTTACTCATGAGCTTGCAAAATACTAGATACTTCATCGAACAAATTATTGAACTTCTTTAATTACCACCACATGCTCAAATTTGTGGATCAAAGACCGTAAGATTTTCTCCACGTGAACTCGCTCTTAGTACTCCTCTCCATATATTTTCATTTGATTTGTTAAAATAAGAAGTCTTGACTTACATAATTGGCCACAGTTTCAGGTGGTCTATTTGCAAAATTTCACATTGATGCCTCAAGGTTTGGAGTCTTTCTTCCTTAACTTTCTGTGTACCTTTGTACGTCGCTATGGCTCTAATACCAATGCTGTAAAAATGAGAATAAGAAGCTAACTAATAGGAGCAAATAAGAGAGAAACGGTTGCTTTTATTTGATAATCTCAAATGCTGATAACAAGCTTAATATTTAAGTAGATAATAGGAACTTAGGAACTTTGAAGCTACTTGAAACAAAAGACTAGGGAGCAAGAACACTCCTCATCGAACTAGTAGGAAACAAGCAAATGAAATAAGACTTATTCAATTTAAATAAAAATCAGGATTAACACCGACATAACTTAGTTCAATAGCATTTCTCGCAATTCTAATAACGTAATATGTCAAAAAGGGTCAGTCCCACAAAACATATGCATCCCTTAAAGCTCATAAACAAATCAATAAGATTTCCTACAACAGAAAGGACCAAAAATAATTTAGGGTTACACAGAACATATATGCCAATGAAGTACTCATCACTATTAGTCGTGTTTTGCACATTATTAGGGCTTCATTTCAGCACCTGATGAATCAATTGAATTGGCTACTAATTACAAACTAAAGCACTAATTATACGGAGAACCAACTCAGAAATTCATAGGGTCTGAATCCTTCTTACATGCTTCTCGAGGTTCAATAGCAATTATTTCCTATATGACCAGCAAATATAAAAAAACACATATCCTTGAGGAAAGGAGCTCACAGAGTTTTGAGTTATCCAAAAGCATTTTGCACATGTTTGTATGCAGCATCTGGCTCTCGACAACATAAGGAGCTAACTATTGTCCAAAACACCAAGAAATCTACCTATATTTCTCCAACCAAATCCCAGTGCTTTTTTTTGGTTTAATTAGGGAAAAATGTCTGCTTCAATTGAAGGAGAAAAAGAGTTACACAGATTGATATCATGACTGATACACCTCAGGAAGACTAAGGCCCACACTAGCAGCTGATTGTTTCATTACTCTTTTCATTTCATCTGATCTATCCACTGCAATGTTGTAAGACATCAGTAGATCCTGAAAAACATAATGTTTCTGTAATGTTAACTTTGGCATTTCTAGATAACTGAAAGGTTTCAGCTACAAAGTATTGGGTGCAAGTGTGAGTTGCTTCAATAAAAGCTGAACACCACGAAACATATAAGCCCTGGACAATGAATTGTATCACATCGTTACCAAAATTAAATCTTTGATTCTGGGGTTCAGTTGATGGTTTCCAGGGTCTTCACATATTATCTCCAGTCTTTTAGCAAGACCACATTTTGTACATCAGCAATAGCCAACAGTAAAGAGTTTACAACAGCAGGTAGTTGGAAGCTTAAAATCGTGGAAAAAGTGAAGGACGTTAGATCAGTCAAAGAGAGCGAGGTTATACCTTATGATGGTGGACACTGTTAAGTAGGAAAGTGTAATCAGAGGCAAGCTTGATTTTCTGTTGAACATTGGACTGGTCTGAAAGGTTACTGTTTTTTCGAAACTCCTGTGTTACATATTCACGAAAATGATTTTTATAGTCTTCATTGCCAATGTGTTTCTTCACAGCTTTCAGAAGATCACGGTAAGCCTTTGCAGCTTTCCAAGTTCTGAAACTCATTTCCAGTCTTACGGGTAGCTTCTTGCCTTCTCCTTCCTGCACTAAGTGTCGAATTTTATTATCAACAATAGAAAACACAAGTCAATATTTGAAAATCAGAGATCTTCAATATCGAAAAGACGCGAAAGGATAACCAAAAGGCTCTCTACAGAAAACACAATGGTTAAAAACCCAGTTCTGCAGCCAACAAACTTCGGGTCTTGAATCATACATGCCTAGTTCTGTTCAGTTCGAAACGAAAGAACAAATCCACAAAAGCATTGAAACGCATAATACAATCTCTAAGAGAAACACAGTAAGAAAGACAAAATTTTTTACTTTTGGGTTTTCCTTGATTATCTAATTTCTATCACCCTCGTAGACTAGCAGTACCTTTACATGCGACCTATGGGAAGTTTGAGGTTCGAACTTAATAGCAGTTAAGCACACAAGTTAGTATGAAAAAGAACAAAGAAAAGAAACGCAAACAAGGCAACCATGTTTGGCAAATCAAACTACTACAATTCATAGACAATCAGAAAGATAATTACCTTTCCTTAAAATTTTTCCACCTTTAAGTGAAAGAAAATTGGAGAATACAAAGACGAAAGTAGAGCCGATGACGGAGAAAGCTCTATGAGCATTGGTTTTAAATGGGCCAGATCAACTATTACTTAGGCCTTCTCTATAGGCCCAATTGATATTTGTTTCCCAAGTGAAAACAATATTATATGGCTGTTCTGTTTCGCTTTTCCCGGTTGTCTTCTATTTGGTCTTTCGGACATGAACTGAATTCAGATCTCTCTGTTAGTTGCTGCATCGGAGAAAAGGACGAGAGCGAATTCATGTCGCGAGAAAGACCCAGAAAATCTACTTTACCTCCCGCTCAAGAGGTGCTTAAGCCAATTAAAGTGCTCCATTCTTGTCTGTGTTTGGTTCTCGAGAAAAAGTCGGAGGATTGCCATTCCTGTTTTTCTTTCCTTTATTTGACTTGTTTATCTCTGAAACGCAATCAAATTATAGAGCTATGAAAAAGTTAGATTCAAGATGGACGTGTTATTTATTGTTGTTTTAATAGGTTTGCCTGTCATCAGCTCCATGTCCTGATATTTGTTCTTTCAAGATAAATTTGAGGTTAAGCAATGATTTATTTTCATGTTGCTTTTACATCCTATGAAGGATTTTGAAGTCACCAGTGGATCACAAATTAAGACATTGATGAATGTGAATTTTAGTATGAGATATATGATATATCACTATAGGTCTCAAGGTAGCAGGTAATGGAGCTGACAATTTGCTTCTTCAATTCCACACTTTATAGAGTACGAGTGAGTCATGATTATGATATTGTGACTATCAAAAGCTAAAGCCTCAAATTTTTTTTCCCTCACTTTTGTTGCTGATTAGTAAGGAGCCTATGTAAGTGGTCTTTCCCTTTCTGCCAATTTCAGAATATTGAGAAGTTGGAAAAGGTGATAAATGAAGGTAATTACTATGGAGCCCAGCAGATGTACAAGTCTATTAGTGCGAGGTACGAAAAATTGCTGGTGACAATGCAAATATGTGGTTTTCTTTGTTCAGTTGATAAGGTAGTGATAATGCTGAATATTATAAATAGGTTTTCTGGCATTGATGTTGAGGAAGGCTTAGGGCATCTAGTTTCCAGGGTGATTGTGGCTGGAATAATTAGGAAGAAACTAGGTTTAAAGAAAACCTCTTGAATAAAAATAAAACAAAATGTAACACCTGCCCTGTATGCTATGAAATCTCGCTATTGCTGTAATATGAAAAATAAGTAACTAAATAAGAAAACAAAGAAACACTATCATAATTTTCATATCATTAAATCATAACTTCCATAACATGCACATCGAGTTAAAAGCATAACATGTATCCAAACAAGCATGTACCTCAAGTCATATCTCATTTGGTTAGAATATTCCATCTAATCATTAGTGGTACATATCCGCAATTCCGAGTTGCATTTCCTAGTCTCAAATCCCAAAAAATCACAAATTGAACTTTACCGTATGATGCAATTGCATTTTCTTATTTTGGCTTGTATGATATTTCAAATTAGAATTATCGTTAAACTTTCGCCTTCTATTTTCTCCAAAATTAAACCCTTTCCATAAATTGTTTAATTTATTGCACATTTGTTGATTAGCATACTACATTATAGGTACTCATCTGCACAGAGATATTCTGAAGCTTTGGATATTCTTCATTCGGGTGCATGCCTTCAATTGAATAATGGCCAGGTCATCTCCTATACAGTTCATGGATCTTGTTTTCCACTGTTCATATGAATCATTTAGCAGAGTAACTGTGATCACGAAACTTAGCCTGTTAAGATGATGCTGACATGTGTTAATTTTGTCATCTGAACTGATAAGTGGTCTTGATTTTGTATGGAGGGCTGTTTCATATGCAAATGGTTAAGGTTGATGCAACCTAGAGTTTGGAACTTGGCATGTTAAGTAATAGTATTAGGAACGGGATTAGTAGTTGATGTCTGATTAGTGGCCTATATTTTGACTTGCCGAGTGTAAGTAATGTAGAAGAATATCTCTTTCAGGGACGCATCACATGTGATGAGATTTGGGTAATGAGGGTGATCAAAGCAACCTTATTGCCTATGTTTATCTTTTACTCAACAATTGAATACTTTTTTCTCTATCTGTAGATATTTACTGGATGAGCAAGATTTAAATAAAGTAGTATTTCCTTTATAATGTGAATCAAATCCATACTCTACATTAGGTAGTATTAGTCATAATTCTTAGCTATTATTTTATTCCTTTTGTGTATTAAGTTAATCAAAATGGAACTATTTCAGGTTACTTGCGGCTCAGAGCTTGCTGTATGGTTTGTGGAGACCCTAGTTAAAGCCAAAGTTCCATATGATGATGATGTTCTTGGTCAGTTTATTAACTGTTTAAAAGGCTATTGCCTGACCAATTTTTTATATTTTTTGTCTGAAGTCGTTTTTAAAGATTTTCTTTTGCTCAAGCATGCCAAATTAAACTGACCTTCATTTTGCATATTCAGTTAACTTGGATAGAATTTGGAATTTGATTTCCTCTAACATTTCCTTGCATGTTTTAACATTCCCAGATAACATCAAGAAGATCTATAAGAAGTTTCCCCGAATCCCAGTGCCACAACACTTGGGGGTTGATGATGATGTGCAACAACTTGCTGAAGCCCTTGGGGCAGCAAAAACACGTGTTGAGTGCTGTTCATCATTTCTAAAAGCTGCTATCAAGTGAGATTTGAAATATTTGGTTTTGTGTGTTGCATGCATATGCAGCATTCACCTAAATTATCATACTTGTATGTATGTGAGGATCTTTGGAGGCAATTTATCCCCATGTCTTTGGGGTTTTTTTTACTTTCCTATTATGGAAATGGTCATGGAGTTTGTTCAAAGTATTTCTTTTAGTATTTTATATTTCTGTGTTTCTTGTGTGTGTGATGTAGGACAAATAGAAAAAAGTATTAACTAGTAGCTAAAAATCATAAAAGTAAGACATATGATTGATATTAGGTTGTTGGAATATCAAATTTTAGGGCTAGATTTCAGCTAGGAATATTAAAATTTCAGTTTGGTATGGTCGGGTTTTTAGGATTTGATTGTTGGAAATTTAGGTTTAGAATTTCAGGGTTTAATATTGCCGAAATCTAGGTTTTAAGATGCTGGAATTTATTGAGGAACACAAAGAATGGAGGGTAAAAATCTAGAGATCACTCCTAGAATCTAAGAATCACTATTAGAAGAAAAATATCATATTTTCTAGTTAAAAACTCAAGTTTGTAGAAAAATTTCAAATTACTTCTTATTGAAGGATTAAATATATACATATTTATAAGAAGTTCTTAGAACCCTTATTGTAGTAGGAAACGGTTCCCAACAAATTTAAATCATATTCTAATAAAAGTTTTATAAATTTAAGTACTAAATAACTAGGATAACATATCTAAAATAGAATAACATATTTAAGTTATTACTACTTATTTATAAGGAATTTTAACATAATCTAAATTTTAGCTCTTATCTTTGATGTCAACTCAATTCCTAGTCCTCATCCCAGCAAATTAAGTTTTCTGGTTGACTAATTTTTTCTCTTTTACTTCTTTTATAGACTTTAAGCTCTTTTGTATCAATTCTCCTTGACTTGTCTGAAGTTGTCTTCGATGTAGAATGTGATAAATATTGATCATATAAGTTCGAATTCAACTTTTGAAATTCAAATTCTAAACTTCAAGTACTGTTAGAAATCGGTCTTCCTTTCCACTTGTTAAGAAATTGTTGATATCCTCCATCTCTTGTGGCTATAATTTTTTCATCAAGAACATCCTCTATCTCCTCTTTAAGATGGGAAATTGTTGGAATTCTCACAACTGTAGTAGGAGTTTGCATCTCATATCCATGATAAATAGTTAGGTCCGTAATATTAAAGATAGGACTAATACTTATGTCACTTGGTAATTACAAAGCTTAAGCATTAGCTTTTATTTTTCTTGATGATTTTATAAGGTCGAACACTCTGTGAAAAAATTTCTTATGTTTTCCTTTTAGAAAATGCTCCAGACGAGTCCTAACCATCACCATATCCTGTTCATTGAAGTTCGCCAATCGACGTGTTAATCAGCATGTTCTTTATAAGACAAGTTGTTGATTGTTATCCTTTTTTGTACCTCATCAAAGATGTCTCTCATATGTTGTGCAAAACCTTTAGCTTCAACACCAACTTGTATTGTTTGTGATAAACCAAATCAATAGGCTTCCTTGGTTGAACTCTCGAGACTATCTCAAAAGAACTCTTACCAATTGACTTATTTATAGAACTCTTGTAAGAAAACTTTGTCGTAGGAAGAATTAGGTCCCAATTTTTCAAATTTTCTCTAATCAAACATCTTAACAAGTCCCCCAAGTTTCTATTCACCACCTTCATTTGTCTATCATTCTGGGGATGTAAAGAACTTCAAAATTAAAGCCTAGGGTTCATTGTTTTCCATAGAGTTCTTAAAAAATAACTCATGAATTTTATGTCACGATTGGAGATGATGGTAAAAGGTAATCTATGAAGATGTACAACACCTTTGAAGTAGAGTTTAGCAATATGGACAACATCATAAGTCTTTGATCATGAAATGAAATGACTTATTTTGACAAACCTATCCACCACCACAAAAATAGAATCATAACTTATAGTTTTAGGAATTCCCAAGACAAAATCCATAATTATGTCCTGCCATGGTTTATGAAATAGAGCAGTGGTTTGTATGATCCAGAATTTTGTTTCTTTCCTTTAGCTAATTTTGATGTTCGACATTGCTGTATGACTTTAGACATGTCCTGCTTTAAATAGGGCCTATCAAAGTGATCTTCAACCATTTTGATGGTTTTATCTCTTCCAAAGTGTCTTGTTGCCCCTCCTCCATGTAATTACCAAATCAGATTCCCCCTTATAGAAGTATTATGTAGACAAAGTCGATTTACTTTGAAAGGGTAGTCATTGTGGATCATGAAAGAAAAGTGTGGTCTTTGTCCAGCTACAATTTCTGAAGAGATTATTCCAAAATCTCGATCTGAAACATATTTTGTTTTTATTTTGTCGAACCTCACAACTTCTTCTGCCAAAGTGTTAAGCAAATGACTCTTTCTACTCAATATATCGGCTAACTTATTCTCAACCCTTGTTCAATGTTTAATAACAAAGTTAAATTGCTCAAGAAATTTACTCCACAAGGTGTTCCTTTTGTTCAAGTTCTTTTGGGATTGGAAGTGTTTAAGAGATTCATAATCTGAATAGCATAAATTCTTTGTATGAGAGATAGTGGCGCCAATTGTAAAGAGCACATACTACTGCATAAAATTCCTTGTCATAGGTTGATATTGTTGTTTCTCTTCCCTTAACTTATCACAGAAGTAAGCAGTTGGGTGTCCCTTTTGGTTGATTATGTCTTCAATTCTCACATGCGATGCATCACAAGCAATTTTAAATACCTTTGAAAATTTTGAAAGCTGCAAAACAAGAGATTTAGTCATTTTTTTCTTACAACAATAACCCAGTAAAAGCCCCGCTGAATGTGGGGTCTGAGGAAGTCTAGTAGTACGCAACTTTACCCCTAACTTGTAGATATTCAGTCATTTTTTTCTTGATTTCTTCAAATGCTTTAATTGCTGCCTTTGACCATGTAAAATGTCTTTTCTTCATACAATTAGTAATGGATGCTATTATGGTACTAAAATTACGAATAAATCGCTTATAGAATGTTGTTAGACCACTAAAACTTCATGTCTCATGCACGTCCTTTGGAATAGGGATCTTCTTTGGATCCATCTCCACTTCACAGTAGTTTATAATAAAACCTCAAAATACAACACTTGAATGCATAAAAGAACACTTTTTAAAGTTGATATAAATTTTCTTGACTCAAAACTCTCAAGACTTGTTGTAGATGTAATTGGTGGTCTTCTTTAGTCTTGCTGTAGATTAATATATCATCAAAATATACCACCAAAATTTTGCCCATAAATGGTCGAAACCCTTGATTTATCGCTTTCATAGAAGTACTAGGTGCATTAGAGTTCAAATGGTATCACCAACCATTCGTAAAGTCCCTCTTTAGTCCTAAAAGTTGTTTTTCATTCATCTCCAAGTCTAATTCTAATTTGATTGTACCTTCTTTGTAAGTCTATCTTGGTAAAGATAGTAGCTTCAGTCAATATATCTAACTTGTCATCAAAGCAAAGTATTAGAAATCTATACCTTATTGTGACTTTATTTATCGCCTAACTATTCATACACCTTCGCCAACTTCCATCCATTTTAGGAGTCAATAGTGTTGGAACTACACACGGACTAAGACTTTCTTGAATAAATCTTTTTTTTTTCAGCAGTTCCTCTAATTGTTTCTTCAGCTTTTCATTCTCAATAGGATTCAAATGATAGTTTGGAAGATTTGATAGATTAGATCTAGGTACCAACTCAATAACATGCTGAATATCTTGTAAAGGAGGTAATTCTCCTGATAATTCGTCCGGTGAAAGGTCTGAAAAATCAACTAACAATTCACCCACTTTTTTGGGTAAGGTAAGGGGTGTTTTAGGTGCTGTTTCTTCCTCTTTAACACTTTGATCATCTCCCATTGCCAAACACTCTATGTCATCAAGTACTTAAGCCCCTTCTACATGTACTTTCGAATATCTAGTTGATCAATTGACGAAGAGCTGCCAACAGTGTCACCACTTAGAATAAACACTTTCGTTGAGGTAGTGCCTATTAAATTTAAGGAATCAAAATTAATACATGATTTTTTAGCAGAGATTTTCCCTTGCTCTAAGTGTTGTTGATCAATATAAGTCCCTTCATCTTGCTCCCTTCATCTTGCTTATTACCATGTGCTCCATGTTCAGCATCGAGTATAGGTTGTTGGTTTGCATAACTTTTTCTCATGGGAGCTTTGACTTTTAGGGAGTGTATGTCAAGGTTGCCTAGCCTTTCCAAAATTTGTTGAACATTTTTTTCTTATGGGAGTTGTTACATATAAGTTGGTTTTTGGATGTGAACAAGGATCACCAATGCCCCTTTTTTTTTTTTTGCAATAGTCAAAAGTATTTCATCTTACTTTAAGTCATTGAATATTTTTTTATATGCCCTTCCATTACGTGTTGCCATTGTGAACCACAACTTTGATACCAAATAGATGTAGGACAAATGGAAGAAGTATTAACTGTTGAGATACTAAGCAGCTGTAAATAGATTATACTAAGATATAGATAGGCTGTAAATAGATAAGATAGAATAAGTTTGAAATCCCTTAATTTAAGGGATTATGTTAAATAACTTTAGATAACTTTCTAGGTTTAAATTCCTACTTGTAATGTCCTATATATGGCTGTATACTTCCTATTCATATATGAAAATATAAGAAAATTCTTTACCACATGGTATCAAAGCCGTAGGGCTTCTTTTTTTGGGATTTGTCCTTTGAGCAGTCTTCATTGCTGCATTACCAAAACCCTATTTTTTGATTCTTCTCTTGTGTTTTCCAGCCTTCATCAGTAAATTCCTTGTTAACTGTAGTATCTTCTTCTTAATCATTTCAACCTCTCAAACCTCTCGACTAGATCCAACCCTCTAGAAGAATTCGACACCATTCAGAAAATTGGAAATTTTCAAAATATCTGGGCTTCCTATAGGCTTAATGGGAAGAACTATCTCAAATGGTCTCAATTGGTCCGTACATACCTCAAGGGCAAAGGGAGACTTGGTCATCTTCTTAGAATAGGACCGACCAAGGATAACCCAATGTTTGAAGCATGGGATGAGGAGGATCCCATGATAATGTCTTGGCTATGGGATTCTATGGATCCCATGATCAGCGACACATGCACGTTTTTTGTCGCTGCAAAGGAGATTTAGGACTACATTTGTCACACATACTCAAAGGCTCAAGATGCTGCTCAAGTTTATGAGATCAACAGCTACTAATCAAGGAGATAAATTTGTCACAGAATATGCAAACTTGCTGCAGAATGTGTGGCAAGAACTCTTATCATTATCGAGTTTTTGAGATGAAATGCCCTGAGGATGCTGTCATCTTGAAGAACTTCATTGAAAAAGACGGTGTATTTTGGCTGGATTGAATGTTGAATTTGATCAGGTCAGGATTCAAATCCTTGGAAAAGAGGACACTTTGTCTCTAGAAGGGACAGTCTCATTGATTCGAGCAGAAGAAAGTCAAAGGAGTGTTATGCTTGAACCACAATATATGGACAGGTTAGCCTTGTTAGCAAAAACTAATAATCAGGACAAAGGAAAAAGTGATCTATCTAAGCATTCTGATAGAGAAAACCAAAGGAAGGAGAATAAGGACAATCTTTGGTGCACCCACTGCAAGAAACCGAGGCACACGAAGGAAACATGTTCGAAAATACACCGTAGATCACCAAGTTGAGAATAGGGAAATCTTGGGGGGACAGACAGCAGAGGTCCCAAGCACATATTGTAGATCAGCCCAAAGTTGGGGAAAATTTAGGACAATGGAATTAAACAGTGAAGAAATTGAGAAGCTGAGAAGGACTATTGAAAAACCTACTAAGACTTGTTCTTTGGCTCTTTCAGGTAAACCTTTGCTTCCTATTTGCATGAATGCCTAAGAAAATCTTCATACCAATTCTTGGATGATAGACTCGGGTGCTACAGACCATATGATACTCACATCTCAACTCTTTCACACTTATACCCCATGCCCAAGTAACAAAAATGTTGTAGTGGCCAATGGCTCTCTAGTTACTATTGCAGTTTTCGAAGATATACACATCACGCATACCCTTATTCTAAAAAGGGTTCTCCATATTCCAAAACCGTCGGCTAGCCTACTTTCTATTAAAAAGCTTCCCTATGATCTTAAATGTTATGCTACTTTCTTTCCTTCTAATTGTTTTTTTCAGGATTAGGTCTCGGGGAGGAGGATTGGACTAAGGGGTGGCCTCTACCTACTTGAATTGCCTCAAAGAGTTAGGAGCAACCCATCTTTGTCATTTCTCAGTTCCTCAAACAAAGATACCATTTGGCTGTATCATCTATGCCTAAGTCATCCATCTTTTAAAGTTTTAAAGGTCATGTTTCCTCATTTGTTTCAAGGATTAGATATTTCTGAATTTCATTGTGATGTTTGTGAATTTGCAAAACATACTCGAGTATCTTCTCTTATTAGCAATAAAAGAAGCACTCATCCTTTTCATTTGATTCATGGTGACATATGGGGTCCCTTTATTATACCTAATGTCTCTAGGATTATTGGTTTGTATCCTTAATTGATGATTGCACTCGAGTAATATGGCTCTTTCTTCTTAAAAAAAATGCTATTACCCTTGTTATACCTAATTTTCACGTTATGATTCAAAACCAATTTGGGGTTAAAATAAAAAGCTTTAGGACAGACAATGCCAGAAACTACTTCAACTAGACTGTGTCACCTTCCTTTCAATCACAGGGCATTATCCATGATTCATCATGTGTTAACATATCTCAACAAAACGGGGTAGCAGAAAGGAAAAATGGGCTCTTACTGAACACCACCTGAGCTTACTCTTTCAAGGGAATGCCCCTAAATCCTATTGGGGAGAGGCAGTTCTTACAGCTATATACATGATATATAGACTTACATCACGTGTGTTAGACAACAAAAGCCCAATAGAAATTCTTAATAGCTTCTACCTACAGTTCAGAACCTCAAATGGCCTCACAATTAGGGTATTTGGATGCATTGCCTTTGTTAATGTTCATAACCAACATAGAGACAAACTAGACCCTCGAGCCATCAAATGTGTCTTCCTCGTTACTCACCTACTCAAAAGGGATACAAGTGTTACAATCCGTCATCTAGGAAATTTTATATCTCTACAGATGTCACCTTCACAGAAAATACACCTTTTTTCTCCAAGTCCTCTCTTCAAGGGGAGATTTCAATGATGGAAGATAGCACTTATGAGTCTTTCGAACCACTTAAAACCCTTGACCTTCCTCCAACTCTAGCTTGTATTGTTGAAACAACCGAGCCCTCTGAACCAATTACATCTGAGATCCCGAATTCTACTACTAAACCTGTGTCATGACATGTCCCAACCAGTGTTTCTCAAGTGTATTCAAGGAGAAAGGCCATTCCATAACTGACACAGGTCCAAGAATCCAACTCAGACTCTAGAAATGAAATCATAGTAAGATCTAACTTACCTTTACACAAACAATTTTTTGAACCTATTTCTGTTAGGAAAGGAACTAGAGAATGCACTAAATGACTACCTTATCCTCTGTCTCACTAAACGACCACTTTATCCTCTATGTCACTATGTTTCTCTTAAGTGCTTGTCACCAAACTACCAAAACTTCATTGTGAGTTTAAATACCATTACTATCCCTAACATCATTTCTGAGGCATTGTCAAAAAAGGAATGGAGGGATGCTATGAGCGAGGAGATGAATGCATTGGAAAAGAATAGAACGTGGGAGATTGTTGATAAATCGAATGGGAAAAACATTGTTGACTGTAAGTGGATTTTCACACCCAAATATAAGGCTGATGGATCTCTTGATAGATATAAAGCTAGATTGGTGGCCAAAGGGGACACTCAAACCTATGCTATTGATTATCAAGAGACTTTTGCCCCAGTTGCAAAGATGAACATTGTGAGAATTCTGTTATCATTGGCTTCCCACTTTAATTGGCAGCTCCTATAATGTGATGTTAAGAATGCATTTCTCCATGGAGACTTAGATGAAGATATTTATATGAACATTTCACCAGGATTTGAGGGAGACACGAGTAACAAAGTTTGCAAGCTAAAGAAGGCCCTTTATGGGTTAAAATAATCTCCTAGAGCTTGGTTTGGGAGATTTGCAAAAGTCATGAGGGAGTTTGGGTATAAACAAAGCCAAAGTGATCACACTCTTTTTATTAAATATTCAGTTACAGGGGGGAGTTACTACACTTCTTGTCTATGTGGATGACATCACAGTGACTAGAAATGATGAGAAAGAGAAGCATGAATTGAGGCAGAGACTAGTAAAAGAGTTTGAGATAAAAGAACTTGGGAAACTAAGGTACTTCCTTGGTCTTGAGATGGCATATTCCACACAAGGGATTTTTATATTTCAACAGAAGTATGTGACTGATTTGTTGGTAGAAACAGGAAAGATTGGATGTAAGTCGGTCTCTACACCGATGGGTCCAAACCATAAGTTAGGAAAAGCTAAAGAAGAACCAGCTGTTGATAAAAGGATGTATCCAAGACTAGTTGGTAGACTCATATATCTTGCTTACACTCGGTCAAACATAGCATACTCTGTAAGCATGATCCAAGAGAGCCTCATCTTCAAGCTACTTATGGGGTGCTACATTACTTGAAAGGCAATTCAGGAAAGGGAATTTTGTTCACAAAAAACAATACTCTTGCTCTAGAAGCTTACATTGATGCTGACTATGCAGGTTTCATAGTGGATAGAAGATCAACTACAGGGTACTGTACGTTTCTTGGAGGAAATTTGGTAACGTGGAGGAGCAAGAAGCAGAATGTAGTGGCAAGGTCATTTGTAGAATCAGAATTTAGGTCTATTGCTCAATGATTGTGTAAACTTTTCTGGCTGATGATTATTCTACATGATTTGAGCGTCAAGTGGGATGGCCTTATGAAACTCTATTCTGACAATAAGTCAACCATCAATCTTACTCATAATCCTATACAACACGATAGGACAAAGCATATTGAAATTGATAGACATTTCATTAAAGAAAAATTAGAAGAAGGGTTAGTGTGTATGTCTTATGTTCCATCAGAATGTCAAGTAGCTGATGTTTTAACAAAGGGGCTGAACAATTCAAGTTTTCTTGTATACAAGCTAGGAATGGAAGACATCTATTCCTCAGCTTGAGGAGGAGTGTTGAGTTACTAAATAGTTGTAAATAGATTATACTAGTGTTGAGTTACTAAATATTTGTACATAGATTATACTAAAATATAGATACGCTGTAAATAGATAAGATAGAATAAGTTTGAAATCCCTTAATTTAAGGGATTACATTTGATAGTTTAGATAACTATCCAGATTTAAATTCCTGCTTGTAATGTCCTGTTTGTGGCTCTATGCTTCCTATTTAATATATGAGAACATAGGAAAATTCTTTCCCACATTAACTAATAACTAAAAATCACAAATTTAGGATATATGGTTGATATTAGTTTGCTAGAATATCAAATTTCAAGGCTGAATTTCCGCTGGGAATACGGAAATTTTAGTTTGGTATAGTTGGGTTTTTAGGGTTTGATGTTGGAAATGTGGGCTTAGAATTTTAGGGTTTAATATAGCTGGATTTTAGGTTTAAGATGGTTGAAATTTATTGAGGAACCCAAAGAATGGAGGGTAGAAATCTAGGAATCACTCCTAAGGTCTAAGAATCACTCCTAGAAGAAAAAATCACACTTTCTAGTTAAAAACTCGAGTTTGTAGAAAAATTTCAGATTGCTTCTTATTGAAATTCCGAATATACACATATTTATAAAGAAGTTCTTAGAACTCTTATTCTAGTAGGAAAGGGTTCCTAATAAATTTAAATCTAGTGTAATAAAAATTCTATAATAAATTTAAATCCTAAACAATTAGGATAACATATCTAAAATAAAATAACATATTTAACTTACTATTATTTCGTATCTAATCAGGAATCCTAATATAATTTAAATTTCAGTTCTTATCTTTAATGTCAGCTCAATTCCCAATCCTCATTCCATCAAATTAAGGTTTGTGGTTGACTAATTTTTTCTCTTTTAGAGTTTAAGCTCTTTTTCATCAGTGTGGATGTTGATTTGTGTTAAGCCTTGTGGTTTTGTGATTACGTTCTTAACTTGAAAACTTAACTTAGGGTTTTCATTTTCCAATCTTCTATTCAAACGTGAAGCTCCAATCTGTTTGGCTTCCTGGGTTCTTTTGATGCAAACAGTTAGCTGGTGTGGATATTTGGTTTAGATTCTTGTGCAAGAGTTGTGAAATGTGTTCATATTGTGTTGAAGGTTTTGTTTGGAGCTAGGAAGTGTGGGAAGAAAAATAATATAAGAAGTTGGAGATTAAACAACTTATGGTGAAATATGAGCAAAGAAATTAGAAAAAGGTTGTACACGGAAGCAATTATAAGAAAGAATTGTCTGGGTAATAATGATTGGGGAGGAAGAAAGTTCTATGTTTAGTATGAGTGATTCTGGATGAGCCAAATTTACTTCTGCCTTTCGACATTGTTTGTGGGGTTCCAAGCAAATCTTTTGTTTTAATTATTTGTTTGATTGTTAGGTGGTCTGCAGAGTTTGGATCACATAGATATGGATCACCAGAGCTTCATACTATGCTAGCTGACTACATGTATTCTGAATCTCCTGAGTTGGTAGGTTTGACATTGTCTTTTGTTTGTTATATTGTTACTTCTTTCTTATCGTGTACTGGTGATTCATTTAATGCTTTTATCTTGATCCATTTCCTTCTAGTTGTCCTTATATTTCTTTGATTAAGAGGGTTAACCAAATTGTTGAGAACAAATGGTCCTACAACTGTGAATATGTTGTTGTTGTCATTCTTTGATTCCCAAGGGGAAGTTACATCAGTTGATGCCGTGTCCTCTACAATCTACCAATTTATTGTCTTCTTGAATTTATTGGAGATTTTGCTGAATTATTTTTTGATTGCTTATAATATGGATCCGTATTCTGAATGCAGATGTACCAAAGTAAGCCTGTTGCTACTCTCTTTCATTATATTTTATCGTTGATGGAAAACATAGCTAAGCCTGTTTCATAAACACACATGCACTTTATTCTAAATCATAGCGTACTTCTGAAAAGTCAATAGTGGTACTGGATAACATTCTGGGTTTCTTAGGTACATACTTTGGACTGTGGTATTCTGTTACAATTTTTGTTTCTTTTTTCTTTGAATGCTTTTGTCAATGCCGTGGAATGCTTTTCATTTGTTTTACAAAAGTTCCATCTTTGATCACTTTGGTTAATTGTGATTATCTATTAAGAATATAATGTGTTAGAGACCATTGAGCACTTCTTTGCCTTGTCTGATCTTTCATTTATATTGTGAGCATGGTCAAGAATATTGACAGTTTCTTTGCAGGATATGACTAGGATATCATATCATTTTGTTAAAGGAAACAATCCAAAGAAGTTTGCTTTTACTTTGGTCAATTTCACTGGAAAGGTTAGTCTTCTTGAGCATTGTGTATAGCTGTTTGAATAATATATTTTCATGATCTCTCATTTTAACTATTTTTGCTTCTTCTAATCAATGCCATTGTGAAGGCATGTATAAAATAACAAAACTCTTGTTGATCTACCCCTTCCATTGCAATGTATTCACTGGGCCTGGGTAACAGTAGGTATAACTTTTCTTTGGATGATATGTTAACAACTGACGTGTGACTTTGCAGTGTTATCCTGGTGAAGATGATCTGGCTATTGCACGGGCAGTTCTACTGTAAGTATGCTTAATGAATTGGTCATATGCCACTTCTTTGGGCATACTAACCCAGAGATTCATGCTTATATGTGAAAGTTCTAATTACAATGTCTTTCCTCAACTGTTCAGGTATTTGGCTATGGGAAATATGAGAGATGCTAATTATCTGATGGAAGAGATAAAGAAACAGGTGGTATCTCAGAAGCCTGATTTTCTCCAATCAGACTTGACAAAATTCATTTCTTATCTTTTGCAAACGTAAGTTGCACATTATCCTCTCATGTGATATGTAGATGTATTACCATGGTAAAGCATTGATGGGTTATAAATATACTAAAAGCATGTTAAGGGTCACTTCTGGATTCGGAAGGGGAAGTTTTCCCCACTGAAAAAAAGCAGAGTTCTTTTGAAATATATATTTATCTTCTCTTTTTAACAATAGACAGCCTTCAGTTCTTTATCCTGCATCTACCTTTTTGAGTTCCATGTTGGATTCTTTGCTTAACGTTGAATCTCATTCAAGGCAACTTTCTTATTGCTATAGATAATTTTTGAAATCTGTAACATTAACAAGCCAATTTTAATTTTTTTTCTTTTGATTTATTTGTAGAAGTTAGTTTCTTATCTTGAAAATTTGAGATCATCTATAATAAGTCTAATATATTTTTCTTCCAGGTTGCAGCGAGATGCTTTACCTCTTTTTAATATGCTGAGACAGAGTTATAAGTCTAGTATAGACCGGGAACCTGCATTTAATGAGGTGAAGAATTATGCATATTTCTTTAATATTTCTTACTGATTTTGCAGATATCATATAATCTATTGCGTCAAAACATTTATTTGCTGTTTCTATTTACAAAAAGATGTTAATTGTCAAAAGACTATCCTGATTGATATTGCTTTAAATTTCTAATGTCTTTATTATTCAGCTGCTAGATGACATTGCCGAAGTGTTCTATGGGGTTCAACGTAGAAATCCCCTGCAAGGGATGTTTGGAGATATTTTAAAGGTGATTTGACTTTAGTTTGATGTTTGTGCATATTCTAGACAGGAACTTGAGTAGTCCATCTTTCACTCGCCCTTTACAATAATAGCTTATTAGAACATTGAGGAAATGAGGGACGCCATTAGAAGAAAGGAACGACACTCTGTTAGGCACTTTGCTCCATTTCTGGTTTCCTTCTAGAACAGTTTATAATTGCGATGCTAATAGATTTCTTGTTGTTTGATACGTCTGAGTATCGGACCTGACAGTGAAGTGTGTCAATTTCTTAGCTTTGTTATATTCGTAATTCGGTAGCTAATGGGAAGAGGTTTGTAGGCTGAACAGAAAGTCTTGTAGTTTCCTAAGGTAAAAATTTCTTAGCTGGAGTGATGGTTTTGCAGATGATGGGCTGACAGAAACATGAAGACAAATCAATATCTTGGCACTGGTGGATTAATACGACCGTTTTGCTTTACATGGAGTGGCCAACTTCACAAACATTTTCCAAAATCTTGTAGTAATTAGTAACATCTTTTACGTTTACTTTTTTTTTACTTTTGCGCCATGGTATCCTGGTTTTTGTAGTTGAACAAAATCCTTATCTTTGTTTCTAGATTGGAAATACTGTTGATAAACGTAATTTATATGAAATACTTAATTTCCTCTGTTTCCTGACCCTTGTGGATTGCCAACTCTAACTAGTTTTGAGATTTGGTATAGCAAATTACGGAAACCAAACTCTCTACTTTAATGACAATAAAATGAGTGGACAAGCAAAGGGATGCCTTCGAATGTTAATTCTTGTTGTAGATTTTATTAAAACGTTAACAGTAAGATCTGAAAGATTTTCAAGTACGGATACAATTTGCTGAGGCTGAAAACGAGTTGAACTTACGGCCACTATGACTGGTCAATTGAAAAGATCACTCCGTTGTGCTTCTTGAAGTTGTGTGTTGTATGGTCCACCACCTGAGTATGCGTTTGGAAAAGGAAAACAGAAGACGAATCAAGTTAGGTGATGTAGAACTAGTGGATGTGAATTTAGGTTGAAGGATGAACTACCGACATTGGTGTTGCTCAATTCAAGGTTGTAAAAGTCCATCGTCTTTGCCCTGAACAAAGGCCCTGCGTGCCATGTTCCACGTTCAAGTTTCACGAACTTCGGGCCGGAGATCCTGAAAACGCGCACCTCCTCAACAGCAGGGGGAACGTAGAAATGCCCGCAACGAGACTTGATAACATCACTTCCACCTGCAGGATTTGCGTGGACGATAGATGCTTTGGCTACTCCCAAGTACCAAACCTGTCCTCCAATGGATCCAAGGCACTGGGTCACGCTTGCGTGATGAGTAATGTTGAAAAATTCCAGTGCTCGATCTTCAAGTCGCATGATGTAGAATCTAAAGGACCCAAAAAAAAAGAAAGAAACCAATCTACTGTAATACTATAAACTCAACTGGAATACAAGAATTTAAATACCTACCTGGGAATTCCATGGCTAAGGTTTAGGAGAGCATCTCGCGGACCGAATTCCTCACCATCTTGTGATGGCTCTATCACTTGTCCGAATTCTTTGAAGCTCTCTGGTGTTGCTTCTATGGGTTCCAGCTTCAGTATTTTTGTCTCAGACATTCTATTTCGTCTCATCAGACAATCGTTTTCCTATTCCAATAGTTGATATAATATATGTGGTTGATTAACAATACGTAGAAACGACGTCGCTAGCTACATCCATCCATCCATCAAACGACCTCGTAGAGTAGCCTCTAGTTGGTTCAAGCTCAACTCTACTTTCTTTTTTAAAGTTCGTCCTCGTCGTCGTCGTCGTCGACAGCTTCCAAGCATGAAACCACCACTTCCGCTTCCAGTTCCAGACCCTAAATCTCTAACAGAACCACAACTCCTAAAATCTCTAACCTCTCTACTTACCTCCGAATTCACATCCCAATCTCTGAACCCGTACATCCCAAACCTCACTGCAAACCCCAAGCTACTCATCTCCTTGTTCTCATCCCACACTCTGTTTCACAAACCCACTGTTCTCCTCTCTCTCTTCAAATGGGCAAAAACCCATCTCTCTCACTCCGTCGCCCACTCTCCCCTCACTCTCCTCTCTCTGTTACCTTCTCTCATAGCCCACCACAAGTTCGTCGACGCCAAGTCCCTGCTAACCACCTTTATCGCTGGCGACAAACAAAACGTCCTCCACCGTCACATCCTCCACCCAGATCGTTCGGTTCGAATCTCAAAGGCCCTTCTTGATTTGTCCATTGCTGCTTACGTCGCCTCTGGTAAGCCACACCATGCCGCCCAACTGTTTAACAAAATGAAGAAGCTTCATTTCAAGCCCAATTTGCTCACTTGCAATACTCTTCTCAATGCTTTGGTCAGGTACCCTTCTAAACATTCCCTTGCAGTGGCTAAAGCGGTGTATAGGGATGCCGATAAGCTTGGTGTTCAGGTCAATACCAACACCTTTAATATTTTGATTCGTGGGTGTTGCTTAGAGTCCAATTTTGAGGAGGCTAAAGAGCTTTTCAGGAAGATGGGAGAAAAGGGCTGTGACCCGGATAATGTCTCGTATAATACGATATTGGATGCTTTTTGCAAGAAGGGAATGCTGAATGAGGCTAGGGAATTGCTGTTGGATATGAAGGAAAAAAGGTTGGTGCCTAATAGGTTAACGTATAATATTTTGATTTCTGGATATTGTAAGTTGGGGTGGTTAAAGGATGCTGCAAAAGTGATTGAATTGATGACGCAAAGTAATGTTTTGCCTGATGCTTGGACCTATAATATGTTGCTTGATGGTTTCTGTAAAGATGGTAGGCTGGAGGAGGCATTTAGGTTGAAAGATGAGATGGAGAATTTGAAGTTGCTGCCTGATGTGGTTAGTTACAATACATTGATTAATGGGTGTTTTGAGTTTGGAAGCAGCTCAGAATCGTTTAGATTGATTGAAGAAATGAATGAGAAGGGAGTTAAGCTTAATGCGTGCACTTACAATACAACGCTCAAGTGGTTTGTCAAGCAGGGAAACATGGATGAAGCGAGTAGAACCATAGCAAAGATGGAAGAAAATGGGTTTTCACCAGATAAAGTAACTTATAACACCTTGATAAATGGGTATTGCAAAGTAGGGAAGCTGAGTGATGCATTCAAAATGATGAATGAAATGGTGGGGAAAAGTTTGAAGATGGATAACGTGACACTTAATGTCCTCCTCCATACTCTTTGTAGGGAAAGGAAACTTGACGAAGCATATCATTTACTCAATAGCGCCAGTAGACGTGGCTACTTTGTTGATGATGTCAGTTATGGAACTTTGATCAATGGATATTTTGAGGATGATAAATCGAGTCAGGCTTTGGATCTTTGGAGCGAAATGAAGGAAAAAAAGATAATTCCAACTGTCGTCAATTATAATATCATTATTCGGGGGCTATGCCAACTAGGGAAAACTGATGAAGCTATCGAGAAACTGAATGAGCTTTTGGGGAATGGTTTGGTCCCAAATGAAATTACATACAATACAATAATTCATGGATACTGTTGGGAGGGGCAAGTTGAGAAAGCTTTCCAGTTCCACAATAAAATGGTTGAGAATTTATTCAAGCCTGATGTGTTTACCTGTAATATACTTCTTCGTGGCCTTTGTAAGGAAGGCATGCTCGACAAGGGTCTTAAACTCTTTAACAAATGGGTTTTGAAGGGGAAAGCTGATTCAGCTACATACAACACAATGATATCAGGCCTTTGTAGACAAGGGAGATTTAAGGAAGCATTTGACCTTTATGCAGAAATGGAAGAAAAAAAACTTGGGCCTGGTGTTTATACATATAATGCCATTCTTGGAGCCCTTACTGATGCTGGTAGACTGAACGATGCAGAGGAATTTTTGGCAAAAATTGTGGAAACAGGAAAGTTACATGACCAGACCTTACAGTTTGACAAGGGCCAGGATGTTGAAGCCCTTGGGACTCTTCAGGATTCTGATCCAGGTTCTGTTGCATACTCACGACAGATCAATGAGCTATGCATTCAGGGGAAATACAAGGATGCCATGGAAATATTTCAAGAATCCGCAAAGAAGGGTATTGCTTTACAGAAGTCTAGCTACATTATATTAATGGATGGTCTTATTAGGAGACGAAAAAGCATATTAAAAACTGTCCAATAGTAGTGAAGTTTTTCAGGAATTTGTTATAATTATTTTTTTGCCAGTCATCTGGTATCGAGCATAACAAGAACTTGAGGTACTGCTTTCAATGCTATAGATTGTCTTACGGTGGCTAAACACGTGAATAAAGTTGGAAGTTGTATATCATTAAAAGCATGCATAACTTGTACATAAAAGCGTTATGCCTCGTTTTAAAATTTCCCAGTTGTTATTTTATCTTCCGTAATTCCTTGATGAACGGGATTCATAGTAAAGAAAAGCTTCCTCCCTGGTATTTGATTTGCTAAATGATGGTGAGAGAGTAACTCTCCGCAAAGCCCATGTTGGGTTCAATAATTTTCCTTTGCACCAAGTCTTAAAGACATGGGAGTAGCACAAAAATATGAAAAAGTTGAAACTCATTTTTCTCTCATCTTTCAATATTTCCCTGGGAAGATGATGTCTTGGTAAATTAGTAGGGAATTCATTGTATTTATGTGTCATTAACACTGTCATACAAACACATTAATTTATGTTAGAATATGACTTCAACTTTAATATTTTTGAAACGCTAAGAACACATTCTAAATAAGAGGAAATTAATTTTGCATCAATTAAATGCTGTAATGATGTGACACAAGGGATGCACCATTTGAAAGTTTTTTCAAAAATGAATTAGTTTTGTTAATACATATGCAGGGTAATTAAAATATTTAAATAATTGATTAGTAAATTAACTATTATTTATCCTAATTAAGATAATTAATAGGTTATAAAATATAATCCCTAATTTCATTTTCTCACCGTTTCCTATTCGCAACAGGTGGACCAACCATTGTTTGACTCTCTTGCATTCCTGTGCATCTAGCTGCATGGGCCTACCCTCCCTAAGGGCGCCTCACTAAGAGAGTAATAAAGAACTAATAATAAGAATTATAATGAATATAATTAAGGATATTATCATTATAATTACGATGATCGGTTAAAATGAAGAAATGATTATCATTACTATTGATAGTGGTTAGTTTGTAAAATATATTAGGAAACAAAATTTTATTTTTTAATTAATTACAATGCAATTAATTAATTAATTATAATTAAGTAATTATATTTTCATTAATTATATTTTAATTGATTAATTAATTACAATATTTTAATTAATTATAATATAATTAATTAATAATAGTAATATTTTAATTAATTATATTGTAATTAATTGATTAATTAATTACAATATTTTAATTAATGAATGAATTATATTGTAATTGATTAATTATAATATAATTAATTAATTAATTACAATTAATTATATTTTAATGATCAATTACAATATTTTAATTAATGAATTATAATGAATTAACGAATTAATTAATTTTAGTTAATTATATTTTAGTTCATGAGTTTGAGAGAGGGTTAATTATTTAATTTCTCAAACTATAAATATATCAAATAATGATTTCCATTCTCCTCAATTACAAAGATTATGGACCAATATTCAAAAGGTAAGTTATCGATCAAAACTTAAAAAATAAGAATGAAATCACTATTTATTCAATCAATCATAGTTCTTTATCAAGCATGTGGTTTTCATTCCTTACCTATACCTTCCTTCCCATACCCATTAATCAAACACACCCTTAATATTCTAAACGACAGACTCGGTAATAAAACGATAGAATATACAAAACTTTTGGCATTTGTTGCTCTCTTGCTATTTGACCCACTCTCAATTCTCATTTATGATATTTATTACTCTTTTGCTTTGGGTCTCACTCTGAAATTTCATTTATACGTTCTACATATTTTCATCCGAAGGTTATTTGAATCTCATGGTTGTAAGAGTGAAATGGAAGATACAAAATTTTTGGCATATCTTTGGTTGTACCACCTGAGTACGATAATAATAAACTTTTGAGCTTTCGGCTTTTATGTTTAAAAAGTTAATGTTAACTATTTCGAACATAATAACAATAACAATAACAATACTTAATATAAATTTTGTTGAGGCGTAGATTTTAGAAAATTTTAATAATACATAATATTATTTTTAATTAATAGAAAAATTATTTTCAAATGAATAATAAGAAGGAAAGAAAACAAACCAAATAAATATATAATATATATTATATAATATATAATAAAGAATAAATAAATAGTAGTAATTAAAATTCTAAGTAAAATGATAATAAAAAATAAATACAAATATATATAATAAAATGGTTAAAAATGAAAATTTAAACAAATGTATATATATATATAATACTAATATTCATAATAACCGGATAATCATACAATAACAACAACATTCGGTATAAATTACGCTAGAGCGTAGAGTTTAGAGAAGTCTAATAGTACGCAGCCTTACATGTAACTAGTAGAGAGACTATTTCCAAAATAACAAGGATAATAAGAAAATGAATAATAATAATAATAATAATTATTATTATTATTATTATTATTATTATATTATTATTATTATTATTATTATTATTATTATTATTATTATTATTATATTTATTTATTTATTTTCAGGCTCTAATCAATCTTTCCTTTTGTTGTCATGCTGGTATTCCTTGTGCACTACTAAGGCTCCCTTCGATTGACAAAGTATTTATTATTTCTCTTAGTTTGTATTTTATCATTATTCTATTATTATTTAATTATTTATTGATTTTTCTTCTTATTATTAATTTTATTATTATTATTATTATCATCATCATCATCATCATCATCATCATCAGATTTTTTAAGGACTTCTAAGGATAGTACATACGGGAAAGCGTGAAAGTCATAAAGTAGGAGGGATG
Source organism: Erythroxylum echinodendron (assembly GCA_027575705.1). NCBI lineage: Eukaryota > Viridiplantae > Streptophyta > Magnoliopsida > Malpighiales > Erythroxylaceae > Erythroxylum > Erythroxylum echinodendron. The sequence continues at coordinate 18,648,949 of JANZXR010000172.1, read as the reverse complement.
CCTTTAAATCATGCGAATGGAATCAGTGCAAGCGGTCCGGTGCATGCAACTTGTAGGATTAAAAAAGGAGATGACTTAATAAGAATAGGCTCTTAGAACATTGAGACCCTCATGGGAAAGTCCTTGTAATTAGTAGAGATTTTAGACAAGTACAGGATACAAATAGCCTGCATTCAAGAGACTAAGTGGTTAGGAGCTAAAGCTAAGGAGATAGGGGGATTCAAACTATGGTATTCGGGAAGTAGAATGAGGTAGGTATCTTAGTGGTCAAGGAACTTATAAACTAGGTAGTGGGGATCACAAGGGTCAATTATAAGATTATGGTGGCAAAAATTGTTTTTAGCAATGTGGTTCTCAATGTAGTGTGTGCTTATGCACCTCAAGCTAGTTTAGATGTACAACAAAAACGTTTATTCTGGGCGACGTTGGATGAGGTGCTTATACAAATCTCTAATACTGAACAGATTATCCTAGACAGTGATTTTAATGGGTATATAGGGGCTGATTCAGACAGATATATAGGGACTCACGGGGGCTTCGAACACGACACTAGAAATGATAGTGGGACTGATTTATTAGACATGACTATAGCGTATGAGTTAGTGATAGCAAATTCCTTATTTAAGAAAAACAAAGCGCACTTAGTGACGTTTCAGAGTAGCATGACCAAGACGCAAATTGATTATCTGCTTGCCAAGAAAAGAGTCAGATCATGGTGCAAGGATTGCAAAGTGCTTTCGGCCGCATGCCTATCAACCTAGCATAAATTGTTAGTTTTGGATCTAGGTATTAAGGGATGGAGGTCACAACAATCTACTAAGTTATGTCGTAAAATTAAATGGTGGAGGCTAAAAGGGGATATGATGAAACAATTCAGGACTCAAATTCGGTATAATACAACATGGTATGTGAGAGGGGATGCTAATCATATATAGGAGGGAGTAGCCCCCGTAGTGAGAGAAACCACCACAAAAATCCTAGAAGTATCTAAAGGGTAGAGGGCAAGCAGATGGAATCTTGGTTGTGGTCGGAAGAGGTTCAGGAGACGGTAAAGGCAAAAAAGAGTGCTTTTAAAGATCTTTTAGCAAGTACAATAAAGGCAGAGTGGGAAACTAATAAAGTATAGACTGACAAAGCAGAAGGCAAAGAAGATAATTTCAGTGGCTAAAGGAGAAGCATACGAGACTATATACAGGGATTTGGATACGTTTAAAGGAGCAGAAGAATTTTTCAAGCTAGCACGAGATAGGGCACGTAAGACAAAGGAGGATTTCAACCAAGTCTGCTGTATACGAGATGAAGCAGGACAGGTACTCACGGAGGCCCAAGCCATCAAGAGGAGATGGAAGAGCTACTTTTATGACCTATATAACGAAGGCATATTGGTCAACATAGAGTTAAGTGAACCCTCCGTGTCAGAGCATTTTCTTAACATGCTTACGAGGGGAGAAATTACAAAGGTTTTGAGGGGGGTGGAGAGTGGAAGGGCCGTAGGGCCAGATGAGATCCCTATAAAGGTATGGAAGCGGATAGGAGTTGTTGGTATTGACTGGTTAGTTCAGCTCTTTAATGTGATCCTCGAGTTAGCCAAAATGCCGGATGAATGGAGATTGAGTAGGTTGATCCCCTTATACATAGCCGAAGGGGACATCCAACACTGTCATAACTATAGAGGCATCAAATTAATAAGTCATACCATGAAGCTGTGGGAGAAGATAATTGAAAAGAGAGTCCAGAGAGTTGTCTCTATATCAGCCAACTAATTTCGATTTATGCCTGGTAGGTCTATGACAGAAGCAATACATCTACTCCGTAGACTAATGGAATGCTATAAGGAACAAAAACGAGATTTGCATATAGTTTTTATTGATTTGAAGAAGGCGTATAACAGGGTTCCTAAGGAACTCTTATGGATGTGTTTGGAGGCAAAGGACATTCCTGGGACTTATATCAGAATAATTAAAGATATGTATAAAGGAGCATTATTTAACGTAAGGACGATAGGAGGTGACACGGAAGCGTTTTCTATTGGTGTTGAACTACTCTAAGGCTCTGCTTTAAGTCCTTTTTTGTTCACATTAGTGTTACATGAACTTACCAAACATATTCAAGGAGAGGTATCTTAGTATATGTTATTTGCGGACGATATTGTCCTGGTGGATGAGACCAAGGAGCGAGTCAATTTCAAGTTAGAATATTAGAGAGACACGTTAGAATCGAAAGGTTTTAGAATGAGCAAGACTAAGATGGAGTATTTAGAATGCAACTTTTCGGGAAGTTAGATGGTACATAAGGAGGTGGTAGTAATTGGTATTGACTTCATACTACAAAAACAAAGTTTTAAATATCGCGGGTCCATCATTCAGAGAGATGGTAATATTAATGCCAATATAGTATATCGTATTAGACCTGGGTGAGTCAAATGGTGAACCACATCGAGGATATTATGTGATAGAAAGATTCCTTTAAAACTCAAAGAGAAGTTTTATAAAATGGTGATTTGGCCAACCATGTTATATGGGACAGAGTGTTGGCCCGTCAAATGTAGACATACAAAACAGTTGTTGGTCGCAGAAATGCGTATGCTTCGGTGAATGTGTGATATTACCAAAAGAGATAAGGTCTGGAATCGTGTGGTAAGAGAAATACTATAGGTGGCTAGTATTGCCGACAAGTTGAGAGAGACTAGGCTTAGGTGGTTTGGGCATGTGTGTAGGAGGCCCTCTGATGGTCCGGTACAATGCTGTGAGAAAATAACCCTTAGTGACTACAAGAGGCGAAAAGGAGGCCATACAAGAACTGGAAGAAAGTGATCAAGAAAGATATGTCAGACTTGGCCCTTACTGAGGTAGTGGCTAGAAATAGAAAGTCTGGCGTGATCGGATAAGGGTAAAGGATAACCTTTAACATGCACCAAAATAGTTGAGTAAGTTATCAAGAGAGGTCTACTTTAACGCTCTCGCTATGTAGGTACCGTGTAGGAAGATCAACAACCCTATGTCCTTTCTGTCTTTTTTTTAGTGGTATGGCTTGGACAAGGCTTTCGGGCCTACAACTTGGCTTTTCAGGACAGGTGTATAGGGAAAGATCTTGCGAGGCTGTCTGAAACCGTACGATAGGCATACCCTCAGGGTTTTTGAGCAAAGACTCTTAGCTTGACTAGAGACAAGCAGAGCTGAACTTGGCAGTTTATCAGATACTAGCAGATCTGGATATCATATCAGGTATATATTTTGTTTACTTTTTAGTTTTTAGATACTAACAGATTTGGACAATATATCAGGTATATCCTTTGGTTATTTTATTTTTATTTATTTATGTATTTATTGTAATGTTATTTACATAATCTTTTAGCGTGCAAGTTTTACCTATTTACTTTAACCTGCGTCACTCCTTTATTATCACATCTGCATTGTGGGTCTACCAAAAACAACCTCTCTACTATGTAGGGGTAAGGCTACGTACGATCAAACCTCCCCAGACCTCACTTTATTGCGAGACTTCAGACTGAGTATGATGATAATGATGATGATGATGAATAATATGAATTATAATTTAGAAACAAAATATTTGTATAAAGAACATAAAAGAAAGAGCATATATAAAACCCTTATTTAAAGAGCTTTGCATTTTTTATTCTCTTTCCCAATAGTTAATGGAATGAGAAATTATTAAATGATAAATATAGATTAATCTAAATTTATGATATTTATGAATATAAGTTTGGCTTGGATTTCATTTTGGATTTTTTGTAATATAAATTTTAATTTTAAATTTTTAGACTTATTTTTAAATTCTCATATGATTATTAAAATCTAAACTCCTACTTTTTCAAAGTTAACCCATCAATCTAAACAAGTTAGATCAATTTATACAAGTCAACTTGGAACAAACATCAATGCTTTACACATTTGATTAAAAAACACGAGGGAGGAATGTCAAGGGAGAATGAACTAGCTAGTGTTTGTCGATTGTTTTGCTAGAGAGGGAAATCTATTGAAATACATTTGTGGAAAAAGCTTCGTTTTGTCGATTCAATCTTTGGAGAGGAGAAATCACTATAAAGAAGCTTGGAGTATTATTAAGCATGCCTCCCTTCTCGAATTACTGCAACAATTGCCCTGTCTTTGTATAATTGGTTGACTATGTAAGAGTTGCAAAATATCAGTGACAAGATTGGTTATTTTTCCTTTCCTCATAGTTGATTCTAGCTTGACAATTGGCAGCAGGATGGCCTGGCTTGTGACGCCACCAATAGTCACCATCAATCTTTTTGCGCTTAAACTGACCCTGTTTATTGTTGAAAGACTTATTTTGTCCACCATTCTTCTTGAAGTTATTAGCATTTCTATGTTCTACCACATGAGTGTTAACAGTAGGGACAAGGGTGAGTGTTTTGGTCTTATCTTGTGCGTTGTTGGCATCTTCAATCTTTACATGTCCTATCAACTCCTGAAGTTGCATGTCTTTCTTCTTATGCCTCAACTAGTTTTTATACTCATTCCATGAGGCAGGTAGTTTCTCAATAAGGGCATTAGCTTGAAACAACTCACAAATGTTCATACCTTCAGTAAGGATTTCAGAAAATAGGTTTTCATACTCATATAGTTGGTCCATAATAAGCTTATCAACAATAATGGTAAATTTTAAGCACTTAGCAACTGCTTATTTCTTAGTACGACATCATCCCTACCGTATTTCACTTCTAAAGCATCCCAAATTTCTTTAGCAGTTTTGCACTTGTGGTAGATATCAAACAAAGGGTTGGTCATATAGTTGAGTAACACTCCCCTAATGGTATGGCTATCCTTAATAGTCTTACAGTCAGTGTTGTCACTAGGAGTCTTTTGAAATAATACATAATCAATTTCATATTATTGAAAGTAAAACAAAATTTTCTCAAACCATCGTTTAAAATTTCTACCATCTAGAGACTCTAATCTAGTAAGGTCAAGTATAATTTTCGAGGCTATAGTGAAAGAGGCAGAACCTATGTAGGAAACAGTAAATGCAGAATCTACGTTTGTCTCATTTGCAGACAACATAATTCCAAATTATATCAAAATTCAATACACAGTAGTAAACAATGCAAAAATTTCCAACAACCAGTAGCAAACTCGAAAATAGTAACAAGTAGAAAAACACAATTTTTGACAGTAATAATAACGCAACAAATAGATTTCTGTTAGATTATTAGCAGAAAAGCAATAATAATTAATTGAAACAACTTATCTGAATGCAAGGCATTGTTAAAAATTATTGCCCTAGGTCAAAAATTTCCCCTCTACAGTGCAGCAAGATAACAGGATCTGACCTCAGGGTTAACGCCTTCTCTACCAACTTCGGTACACTCCAAAGACGAAGTAAGAACTACCCCTGAAAATTAATAAAAGTACATAAAGGCAAAATAGAAAAAGACCAGAAGATATATGTATAAAAGGTGTTTTTATGTGAAAGAGGTTTGACTTATATAGAAAAAAGTAGTAGAATAGTGAGTTTGGGAGAGAGCTTGAAAAAGAACAAAGTGTGTGTCGTATATATATAGCACAAAGAGTTCATACGATGACAATGGCAATAAAGACACATTTAGGAAAAAATGGAACGTTAACAATAATGGTGGCAATCAATGTAAGAAAAGTAAGAGCAAAAAATTGATGGTGAACGTTATGAACTTTACCCAAGTTTTGGAGTTTCAACTTCTATTTTTATACATTTAAAAGAAATAGGCGTTAAGAAAGTTCGTGTTCTTGTTTCACTTGTTACTTCCTTCTTGTAAAGCCATAACGCTAACGTGGAATCATTTTTGCATGTGAAATGTGAAGTAGTACGCTGGATGTGTCCATAAATAGGAGGCTATTGTGTACGTATGATAATGTTGATAGAAGAGTACATAAGGAAATAAATCGAAAAATTGATTTAAATTTTTTATGAAATATTAAGATTATAACAACTAAAATTGAAGTAAAAAATCAATGATTAATAAACTTAATCAATTCGACTGGTTCAATCGTAAAAATTTAAACTATTCAATTTTTTAATTTGATTTTTAACTTTTCGGTTCGATTTATTTTAATAACTCTGGTTGTAAAAAACTAATAAGTTATTAATTAACCGATTATTATAAACTAAAATAAATAAATTAAATTTTATTTAATAATTTCTTTTTTAATTAAATTTTAAATTATAAGAACAATTTCTCTCAATCATATTTAAAATTTTTTAATTTTATTAAATATTTAGTAGATTTTCTGACGGTTTAATATCAATTGAATTTTTAAATATTAAACTTCTTGTCTTACTTATTTAACTTTCGGTTCGACTTTTAAAATATTGTAAAAAATTGAATATCAAATATGAAAACTAATAATATGATTTTCCTTTAATAATAATAATAGAAACTAGAGGATGGTATGGTATGAATTGATAGAATTTTTATTATGAAAGAAAACTTGAACGAAAAAGAAAACCCCTTATCTAAAAGAACATATAAACGACGCGTAAGAGTGTCCCACAAGAAGAGAAGAGCCGCTCACACGATACATGTTCGGTACGAATATGCCGACCTGGTCCACCAAAGACCAAACTCCCCTTAATTAATAATAAGTGCAAAGAAAATAGGGGTTAGGACTTTATGCTACAAACTGAAATGAAAGTAAATAAAAATAGTAAATGAAAGGGTGACCACAACATTCCCTAGTTGTTGGGGCGCTTTTTAGGTTCTCCAATGTCTGTGGAATCTTTAATCAACCAACAAGTTTATTCTTTGGCATCTCTTTTCATTTGTTTCTTCTTCTACTTCTTTACAAATTTACCAAATCTTTTATACTGAAGAAGATTAGATTAGATTAGTCTTTTCATTTGTTTCTTCTTTCTTCTACTTCTTTACAAATTTACCAATTCTTTTATATTGTAAAAGATTAGATTAGATTAGTTTTTGATTCACAATTTGTTTGTATACTTCTTCTTCTTCATTATGACTTCAGTCATCAACCTTGACGAGGATCATTTACCTTCCTCCTTTCAAGATCAGGTACGCGTTTGTGTTTGTGTTTGTGTTTGTGTTTTTTCTTTTACCCTTTTCAGATTTGATATTAGCTCCAGTTTTTATATGCATTTATGGGCATTAACTTCTTTTTTTTCCTTATTGTGATTGGATGGGTTGCGTTTGGCAACTGAGAAATATGGACCAGAACAATCTATGTTTGTCTTTTTAAAGGAAATATTTTGACTTTCGGGTGATTTTGGGATTCTTTTACATTTAACAGGGATCTTGTGTGTTCTTTTTTAAATCGATTTCTCTGATTCCCGTGGTGTTTCCAACGGTAAGACTATGATCTTGATGGACAAAATTGATGTAGGACCTACTACGGATTCAGAGCAAAATGGAGTTTAGTGAAAAGTCGTGTGATGGGGATAATGGTGGGGTTTGTACTATATGCTTGGACAAGATTGTACTTCAGGAAACTGCCCTTATCGAAGGCTGCGAGCATGCTTACTGGTCAGTCGAATCAATTCCTTTCCTTAGTTCATATTGCTGTCTCTATAGGAATCCTTCTTTCATCATACTCTGTATTCTGTTTGCATTCCTTCTTTGATGGAACTACATGTAATTGTGTATGGTAGTTGGGTGTGTTCTCGATGATGCGCTGCTTTATTGTGTGGTTGTGGCCCCTGTACTTTGTAGTGAGCTTTTGCTTTTGCTATTAGCATGGTTTTGTTGTGGTTGTCATTATTTGATTGAGTTTGAGATTGAGATGACAAAAGACAAGCTTGCCTATTTTTTTTCCTTGATACATGCTATTGGTGCGATGATAAGAGAATGTGTTGTTGATTATAAGTAATTAAGATCTAGCAAATATAGGAACAAGTTGAGAAGCTTTCATATGATATACTTTGCTTGCAAGATGGACGTTGGGGTGATTTTTGTATGTAACTAATGGAAGTTCATTTAATGGTAAACTGATGGGATGATGTTTGGCTGCAATTTAATTGAATTAAGGGTGGAATGGAATTGAACTTCTAATGCGATTGGGATTATATAAGTTAAAACTATTTAATCGTAATTACACGGCTTAAAGTTATAACTTTAAGCATGATGAAACAGTGACAGGATCCCGATCAGCTTGATTCTTGTTCTCTAACTGGAATTTTGTTTATCCTGCATATGTTTGATCAGCTTGATTCTTATAGTGTACACTTCATCCCCTTGATTTCTTTTTGTCTCATTGTAAGCTATACAGATGCATGCTTGTTTACCGTTTTGGAATTTCACTTTTTCTTAATTTCTACTCTAATAATGATGTTTTCCGTGATTTATGTATCCTCACTTTTTCCAACCATGTGAGCACCACTTCTTGTACTGCTGAGTTGAACCTCTGGCTCTTAAGTTTCATGATTTAGATTGCAGATTCAGCTTTCGACCTTCATTAGCTCTTTTATTTCGTGACACATGATCCAATTGAGTATAATCTCCTTACTACATCTCTTTTGCCATGACTTGATAATATTGATAGTAGGGAAATATATCATCATGCTCTTCCTTTTCCTTATACTTCACTCCTTATTGGAGCCTCTCAATGTTGACGGCACAAATAGTTGTGATTTCAAGATACTTGATACGAAAAATAGCAGGCACTTCTAGTATTCAAATGTCCAACTTTGTGTTCTATGTCCTGTACAGTGTGACGTGCATCCTTCGATGGGCCACATACAATCAGAATCCTTTATGTCCTCAGTGCAAGCTTCCCTTTGAGTTTCTCAATGTTCATCGTTCTCTTGACGGCAGGTAGTTGTTTCTTTCCAGTTCCCCAAAACACATGTTAATCTAGGCATGCCAGTAATGATTGGGTGGACAATGTTTCACTTAAAAATTATCATGTCATATTTTCCCTCCATAAACCTGATGACTCCTTTTGTTCTAATCAACTTCATACAGTTTTCCGTTTCTTCACTGGTGTCTATGTTTTTGTACAGCATTCAGGATGATATGTTCGTAGAAAGCGTGTGCCTTCTTCTTAGAGCTACATGGTTTAAACCTTTACTTGTGGATGATTATGGCTATGCCTGTGATGATTCAGAGGATTACTTTCCATACGAATTTGCATACGAGGATGAGGATGAGGATGAGGATGAGGATGAGGATGATCTAGATGAAGATGTGGATGATCTGGATGAAGTTTACTTCAGCAGGTCATCAACCCTTCATATCGGGAACCGAAGGTGGGGGAATAATGGTTATGTTAGGGCAGGCCGTCAAGAAGCAAGGCCAGTCCACCGGTCAAATCCCCAGGAATCGGGGGCTGGTTCTTCACGTGAACCAAAAAAGAAGGAAGTTGCCACAGATCGAACGGGGCGACGAGCAAAGAGGACCCTCAAGCGTGAAGCTGCAGACAAGGCAGCTGCGGCAAAACATCAGCAGCATTTGGCGAGGCTGGGCAGGAAATGATATTTGTACTCTGCAAGGGGCGGGCTCTAGAAGCTTATAGACCATGTAAATAGCCTTTGTACAGTATTTCGTACTTCAAGTTTGTGAATAATGTGCCTTGTGGCTAGTTGGCAGTGGCATGGAAGCTGATGCCTATTGTATCTTTCAATGCCAAAACTGCAAAACGTTCCGTAGCTTTAAGTGCCATTACCTTTGGACTTGTATCTCTAGCTGGATTGGGTTGGAAGCTCAACATTGGATCGACTAGTAATGGGTTGAGTTTGAAATGACATGGACCAGGTTAGTCTGAAGGTTCTTATGTTAAGCTTAAACCTGATGTCGAATGGTCTTGGGCTTAAAATGAATTGTCTATAGTTAGCCCATTCATTTTTTTAAATCAATTTTCAATTAATCCATTTAATATTGTATAAAGATTAAGAAGAAAACTCTTAACGCAATTGGTTAAATGATCTTAAAATATAACGATTGACCATTAGCTTTTTTGTTAACAATAATAACTTTTAATTACAAGCAATTGTTTTGGGAGTTTATGTTTTAACGTTGTTTCTCCCTTTCCTAAACTTTATTAATGAAAGGATAGTGAATGTCATGTATGATAAGATCAACCATACTCTTGGAGGTTGTCCAGTGAAGAAAGAGCGGAAAAGGCAAATTGAGATGTTGCATCCCTTTGATGCTCTTTCAACTTGCATTGGTCCTTTGCAGCAGATTTCAAGCCTTTATAATGAAGAGTTGTGTAAATCTGGATGGGAGTCAATCTTCAAGTTAACAGATACTAGATGTTCCCAATGGTTTTGTAGATAGATGGATAACTTCAAGGTGGTTGATCAAGCGCAGCCCCAGCCCTGGGCCGGGGCGAGCTGGGCCTCTGCCCAGGGCCCACTTTAATTTTTAAAAAAATTTACATATATAATTTATTAAAAAAATTTTTAATTTATTTTTTAATTAAAATGAGAGGCTCGTATTTTCTATTTCGTTCCGGGCCTACAAAATCTCAGAACCGACCCTGATCAAGCGTCAAGTTTCAATTTAGTTGCGTGTTCCAGTGTAAGAGGTAAGGATAATTTCACACGTCTTAGTGGCATATTCTGCAACTCCATGGAACGTAGAGTATTACTTTGGTTGTCCCAAGCTTGGCATGCAGGATGATCCCAAGTATATGATTTAACTAGTAAAAGTACAACATGAATGGCTTGAGCGATATAGTGAGGCATAAACAAAACTTACTAAATGGAAGCAATCTTCGAAAGAGAAAGTATAAAAGAATTAAAAAAAAAAACTAGCCTGACGTATGATATGTGGAGTGGTCAAAGAGAAACAGGCTTTCAAGGCAAACCTTCCATTGGAAATACTATAGAAGACCATTTGCTATTCGTAAAAGTGAAATTAGATATATTGGGAGGGTGGAAAAGAAAAGATAATGGAAGAGATATTATGCTAAAAAGAGAAGGATAAAAGATTGGAAGCATAACAGGACATAAGGAAACAGGAAGTGCAAAACAAATTGATTTAGGAGAGGCGAGAAATGCATGATGAGATTTTATAGGAGAAAATATTGTGTAGAACAAAAATGTAAAAGTGGACCAGAAATTCTGAGATAAGGCAAAATTTCTCAAATAGAAAAAAGGGATTGGGGTTGAATTTGGAGACAATATGCAATCAAGTCGAGTGGATGTAATAGAAAACCAAGAAAGCAGAGGGAGATTGCAGAAATTTGAATTGGGTTAATAAAAAACTTAGTCAATATCTAAAAGAGGTTAATTAGGAGCTAGATGGAGCTAATTAAAGAATCCAGAAGCTAGAAGAGATCAATGATTGAATGAAACAGAGGAAAAATTGACATCTTGAGTGGATTCATAAAAGAGACACGAAAGGAATCCAATACTTGATCAAGAGCCTAGAAGCTTATCACGAAGCTAATTATAAACTAGAAGAGATGGAGAGAGTTAAAAGACAAAACATAACATGAGAAATTTGTCAAAAACAACAACTTGAGATAAAACCTCTACGATTGACAACTCTAAATAATTTGCACTCATGTATAAAATTTAATTGATGTATTTTGGAATATGAAATGTGTAAAAGAAAAATTATTTTATTTTAATACTTTTTTAGCTCTTATATTTTTATGGATGTCAAATGATTGTGACGAAGAGTTAATTAAGTGTAAATTAGATAAATAAGAGTTTGAATAAATTTAGTTGTTTAAGTTTTTCAATATCTTAAAGTTATTATTTTTCACTAGTTAAACATCAACATGGTGCAAGAAAGCAATAGCAATATCATTGTGGTTTTTCTTTCTTTACTGGTGATTGTTTGTACATATCAATTAACTTTTAGAAGGAAAAAGCAATCAATTGAATGCAACCTTTATTTTGCAATAACCAAAAAGAAGATATTGTAACCCACATAACTAGAGAATATATGATTGGAAGAGTTAAGGGGGACATTAATAAATTTATATAGTAGCTTATGCTTTATACAAAATCCAAGAAAAAGGTTTAGAATGAATAGCCCCCAAAGTTTCCACATGCATTAATGCCTTATATGACAACTTCTTTACACTTCTTTGATCCCTATTTTGGCTTCATTATCTACCAATATCTATACCTACTCTATAATCATTGTCGATAATATTAGGAATTGGAATATCTTTTTTGGGGTACTAACATTAGAACCTACAACTCGTATGCCATATTATATTTAAATAGGAGCAAGAGAAGAAAAAATGGTTATAAGATTCAGTATGAGCTTTGTATAAAGAACACCAGTTTAGGATTTGCAAATATTTTCCAATTCTATCCATTGTAGATAGTTTTAGTTTGAATGCCTTCCATAGAGTACGTGGATGAATAAGGTTGTAGTTCTTCAAAAAACCACATGATTTTGGTTGAGTAGGTAGAGAATTAATCAGAATGTTCAAGCTTCCAAAAGATTTTGCTTGCTTGCCCTGGTAATCTAAAATTGGATAGTAATTGGATTAGAGTCAAGGTGCTGTTACTATTATAGGCTTACTTTAAAATTACCATTCCATGAGCTACATTTACACTTCCATTTATGTGATTTTTGAGGAATTGAAGTTCAGCGACAAAATGGAGAGACTCTTGATTTAACCAAGGATCCACAAGTTAAAGGTTTTCCCATTGCCTATTTGATAACTACAGTGAGGCTTGAGCTTGTCTTTAGCTTTTCTAATGTGCTTCACCAGTGCTAAAGAATTCTTAAGAATAGTGAAATCCCATATAGACTCATCTTTGATGTAGCAGGAGGCACTAATCCATTTTAACCAAAGGGATTGCCTATCTTCGATCAATCTTTAAACCTTTTTGGTGAGCATGGACAGATTAATCAACTTAGAATTCAAGAAACCAAGTCCCCCTTGCTTCTAAGGTAAATACGTTTCTGCCCATTTAACTTTTCCAGCTTTAAAATCTAATTTATATCCAAAATAAAGAAAATCTCTAAATATTCTATCAATTCCCCTGGAGATATATTTAGGAATAACTAGTTGGGATCCCCAATGAAGTGTCATGAAGGAAAGGATTGAATTGATGAGTTATGATCTGCCATTAATTGAAAGGATTGAATTGATGAGTTATGATCTGCCATTAATTGAAAGTTCCCTGTGGCTAGCAACTGACTCTGTTGATAATTTTTTCAATTAGAAACTTGTAATCACTAAAGGAAGGATTCACTAAAGATATAGTTATTTTTAGATAGAATACAACAAGATGTTGAATTTTAAGTCCACAAAATAAAAGCAAGAATAGGAAAAATGCTAGAAGCACTATTGGAAATTTATAAGGCACTTTTGTTGTAGTTGATAGATAAACTAGACAAGTTGTTGAATAAATTATGGGCAGTTTTAAGAGAGGATACTGAATTGCAATCAATATTGGAGAATAAGAAAAGTTCATCTACAAAACACAAACTAATTATTTTTGACTTCTAGCTTTTACCATGAAACTTGAAATTGAGATCTCTATCCACTACTCTAATCAACAAGTTGTTGAGAACCTCTATAAAAAATGAGAAAAGATACGGGGATAGGGGATCTCCTTGTCTAATTTCTTTTTCCCCTTTGATAGTCTTTTTAGGAACTCTATTTATCAAGATCTTAAAAGAACCTATGCTAATGCATTGTTGTATCCAAGTGATGAAAGTTATTAGAAAGCCATAAGTATGAAGTGGATTGATGATCAAGGTCTATTTTAGCATTATCATATGCTTTTTGGAAGTCTACTTTCAAAACACAACTCTTGTGACCTCTTTTCCTGGTGTAATGCTTCAAATCTTCCTTCACAATAGAGATGTTGTCTCTAATAGATCTTCCAAGAATGTAGGTTCCTTAGTTGTAATCTATGTGGTTTGACCTCTTTTTCTGGTGTAATGCTTCAAACATTCCTGCACGATAGAGATGTTGTCTCTAATGGATCTTCCAAGAATGTAGGCTCTTTAATTGTAATCTATGTGATTTGAGATGATATCTTTCAATATTAGTGATAACACTTTAGAGATGATTTTATAGACAGTGTTACAGCAAGCAATGGGGTGATAATCACCAAAGTTTATAGAGTTGTTTCCTTTGGGGATTAATGTGATTAATGTGCTATTGATTTCTTTCAATAGCTTGTATTTGTTAAAAACTCCATCATAACATCCACCATTGTCTTGTTAGTAATGTGTCAGGTTTTGAAGAAGGAATTGAAGCTATCAAGACTAGGAGCTTTCTCTGGATGTAGGGACTTGAAGGATGGAATGATCTTTTGGATGGTGATTGGAGTTAAGAGAGTGTTGAAATCCTGACAAGAAATATAATCCTAAACAATTTCTTTGATGAGCCTAGAGGAGGATTTATTTTTGAACTAAGGAGATTGGTGAAGTGTTCCTCAAAAGCCTCAATGATTAGAGTTTTAGAGTCAAATTTGGATGCTGAGTGACAAATTGATTGGATTTTATTAGAAGCATGTTTGGAGAAGAGAGCATTGTGGAAGAAAGCATAATTTTCTCTCTCCATGTTGCAACTAATTGACCCCTTGATCTTTGATTCAAAAGGGAATGATGAAACTTCAAAGCTTGAGAATAATTTTTTAAATCTTGTTTCTCCTGATCAAAATAATATTTAAAGCTTGTTTCTCCTAATTAATGAGAGAACTAGAGGAAGGATTGATATAGACAGCTAGTTAAGTAGTCAAGTGCGCATCTGGCAGTATCTATAAGATGATGAGTGTTCCTAATAATCGACTAGTGGAAAATCATATCCTTATTGTTTATGGAGTAGAGCTTCCTCATGGGGATGAACTACTTGGTACCAAAAAAGGGAACATTAGATCCCCTCTCTGCCACATCAAAGAAACCTGCAAAACCAATAGAAAAATTATTAACTATAAAAGGACAGTGTGTGTAATCAAGGTATCTGAGGGTTGTTAGAATGGGAGAGTGATTAGAGTGCTTGGTATTGGGAAAGAGAGAATAAAAATGGGAAAAAGTCTACCTCCAATCTAGATTGGCTAATCATCATCATCATCATCATTATGATTATAATTATTATGATTATGATTATGATTATGATTATAATTATGATTATGATTATGATTATGATTATGATTATGATTATGATTATGATTATGATTATGATTATGATTATGATTAT
>JANZXR010000172.1:18608678-18633751 GCA_027575705.1 Erythroxylum echinodendron | reverse complement strand
TTCCATAAGGATAGATTTTATGTGTACTGATTTTGAGGCAAATTCTGGACTGATGTGGATTGAATTGGAATAAGTAGTTTTCTTGAAGGTTATATAGGAGTTTCATAGCTTTCCAATGATGTATCATGTACTGTTTTTGGATATGGGAGTTGAAGAATGTGGATTGTTGAATTTTGGTGCAGGTGCTGTCAAATTGCAAGTTTGTGGACAGAAACTTTGAGTAAATTTTTGACCCTCATACAGTTTGAGATTGTTCTTAGGGTCTTCATGAAAGTTTTGGATTATCCATTTTCTTTCTGATGATATGAAGTATGAGATTTTCGGCCAATGGAGTGGAAAGTTAAGATGTTTAGAAATTCTGTTGCTATTTAAGATGTTTTTGCAGGCAGTCTCTTTTCAGTGGTTTTTAGCTCCCTTAGAGACCAAATTGGTTTTTCCATCCTTCATGGAAGTTGTAGAGCTTCCTTTTAAATTTTTATTGATACCAAATTTACAAATTTCGGAGTTTTGAATAAGAAGTTATGGATGTTTGAAAATAAACTGTTGTTTTGAGGGGCTGGCCTCGCAGTTCATCGCCAACTCGAGTTGCCCATGGTTGCGAGCGCACACATCCAAAGCCCGTCTCACGATCGTGATCGGTCATGAGTGCGCGCATCTAACACACGCCTCATGATCGTGAGGAGGTCTTTAACCACGTGTCTCGCGGCCGCGAGAAGCTCGCAGTGCGACGAGGTATAGGCGAAATTTCTAATTTTTCCTTTCGGATTCTGACCTCTCTCCGCTCTTTTGGCCATAACTTTTCTTTCCCACCTCCGATTGAACTGATTTTAAAAGATTTGGTTTTCTAAGACATTTTTCTACCTCTTCATATGAATTTATAACTTTTGATATTGTTTTTGAAATCTATGGATTAAATCAAAGTGAAAGGATCAGATATTTATCTGAACAGACTTCAGTCTTTGAGCGATATTTTGATCTGTAGAGCTCCAATTGAGTTGATTTTTGTTGCTAAACAAACTAGAGTCATGGAGCTAAAATTTTCTTGAAGAAATTGAAGATCAATTTAGGCTTAAAAAAATTGAAATTTCAGGGGTGATTCGGGTGTAGTATTTCAGTCTCATCTTGAGTTTAGCCCAGAAGTATTTTGGCCAATACTTCTTTATTTCTAAACCAAATTGAGTGTTTTGGTGTCGTTAGAACCTTAAGGAAATGAGAAACAAATATTATGAAGAATTCTTTTGAAATTCCTTTATGACCCACCATTAATTCTGATTGGAGGTAAGTGAAATGAGTTTGTTTTGAGATTTGACATGGTGGGGAATTCCTCCCTTGTGGGATGCACATCCAGATGTCTCGTAGGACGTCGGGCATGTAACTCGTTGAGGTGGGGTTCCAATAATATGGGATTCTGAGAGATGAAAAGTCAGAACCATATCTATTGAAGATGACAAAATATCAATATACTATTTACCCAGTTACAAATAGAACATTGATTAAGATTGCACTAAACATACAACCTAGAGCTTCAAACATTGTACGCATTGTAGACAAAGGGAAACAGAATATGTACCCTGAAGGAAATACAGGTGACCTTACAGAAGAATAGATACAAGCAGCTGTGAGAAACATAGATGAGGCATTCAATACAGAGCAATCAAAAGGAATCTATATTTCACATCACATTTCAAAAGCATCAGGAAGTCATTGTGGACGCTTCACCACAGATGCAACTTCTTAGGTAGTTGGAAGAGTGATAAAAGGACAGTATAGAACTATTATGGTTGAAGGTATTAGTTTCAACTTAGAGACTCTTGTGCACCTAATTATGCACCTTATACCTTTGAATTAAAGATGTCCTTAACCTTCTTGGAAAACCAATCCCAAAACTACCTAGACCTGATGACCCTGATCTCCCTGAAGGAAAACAATTGTTCAAAACTATTATCATCAAAATCATTGAATTAGATGTTTTACCTTCAAAAATAATTATTGCTACAAACTTTTATCCATCAAGTACACCACAACAAGTTCTTACTATGGGTATAAAAGAAGTTAGTCACTCTTAAGGTTGATGATCTGAGTGACTCAGTGGGTGATCTACATGAGGAAGTAGCCTATCTATGAGTTTCAATTGAAGAAGACCTCAAGTTGATCCGAACTGATATGCAACGTATGTTTTCTGAAATCATGAAGCATCTGCGATAAACTTTTTGATTAATAACAAATAGGGCGAGAAAAACATAAGAAGCAGAAGTAGAAGAAAGAAAAGCAGAAGAAAGAAAAGAAGAACAAA
The DNA here is from genome assembly GCA_027575705.1 of Erythroxylum echinodendron. Classification (NCBI taxonomy): domain Eukaryota; kingdom Viridiplantae; phylum Streptophyta; class Magnoliopsida; order Malpighiales; family Erythroxylaceae; genus Erythroxylum; species Erythroxylum echinodendron. Next base: position 18,631,458 of record JANZXR010000172.1, on the reverse strand, counting down.
AGAAAGAAGAGCAGAAACAGAAGAAAGAAGAGAAGAATAGGGAGAAGAGTAAGCAGAAGAAAGAAAAGTAGAAGCAGAAGAAAGAAGAGAAGAATAGATACAAGAAAAGAAGATAGCATATGTGTATATTGCTTGTTGTCTTCTTATTCATTATCTGAATAAAATTTGTTCATTCACTTTTATCTTTCTAAAATTATGATTATTTGTTATCATCAAAAAGGGGGAGATTGTTAAGTCAAGAGGACTTCACGATGATTAATTTTGATGATAATCAAATGATAATATTAGAAATAAATGAACTATTTTGATAAGTGTGTTACGTGTGCAGAAGTACAAAACACAGAAAAAGTGAAGATACTGAAGAAGTGGAAATCACAGATGAAGTGCAAAACACAGAAGAAGCATAAAATACAGAAGAAGCGGAGAACACAGAAGAAGCGCAAAACAAAGAAAAAGTGGAGAACATAGAAGAAGTGGAAAACATAGAAGAAGCGCAAAACACAGAAGAAGCACAAAACACAAAAGAAGTGAAAACATAGAAGAAGCAGAAGATACAGAAGAAGAAGAAAACACAGACGATACAAAGATGAAGATACACTAGAACGTTGGATAGTTAGTTAGTTGGAGTTAGTCTACAAGAATCAAGAAGCAGTTATCAATAATCAAGAAGCAGTTGGAGACTTAGGCTATAAATACTAGTCATAGTCGAAGATTGAACAACTTTTGATCTTACAACTTTTGAGCTTTCAAGTGTATACTTACAAAGAAAAATCTGTATTCAAAAGTGCAATACTAGAGAGCAAACCCTATTGTAACAAAAGCTTATAATATCTTTCTAGTGAAAGAAAGAAAAGGTTAAGAGCCTGGAGAGGCTAAGATAGCAGAAAGAATACTTGGTGTAAGAGACCTGAAGAGGCTCTGGAAGGGAAGAAATAATACTTGTAAATTTGTCGAAGTATAGTGAAATAATCAGACGAGCTCTGAGGACTGGACGTAGCCCATGGTTTGGGGTGAACCAGTATAAAAATCGCAGTGTCTATCTTCTTTCCGTTTACCATATTCTATTTTGTTCTTAGACAAAGTATATAGAAGTTATTTGTGATTTAAATACATAACAATTTTTGTATAACTTTTGTGGTATTTTTTTAACAAATTAGAAAAGTTCTTAACAAGTTTTTATATTCACGAAAAGAATACACAATTCAACCCCCTTCTTATGTATCTTGTATATTGTACGTGAATTCTATATTAACGTGTGATTTACTTCACTTAATGCAAAGAAGATCATGTTCCACTCAGAAAGCACTTTCCCTAGCTAGAGAGGAACTTAAAATTGTCCAGCAACAACTTGGAGGGCCCCCGACCAATGCTTGACTACTGAATGCTGAGAAGACCTTCTAATGTTTTATCTCTCTAAAGCAAAGGATCACGATAACTTAAGGGAGTAAAGAGCCAAAGTTAATTGGCTAAAAGATGGAGAAAGGTGTACAAAATTCTTTTTCAATTCTGTTTTAGCTAGAAGGATAAAGAAACAGAAAAGGTGATGTTCAAGATAAGTCCCAATAAGTCTCCTGGTCCTAATGGTTTTAATGGCTATTTCTTTCATAAGACTTAATAAGATACTGGACCTATGGTTAAAAAGGAAGTAAATAAGTTCTTCACTAATGGAATACTAATGAAGGAGATCAGCAAAACCTATATATGTTTGATTCCTAGAACTCTCTATTCCTCTACATTGGATGACTATAGGCTTAGTACGTGAACTAATTTTCTCTATAAGATTATCTCCAAAATCTTAGCAAATAGGCTGAAATTGGTATTGGATTATGTGATCTTTGATAATCAGAGTGCTTTCCTACAAGGTAGAAACATTGGGGATAACTATCCCATAGTACAGGAGCTGATGAAAGGTTATCAACGGAAAAATAGCCCTCCTAACTGTATCCTAAAGATTGACTTCAAGAAAGCCCTTGACCATGTGGAATGGGACTTTATCTTAAAGACCCTAAGACTTTTAGGATTCCTAAAGGTTTTTGTCACTTAGGTGAAGGAATTTATAACCTCTCCTATGTACTCCATCTTAGTAATGGCAATCCAATATACTCATTTAGGGGTGCGAGGGGGCTAAGACTGGGAGACCCTATCTCTTCTTATCTCTTCATTATATATATGGAGGTCCTCAGTCTGTTAATCTAACAAAAAGTGGGAAACAACAAGTCTTTTAATTTTCACTCTAAATGTAAGAAGGTAGGGCTGATCAATTTATGCTTTACAGATGACCAACTGCTTTTCACTAAGGTCTATGGTAAGTCTATTGAGCTACTTATGTCTACTTTGTCTGATTTTAGGGACCTATTAGGACTAGAGATTAACTTCTCCAAAACTCTGTTTGTTCTAGCAACAGGGTCAAATATATTGGAGAGTAGAATCTCACAATTAATAGGAAAGAATAGGAAACATGCCCCTCTGACCTATTTGGGACTTCCCACAAAGAAAATAAAATTTGCAAAATGTCAACCTTTGCTGCATAAAATAAAAGAAGATTGGGTTTGGGGAAAAATAGAGTGCTCCCTTTTGGAGGTTGCTTACAACTTATAAAAGCAGTCCTGAATTCCCTTTATGTTTATTGGTCCTTTAATATTTCCCTAGCTAAAGGATTCATCAAATCTATCGAGAAGCTTTTCAGAAGATTCTTATAGGGGAACCTGAATTCTAAAAGTCATTTTACCAAGGTGAAGTGGCAGGGAGTTTGTAAAAGGAAAGAGGAAGGGGAACTTGGTTTGATTTCAATTGCATCCTTTAACAGAGTAGCCTTGATCAAGAATTTATGGAATATCTTTATAGAGAAAAAGTCTCTATAGATCTAATGGTTACATAGCTACATACTTAAAGGATATAATCTCTGGTCTTTACCTATTAAACCCTCATTCTCTTGGACCATGTCTCAACTATTGAAACTTAGACCTTTGCTTGAACCCCTAGTGTTATGTAAGGTTAGGAATGGAGGCAAGACTTATATGTGGTATAACAATTAGACAGGGAAAAGAGCCCTAGTTAGAAATCCTCAGGCAGTACATATCTAGAATGGGGTTTCTATTAGGGCTAAATTCAAAGCTATTATACAAAAAGGTCATTGGAACATTCCTCAACAAGGAGAGGATACTTTTTATTGTCTCAATCAACCTCCTAAATCTTTCAACATTTCTAAATTTAGGAAGTGGTAAAACCTCAATAACTAAAGACAAGATTGGTTCCCTATTGTCTTCTACAAGTCACTCGTACCTAGTTCCTTTATCCTATTATAGCTTGCAGTACTTAATAGACTAAACTCATACCTAGTTCCTCTATCCTATTATGGCTTGCAGTACTTAATAGTCTAAGTACCACATACAGACCACACTTCTTGGCCTCTAATTTTCATTATGTACTATATGAGCTAGAAACAGAATTAAAGGACCATCTATTCTTTAAATGTCCATATTCATAGACCATTTGGGGGTGAATAAAGGCTTTAAACTTCATGACTACTACAGATATGTCCTTCACAGAGGCTATGGAATGGCTTATGAGGATGACCCATTCTCCAAATTATAATGAGCATATATATATTATTTCCTTCGCCTCCTCCATTAAGGAGATTTGGTGAGAGAGAAATTATAGGGGATTTCAAAACAAGTCACGCACAAAGGAGGAAATCATCAACTCTTTGATTTCTGGAATCAGAGAGAAAATACTTTGTATAACAAGGACTACATGCATAATCCCTAATCTAGCTTTATCATGATAGAACAATGTCTAACTAATAAGCAAAGGATCATTATGAGGGATGGAAGACAGTACTTGGTTATCCACCGAGGCTATTGCAGATTTCACCTTCTAGCTGACTGAAGGCCGACCCCACGGATGGTTGTAAGGAAGATAGTGTACCAGGAAGCAAGTAGTAACCGCTTCAAAGATAGGAAGTAAAACTACAGTCAGTAAATGTTCCTAATATAGAAGTCGACTCTGCTAAAGAAAGAAGACTAGGCAGGATCTTACCTTCAAGCTTAACTAGTCAAGACTCTACAACTTGGAAGGTCGCATGTATAGAGACAAGTAGTCAGATCTAACCCAAAGGTGAGACTTTCCTTTTTGGAGCCCTAAATAGAGATGCAAACATTCAGGAATAAGAAAAAAGAAACAACACAAGACAAATCCCTTACTATGTTCGAGTGGCGGATGACAGATTGAAAGCACAGCTGCAGAGCAATATAGGAGACCTAACCTAATTAGGAAGCTTCTTGAAAAGCATCTGGATGAGTGTTAATGATTTACCTTAATAATCTTTAGTCTCTTATTTTTCGGTTATCAGATGATGTCGTGTTCTATTTTTGTGGCCTTTCAATTGGTTCGTTATCGTTTTGATCCTTTATAAGGATGAATAATGTTCTTCGTAGCTTATACTAATCATGAGACACTCTCTTTTTTATTTATTAATACATTTTTTAACTTTTCCAAAAAAAGAAAAGTAAAACTAGCAATAAAGTTGAAGAAATGATAAACAGTTATATGAAATTGGTATACAGTTTTACCCCGTGTCCTTTGCCCAATAACATAAGTTACACGACCTTTTAAAAATTCTTCTAATCTCATTGTAAGTGAACTATTTGATAACACACTCTTTCTGATCTCTCAATCCACTTTAAAAAATATGGACATCATTTGGAGTCTACGAAGTAAGGTTTTTCCCAATTTCCCTATAAGGATGACCTCCGATTAATTTAATGCAGAGGAAAACTACAACTAAATGATCAACCAAGGTAAAAATCAAGGGATTTGTGAGGTACATCCTTATTTGGACTAGAAGGCAAAAGGAAGGTGTTCGCTCAAGGTTACACGCATTAAGTTTTACTAATTATAACCTTGGTAATTATCGCAAGTGCATGGGTTATTCATGTAGTACCAAAGGTGTCGATCCTACGAGGAAGGGAAATAGTTTTAAAATCTAAAGGTAGCTAAGTTCGCAATTAAACTAATTAAACAACTAATGTAGAATTTAAATCAATCAATAATCAATATGAGAAATTAAATTGCTAGAGAGTAAAAAAAATAGAGAAATTATAGCCCAACCTAAAATCTACCTATAAACTACCAAGGGAGAGAAAAGGGATTTTAATTCGAAACTAAGAAAACCTAACCAATTATGCAATTGTTGAATTAACGGGTCTAGGCAGTCCTAGGGTACATTACTCTCTCTCGAATTATAATTCTTAACCCTAATTAATAATCCCTATTTCAAATTATGAGAATTGCAATCTCTCAATTTACAATTAGTCCAAAACCTAAATTAGTTCTAAAATTTCCTATTAACCTACCATTAATCTATGCTCGATCTCTCATTACATGATTATACCAGTTTGACTCAATTCTCTACCTATCGATTCACCTAACTCTCATTAGCCAAATTGATGATTTTTACCTAGCTCACCCTCTCAGTTTGTTGCCGAATTATTAAGAACAGAATTGAAATCACAATTAACTTAATAAAAAAAACACAATTGAATAAATTTTATTAATCTCAAGAGTCAAAATCCAAAAGTGCATATAAACGTAAGTTCAACATTCGCACAACAAATCTCAACACCTATTTCAATTCTATACGTAAATAAAACTAAAATAAATGTAAATATTGTTGGGAACGGAATCTTAAAGTGGTGACGGTAGGAAACCAGATCTAGAACATCTTTATATCTCTTCTTATGTCTCCTTTCTGAATCTCTTGATCTCTCTCTACGTCTCTCTTAGATTTAACGAAATTTCACTCTTTTGGCATGACTCTCTTCACTCTCTAATGACTACTGACGATTGTCTTATAGTGTACTATTTATTCTATAGCAGCTCCAGGTCAAACTTGAGGTCGAAAAGGTCCAAAAATCACTCAAAATTTAAGTTTTCGTGTCAGTCGAATGCAGGGCAAGATCGTGGCTGGTGATTTATCCTTTCTGTCATGATCATGGCCTGAAGTGCATGATCATGGTCTGACTTGATGCTCTCTGTCATAATCGTGTCCCCTGGTGCACGATCGTGGCCTGGCTACTTCTGGCTCTTCCTTCTTTGTCAAAATCGTGACTATTGTGCATGACTATAGCCTATATCTTTTAGCCCGAAACTCTTCAAATCTTCATCGTTCTTCCCCGTTTACCCTGCAACACTAACACACACATCAAGGTACCTCAAAAATATAACTATTAAGCTCAAAGATTCATACTAACTTATAAAAGACAGATGACCATACAAACTAACATAATTAACACATAAACACACACTTAACTCTTAATTTAACACTAAATACTTACCAGATTACACCCTAAAGCATCATGTAAAATGCAGCTATCAACATCCATAAACTTAAATGTTTGTTTGTCCTCAAGTAAACAAAAAAATAAAATATATAAAAATAGATAACACACAATGCAATAATGAGATAATGGCTATGACTTCATGAAATAACTTTAATCTTAGACACAATCATTCGAATTATGACAAATCATTAAGAAACAAAATATGTGTCTAGGGTTTTGAACTAAATATACAACTAAATCAAGACCTAAGTGTTACTTATTTACTCTTTTCAATTGTACACACACATTAATAAATCTTCGGTCTCTCGAACTTTGTAATTGTTCCTAAGTATAATTCTATGAAAATTCAAGCTTATTACAATTCTAGTACGTATTTGTTTAAAACACTTCTTTTTTAATTTTTATTTAAACCAGGACTTGACCTTTTACTCAGAGGCAAATATTTGTGATGAATGTCGATTAGGCTACTCAACTAAGTTGTTTATTAAACAGTTTGGTTGAAATGTCATTATAGTCTTTTTACGTGAAGGCACACATTTGTAATGTGTGTCGATCCGGTTACTCAACTGCATCACGTTTTCAACTGGCTACTAGCTCTATTCATAACTCGAAGGCCAACAAATTAGTAATTTGTTAAATTAACATTTTTTTAGCTATTCGCTTTCATGAAAAATACTAGTTAAGCTACTTAACCTAAAAGACCTCAATTTATGAATGAATGTGACAATCTAGAGAGTGCCAAATTTACAATAAGTACAAATTATGCTGTATATTTATCCAAAGGCCCCCTATTTCACTAATTTTGTAGGCTAATGATCATTCACAACTTGATGGACTATGTTCCAAAATTAAATAAATTTCACTCATTCTAATCCATTGACACATTTACACACTTCACACAATATAACCTATTACTATCATATAGTATGCAAAATTCACGTACAAAAGAAAAACACAGAATCCCTCCTCACACTTGAACAACATATTGTCCTCAATGTGAGAAGGAAACACACACAACACATACATGAAGGGTAAAGACAAAAACTTAAGTAACAAAGAACAAATAAAATTAGCAATAGAAATAATAACAATAAAACTAAAAATAAACATAAAATAAACAGAACAAAATAAAATTAAAGAAAAATTTGGGTTAGACTCGGATCCTAAGGTGATGGAGGTGGTAATGGTGTCGAAGGTGGGAGTTGAACACCCTGAGACTCGAAATACTGATGGATCTATCAGATCTCTCAGATTTGGCATCGTTGTGTGCGCGCCATCTCCGCAAGTGTTCTATTGGTCTTGGACATTGCATCCAAAACCTTCTTCCAACCTTGCTCTTCCTCTTCTTCACTTATTGTCGCACATATGTCTTATCTTGAATCTCCCGCAGACTCATATTCGTGGAATGGATGACCCCTGCCTGGAATAAATGGTGATGATTGAGGAAGTCAGGAGGGTGAACTGTTAACTCCCTTCATTCCACACCAAAATGGTCAGCAATGCCGATACTATGTACCCCATTCCCAGGTGGTTGCTCTGCTTATGCGAAACCGTAGCAGTGACATTAAGGACATGGGTGGACGTGCAAATTGGAATACTGTGGCTGTCTTAGATTCCTCCTTGCTCTTTTCTAATTCTTTTCTCCTTCACTTTGTGATTCTTTTTCACTTCCCTTTATACATATGCATATTCTTCCCTATGATTATGAACTTCTATTCCTCTTATCTCTTTTATTCAACCTAAACAGAAATAAAACTAACTATGAAATTCAACTAATTTAGCAAAAATTTAACACGAAGCTGATTTTCCTATAGGTTGCCTCCCATGCAATGCTTCTTTTAACGTTAGTAGCTTGAAGTTAATTTTATGTTCAAGGTGGTTGGAATGAATGATTTGATGATAACATCGCCATTAATCTCAGAGTCTGAACCTTTGTTACCATGTTGTAACTACCACTGTCCTTGCAATTTTCTTTGCCTCACTTTCTCCTTCGCGAGTGCTTCTTTCAAGAAGCATTCCTAGGATCCTCCATATCCTCCCATTCGCCTCGAGGTTCAGGTTCCTTGAGATCCACTAGAGGTGAAGGAGCTCTGTTCTCTCTAATTGTCACATTGAAGATCAATTTCTCCTTTCCAACTCACCGAGTTAGTTCGCCCCTATCTACATCAATAATTAAGCATGCAGTGGCCACGAACGGTCCTTCAAAAATTATTGAGGTTTCCTTATCTTCACTAATGTCCAAAGTATAGAAGTCTATTGGAAAGGTAAATTTACAACCTTTACTGGCATATCTTCTATAATCCCCATCAGTTTATGTGAAGTCCTATCTATTGTCTTAACCAAAAATTTGGTAGGCACTAACTCTCGTAACCCCAGTTTAAGACTGAAAGTGTAGGGCATCATATTTATACTCACACCTAAATATATGAATGCCCTGTCTATAAATGATGTTGTTGATATTACAGGAGATGAAAAGTTGCCTGGATCATCCTTCTTCATCATGTTGGGATTGTCCTCTAATGGTTGCTCCTTAACCTTCTTCTTGACAGACTCTTGTAGTTTGATCTTTGAATGTATTTGTTCCGTCACTTCATCAATCTTATTATACTCGATTCCCATAGTTATTTCACTTCTTTCTTTGCATATAACTCTTGCTGCTACGCAATAGGGAACAGAAATACCCATCTAGTTACTTAAATTGATTCCATTGCGGGTTCAATAGAAAGGTCCTTTTTAACTTCTTGACCTTTTTCTCTATTTTCTATCGTTTCCTGCATTTGTGAAGTTTCTCCATCCTGAATCTAAGTTATGACCATGATACGCTCCTTCAAATTTGACTCGGTGTTACTTGTAAGAGTTCCAACATTCTGAGTCACCATTGCTTCTGCTAACTGGCCCACTTGGACTTTTAAATTATGTATAGATGAAGTATAAGTTTTTTGTAACTTGCTTGAATTTACTCTCGAGCCTCCTATATGCTTCCTCTATACCTGCTATCTTGTCCAAAATCTTGTCCAACTTCGAATCTATGGAGCTTCTCTTATCTTGCTGAAAGCTTGATTACCCTTGAGGCTTGAACTGCCCTCCATTATTGTTGTTCGACCATGAGAAGCTAAGGTGATTCTTCCACCCAGGGTTATATGTGTTGGAGTATGGATTATTAACTTGCTCTGGGATATTGTCTCTCATCAGATAGCAGTCCACCATATCATGATCCAATTGGCCACATAGCTCACACTTCAATTGTATGGCCTTTGCCATAGTTGATGATGCCTTCATATTACTGAGTTGTCATGTCAAGTTGTCAATCTTAGGCTGCATTTCTGTCATTTGATTGATAGCGAAAACTCCTTTCCACTCCCTAAAGTTAGTAGATTGGCTACTACGTTCACTCGCCCATAAACAACTATTGCTAGCCATCTCCTCTATTAACTCCTCTACTTTATCGGTCGTCTTTCTCATTAACGATCCTCCCGATGCCACATCAATGGTGCCTCTGGTATATGGGTCCACTCCATTGTAGAATGTCTGTAGTGGGAATTCCTTAGGTAAGTTATGGTGTGGGCATCTCCTCTGCAGATCCTTGTAAAGCTCCCACGCTTTATAAATAGACTCCCAGTCACCTTGATGGAAATTTGTAATTTCCTTAATTATTTTGGTGGTCTTTGTTAACGAGAAAGTATTTATCTAAAAAGGCATGCACTAACTCTTCCAACATTGTAATGTTAGTGAGGATTAGTGAATGATAACAAGCCTTTGCTCTATCCCTAAGCGTGAAAGGAGACAACCTAATCCTCTCTGCGTCTTCTGACTTCTGGTGATACCAAAAGGTATTATAGATCTAGAGAAAATTCATGATGTGAGCATTCTAGTCTTCGTTTGCCAGTCCATAAAATTGGATGTTCTACTGAAGCATATTCAGGAGGGCCGGCTTAATTTCAAATGAGACCGCTTGAATCGATGGTCTAGCCACTCTTTGGTTATTAGGGTTAAACCTTGGCCTCATAAAATCCAAGAAGGTCCTTTGTTGTTTCCTATTAGGGTTGACTTCTTGATCAATGTTTCTTTGGAATTCCTTGGCCATTTGTGCTTTCTCGATCTCTTCTTCTTCTTCTTCTCACCAAGCTTTCCTAATGGTTCATTCTAAACAAGTTATATCTAAATCTAGAGTCTCCACTGTATGACTCGAACCCTCGTGACTCTTGTGTTCATGCAAGAGCACGATTTCTAATTAAAACTAACAGAAAATGAAGAAAAAAAAATTATACTGTTCTAACAACTTAAATTATAAAACTAAGCTGCCTTCCTTGGTAATGGTGCCAAAAACTTGTTCGTTCAAAGTTACAAACGCCAAGTTTTACTAATTATAACCTTGGTAATTATCGTAAATGCACGAGTCATTCGCGTAGTAGCTAAGTTGTTGATCCCACGAGGAAGGGAACTAGTCCTAAAATCTAAAGGTAGCTAAGTTCGTAATTAACCTAATTAAACAACTAACTCAGAATTTAAATCAATCAATAATCACTATGAGAAATTAAAGTGCTAGAGAGTAAACAAATTAGCAAAATCATAGCCCAACCTAAAATCAACTTCGAAATTACCAAGGGAGAGAAAGGAGATTTTAATTCGAAACTAAGAAATCCTACCCAATTATGCAATTATTGAATTAACAGGTCTAGGCGGTCTTAAGGTGAATTACTCTCTCTTGAGTTATAATTCTTAACCCTAATTAGTAATCCCTAATTCAAATTATGGGAATTGTGATCTCTCAATCTGTAATTGGTCTAGAACCTAAATTAGTTTTAAAATTGCCTATTAACCTACTGGGAATCTATACTTGATCTCTCGTTACATGAGTCTACGGGTTTGACTCAATTCTTTACCTATCAATTCACCTAACTCTCATTAGCCCAAATTGATGATTTTTAATCAGTTCACCCTCTCAGTTTGTTGCTGAATTATTAAGAATAGAATTGAAATCACAATTAACTCAATAAAAAAATCCGATTGAATAAATTTTATTAATCTCAAGAGTTAAATTTTGAAAGTGAGTATAAGCGTAAACTCAACATTCACACAACGAATCTCAACACCTATTTCAATTCTATACAAAAATAAAACTGAAATAAATGGAATTACTGTCAGGAACGGAATCTTGAAGTAGCGATGGCGGGAAACCACCTATTCCAGGAAGTACTTCGCGTCCAGCATGTCTTCGTGTTTCTCTTCCTTCATCTCCTTTCTCAATATCTTGATCTCTCTCTAGGTCTCTCTCGAATTTGACAAAATTTTGCTCTTTTTGCATAACTCTCTTCACTCTCTAGTGGCTACTGGCAGCTATCTTGTAGTGTGCTATTTATTTTATAGCAACCTTAGGTCAGACTCGGGGTCAAAAAAGTGAAAAATCATTAAAATTTGAGTTTTCATGTCAGCCTAACATAGGGCACGATCGTGGCCCTACCTGCCACTATTGTGGCTGGTGATTTATCTTTTCTGTCACGATCATGGCTTGACTTGATGCTCTCTGTCACGATCGTGGCTCCTAGTGCACGATCGTGGCTTGGCTACTTCTGGCTCTTCCTTCTTTGTCATGATCCTGGCTACTGTGCATGATCATAGCCTATATCTTTTAACCCGAAACTCTTCAAATCTTCATCATTCTTTCCCGTTTACCCTGCAACACTAATTCACACATCAAGGTACCTCAAAAATATAACAACTAAGCTCAAAGATTCATACTAATCCATAAAAGACATATAAACATACAAACTAACATAATTAACACATAAACACACACTTAACTCTCAATTTAACGCTAAATAATTACCACATTACACCCTAAAACATCATCCAAAATGCAACTATCAGAAGGCCCAAGGTATCCATTTATTCCTTCAATTTCAAGTCCTCCAGTGGTTGAACAAAATCTAACAAGGAAAAATAAAGACTAAAAATTAAAAAAATTTAATCAATCGAGAAGAAAATAGTGGGAAAACAAGACATGATACAACTGTTAACTAGCCCAACATAAAAAAGGTAAAGTTAAAATGGACTGATAAAAAGCAGGAATAAAATAATCAATACATTCACTAGCATCAGGTACATTGATGTTGGAGTTAATATCTTCATCTCTTTTAGGTGATTTTTTCTGGCAATTAAACAAACACGTAATGGTTATCAACTTCTAGTCCCTACTAAACTTGAAGAGCAAGGGCATTGAACCTCAATAACAAAACAAACAAAAACCTTGAACCCAACAATTTAAACACAGATAAAGACATCATGTAGTTAGAAAGCAACCGAAACTTACGTTGGTCTCAAAAAATAAATGTAATTTGAGTGTCTCCGTCAAGCTATCGCCCCTGTCAAGTTACAATTTTGCAGGAAGAATTAAGCTTTAAGCTAAGGAAAGAAACACAGAAACAAAATGAGAGAGAGAGAGAAAGGGGACCATATGTAGAATTGGGTGAATTTGAAGAGATACCTAAGCGCTCTAATAGAAGGTGCTTCACCTACTCTCTCCACTTGGTCTATTGCACGATCGCACGAAGAGACCCAATTATTTACCTAATATTTTCTACTGTGATGCCTAATATGCATGATGGCATAGATAGGCAGAGTAACAATAAAGAAAGAAAGAAGTATGATCAGGAGAAGTGAGTAAAGAGAAAATAACTAGATCACAACTTGGGAAGCAAAAAGATTATTACCAGTTAAATCATAAACGAAGCCATTGGGCCAGAAACGAAGAGCATGAGTGAGACTTGAGCAGAGAGTGGAGAAAAGAGACAATCGTGTGAAGAGCGAGAGAGGGCCACTGAGCTAGAGATGAAGAGCGTGAGTAAGACCAGACAAGAGAGAGGTATGCTACTGCGTGAGTGAGAAAGTTTGTTCGGAACAATAGGAGAGGGATAGAAATTGTCTAAGAGAAAGAAAGCTTTTGTTTACCTATTCCAGATGTGTGTGGAATAGGTAAAGAGAAGGGGGTAGCATCTTTAGTTATTCCTTATTCTAAACAAACAAAGATTACTTAATAAGTAGGAATAGATGGGTAATAAATTACCTATTACCCTCAACCAAACACCCCATTATGGAAGTTATGATGTATCTTTGCAATACATAACATCACCATATAAGAAAGAGAGGCTTCCTCACATGTGTTTGGAGGCTCAACTGACATCCATGTTGTGTTGTGACATTGGTGGAAGTAACCATTTCAATCATAAATGTCAAGCACTAACCTATATGTGGGAGTGACTCAGTATGTACAATTAACCTTAATTTGGACTATACAAAAATAGTTACAATTCAAAATGCCACAAATCTTATGTTTATGGGTGGAATGGTTATGTTCCAGTTGAATATTTACAATACCAAGCACCTTAAATTAAGGAGTCAACTTTGGAAGATATGATGGCCAATTTTATTCAAGAATCAATCATGAGTCATTAAGAAATAGAGACTTGTATACAAAATATGGTGAATCAGACTGATTGGTTGTTGAAAATAATATCTGACGAGACGCAAGGGAGTTTTCTTAGTCCTACTAAAACAGATCCTAAAGAACATGGAATGACAATCACTGTTAGGATGGAAATGAGCTTCTAGAAGAAGAAGAACCATTATCCAAGAACAAGAAAAAGAAGAATGGACAAAGGTAGTTGAGGAAGAACTAGTGTAGGAACCTAATAAGGAAACTACTGATGCAACATTAGTAGCCACTTTAAGTACAGAGGGTTACTACTTCCTCAAAGACAAACTTCTTGCATTAATAGAAGATTCAAGGAGTTTCATTATGCCTCATTTCCTTAATAGTTTTTCATTAAAATGGGCATTAAGGGAGTCTATTGGTGTTATTCATCTAATCAATTATGCCCTTATGATTATCTTGCAATAGGTGGCTTGCTTACAAGCTACTAGACTACCTTATGGAGAAACGAGAGGAAGCAAGCCACTTATCATAGACCTAGGATGACAATAATATGTAGGGTAAAATTGAGGCAACTACGTTTAGCAAATGCTACATGGGAGGCAAGACATGAATTAGTTAGTTTAATTTCATTTTGGTTTGTTCTTACTTTCATGTTATAATAGGGGTTATTCAAGTTTTAACATTTTTTAGGATATAAAGATTAAGCATCATACTAAGATTGTGTATAATTGTGATGTTAGGGGATGTATGCTAATGTTTCATAATGCTAAAGTGCAAAATTTTTATGTTTGAGCATCCAATTTTAAAGTTGTAAATGTTTATAGAGAGTTACACACTCTTTAGACACGTTGGTGTAGACTTAAACATTTTAATACATGCCTGTGTACCAAACTGTGTAAGGCTATAAAAAATCTAAATTTTAGTGACTTACATGGTCAAATACATGGCTGTGTATCAGATTGTACAAGTCTGCGATACACCTTTACAAACCCTAATTCTTTTATATTTCTTATTTTCCCCTCTTCCCTATCTCAAACCGCCATTGCCCTCTCTTCCCCCCTTCCAATTTATCACATTTTTTAGCTAACTTAATGACTCCCATGTAAGTGATCTTATTAATTTCACTCATTTATGCATGTTTAATTTGGTGTTTTGCTTTATTGTGGTGATTCTTGCTAAAAAATGTCAAAATTCCAAAATTTGGATTTTGTGTAATTTATTGTGATTTTATGCTTAATTGTGGTTTAATAGTTAAATTTAAGTCTTAATTGATTTTATGATTCAATTTGTGTAATTGCATGATAATCGAATTAAAATTCAATTTAATTGCAAATTTGCGTAATTTTAGCTCGCTAAGTGTTTAATTGTGATATTTTTATATAAAACTAGGTTAATTGGTTATTTTTTAATGTTTATTAACATTGGGTTTATGTTTAATTGCAGGGTAATTTTACGATTTGCATGAGTTTACCATTTAATTTTATCAATTTTTTGTAATTATAAAATTAGGATTTTTAGTTTCAAATTTAGGATTAAAAGTTTGTAATTTAACAATTAGGTTAGTTTAATTTGTTAATTACAATATTTCTAATTTTAATTTAGAGATTAATTAGATTGTCAGTTAATTTTTTAATTATTTCTTTATTTATTCATTGGCATTAAGTTATTATTTATTTTTATACGTTTTAGTTTTTTTTGTCATTTTGCTTTCACAATTAATTATTTATGACCACATTAAACTTTAAGCATGGGGAAAAGGGCAGCCACTTGATTTATTTGTAGAATTCTCTCATGTTTATTCCAAGTTTTAAGCATAATGATGAAATCATGGTGAGAAAAGGAGATTCCCAGGAAGGGACAAAGAGGAGAAGGTTCCCCAACTTCAATCCAGCCCCCAAAGTTACGGAGGACGTTATTGTTCACTTTTGAGGCCCAAAGGAATAATACCAGAGGCTAAAGGATAAGAATTTTAGTAGTAACCAATTCATCGATTAGGAGGCATTAAAGCAAGTTGTCTTTGTATAACAAGTTCAGGACCTTTTCAATGTTGGTGCATGGTCTCGACTTTTTGAGATTATGGTGCTAGTTTACAAAGAGATTACATTGTAGGCGCTCTCCATGTTCTTTATAAGGAGAGGTAGCTATAATGGGGATTAACCTAACATGATCCAGTTTTGGTTGACGAGAGATAAGTTCCAAATGAGCTATTCAGAATTTTCCACCATTATGGGTCTATAAGACCAGGAGTACATGGGAACGATAGAGTATATGACACTACGAACTAATTTTTCATATGGATTATCCTTTTAGCACTTGTAGAAGATGATTAGCACAGGGTAAGACTATGACCTAAATAAATCCAAGGCTTCTACATTGCGACATCCTATGCTTAAACACACCCGTGGTATTCTGATTCATATGTTGAGCGATTGGGGTAACAGTTGGGGAGTTTTCAGGAACATAGACATGTATTACTTATAGAGTATGAGTGAGAGGATGCCAATTCACCAGGGGCACACACTTGCCCAATTTGTCAGGCATTAGAGTGAGGAAAGGAAGGTTAGCATAATCTATATCGGGCCTTATGTAACCAGATTGGCACAACAGATAGTCGTATTTAATAGATTACCAACGATGCATTTTATCCCCTTTTTTTTACATATTGCAAGGATGTTAGTCGAATATCAAATGAATCAGAAATTAGAAAATTATCTTACTCAGGAAAATACTACTTAACCTTCCGATTTATTCTATATGCTTTTATTTTGTACATTAAGGACAATGTACAATTTTAAGTGTGGGGAAGGGTTTAATGATTTTAATGACTTTCTTAAGCTTATTATATTCTTGATTATTAAATTTACAAATCGATATCTTAACTAAATTGAAATATGTCCATTAATACTTTATCTCATTATTGAATATTGATTTGAATTAGTATCTAAAAGGATGATAGCTATAATTAAATTGCTTTTATAAGTCATATTTTTAATAATCATTAAAATAATCAAATTGAATGATAATTGCATAATATATACACACATATACCCATTTCTGCGAGCTTTTGAGCCTAAGAACAAAAAAATTCAAAATTTTTAAGCTCTTGAATTCTTTCATGTTTGTTGTCATGTATAGTTTAATGATTTTAGAACTAGCTTTTATTATACATATTGAGATCATATTTTTTTAACTAGAAGCGTTGAAATGATGAAGGCATTTAGATTCAACAACTTGTTTAAACCTATTTCTTTGATAATTACCTCACCCATAATTTATCCTTTTGGAGTAACCAAGTTTGAGTCTTAGCCTTTTTAATTGTTTGTAACCTCAATTATTGACCCTTATCATATTTTTCATTGAAGCTCTTTTATTATTTTGAACCCTGGAGATTATCTACATTCCTTGTTTGTTTGAACTTGAAAAATTGAAAGGTCAAATATTTCTTTCATTTTGGTATATGATGAATGCTTGGAATTATTTAGATCAATAAAAAAAAGAGTATAGAAAAAGAAAAGAAGAAAAGTAAGAGTACCAATAGATTTATAATGAAAGGACCTGCATATATTGTAACAAGTTTCATGTAATGTTTTCGTTAGTAAATTTACTTCAATCAACGCTTTTAATTATCCTAATCATACCTTACCTAAGCCCCATTATGACCTTTATAAAGACCTTTTTATTTGTGTTTCTAATCTATACAAACATGGGGGAGATGTGATAATATTACTACCTCATAATAAGAGTTCGACTATGAATTGATTCAAAATTTTTGATACTTTTCAACTTAAGAACTTGAGTTTATTGAGTGAAATATTAGTGAATATGTAAAGGTTTTATGCTTTTGATTTCAATGAAAATACTGACATGATTATTATTAATGTAGACTTATGAAGTTAGTTTTAGGATAACTTGAATGTATTTGTATGTTAATTTGATTAATATGATATTATGATTTAAAGTATAAATTGAAAGGTTAAGATTAATGAAGGATGAATTTTGTAGGATTTATAATTTTGATTATAATTTGCTTGAGGATAAGAAAAAGCTTAAGTGTGGGGGTGTTTGATAGATATATATTTGACCATATTTATAAGCCCATATTTGATGTATTTTGCTTGATATTTCATAATTTTGTTGCCTTTATGGACCAAAAGAAGAGGAATTTAGGTGAAATAATTGCATAAAACGAAGATTTAAAGCAATTAGGAGATACACGACTATGTAAGACTCTAAAAACATGTAAAGTCATTATTTTAAATGTTGTTGGGGCTACATGGTTTGATACACAGCCTTATATCAGACTATATATGTCCCAAAAATCCTTGAATTCGCTATAAAAAGATTTAAGTGGAGGCAAATAAAGGGAGTAGACTTTTTGGGTAAATTACAAATCTGAGAACTTCTAAGAGGCAATGATAAAGTTCCAAAGACAAGGAAATCACAAAGTGAACATCTATGTTCATTATTGTTTCGTATTTTATTTTAATTGATTAAGTTTTATTTTCTTTATTAAAAACCAAAATCGCATTACTACGCTACATAATAGAGGAAAGGTAATTACTATTAATCATTGTCTTTATGGGATTGACCCACACTTGCCTGTGTTAGCTGCAGCTACTTCACGCACTTGGGGTTAATTCAAATATTGGCCTTAATTTTAGACCAATTTGTAGAGTGTAATAATTAGTGTACAAACATTGTATTTCCTTACTTTCAACCATGTTTCCTCTTTCCTCCCCTTTATAAAAAAATTAAATTTCTAGAAAAACAATGTTTCCTCTCACTTTTCTACGAAAGTTTAGTTTCCCTTTTGGTTTTTAGATAGGTAAACCACTCCTTAACCCTTTAATATGGAGCAACCTAATGACATTTCAATTTTTTTTTCACCAAATTTTGGGTTTCATCTAAGTATATTTCGATAACACCCTTATTTTTATTATTTTGATGGTAAAGGTGTCTTGATTTATTAACTAAGATATTCTAAAATAGGTGAATCTAGTTAATGGGATGCATGAGAATATTTCTTTTGGTATGGTTAGATATCTTCAAATATTGTGAACCAATTTATTGAGAGGTCATCTTAGATTGCATGTACACATTGAAGGTAGATGGCATAATAGTGTCTTTAGGCAAACATATTAGTCCTTCAGCTCAGATTGGGAGTAATTGACCACAACTTAAGCTATAATCAATTTGGTTCTATTTAGGGTTCTATATAGAGAAGCGTATGGATACATTAATGTTGAGTAGGATATACCTTAAATTGGACTTTCTAGTTATGGACCTAAGAAGATATTGGAGAGTGATGGCAATCATGCAACCTTATCATCTAACTAAATCCAAGGTTTTTGGGTTTAGATTCTCAACTATGTGGTTTATGCACGAGCTCCTATTATATTCAATGTGCATTAAGAGGAACAATACAAGTGTTGTCAGCAAGCAAGACCTATTTTTGATCTACTACATGCTCTAGAGATAAAGGACAAAATTCAACATCATCTTTATACAATTGGTTTATCAGTATCTTAACCAAGCCAACTTCAAGATCATTAGTGGAGGTTCAAGAGGGCTAGGAGAGCCTATAATTCACATGGTGCCTATAATTCACAGGGATCTGATAGTGGAGACTAGTTTTACACTTTTATCTATTAAGATTTTTAGGGAAATGAGGATGATCCAACTGAGGATGGATAATCGAGGGTAGTATTTTGCACTTGTAGGTATATAATTGAGAGTAGATGAGGAGGTACCAACTTAAGAAGACTAGACTATCAATCTTGAGAGAGTTCTAACTCCCTTACACCACCACCATCAGTTGCTTAACCAGCTAACCTTACCAATATCAAGGCATATAAGCTTTTGCTAGCAAATCATGGTACAAATTGCCCAACACCTAAAAGTGGAGATTCAACCTCTACCTATATGAAAAAGGGAGCTAGCTACATAAGAGGACTAGAGCATAAGCTAGAAGTGTAAAAGAATGAGGGAGCTGCATTTGATGAGCTTAGGGAAGTTGATGATCTAGACTAGCTAGAGAGGAAGATGTTAAGGATGTTGATTTTAGAGAGTTAGAGGATATTGTCACACTGATGGGAGAAGAAATTGCTACCCTATATGACGATATAGGGATAGTGACAAATGAAACCTTTATAAGGAACCCCCCATGGATATGATATTGTTGGATAACCTAAGAGACCAGTGGGTGATAGCACCCTATATGCCTCCCTATATACTGCCACCCCCTTCTTAGGACCCTTGATCTATCCTTTATATTTTGTTTTTTAAGGATGTTCTTGATCTCGTGTATAATTTGATATTACATCTTCATTTTGTCTCATCTTTTCTTCGAAGCTCCTTTTATAATCCATTTTATCACTTTAATGTCAAATCAATAAAATGGATTCACATTTTAACTTGACCATTTGACTCAAAATTAGTGAAGTTCAAGCCTTTTACTACCATTCTCCCATTTTTATTTTCGTTACTATCTTGCCTATTTAGAAACATTAAGGACAATGTTTATTTTAATTGTGGGGGAGTAATTATAGTATTATAAGATAAACTTAAGCTTATCAACTTTGCCATGAGTTTCTCAATAAGAAGTAAAATTTGAAATTTATTTTTCGTTGAAAGCATGCTATTGAGGACAATTCATTATAAATTTGATTATTTTGCTAGATTGTAATGCTTATGTAATTACTTATGAGTGTTGGTGAATAACTGAATTCAATTTCTTTTATGAATTTAAAGAATGAATATTTTATGTTCATTATGATATTCCTTGTTAAGCATTGTTATTATTTTGGGAAAAGGAAAAAATTAATAAGCATAATAATTTCACTTCGTTGGATTTGTATTAATATAAAGGCTGAAGTTAAATAGTGGTGCTAGTAGCCATTTGAGAAGATGAACTAGCTGAGTAACTAAGGATATTTATAACAAGGTCTTTACTCTTATGAAAAAAGGCTAAATGCAATTTTAAACTAGCTTCTAATTCTCTTATTTAAATTTATACCTTCAAAATTGGAGCATTTTATTTTGCACATGTTTAATTTACGCATGGAATTGAGTTTTATGGTTTGGATTGAAGTTTTAAGAATTATGAAGTGAATTAAATCAACTTGTGAGTTGATGCAAGTAGTTAGTTGCATAATAATTTAATGGAAAATCTTAATTAGTATATTTAAATTGCTTTAAGTGTAGGGGAGTTTGATGTATGCTAGACATACCTTATTTTTATAACTACTTTCATTGTATATTGCTTGTATTTGTCAGAAATTAAAGGATTTGATACATAATCTGATACTTAATCTAACAAGTATTATTATTTAAGGTCTTATTTCGACCTATGCAGGAAAAAGAAGCAAATTTGGAGAAGAATTGGATCAAATTGTTAGAACCTGTTTTTGGAGTCTAACTCTTGCAAAAAATCATAATACTTGAGCTATTTCCAATAGAGAGCACCTTAATCATTATCGGTTCATCTTCTTGCTCTGATACCATAAGGTGTCGGACCCCAGCGATCGCATTCAAATAACATACATTCATCAACTATACTTGCATTCAAAACTCCCCTTTCTAATCTCAGCTCCGCTCTTCGAATAGTCGATAATACAATGATAGTCGACTAGTCCATTTATCCATTTCAACCTGAATACCTCAAGGAACAGCGTTGGTGAGTCCCCACTTATACACATATACCTGCTTCGGGGATGTTGTATAACTTTTTTTATAGGCATCCAATTTAGGGTTTCTTTAGATAGTTTGAAAGAGGATTTCAAGAGCTACAACTTTCATGAAGACCTCAAAGACCAGTTGTATCTTCTGAAGGGTCGAAAATAGGGCAGAAGATAAATCATGAATAGTAACACAAACGAAGTTGTGAACAGTAACACAGGCGAAGTCTGTGAACTGTAACACAGACAAAGTTCGTGAACAGTAACACAGAAAAAGTTTATGAATAGTAATACATACGAAGTCTGTGAACAGTAACACAGACGAATCTGTGTACAGTAACACAGATGAAGTCTGTAAACAGTAACAAAGACGAATTTGTGTACAGTACACACAGATGATATTCTTCAACTAATATAACTTTTTAACTCCTTCTTATAATCCTTGGCCTATGATCTGTGTTCTATCCTCTGTAGTTGACTTTTTTCTTCTGTGTTGACCACTTATCGTCTGTGGTCTATCCTCTGTGTTCTATCCTCTGTAGTTGACTTTTATGCTCTGTGTTGACCACTTATTATCTGTGGTTTATCCTCTGAGTGATGACGTGTCCTCTGTGTTCTGACGTTATCACAGACGATACTTCTCCTCTCTATTCATCCTTGCCTCTGTGTTCTAACGTCAGCTCAGACGATACTTCTACTCTTTAGTCCTCCTTGCCTCTGTGTTCTGACGTCAGCACAGACGATACTTCTACTTTTTATTCAACCTTGCCTCTGTATTCTGACATCAGTACAGAGGTTACTTCTACTCTTTATTCCTTCTTTCCTCTGTGTTCTGACGTCAGCACAGAGGATACTTCTACTCTTTATTCATCCTTTCCTCTGTGTTCTGACATCAGTACAGAGGATACTTCTCCTTCTAAACTTCCCTTGCCTCTATGTTGTGACATCATCACAGACGATATTCTCCTTATAAATTTTCCTTGCCTTTGTGTTGTGATGTCATCCCAGGCGATATTCTCCTTCTAAATTTTCCTTGCCTCTATGTTGTGATGTCATCCCAGACGATATTCTTCCTCTGTATTTCTCCTTTGCATCTACCTTATTTAATGCAATCCATCAACCTTCTCAACCGCTCTCATTCATTCAACTCTCAAGCTAGAATCACCCAAACGTAAACATCAATCGCTTCTCAAACCTCAAAATTATTCGATCAACACATGCAATGTGAAACTTAACAGAGATCATAATCATGCATAGAATCATACATATATTTCATTCATCCTCAAACGAATATTTGTTTTACAAGGCTTTAATAACCTTACAAGTCATAA
>JANZXR010000172.1:18577093-18600431 GCA_027575705.1 Erythroxylum echinodendron | reverse complement strand
GGGAAGACATTAGTAATCACAAAAGGATCGAAAAAATAAAGATGACACTTATGTAAAAATAGTTTATATTTAGTTCAGTAAAGAATAACTTTTTGGTCAATGATAAAGCTTTTTGATGAGACATTAAAAGCTTTAGGGGAAGACATTAGTAATCACAAAAGGATCGAAAAAATAAAGATGACACTTATGTAAAAATAGTTTATATTTAGTTCACTAAAGAATAACTTTTTGGCCAATGATAAAGCTTTTTGATGAGACATTAAAAGCTTTAATCTTCTCCTTAGTTGAATCTGCTTTTTATTTATTTGTACACTTCCACTTACAATCTTCCTGTATTGAAGGGTCAATCTCATTAATTGCAAAAATTAGAATATTCATTATAGGAGTGATTATTAACATCCAAAATATTGAAATGAGTAAATTCTCTATCAAATTCCATCGCGAGGATACCATCACGAATATCTATCATGGTTTGGGTCGTGTTAAGAAACGGTCTCTTAATTAAGATAGGTATTAGGTTATAAGAAGTTTCATAATTCATGTCAATCATATAAAAATCAATAGGAAATATTAGTTCATTTACTTCTACTAGCGCATCCTTAATCACCTTATCTGGGTAAGCGTTAATACAATCAGCCAAATGTATGATAACAATAGTTTCTTTTAATGGCCCTAAATTTGAAAAAGCATACATGGAATGACGCATAACATTAATTGATGCTCCAAAATCTTACATGCCCTATTTAATCTTAATGTTATTAATTTTGTAAGGACTAGTACACATGTCTGGGTCCTTATAGTTCGGAGGTAATTTCTTTTTAAAAACTGCAGAAATAGTTTCACTCATCCTAATCATTTCATTACCTGTTAGCTTCTGTTTATTTATACATAATTCCTTAAGGAATTTTTCATACCTCGACACTTAATTAATTGCATCTAATAGTGGGATATTCACCTCAACCTTCCAGAAGGTCTCCTAGATCTCCTTATCCTTATCTTCCTTTTTTAAATTTGGTAACCTTAATAGGAAAAGGTGGATGATTACTTTTTACAATAATTGGAAATTCAACATTGATCTTGGAGTTAGAAGATATATTCCTTTCTTCTTCAAGGTCCTTGATTTTTTTTCGTTGGCCATCCTTTGTGTAATCATTTCAGGATCCTCAAGCTTCCTGCCATTACTTAAGGTACATGTGTTAACATTATTCATAATTTTCTTACTTTATGATTGTAATATTCCTCCTCTTTGAGCTTCTAGATGGTTGATAACCACTTCTATTTGGCTCATTTAGTTCTCTAAGTTGTGAATGTTAAACTTTGTCTCCTGTTGAAACTGTTGCACCTCCTATTGGAATTGTAAAGTGTTAGTTGCAAGAGAATTTAACTATATCTTCTAGAGACTTACCTGAGTTAGAAGAAGAGGCTTATAGCCTTATTTAGAATTATGTCACTCATTCTGGCCAATTATGGAAGTAATTATGCTGCTTATTCCCTCCATAACTCAAGTTAGGATGATCCCTCCAACTTAGGTTATAAGTTTGGCAATACGAGTTATATTATTTATGAAAATTCCATCTTACAGAATTGATTTATTCCGTACTTCCTTCTTATAAGGTTGGGCATCCATTAGTCAAATGAATTAGATTTGCAGATATTCTACACACCTTTACTTGTGCCTATCCGAATGCAATTTGTTTAACAAAAGAAGTTAGCTCATCTAAACAATGTTCAATGGATGAAGTACTTACCTCATTTTCATGACAAACATTATTGCGAGTGCTAATTTTTTTAGGATTAGTGGCCTTACACTCAATTAAAATCTTTTCCTCCATGGGAGTCTTCTCACATAATGCCCCACTACTTGCTGCATCTACCAAAATCCTTACCATAAGTAACAATCCTCTTTAGAAATATTAGATAAGGAGTTATTTTGATATGTTATGGTAGGGACAACTAGCACATAACTTCTTAAAATGCTTTTAATACTCATAAAAGGGACTCTTCATTATGATGCTTTATACCATATATTTCTTTCTATATGTTAGCTATCTTCAAAGCTAGGAAATATTTCCTTATAAGCAACCTTTTTATCTCAATCCACGTGTTCAAGCTCCTAATAGGCACATCAAATAGCTAGTCCTTCGTTGCATCTTTTAGGGAGAATGGCAAAGCCTTCAACATTATCTGCTCATCAGTTAACCTTAGGGGTTTCAAGCTCAGATAAACCACATCAAGTTTCTTGAGATGCTTGTGTGCATCCTCACTTGCAAGTACATGAAAGCTACTTATAAAGAGTGGTGATAAAATAAAAAACATCATATAAAGAGGACTATGCATAATGCACTTAGCAAAAAACTAGGGAATCTATGGACCTTTCCTAAATATGAAAACTGTAACACCAGACTTTTTGAGCCTTTTTGTGTTTCTCTGCATTGGGAGATACTACTCTAAATTGAAAAATACATGATTGTATATGAGTTCAAAGATGTATTTGAAGCCTTTTGGTACATGTGCCAGTGATATAAAATATTATATGCCCTTACATGAATTTAGAGTTCATCATGCGAAATCTTGGAGATTTCTGACATTTAATCTTCTAAGTGTGTAAAATTGAGTCCATTGGATGGATATGACCATGGTGGTTGAATTAAATGTGTTATAATGTCTTATAGGTGATTATACATGATTTGTAGACTTATTGGACACTTAGAAAACTTAAGTGGAAAAGTTGATGTACATAAGGGTTTATTTGCAAATTGTTAAAAGTTAAGGGACTTAAGTGTAATCTTTTTATTTCTTGGAGGACCAATATGTAATTTTATAAAGTTAAGGGGCTTAATTATAATTTGCAAAAGTCCAAGGACCAAAATAAAAATAAAAGTTTTGGTCATTCTCAAATTTTGGGTTTAACTGCAAATTTAGGAAAGTTTGGAGGGTATAATAGTAAATTCACATAAACTAAGGGGAAAAAAGGTAAATTCACCATGTTTGGTCAAAGAAGAGTCAAATTCTAGACCCTTCTCCTTGTTATGGCCGTGCACTACCCGTTAAACATTAAGAACACTTGGTTTTAATTAAAAGAGAGAGGAAGAAAGGAGAAGAGAGGAGAAGAGGTAGTTTAGGCCCTCGCCAAAATTTCACCATGTTTTTTATTCTTCAATTCAAACCAAGGTTTTCTAAGATAATTTGGGGTCAAGGAACTTAAATTTATCATTAGATTTGAGAAATTCTCAAATTATTTGAAGATATCACCAAAGGAAAATATAGGTAAATTTTGTCTCATCTCTCTCTACATTAGGTTTTTTAGTTTGGTGTTAAGATATATTGTTTTTCATGCTTGAATATGCATGAATCATGGTTTAAGTCAAAACTGAAAATGCCCCTTTTGGGTGAAAGTTGTAAGTTTTTGGATACCTTTTGGAATTGATGATTTAAATGAATTTTATGGTGTTAATTGTGCATGTATAATGTGAATTGATGATGAAGAATGAAGAAGATGTATGTTGGTTAAGGTTGGACCGAAATGATGAAGGAGAAGTGGATTAATGTAATGAGATGTGTAATTGATAAATATAGCTTAAAGGAAGGGATTTGGCTTGAGTGGAGTGATGGAATGTATCATTGAGTGGAAGTGTTACCATATAACGTGATAGGAGCATAAATTATTATGATAAAATCTTGAGAATGTGACCTGAAAATTATGCACATTAGGTGTTTGGTAAATAAGTGAACTTGGCTCAGGGTTTATGGATTTAGGTGGTGTGCATTGGAAAGAGGCTTTCATGTTTACTTAGAGTAAACTTGAATTGTTGCTTAGATTAATGAGTAATGGCCTAATGTGTATGGATAAAGATGTGCTTAAGTATGTTTCAAAATGAGCAAGTATTGGGTTAAAGGCATTAAATACCTTAGAAAATGAAAAGAAAAGCTAATGTGAATAGTAAGGAAGTAACCATGTGAGAAATTTAATGGTCAAATTCTATAGCTTAAAGGGAGTGGTATTGTGTTTTATACACTTATGTGATGGTGAATAATTATGAAATTTTTGTTTAAGTAGTAATTTCATCGTATGTCTTTTTATGTATAAAGGCTCGGGAACTGTGAATCAAGGAGCTCGTACCAAGGACTATTGAAACTAAGAGAGTGTATACCTTGTTTTGAGGTGAGTTGGGAAAACCATATTTCTCATATAGGATTAGATCATCCTAAGACACGTGTGATGACTTGTATGTGAATTTTGAATATAGGTAATGCATAGTAGAATTAATTTTCAAATAAATGCTAGTATACTTTTGTATTTAATAAATGACTTTGTTTTGAATAACTCTTTGAACTTGAAGTGAAACTAATGTTTTTATTTCATATTTTGAGAAATGATATTATTTTCAACAATGGAAGTGCAAAGGACAATGTTTGATTTTCTTACTAAAGTTTTGAATAACTTCTCACTAGATTGCAAAAGATAAATTTCAATGCATAAAAAATGTTTTGGAACTTACATATGCTTAACTGAGTCATGTATACTACATGCATATATTCTCTTTTGGCTTAGACTCTTGGCACAGTTCTATTTTATCGGTTAGACCGATAAATAAAGGCATGGTGCCTTACTTGATTTTATACTTAAAATTTGAGTATGATTTGTTTTGTGATTGGTGAGGAAATGATTGGCCAATTGTGTGCTAGGAGTAACTGATTAAGCGACCCCTGTATCCTTGACGTTGTTATATAAAAATTGAGTCCCCATATTTTTACCTTTCTACAGGACTTACTGGTGATTCCACACATAGGGTCTGGACACCGACAAGGTTATCACCTAAGGTCATGATGCTCTTGTCAACTATAGTCCAGACTCATCGTAGGTGAAAGTCAAGCCAACACTGAGGATCAGTGGGTGTGTGCGTTAGTTTGGCCGATTAGTGGTATCACACATGATTGCTTTGGCTTATCCTGATATTTGTTTTCTGACGAGAGTTGATTTATATATGTGATGTTTTTATGCTTTTGTGTATTGGAACTGGAACCTATGTTCACCGAATGAGTAAATTAATAGGCTAAGCCTATATGGTTCCTAACCAATATATATTGAGTCACAGGCTATGCCTATGTGATTTTATGTAATGCATGTTCACTTTGTAGGTTATTTATACCGTCTTGGCGTGTATCGAGTTCTATTCGTGACATATGATTTTTTCCTGCTCACTGAGTACATAATGTACTCATCCCCTCCGCTTCCCAACCATGAAGGTTAATTTGGTGAGTTTGAAGTTCTGATTGGATCGTACGGTCTTTTGACATTTTCGAGATATTACTGCATGTGGGTAGTCATTAGTCTCTCTTTTATACTTTTGTCGTATAGTGGCTCATGAACTGTCTTTTTAGGTTAGTTATGTAAATATGCTTTGCAATTTTATAAATTTGCCTCTTGACTATTTTGTCATTGTAAAAGACCTCATATATGAACTTTGATACTGTTGTTGGTGTTGCTTTGAGTGGACTTTAAAGTCCTGAAGTTGTGGTAAAAATTTTTGTGCGAATATATAAGTGTGTTTAAAGTTGTTTGCAGGTTTTGGGATTTTTTTAAAATACAGCCGTTGCGCTGGCAAAATTTTTTTAATAAAATAAAAAAGGAAAGACCTTCAGTTAACCTTGCATAGTCGGATTAAGGACACCATTAGTGTCCTTAGCCTAGGCATGCGGTGGTTGTCATGGGCCCGATGTGGTTCCAGGTCGTGACAAAAATTGCATATATAGTGTCTGACTTTAAAATATGCATCCTATAAGGATTATTAGGATGGTTAAGGGAGGAATGTTTTCAATGTTACCAAAGATATTAACATTGATGCTAATAATCAAGGATGAAAGGTGATATTCATATAACCATCATTCAACTAACGCAACTCCATAAAGAATAGGTGTCAACAAATATGAACTGTTATCAGGCACCTATTCAAATACTTTTGAAGGAGATTCAAACTAATTAGAGGAAGATCCAACAAAATTTTTTTGAATATTAAAAGACATATATTTCAAAAAAAGGAGGCTAAGCCTTACAGGAATACAATAAGAGGTCATAAAAAGAAATGACCTTATTAATAGCTTAATATATATGGAACATTCATAATATTAAGGCTATATATAATGTAAAGGCAAAAGTAGTGATGGTTCTACAATCTAGCATTACCACAAGTAGCTAGGTGTGTCACTAAGTCAATTGAATGCCTATTTAGTGGCTATATTCCCTGAGATTTTGGGTTCTTCAAATTTGAATAGAAATAACTGTATTATGGCTAAAGAATTGCGTTAAAAGTGTGTAAAATAGTTTTCTTAAGATTAAATCTTCTTTGACACCTCTTCTTCCAAACTTCATAGACTCCCTATGAGTAGGGTTAGTTTAAGAAGCGTGTGGGCGTCCCCTAAAATTTAAGCATTAGAGACCTTGGAGATGATGTTTACCTAGGCACTACTTCTATATAAGGAAAGTTATAAGCTACTTATATAGACTAGATTTCTTTGGTGTACGCACACTAAAAGAAGAGATCCCTTTTTTCTAATTCTAGGTCGTCAAGATTACATGAGGGCCTAAGATTTAAGTTGGTTTTATCCATATCTAGTGTACTTGGCCTATTTTGAATGGCTAGCCATATGATGAAAACTATTCTTAGATTATTTCCCTTGAACTAGATTAATCTATATAAACATACCTTAGGATCAATTTGTTGAATAATTCAAACGCATATTTTATTTGTGAAAGTACTCAAAGAATATCTAATCCAAATAACCTTGTCATCCATATTCTATCTTAAGTTATAGCTAGGGATAACTTCTTACATAAATTGAAAGCCTCTAAACCTAATGTGCAACTCATATTCCTTCATCAAATTATTAATCTTAACATTAGGTTTAGCATATTTCTAATATGACAGAAACCATAAATTATATGTAAGGCCCTTATCACTTTAGTTATCATACTATAGGCAAGTCTACTTTCTGTAACCAAATATGCATTTGAATTCTCTATAACCCAACTCCCTTAGTTTGAGGATATGGAGTAGAGTACAATAGATGTTCTTAAACCCTAGAGAATTTGTTATTTCAAGTGATGGTTACACATCCATTATACCCACAAATTTTCCTTATCAATAAATAGTTTCCATATCCTTTTATAAAGAGAAATTTGCTTGTGATTTGAATGGACCTTAAGCTTAGTCCCTTTGATTTATTAGTTTATAAACTTCACTCTAAGAAATCATGGCTCTTGAATTCTCATAAGCTTAATCATTTTACAAAGGCTCCTCAACATTTTCTTATTATCCTTGCCATTTTCTTGGGCAAGACTGGTTGTGATATCCAATAAACATCTAGGTTACTCAAAATAGACCTTATCAACTAGAGCTTATAAGTATAAGATAGGTTTTCATTACACTATTGGTTTAGTTTTTATTTAATCATTTCAAATAGAGGTTTATAGTCTTTGTAAGAAAGTGAAGCAGATGTGAGGGAGATCCCTAAATAGGTGAAAGGGGGATGTAGAATTCTAAATCACGTTAAGCTATCTCATTTTTGTAGTGTTGTTCATCCCTAGAGATAAAAGAAAGCTTTTATTAAGGTTAACCTCGATGCTAGAATGGATGAAAAAATGATTGATGGAGCTGATTAGGGCGAGCATTAATGTAGCATTTACCATGTAGAACTTCAAAAGATCATTAGCAAAGGGAAGGTTAAAGAAATTTTATATATTACATTTTTTGTGAAATTTGAAGTAGGGATTTTCTTAATATTGGAAGTTGTAAGCCTTAGTGTAACGTCCATTTAAACATAAAAGAGGTAGGAAGAGAGAGGTCCCTTGCCTGAACCATTTCATCCCTTTAAACGATTATGTTTAATCCCCATTAATAAGCACAGTGAATGAAACAACTGTAACACATTTCTTTATTTTATTCAGGAATTTAGCTAGGAAAACAGATGCTTCTAGGGAACAAAGCAAAAAGTTATATCTAACTGAATCAAATGCCTTCTTAAATTCTATTTTCAAAGCACAAAGTTTTCTTGAGCCCTTCCTTTGATAACCTAGAAAAAACTCTTGGGAAAGGAGAATATTCTCTTTTATGCTTCTTCTTTCAATATATGCTCTTTGGGTTTTCCTTATAAGGTAGCCCATCATTACTTTCAACCTAAATACCATAATGCCAGAAAAAATTTTATACAAGGTGTTGCATTTGGCTTAAAATCTCTCAAGAAGTTTAGATTGGGTTTCTTCAGGATAAGTATATATGTTCTTAATCAATTTCGACAAGCAATATCTCTTTGTTAAAGAACTATATGATTATTTTATATGTTTCATACATAGTGCATTTCAAGGATAATTCAAATAAATAAGCAGTGAGACCACTTAATCTATGGGCATTATTTGAATTTAGTTTCCTCAAAATTTTATTCACATCTTCACTTCCAATTAGTTTAACAAGTTTAGAAACTTAAGTATGAGAGATGCTGAGGTAAAGAAAGTGTTTAGGGTCATCTAGATTCCTTGGTTAAAGCAATAGATTTCATAAGAATATCCTCAAGATGTTGATACTTATCTCCTTGAAAGCACATTGTAATATTAGTCAAAATAAACTAGACTACTACTATAAAAGTGGAGAGCTTACGTCTATCCCAAAAAGAGTGTTCGGTTAGCTTTTGAAATGAAATCAATCAATGTTCAGGTTTGGTTTTAAAATAAGAAAATAAAACTAAATTAACTAAGAAAAAAATTGAAAAAAAGTCTGAAAATGATGAAAATAGTGAATTCGTTGGGAATCTGGTTCTTTAGCTCAATCTTGACCTATACCCTAATTTAATATTTCAATAATTTGTTGTTCTCAAACATCTCCTAGAAACTATTAATCGTAAGTTAATCTATTAACCTAAATTTTCCTTTAGGTATTATTTAATTATCATATGATCGTTAATTAAACTTAACTATCGAATAACCTAAGATACGATCTCTAAATTCAATTGGTTATGAGCATTACGAATTAGGAAAACTAATTAATTAAGACAATAACCACATACAATGCATCATTTAACTTAGATTATGTTATCCCTAATGATTACGAACCATTAGTCGCTAGAAATGAATTTTAATATAACAATTACAGACTACATTGAATATTCTAGCAATGGGTTTGTAATAAAACAATCCAATGAACACATTAAGGCCATCTTTTCATAATACCCAAATCCATACATATCGGATAACATAATCAATTTCTAAAAAGAGAAAGAAACAACAAATACAAGGAAAGAATGTTTCACTTGGTTATCAACGTTAATGTCACCTCCGAACTGGTCACCCTCCATAGGTCTTCTCACAATGGAGAGCTTGCCTCCCTCTTTATGCTCTCCCGAAGCTCCTGAAGTTCCATAGCTAAAATATACCAAAATTTTTCATAAAACTTTTGAGTTGTCACACTCTCGATATATATTAAACATTTAGGGTTAAATAGGGTAAGGTGTCACTCTCATGGTAGTGCATGGGGCTGTCACCAGTGAGACACATAGTCACACCTGTGACTTAACATTGCATGGGCATAAGGATTACCTCACACCTATGCATGTGCTTGTCATAGCCATGAGTGAGGCTCACAGCTGTGACATGTTTACTACACATTCAGTCGCGATTAATGCTCCATCCCTCCCTTCTTTTTACCTTAAATGCTAAGTGGAATGGCAGCACTCTCATGCCCATGCAAATTCATGCACACCTGTGAGTGATGCTCATGATTGTGCAATAATTCTAGCAGGTTGTAAGATTGTTTCACCCTCCTTTCCTTTATGCTTTATCCCATTCTTTTGCTCTGATCTTCTTCTTCTTGTATTTATTGCATATGTCCCATCTTTCTTGCCATTTAATTGTCTTCTTTTGCTTAATCTTCTTCATATTGCTCCAAGAAGACAAATGATTGTGAATCTTCGAAAAATGATTCAAATGTAGTACTTTCGAGTCACTTTAGCTTTTTAACTTCCGAATTATGTCTAAAATCACATATGAGTCAAAGGTGAGTATCTTAAGCAATTTTATGTCATTAATCGCTAAATGTCATAAAATAATCATACAATCAATTAAGCATATGTCACTCTTTATTTTGTTGTAAAAATCTAAATGAAGTTTGATCGTTCTATGCAAATTTGTAATAACTACTCTACTATGGATTATAAGTATTCTCATATGATGTGTTATAAGGACAATTCTCTATATAAATTGGATGCCCCCATATATAGTTTATGCCTGACATTCAATATTGGGGTGAATTCCTTGCAAATTTCATAATGTTAATGATGTCAAGTAAGCTTCCTAAACTCCCATAAATGATGACATACTATAATCCCCTTAGAATATTTTCCTCTCCATCCTTCTATATATTTAGTGGTTATAATAACCAATGTCCAAATCCTATAAATAAGTTACAACACAAGTTCAAGATGAAAAGCTCTAAAAATAAATAAACAAACATAAAAAGAAAATAAAATAAATGTGAAAGAAAAATCATGGCTAGATGAATAAAAATTAAGGTTTTGTAATATACTAGTCCATAATAACAACACCAAAAACTTGATTGAAAATAAGTTATTCTATATTTTATACAATAAGCACATGATGTAGCTTTAGCTAACACTAGTAAATATAAGTTGATCCTACAAGGACAAAGTAATATTACTAACTCTTCTCTTATTATCTAATCGATAATAGAGGTGATAATGATAAATAAGATTTAAAATGAAATAAAATAAAATAAGGGAAAGTAAAAACAATCAAATAACTAGAATAGTAAAAAAATGAAAATTAATCAATAAAAAATTGGTACCTAGAATTCGAATCCTATAGAACTTCCCATGAAATCATGATTTCACTAGTCAATTTAATCTAAAGTTTATCAGACCCTCAAAATTCCTTAATTATGCTAATATATTTCTCAAGATTATTAACACCTAATTCTATACTGATTAAGAGGAATCTCTTTCTAATAAAAAACTTGTAGAATCACACTAATCTATTTATATTTTTTACTATTGTGTTTGACTCTAATCTAGAAGATTTATGTTAACTTATCTCTAAAGTTGCATACAACTCCTTCAAATTATGTTATATCTATTCATACATTAGATTTCTTAATCATAATTGAATGAAATCTTACATGAATCAACATGACAATAATATTAATTTAAGAATAACTAAGAACACATAATTAAATCTTAACTAAACTGAAAAATGAACAAGACTAAAATAAAGTCACTATAAGGTCAGTCCTAGGGTTCATCTAATCTAGATACTAAAAATAATTTGACTTATACTAATTGAACTTAGAACATAAAAAAAAAAGAAAAATTTGAAAATCAAATACTAAATGATTGAAATCACTAAAATCTTTAAAAGCTTCACTTTAGAGTGATGAAAATTCACTACAAAGGTGTTTCCTTGGTTATTTCTCATACTTTGCATTAGTCTAGGGTTAGTCCTTAAGATTCTCAAGCTTTCCCTTTTTTTATGTCAATCAATATTAGTTTTTAAATTTTGAAATTTGGATTCCAAGAGATACATAGGCGTATTGATGGTTGTGTTCTTCAAATAAATGTTTAACACTTTTAGGAGCTAATATATGCACAGACATGTGTGTATATTATCAACATTGCTTTCTTGCTATTCAACACAGGCATGTCCTAAACCAACACAAGGAAATTTAACAAAAAATTACTCAACACATTTCCAAACTCTCTAACATGGCCATATATGTAACATCTCGTTTTTTTATACTGAAAGCTAAAACCTTAGAATACTGTATATGAGAAATATTATTGAGAAATCAAGAAATACATTTTATGCTCATTTGACATATTCCACGGTATAAATGATTTTAAAATGATTATAACGTGAATAGTGAGTTTTATGTCTTGATTTTTTATTGGGTGAGTATAATTATTGATTTAAAATTTATTTGCTAAATTTGGGAGATTTTTGAAATTATAGGTATTTTTGACTAGGAAAAATGCCAAGTGGCAAAACAAATTGATAAATAGTAGTAGAAATTAATACCGTATGGCAGTAGAAATTACTGCTAAGTGACATTAGGATTAAATGACAAGTGTCACAGAAAATTGAGTGACAATTGGACTAGAAATTAGAAGACAAATGAACTAGTTATAAAAAGGACCAAGTGAAAACATGAGGAGGTGATAAGTGGCAAGTGATAAGTGTCACTACCACTCACCACACTCACACATGACACTAACCTAATTGAAGAACCATCTTTCATTTTCTTCTTTGGTTTAATGCTCTCTCTTCATTTTCGTTCTTCGCTTCTTCTTCTTCACGATTTTTCTCAGCAACCCTCATCACATCTTGCCCAACTCTTTCACTTTGTTTCTTCAAGATCCTTGCTATCTCTTCTTTTTAATGAAACCTAACCTAACCTACCCTAGAAATATGATGATCGTATATGTATAGGGAGTTAAGGTTTACAAGATTTTGAAGAATCTTGGAGCTTAATCAAGTAAGTTATACATTAATCTTCATGGGTTGTTGTAAATGAGACAAATACGGTGATTATTTTAAAATTGAATGATTATGAAAAAGGTGTTAAATATATGTGTGTCGTGCATGAATAAATGGACATACGTGTGTCCTATTTTGTGTAAGTGGTGATTAATAATATATGAATTGATATAGAGATGATTTTTCATATGAATTGATAGTAAAACTAGTGATGAATGAGTAATAAAAGTTGATGAATAAATGTATATGTATATGTCCTATTTTGTGTTGATGAATGAGAGCTGGAAAATTTGATGGAAGAATGTATATATTGTGTTCTTATTTTGAGAGTATGAGTTGTTATGTAGATGAAATAAGGGTATAATGAAGGTGAAATTTATGCTTAAGAAAGGTGTTTAGTAATGTTTTTGAAATGAGATGAAGAGGATTTGGATAATAGTGAATGATAGATGATATGTTCTGTTTTTATATGATTGATGAACCTTAAGCTATGAGTTGTTTTATGGATGATTTGGAGTTGAAATCGAGGTAAATAAATGAAATGAAGAGGTTATGAAGTCTAAATTATTAAACTATGGATGAGATGTATTGAATATAGTATGGAAAGAGTTACGAATGCATGTATAATAGAATTAAGTGAATGAAAAGAACCAATTGAGTAAAGTTTTATGAGTTTTAATGTAATCAATATGGTAGTTAGATTTGTACGAAACGAAGTTGTATAAATGCATATGAATTTTGTAAAATTTAAAGTGTAAATGATGTTACCATGTATGTTGAATTCGTGGAGAAATGGCGGAAGACATACAGGGCACGATGATGGCTTGGCAAAAATTGGGCTTTATCACAATCATGGTAGGGTCCCCATGATCATGACCAGTTTCACGAGCTACTATCATGATCTTGGGCAGGCATAATGAGAGAAATGTTGTCTTTTAAGTGATGTGTGAAATAATTAATGTGTAGGGTACTTTCTTATGATGTATTTTGATTTGAATGAGGCCTTGAATGAACCTAGTTTGATGATGGATTAGGTGATTAAAGTGAGTAAGGTGAATTAGGTATAAATGAATGATTGAATGACGATGTTAAATGATCATGAGATATAAATTAAGGATATATACTCGGAACAGTCAAATTGAGCATGCATTACACATTATAGATGTACTTATGTATATGAATGAATGTTTATGTGATTGTGCAAATTAGTAATATGTGTAAATATGTATCGCATGATATATAAGTGCAGATAGAACGACCACATCTAGACATTACCAGGACATCGATGCAACAGATATTTGGAGTATACTATGAGTAACCTAGATGTTCTCATTAAACTTGATTGTAATTGCTTAAATTTCAATTATTGAACTGATAATTATGTGCATGTGATAATTTCAGACATTGATGGTCCGAGGAATTCGATAATTGGAAATGTATTGGAAGTGCTTCATTGAATGTGAATGAGAAAGAAATAAGTATACTCAACATGATTGTTGAATGCCATACTTATATCCGATGAAAGTGTGAAAGTGATGGTACATGATAAATGAAAGTGAATGATTGCACATGACGTGATAATTGATGCATTTCATTATATGATTTGCAATCAGATAAAGGAAGTTGTGACCAAAATAGCTAGGGAAAAAGAGCTTAAAACTTAGAATGTTTATAAAAGCCACAGGCTCACTAGTAAAATGAACCTGGTATCCATAATAGATACGAGATAGTTATCAATGAGCTCGGCATCCATAACAGATATAGGAAAGTTAAAAAGGCACTCAGTCATAACAACGTAATTATTGAATGAGAATCACATGTGCACCATATATATATTTTGAATTGTATGTTTTAAATGATCGAGATGACTTGTTTGAATTGTTCTAAATAAGAAATGTGAAATAAGTGAACAAAATGATATTTGACGCAATATGATGATTAGTGAAATGATGTGCATTATGAGATGATATGAATTATCTGTGAACTATTTGTGAGATTTGATATGAGTGAGCGCATCGATGATGGTTTGCTCATTGATTTCACAAAACTCATCAAAATTACAACATGACTTTTTAGGTACGAGAGAGGAGACTTAACTAATAAGACGTTCTAGAAGAAGTTTAGTACTACGTTTTTTGATTGAAGAAATGGCTCAAAGGTTAGTCAGTTGAGTATGTGGAGTTTAGATTAAGTGTTTTTGTATAAATATTATGTCATGTAGAGCATGTTGTAAAGTGTAGTAAACACTCAAATGTTTTGAATAGTGTATATATGTATGGATTGGGTAAATGAAAAGCTACAATGTATTATGTTTTATTGATGGAATGAAGAATGGATCTTTTAGATATATTGTCTTTTATAAATGATGCCATAGTTAATGAATGTGATTGTTCTAGTGCTCCTTTTTTATGGAGTATGTTCCCGAACATCCATTGGATGTCAGGTATATGCCTTGTGGAAGTGGTGTGCTACAATATACACTGTCATGCACTCCATTACTCAATTAAAATAGCTCCAAGTTACTGTAAACTTATCTAAATTTTTTCATTTTTACTTCAAGTGTTTGAACTAGACATAGAAACAAATATAAACAAATTAAGTAACAAAATAAATAATAATACTAAGAAGAAAGCAAAATTCACTAAAATTAGGACTAAAAATATTACTAAATCTCTACTTATTAGTTTATATCATCACCTTCAACAGTTGTTTTTTTTATGTTTGTTTCAATATCAAGAGCTTAATAGTTAACGATTGGTTATAGTTTATGAGAATTTCTCTTTCCTTATGTTAAAGAGACACTTCATTTATCCATAGATAAAGAGCATATTGTATTTTGTTCTAGAGTGTTTTTAACATCAGCCACCACTTAAAAAATGTTGCTAAAATTCTTCTTATTAAGAAGTTTAAATTCCTCTTTGACTTATTGTAACTTCCTTTAAAATATTAATATCTTGGTATCTTGAACATTAGCATCAAGTACCTTCAATAAGGATTATTAAAATTACTCTACTCTTACTAGAAAGTTAATAAATTTGAATGGATAGTTCCTCTTTTCACAAACTAGCAGGTTTTGAATGATAACAGGAGCATGATCTGATACTAATGAATTATGATAGTATGCTTTGCTTTCTAGGAATGAAGACATCTATTATTCATTAACAAGTTCCTTACCAATTTTCTTCCTCAATAGTTAGTATGCTTTTTATTGTTATTCCAAGTAAAAAAAATGTCCCTCCATTTTGAGGTCAATAAGTTAAATAGAGTTAGTCCAATCCTTAAAATCATTTTAATAGTCGTTAAGATAAGCATTCTTTTCATCCTCTAATAGAAATAGTAGACTATTGAAATCCATTATAATTGATGGTTTGTAACAAATGGCTAGTGATTTTCAATAAAACTTAATTTGCAGTAATGACTAAATGATTGAAACCACTAAAAACTTCACTTTATATTGATGAATATTCACTACAAAGGGTTTTTCTTGGTTGTTTTTCATACTTTACGTTAGTCTAGGGTTATTCCTTACAATTTTCAAGCTTTCCCTTTTTTGATGCCACTTAATATTAGTTTTAAATTTTTGAAATCTAGATTCTAAGAGATACATGGTCATCTTAATGGTTGTGTTCTTTAATAGACATGAGACACTTTTAAGAGCTAACATGCGTGCATACACGTATGTGTAATATCAACATCGATTTCTTACTATTCAACATAAGGTGTCCCCAAAGAACACATGAACCTTTCACAAAAAGAACTCAACACACTTCGAAAATCATGGCCATATACATTGTCTTGCACTTCATAACTCAATCAAAATAGCTCCAAGTTACTATAAATGTACCCAAATTTTTTAATTTTTGCTCAGAGTAAGTGAACTAGCCCTAAAAAAAATATGAACAACTTAATTAACAAAACAAATAATAACACTTAGACAAGTAAGAAATATGCAATGAAGTTAATACTAAAAATATGAATAAATCACTACATTTCTATCATCGTCCTTCAACAATTAGTTTTTAAATATTTGTTTCAATATCAAGAGCTTAATAGTTAAGGCCTGGTTAAAGTTTATAAGAGTTTCTTTTTCCTTATTTTGAAGAGACATTTCAATTGGCTGCAGATAAAGAGCGTATTATATATTTTTTATAGTGTCTTTAGCATCAATCACTACTTGACAATGTTACAAAAAGAATTTTTGTTAAGAAGTTTAAATTCCTCTTTGGCCTATTATAACTTCCTTTAAAATAGCGCCTTGGAATCTTAAAATATCTCTTCTGTTACAAGAAAGTTATTAAATCTGAATAGATAATTGCTCCTTTCACAATCTAGTAGGTTTTGAATGATAATAGGAGAATGACCTGATACCAATATGGATTATAATAGTATGCTTTGCTTTCTAAGAATAAAGAATCTATTGTTTATTAACAAGTTCCTTACCAATTTTTGTTCTTAATAGTTAGCGTGCTTTACACTGTTACTCCAGGTAAAAAAATCGCCCTCCATTTTAGGGCAGTCACCTAAATAGACTTAGTGCAATTCTTAAAATCATTTAAGTGGTTCTTATGGCAAGCGTTCCTTCAATCCTCTAATGGAAATAGTAGACTATTTAATGGTTTGTAACGAATAGCTAGTGATTTTACGAAAACTCAAGTTGCTACAATGATTTTTCTTTATCTTGGTTCCCAAAATACTAAAGAGAAAAGGTAACAAATTTCCGCAA
Source organism: Erythroxylum echinodendron (assembly GCA_027575705.1). Taxonomy (NCBI): domain Eukaryota; kingdom Viridiplantae; phylum Streptophyta; class Magnoliopsida; order Malpighiales; family Erythroxylaceae; genus Erythroxylum; species Erythroxylum echinodendron. The sequence continues at coordinate 18,583,173 of JANZXR010000172.1, read as the reverse complement.
TGGCTTTTTAAGTGCCTTGAGAGATGCTCTCTCATCTCACTAAAAGCCTTTCGCACTTCAAACTCTTCAAATTGCTTCTCTCTTCATAACTTGGTACGAAATTTCACCTTCCAATATCTCACCTTCCTTTAGTTCTTTCTTGCCTACTTACATTTTTCTTTTTTACAATTAATAGCTAGGAACACTGAACCCCTACTAAACATCAAACCTTCCAATCCTGCTAAACACTTGTTATTTTTTTATTATCACAATTTTTTTGAATCTCAATAATTTCAGGCATTCATCATGTACCACTATTAAATAAAAGTTGAACTTTCAAATTTTCAGGTTTCAAACTAGAAAGTACTGTAAATAACCTTCAAGGTTTAAAACATTAAAAGGCTTCAAAGAAAAATAGGATAATGGTTAATAATTGGGCTATAATTAATCAAAAAGGCTAAGACTCAACATTATTATTCTTAAAAGTTAAAATAAGGTAAGGCAATTATCAAAGAATTAGTCTTAAACAAATTGTTGCATTTAAGTTCTTTTATCTTTTCAGTGCTTCTAATTTAATAAATATGATCTCAATAATTATAAAAAGAACGAGTTTTAGAATCATTCAACTATACATGATATGTAACATCTCATTTCTATACTAAGGATTAGAACCCTAAAATTTGGTATATGTGAGATCAAAAAGAGATTGAGAAAAATACATTTCATGCTCATGCATAATGTTAGCATACACTTATTTGCGTTTGAATTTTTACATGAATTATAATGATTGTACATGCACTAATTTGACATTTTGCGGGTATAATTAATCTATAAATGTGATTATTTTTGGAACGGTGGTTTTTATGTGTTAAGAATTGAGTTAGAGAGTGTATTTATTGACTTAGAATTTTTATAGAATTTTAGGAAAATTTTCTAAAAATGTTGGGTATTTTAGGACATGGAAAAATGTCTAGTGGCGATTAAATTGAAAAATGGAAATAGAAATAAGAATTTTTGATAATGAAGGATTTTATATAAACGACTATGGGAATCCTTAAGAAGATGGTAGTAAAAATTTTGGAGACATTTGGAGTAAAATTGAAGATGAATAGAATAGGTTTATTGGTAAAAACTAGTGAAAGCTTGGAAGATAGATAAGTAACAAGTGCCACTTAGTTAGGTTATTATTATTATTTGGTTATATAGAAGACAAATCTCGTCCCTTTCAAAGTAGACTAAGTTACTGTTGTTCATAACTTAGTTCTTATCTTCTTTCATAACTCTCTTCTCAAACTTTCTCTTCTTTGATTTTTGAATCATTGAACCCTCTCCAAAGCTTCATCCTACTTTCATCTAGCCTTCTACTCTTACTTCAGATCTAATTCTTTTGCCTCAAGAAAAGCCTAACTTAAACCACCTTAGAGATGACATACTTGGTTGCATGAAGAATTAGGGTTTCTCGAGATTGTTGAAGATTTTGGAGCTTTATCGAATAAGTATCTGTGAATCCTTCTCGTTGATCATTTATGAGATAGAAATGGGGAATTATGGGTATTTCATAATCATAAGAAAAAATAGCCATTTTTTATGTTCTCCAAGAATATAATATAAAAATGTGGATTGTTGATTTTTCGATTTTGATGACCAATATTTTATAAGATCCTGTGAGATGTTTTAGAGGTAGAATGATATTCAATTGGTGTAAGGATGGGTGCAAAAAATTGATAATGAATAGTATATGCACATGCTCTGTTTTGAGTTATTGATCGAAAATGGATCATAAATTGGGTTGTAAACTATATTGAGTTGGAAATATAGTTAAGAATGAAGAGTATAGAAGTAAGAAAAGTGATCTTTGTACAAATTGTGTTAGGTGTATAATCTGGAAAATTTGAAGATGAGTGTTTTGGAAAATATGAAGATGAGTGTTCTGGAGAATGTACCAATGACATGTTCACTAAGTGTGCTTCTGTGTTTTGAGTTTTAAGGGTCTGATGTGATTAGATAGCAGTGAACGGATTTTTGGAGTTTATAGAGCAAGTGAAATGTGTATGTGAAGAGGCCAAAAATTCATGAGAGTTAAGGTTGACATATATATATATCTCATAGGCGTGAGAGATGAAAGTCACACATGTGACTTTTACACACCATGCCCAATCTAGTTTTAAATTCGTATGGACAATGAAATAAGATTTTGAGTTCAAGGATAGGTTCAAAGTGATGGCAGGCTGTGAGAAAAAAATAAATCATTGAAAAGAATGATAGTTTATAAATGTCAAAATTTCAGAAAAGAAAAGAAGGCATATAGAGTACGTGCGTGAGTTTTTGATTTTGATGTTTGAGTTATTAATCTTTAAGTTTTGATCTGTTTATGAGTTTGTTAAGCCTTATGAAAGAAAAAATGGGGTTATTTTAAGTTATAGATGTTATATATGAATGAAAATAAAAAGAAGAAGAAGAGAGAGGAGAAAAATCTATAGTTCAGAAGAAGAAGAAGAAGAAATAGTGGCAGGTCGTGATCACGAGTTAAGCAAGGATGTTGCGACCGCGATACGTCGCGATTGTGACTCTGAAGATGGTCTCGCGACCGTGACCTGAGGCACAAGAGAGCGATTTATTTTTAATGAACGTGTTTTGGTTTTCTGATGATATCTTGTTCTATAGTTATCCGAATGGAATGATTCTTAATTTGGAATAAATTAGAGACATAGGGTTACAATTTGCATGCAGAAATCAAATTTTAATTTTGTCTCTGAGAGTTTCAATTTCTGGACTTAATTTGAGTATAGGACACTGTTACAATTCGAAAAATAGTCTGAATTATTTGGAGTTTAGCATTTGGAATACTAAATATAATTGAATGATTTTGGTGTCAATAAAAACTTAAGGCAATGGGGAACAAGTTTCTAGAAAAAAGTGTTCTTAAATTACTTCATTTTCTTGGTCAAAAATAACTTGTAAAGTTGACCGAAAAGTTGTTATAGGAAAAATCAGAATTTGATAAAATGAGTTATGAATTTGGATTTGTATGGTTTTATTGAGGTATAAACCATAAGTATAAATGATACTTATGTGAGTTTGGAAATATGAATGATTATGTGATGCGAATAATAGAAAGATACCTGGTATTGTTATTGAGTATACATTATACACATCACATATACATATGTATGTGATTGGGTGTTCATATGATTGTGCAATTAATAATGTGTGTAATTATGTATTATATTTTGTTGATACACATGATAGAATATCCGTATCTAGATGGTTATGGATCATGGAAGATAATGCTAATTTGGAGCCTAATGTGAGTAACCTATATGATCTCACTCAATTAATTGTTTGTTTTATGTTACGTTTGAATTATTGAGTGAATGTGATTTGATTATGCTGATTCTAGACAATGAAGGTCTGATGATCCTGATGAATGAATGTGATAATTGAAGCGCTCCTTATATGTGTATGAGGAAATTGATAAGTCAAAAGGACTTTAGGATGATTAATATTGATGACAATCAAATAATAATAATGTTAGAAACAAATGAACGTTTTTGACAAGTGTGTTAAGTGTGTAGACAAAGTACAGAACACAGACGCAGAAGGAAATATAGATGCAGATGCAAACATAGATGCAAAGTCACTATAGACGCAAAGTCAAAATACAGACGCAAACACAAATGCAGATGCGAAGTCAAAGTAATGAATACAGACGCAAAGCTAAAACACAGATGTAGATGCAAAGCTAAAACACAGATGCAGAGATGCAAAGCTAAAACGCAGACACAGACGAGAAGGTATAATCACAACACAAATGCAGATGCAGATGCAAAATCAAAACGTAGACGCAGACGCAAAGTAAACACAGATGTAAAGACACAGACGATATCATGAAGATACAGTAACACATCAGACAGTTATTTAGTTAGAGATAGTTATAGAACTCAACTAAAGAAGCGGTTATCAAGAATCAAGAAGCGGTTATCAAAGATCAAGAAGCAGTTAGAGACGAAGGCTATAAATACTAGTCGTAGTCGAAGATGTTACAATCTTAGAGAAAATTCTTACAAATCTTACGATTCAGAAATCAGTGATCTTTGAGCATTCAGTGCTTACTTAGAAAAGAGAAATTCTGTAGTGCGATACGAAGAGAGCTAACCCTACTGTAACAAAAGCTCACAATCTTTTTCTAGTGAGAGAAAGAAAAGGCTGATAGCCTGGAGAGGCAAAGATAGTGAAAGAATACTTTGTAAGAGACCTGAAGAGGCCCTGGAAGGGAAGAAAGAATACTTGTAATCACTTGGAGTATAGTGAAACACACTCAGGTGAACTCTGAGGACTGGACGTAGCCCACGGTTTGGGGTGAACCAATATAAAAATCGCAGGGTCTATCTTTCTATCATTTACTTCAGTTTATTTTGTTTTTAAACAATCATAAAGAAGTAATTTGCGATTTAACTACATAATAATTTTTGTATAAACTTTGTGATATCTTTTTAACAAAAAAGAGAAATTCTTAGCAAGATTTAATATTCACAAAAAGGATACACCATTCAACCCCACCTTCTTGTGTATCGAGTTTCTTATACATAAAGTCTATACTAACATGTAATTTACTTCAATTGGTATCAGAGCTCGGTTTCTTAAAACCACCTTTACAAAGTGAGGACAAAGATCTATGGCAGAATCACACGTGTTAATAGCTGAAGGTGCCTCCGTCACAAGACCTCCTGCGTTCAATGGCGAAGATTATCATTATTGGAAGGAAAGTATGCGACACTTCATAGAATCCACATACATTGATCATTGGGATATCATCGAGAACAAACCGTACGAACTAGTAGATTATGAAGGAAATGCCATTCCTGGCAACAGAAGGTCAGCTGATCACAAAGCCAGATTTCAACTAAATTTAAAGGACAAGTTCTTTCTGAGTTGTGTTTTGAGTAGAAGTGAATATGATAAAGCTCATGGATGCAAGACTGTGAAGGAGATGTGGGAAACTCTATCCATTGCACATGAAGGCACAAACCAGGTGAAAGAGTCCAAGATAAGTATTTTTATACACTAGTATGAGATGTTTAAAATGCAGGAAGATGAGTCTATTAATTAGATGTTCGGACAATTTCAAACTATCGTTAATGGATTTAAAGCTCTTAGGAGAATCTACGATAATCACGACCATGTGAGGAAGATTCTTAGAAGTCTGCCAAGAAGATGGAGACCCAAAGTCACTGCTATATAAGAAGCCAAGGCCTTGAGAAAACTAAAGCTAGACGAATTGCTTGGTTCTTTGAAGATACATGAAGTCGAGCTGGATGCTGAAGACAAACCTAAGAGAGACAAATCCATAGCATTAAAGGCTGATAAGAAAAATCACAAGACTTGAAGAAATAGAAGTTCTTCATAAAAAGAATTGAAGATCAAAAAAGTCAAGAAAGATGATACCAGTGAGTCTGATCGTGATTCAAGTGAAGATGATGACGAGTTATCTTTTATTTCGAGGAAGATCAGAAGGTTATGGAAAAAGAAAGCAAAAGGAAGCAAAATTTTTTCCTTTAAGAAAAATAGCAAAGAAGACGTTAAGAATGAGAAGACCTCTATCATTTGCTATGAGTGCAACAAACCAAGACACTACAAGTCTGAATGTCCATTGCTGAAAAGAGAACCAAAGAAAAATAAAGGAAATAAAAAGAGTATGATGGCAACTTGGGAAGATTTAGATTCATCCGAATCTAATTCTGATTCAGAAGCATCAGAACAAGCAAATATATGCTTGGTAGCTGAAAAAGAAGGTGACAAGGAGGTAACTTCTAACTTTAATGAACTTCAAGATGCGTACTTAGAATTGTTAGAAGATTCACATAGTATACTGAAGCAGTATATATCTCTAAAAAGAAAGTTTGCCGAAAACTTGAGAAACAAGGAAGTGTTGGAAAAAGAAAACGTCTGTCTTAAGAAAAAAGTAGACGTTATGAAAAGAGTTTCTACTGATAGATCTGAGAAAATTAATCAATTGAAACATAAGATTAATTCTCTATCAGCAGATTTATCAACCTTTACTGAAAGTATGAAAAGAATGAATGATATGATCAGTAATTATC
>JANZXR010000172.1:18566347-18576593 GCA_027575705.1 Erythroxylum echinodendron | reverse complement strand
ATCACATATCACATTTTCATTTAAGAGTAAGACAATTGCATTTCAATCAATCAAACATACTTAATAAAAATGTATATAAAATATACATGTGACTCTTTACCAATTATTACGTTATTATGACCGAGTTCCCAATATCTATTGTGGATACTGGACTCATTTATACTGTCTCTTAACCGTTGGGGATATAGGGCTCATTTTACATACTGATCCTTTGGCTCTTAACCATATAAGAGCTTTAAGCTCATTTTCGGTAGCTACTCTGGTCATAACTCTCATTATCTAATCATGCATTCATATATGGAATGCATTTATCATAGTTAATTAATCATGTCAAGAAGCACTTAGTTCTTCACATTTACATGCAAGTAGCACTTCAATATCTTATCCATACTTCATTATCATCGGGCCTTTATGTCTGGAATTCAGTACACAACATCACACATTCATAAGATAAGTCAAAACAGAATTTAACACAATAATAATTGAGTGAGACCGTCTAGGTTACTTACCGTTTGCTTTCGAAGCTATTGCCTCAAAGTTTCATCAAGATCTAGATGTTGACATTTCAATTGCTCTTGTAAAACAAACAATATCTACACATCACACTTTAGCACAATTATAAGTTTTCATTTACACACATGAATGTATATGAAATATGTACAATGCATGTTCATGACAATCCTGGGCATCTTTCCATTATTTTCATCACATAATCATACATATTTCTAAACTCACATAAGTATCAATTATACTTATGATTTATACCTCAATAAAACCATAAAAATCAAAATTCATAACTCATTTATTTAATTCAGATTTTTCCCAAATGAAGTAATTCTAGGGTATTTTCTTCTAGAAAATCGTTCGTCTATCTCTTAAGTTTCTAATGATACCAAGATCATTCAATTTGGTTCAGTATGCTATAAGTTATGCTCACAATACCACAGACTGTGTATAATTGAACTTTTGGTTAGTTCATGATCATACCCTCAAATTGTACAACTCATATCTTCCAACTCAGATATCTAAAAATTACAAACTTAATACCAATTGAAACACAAAAGAATGGAATACAACTTTTATGAAGAAACCTTTGTCTGATTCAGTATATATCCATTCAGTTTTTATGAAAATATCAAGACATAATTTTTGTCTCGGGTAGTACTCCAACCTCAGTCAAGACTCAATTTCAAACCAGATTTTGAAAGGCATATAGATAGAACTAAATTTGTACTTCTCAAGAACATTGTAGAATTATATCTCTAGTTTAATCCGAATTAAGAATCACCTCATTTGGATATCTACAGCTTAAGTTATCATCACCAAAATATGTTCAAAAGGCATCACCTGCATACAACCTTCGGGTTGTGATTGTGACTACTGTAGCTCACAAGTGGATGTCGCGATCAAGACATTCCACGGTCTCCCAGTCGCGATCGCGACCGACTTCTGGGCCACTATAGTCCTTCTCCTTTCTTTTATTTTTATCTGAACTTCATTTCCAGTTTACACCTATAAAATGAGGTTTTTAGGCAAAGTCTTCTTCTAAAAAATTGTTCATTTATGTCTTAAGTTTCTAAAAAAACCTAAGGTAATACAGTTTGGCTTAGTATTCTGAAAGTTATACACAATTTACTACATACTGTTTAGAAATGGAGACACAATCTGAAACTCAACTTTAAGACAAATTTCAACACTCTTAGAGACAGAATTCAAACTCAATTTCTTCATGAAAAGTTTAGCAATTCGTCTCTAGTTTAATATAAATCAACAATAATCCTATTTGGACATCCGTTGGTCAAGATATGTCTAAAATACAAATGCATGTTCTGTAAAAACACTGCATCTAACACATTTCAAGCACACTTCATCAATTTCATCCTAATTCATCTCTTTTGCTTCGTTTATCACTTCTAACTTATATCCACATCATTTTCTCTTCAATTATAACCCAATTATAGTTTAAGATCATCTATATACAATTCAAAATCCATGCTTGATCGTATACACCAAAAACAAAACACATTATATACACATTCATCATAATGACCTTTCTATCTCAAAAAAATCATTCCAATAATAACAACTTATCAATTATCAACAAATCATCACTCTTCCAACAACATTTTTATGATCATGCTAGCTCCAACCCATCATTAATATAAAAAAAGAATTCATTCATTCATAACATTTTTACACTTTCATACACCATTTAACAACACCAAAGTAAAACATAATTCCATTACCTCCTCATTCACCCACATCATTAAGTCACGAATAATGTTAGCTCACTAAATTCAATTTTTTTGACAAAAATCTCTTTATAAATCAAACACCCACAAATTTATCCAAGGAATTCCATATTAAAAACAAAACCTCAAATTACTCATCATAAAATCCCATTTACACTAACCCATGAAGATTAAAGCATCACTTACTTGATTTAGCTCCAAATCCTTCAAAAACACACCAACCCTAGCTATCCCATGTATGTCACGACCATCATCATTCTAGGGTGGATTTGGGTGGGTTTTCTTGTAGTAATTGAAAGGAACAATAAAATGGAGGTAGAAATTGAAAGCTGGAAGCAAGGTTCAGCGTTGATGATGGTTGGAAACACACTTCATGAAGAAGGAGAAGAGAAGGCCACGAAAATGGGAAGAAGAGAAATAAGACAAAACACTAAACTTGGTATTTCAATTGGAACACATCGTGGATTTTACGACATGGATTGGAAAGTGACATTTTCACTTGCCACATGTCATCTCCTTATAGGTTCACTTAGGTTTTCTCATTCAATTTTTCCAATCAACTCCAATTTCTACTCCAATTGTCTCCAAATTTCAATGACATAAGTTCTTAAATCCCAAAGTCATTAATAAAAATTTCCACTGCCATTTGACTCTTAATTATACTGCTATTTATTAATTGTCTTACCACTTGGCATTTTTCCTAGTCCAAATTTTATCCAAAATTTCATAATTTTTTCTAAAATTCTCCAAAAATTCTAAATTACTAAATACACTATCCAAATCAGTTTTCAACATATAAAAGCCACAATTCTCAACAAAATCACATTCACAATTCAATTATAAATCAACTATATTTGGAATGTCTATGATTGCATGGATAATTACTTTCATATGCAAAAATTCAATATTCAAAAGTATGTGCATATCATATAATGCATGGGCATGAAATGCATTTTCTAATTTCTTAATAATGTCTCATATTTACTATTCTAGCCTTAACATAGGTAACGGGATGTTACAACTCTCCTCCTCTTAAAGAAATTTCGTCCTCAAAATTCTTATCTGATTATTGGAACAGGTGAGGGTTTTGTCTCCTCATATGCTCCTCTGTTTCTCATGTTGCTTCCTCAGTTGAGTGATTCCTCCAAAGGACTTTCACAAATGGAATGACTCGGTTCCTCAACTGCTTCATCTGAGCCATTATCTTAATCAGCTCCTCAGTATAACTTAATTTGCTAGCAACCTTAATCTCTTGAGCCGGTATCACATATATTGGGTCCGATTGGTATCTTCGAAGCATACTAACATGAAATACATTATGCAATTTGGACATTTCATTTTGTAAAGCCAGCTTATATGCCAAAGGTCCTATCCTCTCAATGATCTCATAAGGTTTAATGTACCTAGGGCTCAACTTGCCCTTTTTACTAAATCTTAATACTCCTCTTAAAGGTGACACTCTCAGAAACACTCTGTCTCTTACACTGTATTCCATGTCCCTTCGATGTTGATTTGCATAACTCTTTTGTCTATTTTGAGTTGCTTTAATTTGGCTTCAAATCAATTTCACCTTGTATATCGTGTCTTATATCAATTCTGGGCCTTCAACTCTCAAGCCCTCTTTATCCCAATACAGTGGTGACCGACATTTCTTGCCATACAGTGCCTTATAAGATGCCATCCTGATACTACTGTGATAATGATTATTATATGTAATTTTGATAAGTGCCATATATTAGTCGCATGCTCCTTAGAACTCCAACACACAAGCTCTAAGCATATCCTCAATAGTCTTGATTGTCCTCTCACTCTATCCATCTATTTGAGGGTGAAATATTGTATTAAAGTTAAACTTAGTACCCATAGCAGACTGCAAACTCTTCCAAAATCTTGAAGTAAATTTGGGATTCCTGTTCGATACAATGGGCACTAGAACCCCATGCAGTCTCACCATTTCATTCACATATCTCCAGGCCAATTGATCTAGTGAGTTATTCTCTTTCACTGGTAAGAAATGGGTTGAATTAGTCCATCGGTCCACTATAACCTATATTGCATCATTCTACCTCGGAGTTTTAGGCAATCCTATAATGAAGTCTATAGTGATTCATTCCCGCATCCACTTCAGAATAGGAAACGAATGTAGCTTCCCAACTAGAGCTTGATACTCAGCCTTAACCTGCTAGCATGTCATACACTTAGAAACATACTCCGCCACTTGTTTCTTAATTCGGGGCCATTAGAAATGCTACTTCAGCGTGTTATACATCTTAGTAGTACCAGGATGCATAGCATATGTGACCATATGAGCTTCCTCTAGAATTTCTTTTCTCAAATCATCCACATCAAGCACACATAGCCTCTGTTTCGACCATAGTGTCTCATCTCTCAATTCAAACTCGAAATTTGGACTCTCTCCACTTTCTCTATGAGCTTTACCATATTAGGATCTTCACTCTATACTTTTGTTATTCTACTATGTAATATTGGCCTCAGTTTCAACGTAGTGATTAAGGCCTCATCTTGATCTAGTTTCAACTCCACATTTCAGATCTCTCAATTGAATCAAGTTAGGCAACCTCGATGTTTGAATTTGAGTTATACTAGTATTAGACTTTCTGCTGAAACCATCAGCCACCACATTAGCTTTCCTTATGTGGTACTCAATCGTGTAGTTATAATCTTTCAACAGCTCAATTCATCTCCTCTGTCTCATATTCAACTCCTTCTAACTTATTAAATACCTCAGCTTTTATGATCTGTATAAATCTGGAATGTCTCTCCATAAAGATAATGTCTCCATATCTTTAAAGCAAAGACAACTGCAGCTAGCTCTAAATCATGTACCATATAGTTAATCTCGTGAGACTTCAACTGTCTCAATGCATAGATGATCGCTTGCCATACTGCATCAACACACATCCTAATCCTTGATGGGAAGCATCATTATACACCATATTCTCCAGTTCCTGACAGAATGGTTAAAATCGGTATCGTAGTCAACCGATGCTTCTGCTTTTCAAAGCTCTCCTAACATTTTTCATCCCATCTGAACTCTTCATTTTTCCTCAAAAGCTTTGTCAGAGGGGCTGAGATCAAGTAAAACCCCTAGACAAACCTTCGATAATATCCGACCAATCCTAGGAAGCTTCGAATTTTAAACACATTCCTCAAAGCTTCCCAAATTATCACTGCCTCTATCTTGTTTGGATCCACTCGTGTGCCTTCTCTAATTACTATATATCCTAAAAATAGTACTTGATCCAGCCAAAATTCATATTTACTGAATGTGGCATACAATTGCTTCTCCCTCATAATCTGCATAACCACTCTTAGATGCTTGGCATGCTCTTCTCTATTCTTTGAATATACCAAAATATTATTATTAAACACTATCACAAAGAGACCTAGGTAGGGCTAAAACATCTTATTCATCAAAGCCATAAATACTGATGGGGCATTACTTAACCCAAATGACATTACTAGAAACTCATAATGCCCATACATATTGCTAAATGCATTCTTTGGCATATCAGCCTCTACTATCTTCAACTGATAGTACCTCGATCTCAAATCTAGTTTAGTGAACACCTAAGCTCCCTATAACTGATCAAACAAATCATCAATTCTAGGCAATGGGTACTTGTTCTTAACTATCACCCAATTTAGTTTCCTATAATCGATGCATAACCTCAAAGTTCTATCTTTCTTATTTACAAATAACAATAGAGCTCCCCAAGGTGAAGCACTGGGTCTAATAAAACCCTTTTCCAACAACTCCTATAATAGAGCCTTCAACTCCTTTAGTTCTACAGGTGCCATTCTATATGGAGGAATAGATATAGGAGCAACACCTGGAACTAAATCAATTGTAAACTCCATCTCTCGATATGGAGGTAAACCCAAACAGCTTGACAGGAAACACATTTAGGAATTACCTAACCATAGGAATGTTCGGTACATTCTACTCAGCTCTAGTATTAATGACATGGGCCAGATAGGCCTCACATCCACCTTGCATCAACCTTAATGCTCTCATAAAGGATATCAACCCGGCTAGCATTGTTTGACTAATTCCTCTGAAAACCGCTCTCAGTTAACCTAGAGATTCTAGTACTACCTCCTTGGTATAGCAATTCATGCCAATCCATGCCTAAGATAATGTCTATCTCCCTCAACTATAGTATAATCAAGTTTGCCTCCAACTCTTTGGTCAACTCGAATTAAACATCTCTTGCAAACTTCTCCTATCATTGTAGTATTACCTATCGGTGTACTCACCTCTAATCCATACTTTAACTGCTCTTCATCACAATGTAGCCTAGATGCTAGATACGGTGCGATGAATGAATACATAGATCTAGGATCTAGTAACATATATGGTTCAAAATCATAAACAAGTAATGCACCTGCAACAACATCTAGAGAGTCTTGTTCCTCCTGCATAGTCATGGCATAGACTCTGGCCTGAGATTTAGGTCAGATGCTCCATACCTCAGTAATAGAAGGACTCCCTGTGTTCACTCTGCCTTTACCACGATCTCTCTGTCCAGTCCCCACTACCTCTAATTTGCTGAATAGTAACTTCATTCCCCGATTTGCCACTTATACTAGACTAAGTTCCCATAGCAGCAGGACAATCTCTAATCTGGTTGTCAAAGGAGCCGCATCTAAGGCAAGCTCCAAATAGTCTCTAGCACTCACCACCATGCCTCTTCCTACAGTGCTCACATTGGGGTAATCGACTCTGCATTGTACCTCTTCCACTACCAGTTTGTGCACAACCACGCCTCCGTCTGAGTCCTGACTGCCTTGATCCAACTAGTAGTCTAAATGCTTTGTTCTAACACTTATTGAATCTTCTTCCAAAACCACTCTGACTCTCACCGGACCTCTTCAATTCGAATCTTTTCCTAGCCTCTACTTGTCCCTATCTCAGTAGCTGTTCAAGTCTTATCAAAGCAGCTCTCAACTCGATGAAACTACTCAGGTTGCAGATATTTAGTCTTGTCCTGATCTCATGTTCAAGCCATCTTCGAATCTCCTACATTTATTTTCTTCGGTAGGAATCAAAATAGTACCCATGTCTAGAGTAACCTCCTCTAGCTTGTACATTCATAGGCCCACACACATTAGTGTGTACCATCTGCAACGTAGATTCAAATATGTTACCTTTGGAAGGAAATGAGCCTTCATCATTTTTCCTTCAATACAAGATTCACAGGTGGGTAAAGGACCAGTATCTAAGCCCATAAGGATCCCCTCTTTCGCTAACCTGCCAAGTCTTTCTGATTAATATGACCAATCCTTAAATGCGACAGATATTTTGAATTAATACTAAAGTCATTAGATTTTCTTCATTTTATTAATTTTGTGGTGTTTAGTGAGCCTGTCATTGGTTTTCTAAAGAACAATCCCTGCTTAATTATCACATTACAAATAAAATCCTTCTTCTCATATATTGAAACAAAAATTTCAAAATATAAGGAATAACTAGATTTTATTAAACAAAAATCAGAAATCATGTTCCTTACAACCATTGAGATGTAATATACATCCTTTAAATATAACCTATGAAAGTCTAAGATAACTACTCCCACTAGTTCTGCCAAAACATAGGATCCATCAGCTATCTTGACTTGAAACTAGGATCCATCAGCTATCTTGAATTGAAACTAGCCTTTTGGAAATCTTTTCCTTTGCTGGAACTCCTGTATAGAATTACAAACATAGTTAATGGCTCCTGAATCTAATACCCAAGAATCAGATGAATATGCCACATTTTTAGTTCCTAATAAACTTAGGAAACCCATACCTTGTTTTCTTTTTAGGGTCTCCAGATAGACAGCGTAGTTCCTCTTCTAATGCCCCTTCTCACCACAGTGGAAGCACTTTCCCTTGTTGTCCTCTTTGTCCTTCTTTTTCATAGGTTGGACCGACCCTTTCTTTGTACCCTTATTCTTTTGCTTACACTTACATTGGGCTTAGAAGAAGACGCCACATAAGCCTCTGGCCCATTAGCCCTAATATTTAATATCTCCTCTATGTTCTGGAGGGTATTCATCAACTCACTCAAGCTGTAATCCTTAGTGTTGAGCTCATAGTTAAACTTAAACTACTGAAAAGAAGAGTTTAAGCTATTGATGATCATGAACATCTATGTTTCTACATCTATGTCTGGCCCAAGCATCTCAGCCTCAGTAACCACAGAGGTTACCTTAAGCATGTAATCTTGCACCAGTTCACCATTCTTTTGTCTGAAATTATGAAAGGTTTGGATAGCTTTCATCCTTACAAACCTAGTCTTCACACCAAACATCTCAAGTAGGTGATGGATCATTGCACTGGCATTTTTCATACCTACAAGTTGCTTCTGCAGCATTATATTGACAGAACCCTAAATATAGCACTTGGTAGTCTTATCAACATTCTGCCATCACTTATGTTGCTGGACTTACTCAGGAGTTGATTTGTCACCTGAAGATGCAGACTCATTGTCTGTTAATTAAATTTCTCTCCACTCATTAAATTTTTCTCCATTTTCTAATTTGTTATTAGTCAAGAGCATTGTGAGTGGTTTCATATTGTGGTGATTATGTCTGAATATCTAAATTATAATGAGCATACCAGTCAAAATTATTGGAACTTCGTATAAAATCATGATGCATGTATGCATGATGATGGATTTAACAAAACTTAAAAAATTAAATCTTTGTACGATGGCTATTTTTTTTCCTATAGCAGACTAAGTGACGGTAGGGCATCTTATCCATTAAAAGAAAAAATGGGAACCTCCCACTCAAAAAGCTACAAAGCATCTTCATGCCTAACTCTTTAAGAAGCACCATAATTTGGTTTATGCATGTATCAATAAAGCTACGGTGGGCAGGTTATTGATAAACCATATTGAGTGTGCAACCATTTGATTCATCCATTAAAGGTACTTGCAAACCATGCCTCAGTGGGACATCACATTTACTATTAATAAGTATACTTATCCTTTAGGAGACCCAAACCATGCAAGATTTAGGATTCATGTCCTCTGTTGGGGAGTAACAATTCACCACATGCAAATGAGCCTTCATATGGAGATCTCACATGAGCATCCTCTCCCACTTAATCTTTTTCGGTCTTTAAGTTTTAGTTAAAACCATCTTGTCAAGATGTAATTTATTAACCACCCTATATTGTTTCATTATATATCTTGTACATAATGAATGTATGGCAGAACCTAGGGTTGGAAATTTTTCTAAATGGCATACATTTATATAATTTCACATATTATTTGCATCCATTCATTGAAAATTTATCATCGAAAATAAACACAACATCTTTTTCAAGCAACTCAGTCAAAGGTTTAGCAATCTTAGAAAAATCTTTAATGAACCTACGGTAAAAATCATCATGGCCTAAGAAAATTCTAATGGATCTAACATTGTTTGGTGGTGGAAGTTTCTTAATGACATTAATTTTTTTTGGGTCTACCTCTATAAGCTTGCTAGAAATTTTGTGACCTAAAATAATGCACTCCTGTACCATGAAATGACAATTTTCCTAATTTAACACTAAATGGGTCTCTTCACGCCTAATCGGGACTTTCTCTAAGTTATCCAAATATGCATTAAATGAAGTACCAAACACAAAGAAGTCATCTAGGAAAATTTCAATGCAAGATTCAAGCATGTCAGAAAAATAGCCATCATGAGCTGGAGCATTATATAACACAAATGGCATGTGTCTATATGCAAATGTACCATAAGGACATTTAAAAGTTGTTTCCTTCTGGTCTTCCGGGGCTACCGGAATCTGTAAATATCCACTATATCCATGTAAGGCGCAATAAAAGTCATGTCCAACTAATTTATCAATCATCTGAACAATGAAAGGTAAAGGAAAATGATCTTTCCTGGTGGCATTATTCAACTTCCTATAATCTATGCACATTCTCCACCCAGTTACCTTTCTAGTGGCTATTAATTCATTTTTCTCATTTT
>JANZXR010000172.1:18546952-18566247 GCA_027575705.1 Erythroxylum echinodendron | reverse complement strand
TTCTGTTTAAATAGACAAAGTGTTTTTGAAAAGAAAAAGTGATCACACATAAGTGATAAGTTTTAAAAAAAAAAATTTATACTGACTTTTGTTAAGTGTTGAGTGATGTGTTAAGTGATGTGACACACCACCCTCGCGGGGCACGGATTTGGGTATCACTGTCGATATCGGGTTCGGGTTCGGGTTCGGTGGGAGTGGGGTGTTACACCTTACTTTAATTGCTTCATTCATCATCTACTACGCTCATTCAAGCCTAATTACATTATAGAAAAGCATTGATAAGTTAATAAGTTATCTTTGTATTTGATTTGGGACAATAGGTATAACTTTTGTTATGGTTGTCAAATTAAGGTCATTTTGTATGGTTTCGAAGAGAACTTTGAGTTCTACAACTTCCATGTAGAACCCAAAGTGAGATTTTCCATTAAAAAGGTCAAAATCACAAGTTACTGTAGCTATCCTGAGAATTTCCACTGAAAGGACATGTATATCCCTCCAAACAAACATGAACAGAGTTGGAACACTGAAACTCTCGAGAAGGTCTACCTAGTAGACACTTATGTCCCTCCAGTTGGACATTTACTAGAAAATTCCAGATTTTCAGCTCCTACAATCACATCTAACAAATCTTATGCATATCTTCTCATTCCTACTTCAACTTCTTTTCATTATCACCTCCATTCCAATACAAAACATCCACAAAACATCTCATCCATAAAACACATCATACAAGATTATTGATCACAAAGAACAAAACAAACATTCATTCTTAAACATTCATCCTCAATTTTCTGCACATGTTCAACTTAGATATCATCTTCCTTTCACTTCTAATTGATCAATTTAACTTAATTTCATCATTCATGAAATCCTATATCTTTCCATAGTATAACTCAATTTCAATTCAATATCATCTATACTCAATCAACATCCATGCCTAATCATAAACACCAAAAACAAGAAATATTTCTATACACTTCCAAACATCAAAATTTCTGCACATCTTTCTACTTAATTTACACCTTTTTTTCATCCCTAACTATAATTTTAATTTACCTCATTCCAGGACATCATAACACTCTTTCTTATAACCTCTATACTTATGTTAATTCATCTCTAAACAATCAAGGCAATCTACATTAATAGAAGGAAAAAATAGAGCATAAAACCAACCGTTCACTAATCAATTTTTTTGCACTTCTGTATACACTATTTTCATAATCTCATTATCATAATTGGTTTATCTCCGAAACAATTCATGAATAACACTAACACCCTACAATTTAGAACTTGATGTCTTTATCATTATTTCACCCATATATCATACACACAAAATTCCATAATCAAGTCATCAATCTCAAATTACTCATCAAATCAGTTAGATTTAACATTACTCATAAGGATTAAAGCATAACTTACTTTATTTAGCTTCAAAATCCTCAAGATTTCTCTTAGCCCTAGCTCTCCATATAACTAACGTATATCACCATCCAAGAGTGATAAGGTTGGGTCTTTTTTGAGAAGTGAAAGAGAGAGAAAGATGAGAGTAGCAAATGAATGATGAGAGCAAGTGGTAATGTGAATGAAGATTGGGTAAGCTAAAATTATGAAAAGAAAAGAAAAATGAAGAAGATGATGAAGGTTACGAAGCGAGAGGAAGAGAAAACAAGATAAAAATAATTAAGTGGGTCTTTCAAGAGTTAAAGAGCGAGCAGTATGAGTGAGGGATGACTGGCTAGTGGTAGTCACACATGTCACTCAACCATGGTCCCATTTGGACCCTTTTAATAACTAGTCTATTTAACTTCAATTTCCAATCTAATTTTCTCCCAAATATGAATGACATAAGTTATTAGGTCCCAAAGTCATATATAAAAATTTCCAATGTCGTTTGACATTAATTTCTTCTACTAATTATCAATTGTCCTGCCACTTGGCATTTTTCCTAGTCTAAAAATACCCAAAATCTTAGAAAATTCTCAAATTTCACCGAAAAATTCTAAATCACTATTTATACTTTCCAATCTATTTTCAAGGCATATAATCCGCAATTCACATCATAATCACTTTAAATATCAATTATACTCAGAAAATGTCAATGAATGCATGTACAATCATTTTAATGCCTGCAAAAATTAATATTCATATATGTGTGTGTATGATATATTATACATGAGCATGAAATGCATTTTCTAATCTCTTAATAATCTGTTATATATATATATATATATATTATTCTAGCCTCAACGTGGGTAATGGGATGTTACTATTCTTCCCTCCTTAAAAGAAATTTCGTCTTCGAGATTCTTACCTGATGTTACAATTCTCAGTTGAGTGATTCCTCTAAAGGACTTTCACTAATGGAATGACTCGGTTCCTCAATTGCTTGATCTTAGATCCCATTATCTTGATCAACTCCTCAATATAGCTTAAGTTACTAGCAACCTCAATCTCTTGAGCCGGTATTATATGTGTCGGATCCGATCGGTATCTTCGGAGCATACTCATATGAAACATATTATGTAATTGAGACATCTCGTTTGGTAAACCTAACTTTTATGCCAAAGATCCCATCCTCTCAATGATTTCATAAGCACCAATGTACCTTGGACTCAACTTACCCTTTTTATCGAATCTCAAAACTCCTCTCCAAGGTGACACTCTCAAAAATACTTTGTCTCCCACACTGTATTCCATGTCCCTTAGATGTTGATCCACATAACTCTTCTATCTATCTTAAGCTGCTTAAATTTAGCTTTGGATAAATTTCACCTTTTCCACAGTACTTTGTATCAATTCTAGGACTTCAACCATTTTCAAGCCCTCTTCATCCTAATATAATGGCGATCGATACTTTCTTCCATACAATGCCTCATATGGTGCCATTGCATTACTTCTGTGATAATGGTTATTATAAACAAACTCTATCAGTGATATATATTGATCCTAGGCTCCTTAAAACTCCAATACATGTGCTTTAAGCATATCCTCAATGGTCTTGATTGTCCTCTTACTCTAAATATCTGTTTTAGGATGAAATGTAGTACTGAAGTTCAACTTAGCACCCATAGCAGACTGCAAGCTCTTCCAGAATCTCAAAGTAAATCTGGGATCCTTGTCTGACACAATGGACACTGGAATTCAATGCAGTCTAACAACTTCATTCACAAATCTCTGGGCCAACTGATCTAGTGAATTATTCTCTCTTACTGGTAAGAAATGGGCTGACTTAGCCAATCGGTCCCATTTCCACTTCAGTATAGGTAACAAATGTAGCTTCCCTACTGGAGCCTAATGTTTAGCCTTAACCTGCTGGTATGTCATACACTTAGAAACGTACTTTGCCACTTGTTTCTTCATTCCAGGCCACTAGAAATGTTGCTTCAGCATTTTATACATCTTGTTAATACCAGGATGCATAGTATAGGTAACCATATAAGCTTCCTTTAGAATTTCTTTCCTCAAATCATCCACATTAGGCACACACAACCTTTGTTTCAACCATAATGTCTCATTCCTCAACTCAAACTCGAAATCTGGACTCATTTTCACTTTCTCTATAAGCTTAACCATATCAAGATCTTTCTTATGGACTTTTCTAATTCTATCTTATAACATCGGTCTCAACTTTAGTGTAGCGATCAATGTCTCATCTTGCTCTAGATTCAAATCCATATTTAGAGCTCTCAAATGAATCAATTTTGGTAACCTCAATAACTGAATTTGAGTGGCACTGGTATTGGACTTCTTACTCAATGCATTAACCACCATATTAGCTTTCCCCGAGTGGTACTCAATCGTCCAATCATAATTCTTTAGTAACTCAATCTATCTTCTTTATCTTATGTTCAACTTCTTCTGACTTAATAGATACTTCAAACTCTTATAATTTATATTAATCTGGAATGTCTCTCCATATAAATAGTGTCTCTATATCTTTAGAGCAAAGACAAATGCAACAAGCTCTAAATCATGTATTGGATATATAATCTCATGAGACCTTAATTGTCTCGATGCATAAATGATCACCTTGCCATACTACATCAATACACATCCCAATCCTTGATGCGAAGCATCACTATATACCACATATCCTCCGATCCCTGATGGAATAGTCGACACTGGTGCTATAGTCAACTGATGCTTCAGCTCCTCAAAGCTCTTCTAACATTCCTCATTTCATCTGAATACTAAAATTTTCCTGAGAAGTTTTGTCAGAGGGGCTGAGATCAAAGAAAACCCCTCGACAAGCATCTGGTAATATTCGGCTAATCCTAGGAAGCTTTGAATTTTCGATACATTTCTTGAAGCTTCCCAATTCATCACTGCCTCTATCTTCTTTGTATCTACCTGTATGCCTTGTCTAGTCACTATATGTCCCAAAAACACTACTTAGTCCAGCCAAAATTCAAGTTTACTGAATTTGGCATACAATTGTTTCTCACTTATAATCTACAGTACTACCCTTAAATGTGTGGCATGTTCTTCTCTATTCTTTGAATACACCAAAATATCATCGATAAATACTATCACAAAGCAGTCCAGGTAGGTTTGAAACACCTTATTCATTAAAGCCGTAAATGCTGCCGAGACATTAGTTTTTTAAACGGCATTACTAAAAACTCGAAGTGCCCATACTTGCTCCTGAATGCACTTTTAGGTACATTAGCCTCTGCTTTCTTCAAATGATGGTACCCCAATCTCAAATTCAGCTTAGTGAATATCTGAGCTCCTTGTAACTGATCAAGTAAATCATCAATTCTTGGAAATGGGTACTTATTCTTCACTGTCACTCAATTTAGTTGCCTATAATCGATGCATAACCTTAAATTCCCATCTTTCATCTTTACAAATAAAACTGGAGCTCCCCATGGCGAAACATTGAGTCTAATGAAACCCTTTTCCAGTAACTCCTGTAACTAAGACTTCAACTCCTTTAGTTCTTTAGGTACCATCCTATATGGAGGAATGGATATAGGAGCAGCACCTGGAACTAAGTCAATCGTAAACTCCGTTTCCTAATCTGGATGTAAACCAGATAGTTCAGCGAGAAACACATCTAGGAATTCCCTAACCACAGGAAAGTCCTACACATTCTGCTAAACTCGAGTATCAATAACGTGGCCCAGAGAAGTCTCACTTCCACCTTGCATCATGCCCAATGCACCCATAAATGATACCAACCTGGCTGGCACTTCTTGACTAATTCCTCTAAAAACTACTCTCGGCTGATAAGGAGATTCTAAAACCACCTCCTTGGTATAGAAGTTCAGAATAGCCCTATATGTAGTGCCCCCTTACTACAGGGTACACACTGGGACACCTGGAGGTCATTCCTATACATATCCTACGATAAAGGCGGGCTACCATCGATCGCTACATTCACTTCACATGGCATCATATCATTATCCATTTACAAAGCATCATAAGGAAATCACAATATTTTAAAATCAACTTTTTCCTCTTTTCATTTCATAAATACCGAATGTACACATGTTGTAGCTTTTAAAAATCTATACATTTACATCATCATAACCTAACATAAAAAATGCTACATGTAAGAGGAAATCTACAAAAAGTCTACCTAATCTTTCCAATCCTAGCTAACCGACCTTTGAGCCATTTCTTCTTTGCCAAAAGTACAAGAATGAAGTTTCTTGTAGGGTCTCTCAGTAACTCACGTCATCTCTCAATCTTGAAATATCAACATGCAATTTTCGGTGAGTCTTGTGAACTCATATGAGGTAACCATCATCGATGGTTCACTCAATTCATGCAGCACATCGATACACATAACATATAAGTCACACGTTACATCTTTGCATATAGCATCATATATCACTTTCAACAGAATCATACCGAAGATGTCATTCATAAAAAATACACATATTAATTATACACACATATTACACATGTATATTCAATGTTCGTGAGACTCAGTTTCATTTATTATTGTCGTTGTGACCGAGTGCCTTTTTACTAGCCCATATCCCTTAGTGGATACCGAGCTATATCGAATAATGTTTCTTATCCCTTAGAGGATACTGAGTACATTCATAGTTGATCCTGAGGCTCTAATCACAGTTTGAGCTTTAGGCTCGTTTCCGGTGGCTACTCAAGTCACAACTTTCATTATCTAGTTATGCGTTCATGAATGGAATGCAGCTGTCATAATCAGTCAATCATGTCAAGAAGCATTTAGTTCTTCACATTCAAATACAAGTAGCACTTCAATATCATATTCATTTCTCATAATCATTAGACCTTCATTGTCCAGAATCAATAAAATCAGATCACATCCATTCAATAATTCAAAAATAGTATAAAACAAACAATTAATTGAGTGAGACCATCTCGGTTACTCATAGATTGCTTCCGAAGCTATTGCCTCAAAGTTCTGGTAATGTCTAGATGTTGAAGTTCCAAATGCTCCTCTACAATAAGCAATATACACATATAACACTTTAGCACAATTATAAGTATTTATTTATGCACATTAATGAATATGAAATATGTACAATATATGTTCATAACAATCCCAGGTATCTTTCTATTATTCTCATCATGTAATCTCATAAATCAAAACACATATAAGTACAATTTGAAGAAACTTACTTCTATGAAATTGTTCCTCTATCTCTTAAGTTTCTAATGACACTAAGATCATTTAATTCGGTTCAGTATACAAAAGGTTATACTCCAAATAAATTTGGACTATTCTTAAACTTTAACAGTGCCCTATACTCAAATGCAGTCCAGAATTTGGAATTCTTATAGATAGAATTAAAATTCTATTTCTTCATAACAATTGTATTCCTATGTCTCTAATTTACTCCAAATTAAGAATTACTCCATTCGGATAACTACAAAACAAGTTATGATCAAAATACCAAAGCATGTATAAGCTGTGTAGAAAAGTGCCACAGTGAAGACAGGAGTTGGCTGCGGTGAACTTTTCCTAAGAGGAATCCTCATAAAAGCTTGCAAGTGGGCTACGGCGAACCAAGGAGTTGGACACGGTAAACTTTTCCCAAGATCAATTGTGCGAGTTGGCCATGAAAAACCAAAGAGTTGACTGCAGTGAACTTTCATAGAAAACAGTAAACAGAACTCATTTCCAGCTTTTCCAACTCTGTTTTCCAGTTCAGTTTGGTATGACCATTATGACTTAAAAAATGAGGATTTATGACAATATCTTCTTCTATAAAATTTTTTATATATGTCTTAAGTTTCCAAAGAACCTAATTTCATACAATTTGGTTCAGTATTCTGAACGTTATACCCAATTTATTACACACTGTTCAAAAACCGAGACAACACCTAATACTTGACTTCAAACAAAAATTCAAGACTTTTTGGGACATAATCAAAATTCGATCTCTTCAAAAGAATTGTAGTAATATGTGTCTAGATCACAATAAATTGACAATAATCCCATTTGAATATCTGTAACTCAAGATATATATAAAATACAGATGCATGTTTAGTAGAAACACTACATCTAGCATATTTCCAGCACTCCTCATCATCAATTTCATCCTAATTCATCTCTTTTGCTTATTCTATCATTTCTAACTTATATCCACATCATTTCCTCGTCATTTATACCCCAATTACAGTTCAACATCATCTATACATAATTCAAAATCCATGCTTGATCATATACACCAAAAACCAAACATATCATATACACATTCATCATCACAACTTTCTATCTCAAAAATCATCTCAACAACAACTACTTATCAATTATCAACAAATCATCACACTTGCAACACCATTTTTTATGATCATGATAGCTCTAACCAATCATCAATACAGAATAAGGCCAAAACTCATTCATTCATTCATCACATTCTCATACACTTTCATACACCATTTACACTAACCTATGATATTTAAAACATAACTTGATTTCTCTTCAAATTCTTCAAATTCTTCAAGAACACCAAGAGCCCTAGCTTCTCCTACAACTCACATCCATCATCCTTCAAGGTGGTAAGGCTGGTTCTTCTTGCAGTAAATGAAAGAAATAATAAGATGGAAGTAGAAATTTAAACATAGAAGCAAGGTTCAACGTTTATGGAGGTTGGAGAGCAAAAATCATAAAGGAGAAAAGAAGAAGAAGAGAAAAGATGGAGCTTTCGAAGAGAGGGAGAGAAAAGCAAGTGAAATACAATTAAATTTAGTCTTTTACTTTGAAAGAGTGGGGAGTCGTGAGTGGGGAAGGGTGGCAAGTGGTGGTGACACTTGTCACTGCCACTTGTCATTTTCCTATGGTCCCACTTAGACCTCATTTAAAAGCTAGTTCATTTAACTCCAATTTCTACTCCAATTGTCTCCAAATTTAAATAACATAAGTCATTAAATCCTAAAGTCATTTATAAAAATTTTTACTTCCATTTGACTATTAATTCAACTTCTATTGAACACTTGGCAGTTATCCTAATCCAAAAATTAACTAAAAACTCAGGGATTTTCTATATTTTGCCAAAATTTCTAAATAAATTCTCATACACAACAATTGAATTTCCAATACTTACAAACCACAATTCACAATATAATCACATTTACAAATCAATTATACCCAGAATTTCAATTAATGCATGTACAATCATTTTAATGTGCAAAAGTTCAATATTCACATGTATGAGCATATCATATTATGCATGAGCATGGAATGCATTTTCTAATTTCTTAATAATCTCTCATATTTACTATTCTAGCCTTAACATGGGTAATGGGATGTTACACTATGAGCAGTAAGCCAATCCATGCCTAGGATAATATTTTTCACTCTTAACTGTAGTAGAATCAAGTTTGTCTCTGATTCTGCTTGATCAATCTGAATCAAGCATCTTTTGTAGACCTCTCCTATAACTGTAATACTACCTATTGGTGTACTCACCTCTAATCCATACTGTAATAACTATCTATCACAATGCAGCCTAGATGCTAGATGTGGCACGATAAAGGAATGTGTAGATCTTGGATCTAGCAATGGAAATGCTTCATGATCATAAATAAGTAGTGCACCTGTAATGACATTCGGAAAGTCCTAAGCCTCTGGCCTAGTCATGGCATACACTCAGGCTTGAGACTGTGGTCAACTGCTTCGTACCTTAGTCTAGACAAAAGGACTCATAGAGTTCACTCTGCCTCTCCTACGACCTCTCTGTCCAGTCCCACTACTTCGACTCTGCTAGATTGTAGCTTCACTTCTAGATCTCCCACTCATACCAGACTGAGTTCCTATAGTAACAAGACAATCTCTAATTTGGTGGTCAAAGGAGTCGCATCTAAGGCGAGCTCTAGACAATCGCCAACACTCACCACTGTGCCTCTTCCCATAGTGCTCACAAGGGGGTAACTGACTTTACATTGTACCTCTTCCACTACTAGACTGTACAAAACCACCACTCTGTCTAAATCCTGACTGTCTTGATCCAGCCAATGATCTGAAAGCTCAATTCTGGCGTTTATTAAATTCCTGAACCATTGTGAATCTCACTAGACCTCTTCAATCCAGACCCTTTCCCAGAGTCTGCTTATCCCTCTATCAGTAGTGTTCAATTCTGATCGAAGCAGCTCTCAACTCACTGAAACTACACAAGTTGGAGATCGCTAATCTTGTCCTAATCTCCATGTTCAGCCTATCTTTGAATGTTCTACACTTATCTTCTTCAGTTGGATTCAAAGAAGTAGCATATCCCATAAACTTATTGAACCTAATCTCATACTTTGCAACTGACATCCTACCCTGCTTCAGATCCAGGAACTCTTTAATCTTCCTGTCCAAGTAAATCTTTGGCATGTAGTTCTCCCTAAAGACCCTCAGAAAGTCTTCCCATTTCAGGTTGCAAGGCCTGGTGGTACTGCTTGAAACAGTCTTCCACCACTGGTAAGCTGGGCCTTACAGTAAAGACACTACATAGTCAAACTTCTCGTGGCTTGCAGCCTATTTGATCGAAAACTCTCTCCATCCTCTCTCCGCAGAGTCTATACTTTTGTAGAAGTCCACAGCCTATCATACCTCCTCTCCCTTTTCTCAAGAACTCTAGGAGTCATTTCCTCAGGTCGAGGTGCCAAAGGCTCTCTACTGGCTCCTACAGATCCTAGGTTAGCTGATTGCCTCACTTGATCATCTATGGCAGATGACCTATAACAAATAATAACTTCAATCATTATCTGCATTTCTCACGATCTTTCATGTTTAAAATTCCTATATGTCCCTATGGACGCCAAACTATGCTTTGATACCACATAATGTATGTTGGACCTTGCTTTCGAAGTCCAACTCTTGCAGAAAATTATAAGACTTGAGCTATCTCCAATAGAGAACACTTTGATCCTTAATTAGTGAAGTCTGTCTTTAATTCCAAGTAAATAACGGTTCAATAATATTGAATTAACTTCTTTTTTATATCGTCTATGGTTTGCCCATCGTCTATGTTTACTTATGGCCTAAGTTCTTTCGTCTGAGTTTGATCATCTATAGTTGACTTTCATCATCTGGGTTTGACCCCTCTCTTATCTTCTGTCTTTTTACCGTCTGCCTTTCTATCGTCTGTCTTTCTATCGTCTCTCATATGATGTGTCATCACAAACGATTCGTTGCGTTTGTGTTATGACGTGTCATCTGTGTTCCTTGCGTTTGTGTGTGACGTCAGCACAGACAATCCCTTGCGTCTATGTTCCGTGAGTCTATGTTCCTTTACGTCTGTATGTGACGTCAGCACAAGCGATACCCTCCCTCTGTATCTTCCTTTGCATCTATGTTGTGACGTCAGTACAGAAGATTCCTTTCATCTATGTTCTTCCTTTAGCATCTACCTTATTGAATGCAAACTTAACTCCTTCCAGACACCCTCCTTCATCCAAATCCAAGGTTAGAAACACACAAACATAAACCTCAACTGCTTCTCAAAGCCTCAAATTCAGTGGATCAACTCCTACAACGTTAAAAACTTAACACTCATAATGATACGTAGAACACAGATATATTTCATTCATCCTTTAACAAATGTTGGATTTACAGAGCTTTAATAACCTTACAGGCCACAATACATCAATACATTTGAATCGGTAAAGCTTGAAAGGTAGCTAAGGCCTTAAGTTCTCAAAATCA
Source organism: Erythroxylum echinodendron (assembly GCA_027575705.1). NCBI lineage: Eukaryota > Viridiplantae > Streptophyta > Magnoliopsida > Malpighiales > Erythroxylaceae > Erythroxylum > Erythroxylum echinodendron. The sequence goes on along the minus strand of JANZXR010000172.1, from coordinate 18,555,119 downwards.
AACTTAAGAGTACAAAAATATATGCAGGCTAGAGTGCTGCCCTAACTCTTGACTATTCACTCTCTTGTTCTTCACCTGGATGGGACGGGATTGGGAAGGAGTGAGCTTAAAGCTCGTGGGTAGCAGGTTTATCATTAAGAAACAAGCAGAAATCTATTTTCAAAACTTATTGAAATTTGCAATTTGGAAAACCACTTGAAAAATCAGAACTTTGTTGTTTCTCAAAACCCGTATTCAGATAGACAGGTCATGCACAGCTATAGGTCATGTATACATCAAACTTAAGAACACATAATCACATCAAAATGGTCAGGTTTGGTCTATAAACAGAACAAACAACACAGCCCATATAATGATCCTGTGGAGTCGTAAACAGAAAGAACTAGCACAATCCAACTTAGTGGTTTCTTGTAGCAGTAGACTTATTGGAGTCCGTGAAGGAGCTCCCTGCCACTAGCAGGCAGGCAGGCAGGAGAAGCCTTTAGACAAGTGCACTTGACATTAGAATGGACCAAACAAAACCCACATAGCATGCATTTCATGATCTTGAATACTTGTAGCCCAAAATGGCAAAATTCTTGAAACTTGACCTTTTTCGGACATAAAATCCTATCAGAAACTTTTTTCATGTTCATGCCACACTTATCAGTACAATAGCTTTTATGTAAACACATAACACATTTTCAAAGCATTCACAGAGTCATAACGCATGTTCATGAAGTAGTTGAGACTATTCATTTTTCACGTAAAAGAACACTTTAATGGCCTATTGTTTAATCATAAAACTGAAACCCACTTCAAAAATCCTTGCTTGCTTAGGTATCGGACTTTAGAATGCCTTTCCTTTTATTCCTTTGCCTTTCTTGAACCCCTCTTTGATTTCCTTGAATCTTCACCAAACAATGAGATTCATGGCTCTACAGAAGGCTCTTTTCTTCCTCTTTCTTTTCCCCTTCTTGAATAAGCTCAGATTCTCTCTTTAAGACTAAGAGAAATCGTGACCTAGTTTAAAGTTCTATTCTTTTCACTCTTCCTTAAAACCTCTCTTCTTCACGTTTTTTTCTTCTTATTTGCAAAACAATATTTTTCCTCTTCCCATTCTACCCTTAAGGAGTGTTAAAAGTACAATTTGCCTTTCCTTTAATGCCTTAATGCTTCTAACTTAAATCATCGACCCAAAATACCCTTATGCATTCTTAATTCTTCAACTTACTCTTCCAATTTCCATGCAATACATGAAATAAACCCTCCTAAACTTGACTTAATTATTTAACCCTAATAGAAAAATATAATTTATCCAACAAGATCACCAAAATCATTCAATTTATGCTTACTAAGAGATTCGGTGTCCAACAATGTATCGCCCCATTACCATGGGGTACATACCGGAACACCCTGAAGATATTTCAATACATAACCTCTGATAATGGTGCACTATGTTTAACCTATGATAATGGTGCACTATGTTCAGTCACAACATTCACTTAACATGGCATCATCATTCTTTATTTTCTTATAAGACATCATAATGAAAAACACTATAATTTAAAACCCAAATTTCTCCTTTCATTTCATAAAACCAAATATTTACATTGACAGTTTTCAATATCGTCCAAATATGAACATCATCATATCCTAATATAAAATACACTACATGAAAGAGGAAATACACAAAAGATCTATTTCATTTTCCAATCTCAGCTATCTAACCTTTAAGCCATTTCTTCTTTTCCCCTAAAAGTATAAGACTATACTCTATATAGTGTCTCTTCGTAGCTAAACTTGTATCTCGGTCCTGAATAATCAAAGTTACAATTTTGGTGAGTTTTGCGAACTCAATGAAGTAACCATCATCGATGGTTCACTCTATTCATGCAACACATCACACATCTAGCATATAATTCACATCTTTGCATTTGGAATAAATTATCACATATCACATTCTTATTTAAGGGTAAGACAATTTTGCATTTTAAACAATCAAACATACTGATTAAAATGTATATGAAATGCTTATGTGACTCTTTTCCAATTATTACATTGTTGTGACTGAGTACCTAAACTGTCCCTTATCCATTATGGATACCGGGATTATTTATACTGTCCCTTACCTGTTGGGGATACAAGTCTCTTTTTATATGATGTGCCTTTGGCTCTTAATCACATTTGTAGCTTTAAGCTCGTTTTCAGTGGCTACTCAGGTCACAACTCTCATTTTCTGATCTTGCATTCATATATGGAATGCATCTCTCATAATCAATCAATCATGTCAAGAACCATTCAGTTTGTCACATTCACATATAAGTAGCACTTCAATATCACATTCAGGCATCAAGTCTTAAACCTTCATTGTCTGGCATCAACATAATCAAATCACATTCATATCATCATTCAAAACATATTTTAAATCAAATAATTAATTGACTGAAACCGTCCAAGTTACTCACAGTTTGCTCCAGATAGCTTGTTGCCTTGATGTCCTAGCAATGTAAGGATGCGAACGATCTATTTGCTCCTCTATATCATACGACACACATTTTCACACATTGCATAATTATATAAGTACTCATTTATGCACATATATATATGGATTATGTACAATGCATATTAAATGACAATCTTGGGTATATTTCCTTAATACACATCTGAAAAATCAATTAACATCATCTTTCAATCATCCTTAATACCTAATACACTTTCCTTACTTTAATCGCTTCATTCATCATCTACTATGCTCAATGAAGATCTCATTTAAGTCTAATTACATTATAGGAAAGCATTGATAAGTTAATAAATTATCCATGTACATGATTTGGGAAAAATAAGCATAACTTTAGCTATGGATATCAAATTAAGGTCATTTTTGTAGGGTTTCAAAGAGAACTTTAAATTCTACAACTTCTATGAAGACACCAAAGTGAGATTTTTCCATTAGAAGGGCAAAATTGCAAGTTACTATGGCTATCCCGAGAATGTCTGCTGAGAGGACATGTATGTCCCTCCAAACAAATATGAACAAAGTTGGAACACAGAAACTCCCAAGAAGGTCTGCCTAATGGACACGTATGTCCCCCCAAATGGACGTTTACTAGAAAATTCCAATTTTTCAGCTCCTACAATCATATCTAACAATTCCTATACATATCCTCTCATTCCTACTTCAACTTCTCTTCATTATCTCCTCCATTCCAATTCAAAACATCCACAAAACATAACATCCACAAAACATCTCATCCACAAAACACATCATACAAGATTATTGATCACAATAAACAAAACAATCATTAATCCTTAAACATTAATCTTTAATTTTATGCACATGTTCAACTTAGATATCATCTTCCTTTCACTTGTAATTAATCAACTTAACTTAATTTCATCATTCATGAAATCCTATCTCTTTTTATAGTATATCTCAAGTTCAATTGAATATCATCTATACTCAATCAACATTCATGCCTAATCATAAATACCAAAAATAAGATATATTTCTATACACTTCCAAACATCAAAATTTTTGCACATCTTTCTACTTTATTTACACCTTCTTTTCTTTCCTAACTATAATTCTAATTTACTTCATTCCAAGAAATTATAACACTCTTTATTATAAGCTCTATACTAATGTTAATTCATCTCTAAACAATTAAAGCAATCCATATTAATGTAAGGACAAAATAGAGCATAAAACTAACCGTTCACTAATCAATTTTTCTGCACTTCTTTATACACCATTTTCATAATCTAATTATCATAATTGGTTTATCTCCCAAAAAATTCATAAATAACATTAACACCCTACAATTTAGAACATGATGTCTTTTTCATTAATCCACCCACATATCATACAGATAAAATTCCATAATCAAATCATCAATCTCAAATTACTCATCAAATTAGTTAGATTTAACATTACCCATAAGGATTAAAGCATAACCTACTTGATTTAACTGCAAAATCCTCAAGATTTCTCTTAGACCTAGCTCTCCTCATAATTGACGTATATCATTATCTAAAAGTGATAAGGTTGAGTCTTTTGTAAGAAGTGAAAGAGAGAGCAAGATGAGAGTAGCAAATGAAAGATGTGAGCAACTGGTAATGTGAATGGAGATTGGGTAAGCCAAAAATATGAAAAGAAAAGAAGAAAGAAGAAGATGATGAAGGTTATGAAGAGATAGGAAGAAAAAGGAAGATAAAAATAATTAAGCTGTTCTTTCAAGAGTTAGAGAGTGAGCAATGTGAGTGAGGGATGAGTGGCTAGTGGAAGTGACACATGTCACTGCCACTTATCACTCTACCATGGTCCCATTTGGACCTTTTTAATAACTAGTCTATTTGAATTAAATTTCTAATCCAATTTTCTCCCAAAATTCAATGGCATAAGTTATTAAGTCCTAAAGTCATATATACAAATTTTCACTATCATTTGACATTAATTTCTTCGTTAATTATCAATTGTCCTGCCACTTGGCATTTTTCCTAGTCTAAAAATACCCAAAATCTCAGGAAATTCTCAAATTTCACCAAAAAAGTTCTAAATCATAATTTATACTTTCCAAACCATTTTTAAGGCATATAATCCACAATTCACGTCATAATCACTTTAAATATCAATTATACTCGAAAAATGTCAATGAATGCATGTACAATCATTTTAATGTGCGAAAAAATTAATATTCATTTATGTGTGTGTATGATATATTATGCATGAGCATGAAATGCATTTTCTAATCTCATATATTTATACTATTCTAGCCTCAACATGGGTAATGGTTTGTTACAGTGGAGGCATTCCCATGATCGTGGGATAAGCCATCTGAATTTTCCAGCCACTTCTTCATCAATTGTTCCATATTTTTAACTTTTACTAACTATATCAAACATATCTTCTTCATAGTTCATTATTTCTACTTCATTTCCTTATCATTTTCACCTCAATTCTATCCTAAAATCATTTGTATAACTATACATAAACTATTATTCATCGTTTACACAAAAACAGAACATGAACCTATACATTTCTTCATCAATGTTCATCAACTTTCAACAAACATCAAACACCATTTTAACAAAACCAACCCATCTCAAACTATCATCATATATGTTCCTATTTATCAAGCCATAAAGAACAATATTTAATTTACTTGTTTAACTCCAAAACTCTTCAAATCATGAGTTATCCTAGCCCCTCCAATCTTACATGATCATAAACATTCTAGGTGGGAGAAGTTTAGTTTTACATCAACATGAAGAAGACAATAAAATTTCATTGGAGTGGCTTTTGTAGGATATTAACAAAACTTAAGATGGTGAGTGAGGACTGTGAATGTCGTGAATGGAGAGAAGAAAATGAAGAAGAGAGTATGTAGTAAAAAGTAGAAGTCAAAGACAAAGAAATGGTCTTTTAAGAGTGTATATGTAACGTGTGGGATAGATGTGTGGCAAATGGTGTGACAGTTATCACTTGCCATATGTCATATTCCTATGCTTCTTATTTGTCTTTTAATTACTAGTCTATTTGTCTCTCAATTTCCAGTCCATTTGTCATCCAATTATCTAAGACACTTGTCAATTAATCCTAATGCCATGTGTCACTTATTTCTATTACCATACGTCAATTATTTGTACTACCATATATTTTCAACTTGTCTTCCCACTTGACATTTTTTCTAGTCCAAAAATACAAATAATTTTATAAATTTGCCAATTTTAACAAATAAATTCTAAATTAATAATTGAAACCATCAGACCAAAATTTAAGACATAATAATTCACAATTCACATTATGATCATTTTAAAACTTCTATACCCTAAAATATGTCAATTAAAAGTGTATATAGTCTTTGCAATGTGTACATTATCATGATTTGTGTGTGTATGCTAATGATATGCCCACTGTACACGAGAAATAGCATAGAGAATATGTGAAATGCAATGCATTTCACATATTCTCTATGCTATTTCTCTTGTACAGTGGTATAGGATCCTGTGTCCTAACCCTTAGTGTGGAAAAATGGTATATTACATTATTGGTTGTATTTGGAGATTCGGATTGAGAGTTAAACACCAACTTATTATTCTCCAGTATTGTTAGTAAATTACTTCTTTTGCCTTTGCCTATGGATGTAAGTAAAATTGCCAAACCATGTAAATCCATCTTACAAATTTAATATATATTTGTCCTCATTTTAAACTTGAATTATTTAGACAAATAATATTTTTGCCCGAGATTTATACCATAACAAGTGGTATCAGAGCCCAGTTTATTTTATCTAAATTTTTCAATCATGTCTGCTATATATATGAGATTGAGAAATTTTATGGATCTACTAGTTTCCTTCTCTGGCAAGTCAAGATGGAAGCAATCTTGACACAGAAGGGATGTTACTAGGTAATAACAACATGCCTAGTTCTTTGATGATGGAGCAAAAACAAGACTTGGATGAAAAGGCTATGAGTGTTATTAAATTAGTTTTAGCTGATAATGCCTTATGAGAAGTCATGAAGGAGAAATTAACATTAGCTATATGGTTGAAAGTTAGGGTCTAGATATATGAAGAAAACTCTTACCAATAAATTGGATCATAATTCTATCTTTACATGCTCTAAATGGAGGAAGGTACACCAATTAAAGCTCATATAGGTGAGTTTAATTTAATTGTCTCAAATCTTAAGCCCTTAACATTGAGATCAATAATGAAGACGAAGCTCTCTATTACTAAAGTCTTTGCCACCTTCATATGCTCGCTTATGTGACACCTTGATGTATGGAAAGGATACTATTAGTATTGAGGACATCACGAGTAATTTATTGTCTAAAGATCTTACGGTGCAGCAACTTTCACTTGCTAATAACAATAACCAAGGAGACGCTTTAGTTGTTTAAGGAAGGACTCGAGAGAAAAATTTTACTAGAAGCCAGAAGTTTACGTCTAAGTCAAGGAAAAGATTTTTGAATTGTTATTATTATAACAAAAAGGGGCACATCAAGTCTGAGTGTGAAAAACTCAAAAGAAAGCTTAGGGAAGAAAATGTTAAAAACTCAAAAGAAAGCTTAGGGAAGAAAATGTTCAAAGACGTGATCAAGGTGAAGCCAATTTTGTTAATGAACCTCAAGATTCCCAATTCGCTCTCACTATTGCAACAAACAACTCTCTTTGAAACTTTTGGGTCATTGATTCAGTATGTTCTTCTGTATATGTCATAATAGGGGCTAGTATGAACCATTATCTGATGGAATTGTCCAAATAGGGAATGACTGTGAGTTTAGAGTTACTGGTGTAGGCTAAATTCAAATAAAGATGTTTGATGGAATTATGAGTACATTCTCAAATGTACAATATATTCCTAACCTAAGGAAGAACTTGATTTCCCTAGCATATTTGATGATCTAGTGAGAAGTTCTAATCTAAAGGAGGAGCCATGAAGATATCTAAAAGTGCTATTATGGCATAAAAAACACACAAACTATCTTCAAACTTGTATGTCTTGCTTGGAGATACAGTAACTAGTTTGGAATCAATTTCTTCATTTATAACAAATTTTGAGACAATCAAATTATGGCATATGAGATTAAGCCATATGAGTGAGAAGGGATTAGAAGTGTTTGTCAAGTATGGTCTTTCATTCGATCAAAGCACTAGTAAATTGTAGTTCTATAAATAATATGTTTTTTGAAAGAAAAAGAGAGTTAGTTTCTCCTCCAGTATTTAACAAACTAAGGATGTCTTGTATTACATTCATTCAGACCTATAGGGTCTTTCTCAAGCCCGAACTAAAAGTGGAGCTTGTTACATGCTCACTTTTATTAATGATAATTTAAGGAAGACATTGGTGTGTTTTTGAAGCATAAAGGTGAAGTGTTCCTACACTTCAAGCATTAAAAGGCTATAAGTGACGTAGAACAAATAATGGTATTAAGTTTTGTTCATCTGATTTTGAAGAGTATTGCAAGAATAAGGGTCGTGAGGCACACACTTTAATAAAATGGTGTCTCTGAACAGATGAATCGTACCCTCTTGGAATTACCTCATTATATGCTCATTAGTGCTAATTTGTCTAAAATTTTTTAGGCATAAGTAGTAAAAACTGTGTAACATCCCCTCACTTATGGGAAAGGGCAATTTGGTCATTTTGAATGGGTTAGAATAATTGAAAGTGTTTCTGA
>JANZXR010000172.1:18532020-18546852 GCA_027575705.1 Erythroxylum echinodendron | reverse complement strand
TTTTATTTTATTAATAATAAATATTTCCATTACAAAACTATAACTGAAGAAGATTAAGGTACATGTAAATACACTTGATTTCTAGGGCATTATATTTACATAACTCCAACAATCTCCCACTTGTCCTAAAGTAAGTTTGACATATCCCTCATTCCCATCCCTGCTAGGTGACCCTAAAAACTCTTTTGAGACAGCATCTTCGTAAATGGATCAACAAGGTTTTGCTCCATGGGAATCTTTACCATATCCACCTCTCCACATTGTATTATCTCCCTTATAAGATGATACTTTCACTCAATATGTTTGGCAGCTTTGTGATTCCGAGGTCCTTTAGAATTAGCCACTGCCCCACTATTATCATAATAAAGTGTAATGGCTTTTTCTACCTCTAGAACTACCTCCAAATTATTTAGGAACTTTCGAAGCCAGACTGCTTCCTTTTCTGCTTCACAAGTAGTAACATACTTAGCCTCCATAGTCAAATCAGCAATACAAGATTGCTTGACACTCCTCCAGACTATGGCTCCACCTCTTAAAGTAAATATAGAACCAGAAGTTGACTTCCTTGAATCAACATCTTATTGGAAATCAGAATCTGTATATCCTATCAAAATATGATTACTTATAGAGCAAACAAGCATTAAGTTCTTCGTCCTACGAAGATATTTAAGTATACACTTAACCGCAGTTCAATGTTCGATTCTTGGACTGGACTAAAATCTGCTTACCAGTCCCACTACATAACAGATATCCAATCTAATGCAAAGCATTGCATACAATAAAATTCTAATTGCCAAAGCATATGGAATGTTACACATGTGTTCAACCTCCTCTTAGATTTTAGGTGCTTGTTGCTTTGAAAGTTTAATTCCATGTCTAATAAGTGTGAAACCCCTCTTAGAATCTTGCATGGCGAACTTATTAAGCATATTCTCAATGTAGGTTAATTAAGACAAGGTTATCTGTTTGTTCTTACGATCCCTTATAAGTTTGATCCCTAGAACATAGTTAGCCTCTCCCAAATCCTTCATTGAAAACTATTCATTCTGCCATCCCTTAACCGTAGATAACATTCCCACATCATTCCGAATGAGCAGAATGTCATCAAAATATAGGATTAGGAAAGTAACCTTACCTTCTTGTATTCTTTTATAAACACAAGGCTCATCTAGGTTTTGTATGAACTCATAGATTTTGATAGACTTATCAAACCTGATGTTCCAAGATCTAGATGCTTGCTTAAATCCATAAATGGGCCTTTGCAACTTGCATACCTTATGCTCATTTCTTAGCTCAATGAAACCTTCTGGTTAGTCCATATAAATGGTCTCATCAAGATCCCCATTAAGAAATGCAGTCTTGACATCCATTTTCCATATTTCATAATTGACATAGGCTTCTATGGCTAAAAGAATCCTGATGGACTTAAATATAGCAACTAGAGAAAAAGTCTCCTCATAGTCTATACCCTCTTTTTGAGTATAGCCTTTAGCTACCAATCTAGCTTTAAAGGTCTCTACCTTTCCATCCGATCCTCTTTTCCTTTTGTAGATCCATTTACACCCTATGACTTTTATACCTGGTGGTAGATTTATAAGGACCAAGACTTCATTAGCGTACATGGAATCTATTTCCGATTCCATCACCTTAAGCCATTTTTCTGCATCAACATCATTACTAGCCTGAGTATATGTAATGGGATCCATTTCTTCTTGGTCTGAGATGGCAATTAAACCTTCTCCTAGACCTAAATACCTATCTGACTGTCTCACAACCCTCCCACTTTGTCTAGACACAACTTGATGTTCAGGTTGCAATTCTGATTTAACTCTTGAATCCATTTCGACATCTCGTTTTGTTATATCCATATCAACTCTTAGTTTGGATGAAATAGCTAACTCCGTTAGTACTAGTTTACTTTTTCCTTTGTGATTTCTTACAAACTCTTCCTCTAAGAAGGTTGCATTTGTCGACACAAATACCTTCCTCTCTTAAGGACTATAAAAATAGTACCCTCAAGTTCCCGTAGGATATTTTACAAACAAATAAACTTCTAACCTTGGTTCCATCTTTGTGGATTCAGAATTTAAAACATGGGTTGGGCAGCCCCATGTCCTTAAGTGCCTCAATGAAGGTACTTGGCCAGTCCACAACTCCCTATGTGTTTTAGGCATCGATTTTGATGGAGCAAAGTTAAAAAGATATATTGTCATTTGTATGGCACATTCCTAGAACGATTCTGGAAGGCTGGTGTAGGACATTACTGATCTTACCATTTCCAATAGAGTCCTATTTCTACTCTCAGCTATACCATTCTGTTGAGGTGTTTGAGGAGCTGACAAATTGGAAGCAATTCCATTTTCAATTAAATATTGTTGGAACTCTCCAAATAAGCACTCATCGCCTCGATATGATCGAAGTTGTTTTAATGGCTTGCCTAATTGCTTCTCAGCTTCAACTTTAAATTCTTTGAACTTATCAAAGGATTCACTCTTTTTATGCATTAAATACAAAAACCCATGTCTTGAGTAATCATCTATAAAAGTTATGAAATATTCATAACCTCCTCTAGCTTGTACGTTCATGGGCCCACACACATCAGTATGTACCAGGTCTTAGGTGGATTCAGATCTATTTCCTTTAGAAGGAAATGAGGCTTTCGTCATTTTTCCTTCAATTTAAGATTTATAGGTGGGTAATGGATCACTATCTAAGCCCATAAGGATCCCATCCTTTACTAACCTATCAAGTCTTTCTAATTGATATGACCCATTCTTAAGTGCCATAAATATTTTGAATTAATGCTAGAGTCAATGGATTGTCTTGATTTTATCAATTCTGTGGTGTTTAGTGAGCTTGACATAGGTTCTATAAAGAACAATCGCTGTTTAATTATCACATCACAAATAAAATCTTTATTCTCATATATTGAAACAACTTTTCCAAAATATAAGGAATAACTAGATTTTATAAGATAAAAAGCAAAAATCATGTTATTTATAATCATTGGCATATCATAAACATCCTCTAAATATAACCTATAACCACTAGGAAAGTCCAAGATAACTACTTTTACTGATTCTGCTGAAACATAGGAACCATCTGCTATCTTGATTTGAAACTGGCCTTTAGGTAGTCTTCTCTAATATTGGAACCCCTGCAACGAATTGCAAACATGGTTAGTGGCTCCTGAATCTAATATCTAAGAAACAGATAAATCTACCACATTTCTAGTTCCTAACAAACTTAGGAAACCCATACCTTGTTTGCTTTTGAGGGACTCAAGGTAGACTGGACAGTTTCTTTTCCAGTGGCCCATCTCATCACGATAGAAACACTTTCCTTTGTTGTTCTCTTTGGCCTACTTTTTCATGAGTTTGGCCTTGACCTTTGTTTAGGTCTTCTTTTTCATTAGACCCTTCTTTTTCTGCTTGCCCTTACCCTTGGTCTTTGAAGAAGATGCTAAATTAACTTTAGGCCTATGAGCCTTGATATTCAATATCTCCTCCGTGCTCTAGAGGGTATTCATCAACTCACTCAAGGTGTAATCCTTGCTGTTTAGCTCATAGTCTAACTTAAACTGCTGAAAAGAAGAGTTTAAGCTATTGATGATCATAATCATCTGTGTGTTTGCATCGATATCTGCCCCAAGCATCTCAGCCTCAGTGACCACAAAGATTGCCTTCATCATATAATCCCGTACCGGTTCACCAAGTTTCTGTCTGAGATTATGAAAGGTTTGGATAGCTTTCACTCTTGCAGACCTAGTCTTCCTTCACACCGAACATCTCATGTAGGTGATGGACCATTGAACTAGCAGTTTTCATACAAGCAATTTGCTTTTACAGCATGCCGCTGACAGAAGCTAAAATATACACTTAGTAGTCTTGTCAACATTCTGCCAACGCTCATGTTTTTGGATTATCTCAGGAGTTGAATCTCCACCCAGAGGTGTAAGCTCGTTTTCAGTTAACACCCATAAAATATGTTCATATTGAAGAACAATGTCAAAGTCACGTCGCTATTCATTAAAATTGTTTCCGTTTCTAATTTATTATTAGTCAAGAGCAGGGTGAGTGAATTCATTTTGTGGTTTATAATGTCTGAAAATATAAATTATTAAAACATGAGCATACTAGTCAACAATATTGGAACTTTGTATAAAATCATGGTGCATGTATACATGATGATAGTTTTAACAAAACTTAAAAAATTAAAATAAGAACAAGATCGTAATATTACTGACTTCACTACAGCTTCGACTTCTTGCTGCTATGTCCTCAACCAATTCGATCTACCAATTGTTCTCCTTAGACAACTTAGTTATCAAAATCCTTTTGTGGGAAAGGAGAAGAAAAATGAAAAAGAGCATACCTTTTTCTTTGTTTGACAAGTTGGTGGAGCAAAAGGAGACCTTCTCATTTGCCATAGCTCATGGTTTTGGAGAGCTTGGAGAGAATAACACCTCACGTACATTTAGCATCAAATGCTAAAAGATGAATTGTATCCTTACCACACTAACACTTGGACGATTTAGGAGAGAGTGAAGAAGAGCAAAATCACGCACCACCCTTTCATTTAACACCAAAAACTAAATCAATTGTCCTTATATGTCCAACACTTGGACGTTATCTAACATCATAATGTTTTCATGTAAGGTGCTTTAAAAACCAGCCGCTAAAACTATTTATGAAAGAGCATTAACGAATGGAGTATTAGGAGAGAGTGGAGAGAGTTGGGATAGCACAAATTTATTTTAGCAAATCATGCTAAAAGCCATGCATCATCAAATGAGTTGTACGCTATCCTATATTAAAACCAACCATTCGTACTTTAATTAAAAGAATACAAAGAGGGCTACACAAAATGTTAATGGATAGCTACCATTCATTTAAAACCATCGGTTTTGCTTTGGAAGTGAGTGGAGAGTGTAAAACAACACACCCACTCATTCAAACAATGAGCTCCAAAAAAGTTGTCCATTTATTTTATTAAAACAGACCATCAAAACTAGTCATTAAACAAGTTAATAAAGAGCATTACTGAATCCTACATTTTGTAGACTTCGGTTTTGCTCTCGTTTTAAATTTTAATTTTAATTCAATTAATCTAATTAATTAAATCAAAATCCAGACCAATATTAAATGCTCCTTTTGCTTATAATTAACAATTAATTAGCTTAAGCCCAACATTTAATTATAAGCTTAAGACCCAATTTAATTAACTCTTAATTAAATTGTTCCGGTCTTATTGACCCAAATCCAATTCGTCCATTTCTCTCCTTTTAGTCTCATTTTCTATCCGGTAACCTTTGTTTATTTTTTTTACTTTCATTGATAGCTTTCCTAGAAGCCAAGTGGAGAACCTAACTGGACTTAAATAATTCAAGCTCCAATAAGCCCGAAATTAATTTAATCTCATTTGAATTAATTCTGACTTACTAACCAAATGTGATTCTAGTAAAGCCAATTGGTTGAACTCTAGAATTACTTAAAATTATGAGAAGTCATGTTTTAAAAAAATATTAATTTAATGTCCAATCGCAAACTCTATTATGAACCATATTATAGCCATCCACACAATAAAGGGTAAAATTATCATTTTGCCCTTATGCTGGTTTTTCCTTCTAAATCTCCCTTTTCACTCTACATGTTGATTAACACACAAGATCTAATCTTGGTGTTAAGCCTTGATGGGTAGCTAGTCCATTAAACTACTGGCGCCAGTTTAATCACCAATCTTCATAAAACATCTAGAAGTGATGATATCACTATAAATTCGTTATTTGAGTGAATGTTCTCTAATGCATGTTTTAATTAATAATTCCAACATGCAGACACTAAATTGATACCCTATAAAAGTCCATTCCGATCATATCAAGAATTATAATGAAACACACATGAGTTCACTACTCATCAAGATTGTGGTTCGTAATAAGCGAATGCTAAGGTGTATGTTTTAAGATTAAAGTAACGGCCTACTTTATTCTTTAAATCATACGTGATTCCAAATTCATTTAATAGTGCCATTACCAATAGTCAACTACTATCATGATTTGAAACTCATCATTCCTTTAAAATAAACTCCTTTACTTACACCGAGGTAAATAGCAAAATTATAGTCTAAACCATAATCAAGCGACTAACTTAATTATTTAACTGTGAATCAATTAATTTTGATCTTAATAATATATATGTTTCCCATACATCTCCATGTATATTTATGTTACTTACAAAGAAACCTTGGTACCTTGTGGCTAGTTATATTATGCTCATACAAATAAAACCAAACTCTTTTGTTTTATTAATAATAAATATTTTTATTACAATAATGTAACTGGAAGAAAAATTAAGTTATATGTAAATGCACTTGGTTTTTAGGGCACTATATTTACATAACCGTAACAGTTAAGGATTCAAAGTAAGATGAGCAATTTTCTTATTTATATAACATGTTTTCTAAGGTTAATGTTAATCTGCCTTTGTTGGATGTGATCAGGAACATTCTAGTTTATGTGAAGTTCTTCAAGAAACTAATAACCAAAAAATAGAAATTTGAGCTGAACGAGAGGGTGATAGCTTCAAAAGTGGCAATTGTAGTTCTTCAGCAGCAGTTATCCCCCAAATTGAAAGATCTATGGAGTTTTACTGTAAGACTATCAATGGGTAATGGTGATGAGGTTAAGGGTATGCTTGACCTTGGAGCAAGCATAAACCTTATGCCTTACTCTATTTGTGTGAAATTGGATCTAGGATGGTGGAAACCTATAAATGTGTGTTTGTAATTAGCTAAGAAGTCAATCCATTATCCAAAAGGAATACTAGAACATGTGTTATCCATGGGTAAAGGTGGGAGGATTGATTGTTCCTGTAGACTTTGTTTTCTTAGACATAGTGCAAGTAAAAGGGTAAGAAAGGGGCACATCATACTCCTAGGGAGGCTTTTTATGGCCACTACTAATACTTTGATTGATGTGAAGAATGGAAAACTGACCAGACTGTTCTGGGAGAAACAGTAGAATTTTCAATCTTTAATGTTAAACCTAAACCTACTACTGCCATTTATAAAGAATGTTCTCTTGTTGATCAAATTAATACTGCAAATTTCAATTTTACCTTGCAAGAAAAAGAAAGGGAATTGGACTTGGTCAAAAAGATTAATGAGTATTGCCAATTACTAGATGACAAAACTGAGGGACAGTTTGACAAATTCTTAAAGACAGATCCCAATAAAGAGAAGAAGACAATGGAATCACTCACTTTGAGTGATCCACCTTAAGCATGACTATTAAGGCATGCTACTACAAGATATTAAAGAAGCGCTGAATGGGAGGCAATCCATATATTTTCTGTTTTGTTTTTCAATTATTTGTTTGTTATTCCTTTTTATTGAATCTCAACTTAGTTTGTTTGCTTCATGTGTGTAGATGAAAATTTTAATCTCTACTATCTGTTCTCCTCACAGTTACTCTCCACTCTTCACTGTAATAGGCTATGCTCCATACTGCATCAATGCAGCCACCATGCTGACCTTCGTATCATATTTCTTTTTCCTTTTTATTATTTTTATTGCTTGTTAGTTTAATCTCTTTTGGTTTTAATGTTTGGCCTTGTTTGTGTTATTTTGCATTTTATATCCCTCTTTTATTTTCTTATTACATTAGGAATAGTTTGATATTTAAGTGGGGTGGAGTAGTATTTACTTAAAAAATTTTGATTTTATGTTGCGTATTTGCTTTTTCCAATTAATAGTTAAAGATACATGGCCATAAAATAAACTCGATCGAAATTAGAAATACATAATACGAGTGAATGAGTATACTTGCATGCTTAGACTGATCAACTTGGATTTCAATTAAAAGGACATTAGTTTATTGTGATAGATGAATTTCACTTTTCTTTCGTAAGAAAGTGAGCCTTTTGAAATATTTAACACCAAATTTAAGTATTCTTTGCTGAAAGTGTTCTTTCATAATTAAGGACCTCTAAAACTTGCTTGCAAATACTAGTTGAGATCACATAGTCGTATGCAAACGTTGAAATGATGAAAGCAATTATGATTTACCACTTTTGCTTAAAAAGCCACTGTAATGTTACCCTTAATGAGCCCCTTTGAGCTTAACATGAAACCTTTTCTTTCTTTAAATCCAAAATATGAGAATTTACCTTAATTATTTATCCTTCTTATTGTACCCACTATAAGGTAAATTGAGTATTTGAAATCATATTCTTGGGTTTAGGAAGTAATTGCTTAAATAATTGTGGGGGGACATAGTATATAATTGGCTATTGTGTTAGGAATGGGTATGGTTGTAGCAGTTATCTCTTCTCTATATTTTTTTCTCTTGATTTCCTTGTTTTAAATAAATAATTAATTAATTAAAAAAGAAATATAAAAGAAACAGACGTAAGAGAAGAAGACCAAAAATCAAAAGAAAGAGGAGAGATGTAAAAAGGGGAGTGCTAACCTTGTTAAATGAGAGGAAAGAATTGAGTGTTTCATGTTTCATTGTTTTATATTATTTTAAGTGCTCAATTTATTATGTGGTTTGAAATTGTGAACTTTCTTTTTCCTACCCTTAACCTTACCCCATTATAACCAAAATAAATACCTTCATATTGATGTTTGTATTTGATATGAGTAGTGGAGATTGAATTAATAAGCAAGCCTATGATAGATGTCCTATATGAAATGAATGATGGGTGAATATATCTTACTTTTAAATGCATGAGAGGATGGAGAGTGGAGTGAGTGCCTATCATACCTGTTAATGGCCTTTGAGTTAAAGTACTCATTAACTTTGGCTAAGCATGTGAAGAATAGTCTGTTCATAGAGTATTATAAGTTTCAAGTTCTCAAGTCACATGTGGTAAGTTTTACTATTTATAACCTTAGTAAATTCCACAAGCGACACGATGAAGCCTAATCTAGCCCTAAAATCTAATGTTGTACTAAAATTGCAATAATTCAATCAAAATAAACTAATACAGGAATAAATCAATCAACAATTAATTCAAGAATTGAGTTGCAGAAATCTAATTAAGAAAACAAATCAAACAAACCAATCCAAACCCTACCTACAAACCACTGAGTAAGAGAAAGGAGATTTTGATCCTAAAGTAACAAATTTTGAATTAATTGTGAAATTATCGACTTAATGGGTTTAGATAGTCCTAGGGTGAGTTACTCTCTTGCGTTATAATTCTTAATCCTGATTGATAATCCCTAATTTCAATAATGCAATTGTGATCTCTCGATTTGAAATTGACCCAAAACCTAAATTAGTTCTAAAATTGCATACTAACCTTCGGGAATCTATGCTCGATCTCTCGTTACATGACTCTACCGGTTTAATTTAATCCTTTACCTATCAATTCACTTAATTCTTATTAGCCCAAATTGATTATTTTCACTTAGCTCACCCTCTTAGTCTATTGCCAAGTTATTAAGAACAGGAATTAAATCACAAGTAAATCAATAAAACCTAATCATTCTAAATTTTATTAATCTCAAAAATCGAGATCCAAAGGTGAGTATAAACATAGACTCAACATTCAACACAATATATTCTCAACACTTATTTCAATTCTATATATGAATAAAATTGAAATAAATGTAAAATACGTTGGAAATGGAGAGAAGGTAGAAACAGTAGGAAACCACCTGTTCCTAGAAGTACGTTGCGTCAAGCTCTTCTTCATGTCTCTCTTCCTTTTTCTCCTTCCTCAATCGCTCGATTTCTCTCTAGATTTTGTTTCAAAATTGGATGATGCAATTACTCGCCTTTTTCAGACTCTCTAGCTGCAACTTGTAATGCTCTATTTATACTTTTGAGGCTCTAAGTCAAAGTCGGCGTTGAAACTTTCTTTTCAGTTAGATGCAGGCCACGATTGTGCTGTCACAATCATGGCCTAATGTGCACGATCATGGATTGACTTAGAGGCTTTCTATCATGATCGTGCCTATGTGCATGAACATGGCCTGGCTACTATTGACTCGTCCTTCTCTGTCACAATTGTGGCCTGTTGTGCCATGATCATGGGGTAGGTTTTTGGCCTAAAACTCTTTAAATCTTCTCCGTTCTTTACCGTTTATCCTGAAACATTAACAAACGCATCATGGTACCTCAAAATATAACATTTAAACTCAAAGACTTAGTCTAACCCATAAAAACACTAAAACACTCAAGCTAACATAATTAAACCCTAAATGCATACTCAACACTCAAATTCACACTAAATACCTAACAAATTAACCCTAAAACATCATGTAATTTATGTCTATCAACATCTCCATACTTAACTGTTTGCTTGTCCTTAAGCAAATAGAACAACAACACACAACAAACACAAAACACGAAATGGAATAATGAGGCAATGGCTTTGATCTTCATGTCAAATCTTGAACACAATCATTCAGTTATGTCAAATCATTAACATGCAAAATATGTGTCTAGGGGCTTTGAACTAAATATACAACTTAATCGAGACCTAAGTGTTAACTTATTTACCTTTTTCAATTGTAGACACACATTAATAATTTTTTGATCCCTCAGACTTTGTAACTGTTCCTCAGTACATTTTCATGAAAATTCAAACTTAATACAAGTCCGGTAGGTTTTTATTAAGAAACATACTTTTTTTATAACCCGGACTTAGTCTTTTACTCAAAGGCAAACATTTCTGATGAATGTCGATCTGGTTACTCAACTAAGTCATTTTATTAAATAGCTTGGTTGAAACATCATTATAGCCTTTTTACGCGAAGGCACACATTTTTTATGCGTATCAATTCGATTACTCAGCTACATCACGTTTTCAACTGGCTACTAGCTCTATTCATAACCCAAAGGTTAGCGAAATAGTAATTTATTAAGCAACATTTTATTATTATTATTATTGCCTACCTTATTGCTTTTAGCTATTCATTTTCATGAAAAATACTAGTTAAGTTATTTAAGTTAAAAGACCTCAAATTATGAATGAATGTGACAATCTAGAGGGTGCTAAATTTACACTATGTCCTAATTAGGCTGTATATTTATCCAAAGGCCCCCTAATTTACTAATTTCGTAGGATAATGATTGTTCACAATCTAATAGACTACGTCCAAACTTAAATGAATTTCACTCAATTTAATCCATTGACACATTCACACACTTCACACGATATAACCTAATAACTATTATATAGTATGAAAAATCACATTCAAAAGCAAAACACACAATCCCTCCCCACACTTGATCGACACAATGTCCTCAATTTGAGAAGGCAGCACACAAAATGACATAAACGAAGGGTAAAGATAAAAATTAAAGTAACAAGGAACAAAACAAATTAACAATAAAAATAGAAGTAAAAATAAAAGCAACATAGAACGAAATGCTAATTTGGAAAAGAAAAAATTGCGTTAGACAGAAATCCTAAGGAGATGGAGGTGATGGTGATGGTGATGGAGGTGGCAGTTGAACGCCCTGAGACTCAAATTATCAATGGATCTGTCAGATATCTCAGTTTTGGCATCATTGTGTGCATTTCATCTTCGCAAGTGTTATGTTGGTTTCGGATATTGCATCCAGAACCTTCTTCCAGCCTTGGTCTTCCTCCTCTTCTTCTTCTGATTCTTCACTCGTTGATTCCTCCTGTCAAGGCAGTGCTGAACTCGAGTTCACTTGACCTACCCTGGTCCGCACATGTGTCTTCCCGTTGATATCCCGCATACTCATATTTGTGAAATTGATGATCTCTGCCTGAAATAAATGATGATGGTTGAGGAAGTCAGGGAGGTGAACTATTAACCCCCTTCGTTCCACACAAAAAATGTTCTACAATGGTAGACATTATGTATCCCACTCCAAGATGGTTGCTCTGCTTATGCGGAGTCGCAGCAATGGCATTTAGCATATGTGTGGATGTGCATACCGGAATACTATAGTCTATGCACCACAATATAAAAAGTTCCTTAGTGGAACACTTTTTAGTTTCTAACTTGTCAGAAACTAGCTAACACATAAATTTGTGTAGCAGCAAGTGTGCGTGAGACCAGATAATATTATTGTGCACATTCTTAGCGCGAAATCGCTCAATTCCAGTCAGCTCATGCCAGTATTGGGAAGGATGAAAGTTATCATGTTGATCAATGATGATGGATTCAGGGAATCCACACATCTCATATATAATTTTGACAGTCAGTTCATATGCTCATCCTCCTAATCTAAACCACAATTTCTTCGTATTCTTAGGGTTAAAGGTCAAGTTCATAAAGAATTTCAATGTAAGTTTCTCATAAATAAAGAATTGGAACCATATGAACTGGCCCCACTAGATTCCCTCAGCTAGGTTCTCTCCCCGCTCACGCAATTATAGCCTATCTAATGTGTCAACATCAAAGTATTTCGAAACTAAAATTTGCCTGGAATGAAGGGATCGAAAATGAATACCTTCCTCCTCAGTATAAATAGGGAATGGTGCTCCGAAGTTCGCTGCTCATTTCCTTCTCCCCTATCCCGCAACTTTATATTTTTTGTAAGGTTCTTGTCGGGCCGATTACTTATTGCGTGGCATGATTAGTCATAGTGTGGAAGAATTTTGGAAGGTTAAAATTTCCAGTGAGAGTGTTTGGTCGCTTGAATTCTAGACAGATAAAATGGAAATTAAAGTGAAAGTGAAAGTGAAAATGAAGTAAGAATTGAATATATAGGTGATAAAAGTGTAAAATGGCAAAAATTTCATTTAAAATTCGTGCTTACACTGTTTTTTACATAGTTGTAGGCCACGATCATGGCATAAGGCATACCACCAACTCCAATTTCCTTCCAATCTGTTCTTTTTCTAATTCTTAACTCTTTCACTTCGTAACTCTTTTATAACCCCTTTTCACTTCTCTCTTTATGTTTGTACAATCTTCCCATGATTCCAAAATCCTATTCTTTTTGTTCTTTTATTCAACAAAACCAAAAATAAACCTAACTATGGAATTCAACTATTATAAAAAAGTAAACAACGAAATTATTTTTTTCATGGGTTACCTCCCATGCAGTGCTTATTTTTACGTCAGTAGCTCGACGCTCCTTTAAGCTCATGGTAGTTGGAATGAATGGTTCGATGGTAGCATCGTCATTAATCTCAGAGCCTGTACCTTAGCTACCATACTGCAATTACCACTATCCTTGTAATTTTCTTTTCCTTGCCTTCTCCTTCGTGAGCACTTCTTTCGGAAAGCATTTGCAAGATCCTCTATGTCCTCACATTCTCATTAAGGCTTGATTTCTTTGAGATCCACTGGAGGTGAAGGAACTCAGTATTCTCTAATGATCACCTTGAAGGTTATATGCTCCTTCCCTAGTAACAAAGTTAACTCGCCCCTATTAACATCAATAATTGAGTGTATTGTGGCTAAGAACGGTTGCCCAAGAATTATCAAAGTGTCCTCATATTCGCTGATGTCCAAAATATAGAAATCCATGGGAAAGATACATTTACCAACCTTTACTGGAACATCTTCTACGATTCCCATCCGTCTATGCGATGTTCTATTGGTCGTCTTAACTAAAAACCTGGTGGGCACTAACTCTCTTAACCCCAATTTTAGACTGAAAGTATAAGGTATTATATTTATGCTTGCGCCTAAGTCCGCAAATGCAAGAAAAAGTCCCCTGAGTCATCTTTCTTCATCACTATGTTGAGGTTTTCTTCCAGTGGTTGATCCTTAAACTTCTTCTTGACGGATTCCTATAGTTTGAGCTTCAATTGTACTTATTCTGTCACTTCCTCTATCTTGTGATGCTCAATTTCTTGTAATTTTTTCGCTTCCCTCTTTGCATATAACTCTCATTACTGCATAATAAGGAATGAAAATACCCGTCAAGTTACTTGAATTGACTCCATCATGGGCTCAATTAAAAGGTCTTTTTCAACTACTTGACCTTTTTCTCCATATTCTACCTTTTATAGTTCCTCGTCCTTAGTCTAACTTATAACTATGATATGCTCCTTCGAGTTTAACTTCGTGTTGCTTAGAAGAGTTCCATCATGCCGGGTAGACATTGCCTCCATGAGTTGCCCCACTTGGACTTCTAAATTGTATATGGACGAAGCATGATTCTTCGTTACTTGCTCGAACTTGCTCTCGAGCCTCCTCTAAGCTTCCTCCATGCCTCTGATCTTGTCCAAAATTTTGTCCAACTTTGACTCCATTGAGCTCATTTTATCCTGCTAAAAGCTCAATTGCCCTTGAGCCTTGAACTACCCTCCATTATTATTGTTTGACTAGGAAATGTTAGGGTGATTCTTCCACTCGGGGTTATAGGTTTTAGAGTAGGGATTGTTCCCCCCTCCTTATCCATATTGCACCCCTATGTAGTTCACTTGCTCCTGGTTTTCCTCTTTCATCAAGTAATAGTCCACAGTATTATGATCTACTTGACCACATAACTCATAATTCAATTGCATGGCCTTAACCAGAGCAAAGGATAATGCCTTCATACCATTGAGTTTTTGCGTCAAATTGTCGATCTTTGCTTGCATCTCCATTATCTGATGGACCACGATGATTCTTCTTTGCTCTCTAAAAGTGGTAGGTTACTTACCTCGCTCACTCGTCCATGGGAAACTATTACTGGCCATCTTCTTGATCAATTCCTGTAACATCCCGTTTCCAGAGAACGGGTCGGACCAAAGAAACGGGTCCAGGTGTGGTAAATTACCACACCTCACGCTCATGCAGTAGTGAGTAGTGAGATATGTGCATATAAGAGTTAGTGTACATGCGTTCATGACAATTATCCCGGTATAAGTGTGAATAATTGATTCTTGTGAAAAATAGATTGTGAGT
>JANZXR010000172.1:18518921-18531135 GCA_027575705.1 Erythroxylum echinodendron | reverse complement strand
GTGAGAGCGCGAGGCCCGAGAGGCCGAGGCTCAAAGCGGACAATATCTGCAAGCGGGTGGTCTGGGCTGTTACAGGACAGGATATGATGCAATCAAAATTCAGAACACAATTTGGAGGTACTTGCTGTACAAGTGAAGCATCTCATAATGTAACAGCTGGAGCTAAATCACCTCCTCCTCCTCTAGCTACTATACTTGTAGATGAGGCATCACTTCCATACCTGCTACTACACTATCCACCACCCCTACATCAGTCACTAACCCATATACAGACAGAGATATCAAGGGTAAACAATGTGAATGAAGAAGATGGCCGCCAGCTTGAAGCTGAGGGACCCAATGGAAGAACTTACATCACAAGTGTCAATAATATGTAAGTGAAAATACATGAAACATTATATGTTTATAATTAATTTATAGGTTTAAATTTTAAAAATGGTATAAATTTATTTTTTTATATTATGTTTTTTTCCATCTAGACCGTGCTTAAGAAACATGACGTCAAAATTCAAGAAGAAGATTGATTCTGAGGGTTATGTATGGAAGAATATCTCTCAGGAGACAAAGGAATTTTACTATCACAAGTTTGAGGTACAACAAAAATTATTATTTTCTTTTTTAATTAACAGTTTTATTTATTAATTAGATAAATATTATTACATTGTAAGTATTTATCGAATGTTTTTCCTTTTGTTTCAAAAAGAATTTTTTTAAGATCCTCAATTTTACGCGATCATCTATAAAGTATGGTAGAGACGAGCACATACATGTTATCGAGACTCTATTGCTACAATACACAGGGCCGGTGTACAAGTGCCTTACATTTTTGAAGAAATATGGAGTTGTTGGCAGCAGTATTGGACATCACCTGAGGCAATGTTCGTTTTAGAGCATAATTCGGCCAACAGACATAGAGGACCAGGAGGAGAGAGTCTTCTCGTATATATAGGAAGATCTATTACCCACCACGAGCATATAGAGAGACTTGTAAGTATCTACAATTTACATTTATATTCTCATTTCTTTTCTTTGCTGTATTTCAATTGAATTTGAAGTGTGAATTTTGGAATGAGAATATGTGTATTATGGAGAATGATAATGTTATAAATGTTTAGTGCCATCTTTGCCTATGTTCTTGAGTTATTTTCTTTGTTCAATAGGAGGTAGATATCATAAAAACAAAAAAAACTCTGTCAAAATTTTTATAAATTCTAGTACACTTATAGCATTTTATTCTTATGCAGGAAAAGCCTATGGGCATGAGGCCTACAACCCATCAGCTCTTTTTGCACACTCATGCTAAGAAGCATGACGGTGTAACATTCGTCAATAGTTGTTGTAGAGAATTAAATGTACTTGAAATTTATGGTTTAATATTAATGCTTAACAATTATCACTTACTAATATAAACATTGCCTTTTGATAGGACCAAATACAAGAAAGCATTCAACAATAGTCTCTGCAGTCTAAAGATGTTGATAAGACTGAAACTTATCTTCATACAATGGGCAGTAGGGACCATCGTGGGAGGATATTCAGCTTAGGTTCATTTGCGAATGCATGTTATTCGCAATCCTCTACGTCTAACAGCAGTATCTAGTAGGCAATCCACAATCAATGAAGTGCAAAAGCTTCAGAGCACAGTGCAGATATTGGCAACTCAGTTACAATAGTCGATACAATGCATAGCTCAGCTCCATAATGAGGTGGGCGAGTTAAAGGGTAGGGGTAACATCTCAGCTCCATAATGAGGTGGGTAAGTTGAAAGGTAGGGGTAACATCTCATCGCACTAATCAAAGCATCTGTCGTCTCCAAATTAATAGTGTACTTTTCGTCATTTAATTTAAATTACAAATACTTATTATATGCAATGTAATGTTTTTATTATCAATTAAGATATTTTTAACTTTATATCATCAATCAAATTTATAATATTAAATTCATAACTGTTTAAATTATGCATTAACCATAACATCATTAAATAAAAAATATTGACGTATATTTTTTAAGAAAAATGTTATAGTTCATTTATCGACGAAAGACCGTTGTTCCGTCGGTAAAAACAATTGTATTTACCAACGACACACAACCAACTGTCGATAATCATAGACGAAATAACCAGTTTCGCAACTAAACTACCGTCAGTAATATCACCGACAGAACGTAACCGTCAGTAACATTTTAACAAACTTATCGACAAAAAGGAGCAAATCGTTGGTACATTTGCCTATGGAATAACATTATCCGTCGATAAATTTATCGACGGTCAGAATAAATCTTCGGTATATTTACTGACAGTTAATCAATGGTTTGTTAGTAAATTTACCGATGGATAATGTTATTCCATCGGCAATTATTAGCTACTGCTATTTCTACAACGTCTTTGTCTATTAGTAATGTCCGTCGCTAAACTTATTTACCGACAGAATGTTAATGTTTTCCATCGGTAATTTTCATCGCAAAACGACATTTTTCTTGTAGTGTGCAAAGGTCTTCCAAGTTACTACCTTTGGTAATGGTGTTTAAGCTAGAAACTATGGACACCTCCATCAACGCCAACTACATATAGGGAAAAGATGGATAGCACGTTACCATCTGATTTTATGTATGTTAAACCACTCTTGTCTATCCTCTTTAGCTGGTCATGTGAATGCTTAAGCTGGAAACATGAATTTCCTTACGAATTGCTTAAATGTTTGAGCATGATTTGAAGAAACTGGTAAGTTTTCCTAGCTATGTTTAATGAAATTCTGTATTAGGGTTCTCATTATCCTTGAATAGTCCTTATGTTTTGGCTATAACTTAGTCTATAAAGCTCTAAATTGGGTGATTCCAACTTTAAATGAAATCTAAGATATAGTACTAAAAATATATAGAAGAGACCTAGACCTATTTATAGCTGCATGATATTGAAAATTGAGATTGATTATGGTAACATAATACTATCCCTGTGTTGAAACAGCTTGTGATTTTTGGTACATGTTTCATAATTTAGAAGTTGAAATGGCATGATTTTTTAATTATATGAAAATTAGAGACATAAGGGAACAAACATCTAGAGACTTCAAAACCAAATTTGAAAGTTTGATATGTGAAAATTAAGGAACAAATGGAGGTAAGGTTAAATGAAGAGAAAAACAGCATATTAAATGGAGAGGAAAACATCATGTATATTCATATCTTATGTATGCTATTCAATGGGTATTAATTGGCAGTATGTAGATGCTATATATGTGGCTTAATGGTTGTTTAATGGCAGCATGTATGTTATATATAGTTCAATGGTTTAATGAAAGGAAAACAGTAGGTATATAATATGCACATTATTTAAATGGAAAGAAGGCAGCATGTATAAATTATGGAAGTTGTTCAATGGTTGAATGAAAAGAAAATAGAATTTTAATATTACAAAATGCTAAGATTTTGGCTAAGCCCTTTGTCATAAAATTTGTAAAACAACGTGGTAAGTTATGGATGTACTTGGCAGGTTTTAGCAACCTTTCAGGGGTCTCCCTCATAGCTGAGTAAGACAATAAGTTTTCTCGTCACTGTAGACTCAGGACTAGTAAAGGAAAAACACTGAACACATGAGGGTGGTTTACTATAAATGACAAACTGTGGGTGTGTATTTAAATTGCTTTGTTAAGATGGTTTTTACTTACTATGAAAAGTATGATTATGAATAATTCTGTTCGTGCTACTACTTAAATTTAAAAGTTAATATTTATAATGTTTACATATGCTTTGATTTAGCATTTAATTAAGTTTTGGATACACTTGAAAACTAATGAGATGTACACATGCTTTGAATTGGCATTGAATTGAAATTTTCATATGCTTTGAATTGGTATAGAAATGAATTTTGAATATTTTTGAATTAGTATTGAAATGAGGACCGCTTATGTATTAATTGTATTTAGCACCATTAGGCCTTTATATATACGATTATATTGATAAGAGTACGTCTTAATGTGCATGGTGGTGTTCGGGGGGCATTTTTCATTAACATGGGTGGTGTTGTGTCTGTCAGTATATCTTGTGAGTTGCCCGCTGCACGTGTGGAGTATATATTATGCTAGCACTGTTACAGGTAAGTGATGCCGAACCAACTCTGTAACCACTAATTTATATGTAGTGTTAGCATCATTATAGGTAAACGATGCAGAACTAGCTTTATAACAATCGATATATAAAGATTAACTAGGCATAGGTAAGTGATGTAGAACTAGCTCCGTGACCTTACACCTAAGGGTACCGTATAGCAAAGAAAATTAATGATAGGCCATGTTTTAAAAAGAAAGTTCATGAAAGTATTGTTTGTCATCACTATTTTCTTTACAAGAAAAGAGGAATTTGATCTCAGAAAAAAAATAAATTCTTTGTTTTACATATGCATTGATCTTATGAAAAGAAAAGAATGTGTTTTATAACAACGTTGGTTATTACTTAAAAAGAAAAGAAATTGTTTTCTTTTATGGAGGTTAATGTTTGTATAAATGGTTTGGTTGGAAACCAATAACACTCACTGAGCTCGTTTAGGTCACCCTTTATTTTCTATTTTTAAATAAAACCTGCCAAATGTATACTCAGGGGCTTCAGTAGCAGGGACTCCAGATCGCAAGTAGTCAACTTCGACAAATACTGCTGTGTGGGCATTTTTATTTTGCCTTGTACATATTTTTGAGAATTGTTCTGTATCTTTGAACATGCTTTGGAAAGTACATTATATAAAGAATGGATGTGTATAAAGGTTTTTAAATGGAATGCGTGACTTTGTTTTATTTTTTCAAAGCTTATTGATGTAACTATTTGAAACTGCATGTGAGTGGATTTGAAGTCCACATTTTGGAGTTAAGAAATTGATGTGATAGAGAAGTGTCTTGGGATGTCAAAATATAGTAGTTGTGCTACTGAAATTTTTAATAAACTGAAAAATAAAATTCCACTGTTTACAATTATTATTATGGATTGAAGCTTTTCCTTAACAAGGGCATTAGGCTTAGCTTTACGGGAACTTTCAGCCAACTCAAATATCGATTAAGGAGCCACCGTTGAGTGTCGGGAAGGTCGCCTAGTCATTACAGGATAGGAGCCTGTCATCTTAGGCTTTTAAATTTGAATATTCTATCATAAAACAACGCTCTAGGGCTTTATGGCTCAACATAGTGGATAAGAATTCTTAATTTTTCATAGGAAGGTTGCTGCCAAAAGATCATCCAATATGCCAAAGGTGGCTTAACATAATGCCAAAAGTCCTATTGTTGATTGGCATAAAATTGTGTGGAATAAGGTTCTTCCTCCTCATTTTTCCTTTATGCTTTGGCTTGCTATCCAAAACAAGCTTAATACAATAGATAGATTACCCTACCTATAAGTCGACAAAAATTGTCCTATGTGTAAGCTTCATATAGAAACTCGAAACCGTCTCTTTTTCACCTACCCTTTTAGCTTTAAAATATGGTGAAGCATTACACCAAAATGTCACCGGAATGATCCAGGTGACTCCATATCGAATATCATGCACAGATTATCAATTGACACATCTCATTCGAAATACGTTAGACATATCTTCACTCTTGATTTGGGGACTTGTGTATATGTACTATGGAAAGAATGTAATCTCAGAAGGTTTACAACTAGAAGCTCATCAAGGGAAGTTATTCACTCTGTTATTATTCGACATATATGGGAGCTGTTGATAGTGCAAAACTTCATCCAACAATGTCCAAATGATATCTCGTTTTCATTGAATATATGAGCTCATGTATGTCTACTCTATTACTTCTTGATTTCTATGAGGGTTTTTATTTTTTACAAATCTATGTAAGGAGTGTAAAGGGTATACCCCCTTAGTTTTTGCTTGCCATATTTTATTTTTCATTATTTACCAATTAATACAATTTCTTTTTTTTAAAAAATGATCATCCAATATGATAATCTCTTTGCAAAAGGACAACATATGTATTACGTCACAAGTTAATCTTTAAAATAAGTCCTTTAACTATTTCACTAAAGTTCTTTGTACCTTTATTAATAACAACTCTTCTTTTATCTTAATTACTGATATTGTCTAAGATAGGCTTACTATCTAAGAGGTTGAGTGATTTTTAAGCTTTTTACTAAAGAAGAAATTGAAAGCATTGTGAAATCCGTTAATCCCTTTAAGGCCCTTGGGCCCGATGGTCTTAAAATGAACTTTTTTCTAGAAGACTTCAAATGTCATTCTAGGTGCAAGAGACACGACTTCTTAAGTTTGAATTTTGTTAAAGATCTTATATTATTTGCAATGGCTGATGCTAACTCAGTAATCTCTCTTACAACTACATTGAATGTTTTTCCTAAGCAATCAGGATTACAAACCAATAGCATGAAGAGTGCCCTCAGTCTATCTAATAGTGCTACAACCCAAGCTAATTGTATCTCATCTATAACAGGCTTCAACTCCAAAACTTGCCAATCACCTATTTTGGAGTCCAAATTTTTTCTTTCAAACTAACCAATTCTATTTATAAGCCCCTCATAGAGGGAATTGAGAATAAAATTCACAATTTGAGCTCTAAATCACTTTCCATAGCTAGTAGGGCTCAACTGATTTCATCAGTTTTAAGCTCACTTGATAGCTACTGGATGTGTCACCTTGTGTTTCCTGCTGGGATTTAAAAGACTATATATTAACAAATTGCTAAGGCGATTTCTATGGTATGGGTAAGAGAATAAATACTCCTTGTTAAGAGTTGAATGAACCGAGGTCTGCTTTTCAGAAGTAAAGGTGGTTTAGGGTTCATTCAAATGAAACTAGCTAACACTTCAATGTTAATTAAGATAGTTTAGAGGCTGTTGAGAGACAAGCAATCCTTACGAGTCCAATGGATCCATTCCTACTATTTTAAAGGCTCTAATATATGGAACTTTAAAATCTCACAAAATGCTTCCTCCTTTATCTTTTTTCTGGGTAGAATAAGGGACAAGATCAATAGCCTCATATCATACAAAGTTGGTAATGATGCGGATATACATTTCTGAACTAACAAATGGACTTCTTTCGGAGTATTGGTGGATACAGGGGATCTCCGAGCCTTAAAGAACAACTTTAACCTACAAGTCAGCGTCTCCAAGTTCTACAGAACAAAGCATATTTGATAAACACACTCATATTAACCAATATAACCTCTTTCATCATCAACTTCAGCCTTGTAACAGAAAATGAGGACAAAAGCACGCTAAGAAGGAGATTCTCTGGGGATTTTTTCTGGTGCCTCTTCTAAGAAGTTAATATGGTCCCCTTTGGAAAGTGCGACCTGGAGCAAAATTGTATGGTTTTATCCTACTTTACCCCACGCTTCCGTACGGTGGTTGGCTATAAAAGTTAAAATAGCAATGATGTAAACATGAGAACTAGATGCAGAAAGCTTGAAAGGGGAGCTTTAGTTGATGCTAACAATTCCCACTTGGATAATATTATTGCTGTCTAAAGAGTCTTTTCCTCGCGAAAATTTTCAATAATTTAATAATGTCAAATATATTTTATATTTTAATTAAAATATTATAAATTAAATAAAATATAATTATTATGGAAAACTGTCAATATTGACAGCAGCAGATTTGGTGCCACAACAGATACCAATGTTGGGTTTCGATGTATCTCATAATAATATTTGAAACATCTACAAATGCACATTGACTTTGCATACACGAGTATGATTGGGTACATTGCATGAATTGATTAGACGAATAATTAATTACGTCCTTTTATTGAAGCTTGGTTTGGGGAAGTAGTGGCGGTTAATAACTTGCCGAAATTAATCTACTCAAATGATAAGTACTTATTCTCCATAAGTACTATGTATTTGAGATTGCTGTTTTAGTAACTGTTGAAATGTAAAAATAGGTGCTTGGCAAGTGTGGTTGCGGTTGCTAAAAAAATAAAATGACTAAAAAGTTCATGTATTTAATAAACTATTAATTATTGTATAAATTAGTAAATAAAATATTTCATAAAAATATATTATTAGTCATATAAATTTAAAATATTAAATAATAAAATATTAAATTAAAATAAGAAAAATATAAATAAAATAAATTTATTTAATAAAATATTTCATAAAAATATATTATTAGTCATATAAATCCAAATTATAAATAAAAAAATATAAATTTAATAAATTAAATAAATTAAATATTTCATTAAAATATATTATTAGTCATATAAATTTAAATTATAATATTAAATTATTAAATTAGAATAAGAAGACGATACGTTGGACTTGCTTTTTATTAGTTGAGGGTATAATGAAAAATAATAATTATTTGAAGATTATTAATAGAAAGTATAATTTCTACCTCAGAAGAACTTTCCTACCATAACCTTCTTTTTACTTTTCAATTTTTACGGTAGCACCGCACTTTCTTCAAATTTTCAATTGTTCACCCGCAAATCTAAACATGTGATTGCGTTTGAAAACTGTGATAAATAAGTATTTATCCTTACCGTGCTGCAGATTTAAACGTACCCCGAATTAGAATCCGAGTCCTGTCCAAATTAATTTACTCTACACCCACAATATTCCACCAAGTCTAGGCAATTGCAAGAATTCAATTCCTGAATCTTCTAGGCCAAAAGCATGTTGTATGCGGCTAGATGCCATGATTCACGAACGATCGAGCTTAGGCGTAGTTGATGGTTGCTGCTTGTGTTTAACGCATGGAGTACTTGATTGATAACAACCCATTCTCCGTAAACTCCCGACGTTTCTTCTTTTACTTATTTTCCATATTTTTTCTATAGGTCTCACAACCTATATACAGTAGAGTTGAGAAACGTTCACTGGCAATGACCTCTAGATTTAATTCAGCGCCTTGAAGATTAATCAAGATCCCGCCCTTGGATGATGCATAGACTTCCCAGAAGATGATGACACGTGTATAAATTTCAACTTCTATACTTGCAGTTTTTGTTCGATACATATCCGCATCAAGTCATAAATGTTTAACGACCTAAACGCCAACTCTTAATTAATCCCGTTTGGATTATACGGAACAATGTTGTCTGCCACTATTGATATCCCTTAAAGGACCGTTAAGAAAGGGTTTAGATAGGTCCACACGGGTTAACACTTCTTACCAATATGTTTATATGTGCTTAGAAAAGTTTATAGTGAATAGAAGTAGATGTTTGCAATTATTCACAGTTTGGTACTTTGACCTTGGAATTGAGATGTCTGCAATTTTCCGTACAATTGGTGTGATGTGGGAGTACCCAAAAACAATCTTTTCTTTTAGCGTAGAACACAAAAAAAGGTTGCATGTATCATGATTAAAGCTACAAAGGAATTCAAATGCATCCCATGCCAGCCTTTTCGTTCTTCAGGAATCTTTATGACCGGGACCTTTTTACTTTGTTATTGCTGTTGCATGCCTTAGAAAGGGACCATTTTGAGTAACTTCCAATTGAAACCCCATATTTAGTTCTGTGAAATTTGAGATTTTTGTCGCAGGTATAATGACTTCGTTGATGACAGTATGAATCATGTGTTTTTGAGTGAAGTTGGTTTAGGGTTTGAAACAGAAGAATTGGACATGTTAATTCGTAACTCTTGAGAAACCAACATTTTATGTTTTCTTTTGGGAGGTGATAATCCCATATCTTTTGCTTTTTGGCAGTTGCTCAAGTGTTTATTTTCCAGAATGCTTATTTGACCATGATGACAGTGTGAAATAAGAAATTGGTCAAGCAACTGGTTTGACAAGGAACTGATTAGAAAAGAAACTACTGATGCGTAAATGATAGAATTAGGTCACCAATAAAGGTTCTTTGATTCAGTAATTAGTACAAATCACTGTCATCTCCCCCTCCAACCAAACCGTAAGACAAACGACAAAGGAACATTTGCTTATTTCAATTGTTATATGCCTTCTCCTCTCATGAAATTACAGTTGGCAGAAGACCCACAGCATTTCCTTTTTGAAAGGCTTCACCCGCCAGTATGACTAATATATAAAATGTTTTAAAGATTTGCTCTCGTCACCCATTTTTGAACGCTTGAAAATGTAACGTTTGATCACGTCCAAAGAGGTTCCCAGGATGCGCCCAAATTGTTCTCGTCTAGGAAACAGCTTGTGTCAATGTAATCTTGTTGCTGTTGCATGACCGGCTCCTGGCATTGTGTCATTTCCATGCAAATGAATGCCACTAAATTGGCTTGCTGGCATTGCAGGTTCACCATCTCTGCTTGTGCTTTGGCCAACTGGGCTTGGAGTTCACTGACCTGTTTCTGAAGCTGGGAAATCGCACCAGCACAGCCATAAACGGGGTCTCGGATCCTTGCATTCGCTTCATAGACCATACTGCTCACGGCATCCGCTCTTTGAGACTCCGGAAGTTCCTGAAACGTATCCAAAATAGTAACCTCAAAACAGTTGATAGCACTAAGATACAAACTTAACCTTGCTCTTGTAGCAACAAAATGTGTAAGGAGAAGAACCAGTTATGAATAGTCTCGTGTAGTAGACTAGGAGCACATGAACCCATGTGCAAGTTATAGACTTAGAGCATGTATTTTGAAAGGAAACAGCTCCCATATTGACCACTTATATAGAGACCTTTTGGCCTTGACTTCCTTGAGGAGTATGGATGATATCCCAATTCCAGCTAATTAATAATTTATCACAATGCAACTGCAGCTTGCTTTATTTGGAGACAAGAAGTTACAAGGTTAAACTGAATATGAAAAGGTAAATAATCATATAAAACAGAGCCTCTATCAGTAATTGAGATGTATTAAACAGAAATTTACATGAAATATTTTTGAGTCAAACTTCATAATTAGATTTATATCGTAGAAACTACACATAATTCTCCGAATCTTTTTGCGCATGGGAATAGTATACCAATAAATTGGTGGAAGCAACTAGCTATAAACTCTTTAACAAATCAATGAGATTTTTACGGTACCTGCAAGAACTTGATGATGTTGCTAGCTCCAAAGACTCTGTGAGCAATGGTGAATTTATAAGGTTCAGTTGGAGGGAAGTAAGGAGCTAAAACACACTTCTCGACACATCTCCGGCGGAGAATTTTGCAGGCAGCACAAGGGCTAAGAATAACAGTAGGAGGAGTTGCAGAAACTGGCTGTGATAACTTTGAGGGGGATTGATGAAGAGTAGTAGTAGTTGGAGAAGACTGAGAAGGGGGTGAAGATGAAGAAGTTGGAGAGTAACTATTAGTTAACGGTGAAGGAATAGAGATTGGAGATAATGTTGAAGCAACTTTCTCAACGTTACCTGCTTGGACCATATCTTCTGAGAGATAGAAAGCAGAGGCAGAGGGACGGAGAATGGAGAGAATAAGGTGGCTTAAGTTCAAACAGAAACCGGTGGTGGATGGCAATTTATTGAGGCAAACGGGTAGACTTTATGAACAGTTATTACGTCATTGATCAACTACATGACAACATGGTTTTAACTAACTCGATACCTTTTCTGGGATTTTTTACCCTTTTAAATTAGATATATAAGTTATTTAAATTAGATATATAAGTTACGTACTTAATTAACTACACGAAAGATCGCATACGCAGCGAAAATATAAAAAAAAATTGCATTGCAATCCTGTATAGATCTATTGCGTTTAACATTTATACTAATAACAAGGATAGACAAAAATATATACCTGAAATTTGCGAGAATTAACAGGTAATGAACTTCGAAAATACGAAGTTTCTATGTACTCCACACCGAAAAATTACGTCCCACTTTCAACAATTGATATGACTATGGAAGATTTTGAAGAACCCTTTCTTCAAGAATGGAGAAAACAGTTTTTCTCAACCTTTTTCTCTTATTTATTTTTCAGTACAAAGAACAAAATATTTTTATATTCAATCTCTTCTCTTTGTTTTACTCTCAACACACAAAAACGAAAGTCTTGCTTTCTCTTCACTATTTTTCACGTATCAAACAACCAAAGTATATATCTCTCTACGTAAGTCTATCTTTTCCATTTTATGCACAACACTTCATGGACAAACCTTTTACTTTATTATTATTTCTAAAATGAAATAAAATAAAATTATTTTATTTTATTCATTTATTTTGTACAAGAGAATTTCCAATATTAATTATATTTTCTGTACTAGCAAAAAATATAATAATATGTCATATAGATTATTTAATAAATTATCTCATAATAAATTAAATAATCATAAACGGGAAATA
>JANZXR010000172.1:18508720-18518821 GCA_027575705.1 Erythroxylum echinodendron | reverse complement strand
ACATGAAACACTATATGTTTATAATTAAGTTATAGGTTTCAATTTTAAAAATGGTATAAAATTATTTGTTTTTATATCAGGTTGATTCCATCTGAACCGTGCTCAAGAAACATGACATCCAAATTTAAGGAGAAAATTGATCTTGAGGGTTATGTATGGAAGAATATCTCTCAGGCCACAAAGGAATTTTACTATCAAGAGTTTGAGGTACAACAAAATTATTATTTTCTTTTTTAATTAATTTTTATACATTAATTAGATAAATATTATTACAATCTAAGTATTTATCGAATGTTTTTCCTTTTGTTTCATAAAAAATTGTTTTGGAATTCTAAATTTGACGTGATCATTTATAAAGTATGGGAGAGACGAGCACATATATGTTATTGGGACTTTGTTGTTCCGATACACAAGGCCAGTGTACAACCGCTTTATATTTTTGAACAAATGTGGAGTCGTTGGCAACAGTATTGAGCATCACCTGAGGCAATGTCCATTTCAGAGCGTAATTCGACCAATAAACGTGAAGGATTAGGGGGAGAGATTCTTCCCGTACATACGGAAGGATCTATTACCCACCACGAGCATGCAAAGAGAATTGTAAGTATCTACAATTTACATTTATATTCTGATTTCTTTACTTTATTTTATTTCAATTGAATTTGAAGTGTGAACTTTAGAATGAAAATATGTGTATTATAGAGAATGATAATGTTATAAATGTCTTGTACCATATATGGCTGTGTTGTTGAGTTATTTTCTTTGTTCAACAGGGGGTAGATATTATAAAAATAGAGGAAACTCTGTTAAAATTTTTATAAATTCTAGTTTACTTATAACATTTTATTCTTATGTAGGAAAAGTCTATAGGCACGAGGCCTACACCCCTCAGTTCTTTTTGCACACTCACACTAAGAAGCATGACATTGGACATTCATCAACAATTATTGTAGAGAATTAAATGTATGTGAAATTTATGGTTTAATATACATGCTTAATAATTATCACTTATTAATATAAACATTACCTTCTGATATGAACAAATACAAAATAGCATTCAACGACAGTCTTAGCAATCTGAAGATGTTGATAAGACTGAAACCTATCATCATGTAGTGGGTGGTAAGGATCGTCATGGAAGCATATTCGGCTTAGGTTCGTTTGCGAATACATGTTATTCACAATCCTCCACATTCAGTACAACAGCATCTAGTCGGCATTCTACAACCAATCAAGTCCAAGAGCTTCAGAACACAATGTAGACATTGATGGAGTACATAACTTAACTTCGTAATAAGGTAGATGAGTTGAAGGGTAGGAGTAGCACCTCATTGCACCAATCAGAGCATCCGCCGTCATCAGATCAATAGTGTACTTTTGGACATTTCATTTGAATCACAAATATTTATTATGTACAATGTAATGTTTTTATTATCAATTAACATATTTTTAACTTTATATCATCAATCAAATTTCAGTTCAAACAAATTAAATGTATACTATTAAATTCATAATTATTTAAATTATGCATAAACCATAACATCATCAAATAAAATTTATTAATGGTATATTTATTAAAAAAAATTTGGTTGATTTATCAACGGAGCAACAAATTTCTGTCGGTAAAATTAATTCCATTTACCGAAAAAACACGACTAACCGTCGGTAATCACAGATGGAATAACCAATTTCGTCGCCAAATTTAATGACGACAAGTTACCGTCAATACACTCACCAACAGAAAAAACATAACCGCCATTAATGTTTTAACAAACTTACCGACGGAAAAAAATAAAACGTCGGTAAATCTGCCGATGAAATAAAATTGCCCATCGGTAAATATACTGATGGTCAACCGCAAAATAATTTCCGTCAGTAAATTTACTGAAGGATATTCTGTTTTTTGTCAGGACTTGTTAGCTACGGTCGTTTCTACAAAGCTTCTGTTGATAAAGTCCATCGCTAACTTGACTTACCGACAAAATGTTTATATTTTTTGTCGATAATTTCCGTTGCAAAACGATATTTTTCTTGTAGTGTCTCCATTGTTGCCGGATCATCCAAAATTAGGTTAAGTACAGGTCCTCATTAATTCTATACCACCAACAGCCGAATCAGATATATCGTAAGACAAAGCCGATACGTTCACAGTAAATCATTATAAATTCCTGCATAATTAAGTTAATGTTCTAGGAATTATCATAGCCGTTTCGATTTTGTTAACAGTTAAAAGGACCGGAATCAGTCTTTCACACGTTACATTCCTTGTCTGTTATGATCACGGTTAAGATCAATCGATTGTGAGTAGGCTTAGGTAGCTGCTGACTTCTCAACAACGTCCTGAAACATTTCCCAAGAAACCCCGTTATTCACAATCCGATACTCTTCTTGGTTCTCCACCCCCACTTTCAATGGCGTATACATCCAGTACTTGTCTGCCATACATGTATACGTTTATGTGTTTCTTTCCTTCTTACTCGTTGAACCTCGTAATGTCTGCCACCTTAATTAGTCTCTTATATAACTTTCTCAAGTCATGAAGAGAATATTTATGTATATGAATAAGTATTGTAGGACTTGTCAATTTTGCTGTTCTGAAAGATATTTTCCCTGATAAATAACCTAATGCGGAAATATGGCAGAATATCAACTGAGTGAATGAAAACTATCCAAAACAACCTAACGTTTGCCGAATTCTTAGCCCAGGAATTATGACATGGACGACTCTTAAGTATGACGCTGGCTCACTAGCTGCATACAACTGCATAAACCATGTTAATTAAAACTAGGTGCTTACACGATTGAAGTGACGAATAATTGAAAATGACTGAAATTTCAGAGATGCACAACATGAAAATAGAGTCCTCTCTGGTGGGTCCACGGTGGTGGGACACTAGTTCAGTGAAGAACGGATGAGGCTCGTGGGGAACGAAAGATAGAAAGCTCATGACTCATCACGTACAGTTGCCATTTGCTTGCAAAGCTAAAAAGTCCGCAACAAAATGTGACCTTTCTAAAAGCGACTGTTTTGCTTTTTTGTAATGTTCAATTCTACGCTCAAACGCCACTCCTCGAGTTAGAAAAACTTGTTTCCTTAACATGGTTTGCATCGGGAGGCAGTTGGATATCTTGTTTGGACATTCTTTATTTCCAATTCTTATCTATGAATACCCTGTCCTGTGCATTATGTGATGAAGTTTTCTTCCTTTTTTGGGTGATTTATGAAGATGGAATGCATTTATCTGTCTTCTTGACACGTATCTGAGTGTCATCAAATTCAAGGCAGGGCTGCTTTTCTTTGCCTTTTAGCTTTTGCAGGTGAGCAAAATTTCTTTCCTCCACATATAATAATGGCCCACACCGCATTCAGGTAAATTATAATTAGTACATTAGTTAAAAACTCTTTACCTCTGTCTTCCAAGCTAGAAACCTAGTAAAGGACGAATTATCTTTGCAAGCTTAAGAGACAGAGAGAATCTTGTCTTTTGCTTGTGGGCCTGAACTCCGAGCATGTTAGGAAAAGGTTTAAGAATAATTTAAAAAAGAAAAAAGAAGTAGAAGAAGAAGTTAGAATCTGTTGTTCACTGTTAATCTTGATTGACATAAATTAACCGCGATAAAGTGACAACATTACAGTGATTAACTTTCTCTACTTTCTTTGCGGTGTAACTTGGTACTGAAGTCAATTCTTCCTTAAATCTAAAGGCAACAAAAGTACATTGCACAATTTTAGGCTAGAACACTTGTTTCATAGCCCTTATATTTCTCTATGATACATTGTTAACTAATTTGTCGGTCCTTTAGAATGTCTAGAACTCAAATTTTCCACTCACTACGGTCAAATTGGAACATTTTACCGTTCATTTGTTCTTGTACGTGTTTAATTAATCTTGTCGAGCTGGCTCCTATATGTAAAGTTACTTTTAAGTTGTTAACATCTACATGTTGAATGATAGAAATGAAATGAAGGAAT
Organism: Erythroxylum echinodendron; assembly: GCA_027575705.1. NCBI lineage: Eukaryota > Viridiplantae > Streptophyta > Magnoliopsida > Malpighiales > Erythroxylaceae > Erythroxylum > Erythroxylum echinodendron. The sequence goes on along the minus strand of JANZXR010000172.1, from coordinate 18,514,848 downwards.
CTCACAATTATAAAGAAGAAACATATATAGAATGATAATTTGACCACTGAAATTAGTAAATTAGCTTATAATTGGGCCTAGTTCATGAGGAAATAAAAGAAACACTACAACAAAAATGACATTTGGCTACGAAAAAATTTGTAATTAAAAGTTTCAAAATCATAACTAATAGTAATTAGCGACGATTTATATTCATCGCAAAAAATGTCACCAAATTTTCATAACTGAAAATTATAGGTCACATTTTTTAGTAATCGGCACTAATAATTTTTGCCTATGCTTTATTTTCGTAGCTAAAAACCATTAGCGACGTTTTAGGAAATCATCACCAATACATTTTCGTTACGTTTATTTTTCGTAACTAAAAAATTTTAGCTAAATTTCTAAAAACGTAGCTAATTGTTTTTAGCTACCTTTCTAGAAACGTAGCAAAAGTTTTTTAGCTACGTTTTTTAAAAACATAGCCAAATGTTTTTAGTACGTTTTATAAAATAGAGTCAAATTTTTAGCATAATTTAAATGAAATGTTATATCATGTTAATTATAATTATTTATGTCAATTTTAATCCATATAATTGTATATAATATTTTAATTTTTTGTTAAATTATTATATAAAATTATAATACAAACTTAATCAATAATTTGAAGCATTGTATATAAAAATAATATATCATTAAATTATACCAACAAAAAAATATTTTTGGTATACAAGATTTTAATTACAACTTTAACAATTCTTATATACAAAATAATAAATACAAAGACCATTTTACAAATTATAAATGTTGATATTACAAAAAAAAATTACGTGACTAGAATGACTGTAAATTTGTCTACGTCGATAAGAGTAACTTCATACGTCAGTTGTCATATATGAAGATCAGCCATAAGAATCATGAAAACTCCTTCAAGATCGGTAAAGTGCCTGAAATTATGCATAATTAAGCAAGTTTGTTTTTAATTAGGAAAGAAAAAAAGAAGGTGATGTAATGAAAAAATAATCCAGCAAAATATTTATTGAAAACTATTAACTACCTTCCAAAGTACAACTTTATCATGTAAGCACTCAACAATCTAGCCTGAGAGTAAAACAAAAACCGATTGTTGTAATATATATGCATTGGGTGCATCTATAACACAAAAATCATTTCTAACAGAATTTCATCAAACATTTAATAGACAATGTTCTCAAACGGCCTTCAGAAAGTTATATAGCAATACTTATTTGCCAACGAGCCTTTTCCCTACTTTGTTGTAGTGTCACCTCAGTCTCCAAAACTATTCCAAGGATGTAGTCATTGTCCAATGCCTAGTTATATAACTTTCAAGCTCATATGTTATGTTTATTTTAGAATACACTACCTAGTTATCCACACGTCGTAACTTCACATCATTTTTTCGGTAAGAAAATTTATTTTCATGACCATTCAAAGTGGCTTTGGTTCCTGACAAGGTAAATGATTTTGCGGAAGTCCAAGAACAAGTTAAACAACTTAGAGAAATAAAGAATGAAATGTGTATCTATGGCCTAGATAGAGCGGGCCTTTATGTCTTTAATTCACTTATTTCGTCAACGAGCACCTTTATGGATGATCTCAGTGCAAGAAAAACCAACTTTTCTTAATATACAAGAAGTTAGTCCCTGAAAAGCTTCCAGTGAATAAAGTTAAAGGATCATGAGCATCTAATAAGAAAAACCAACTTTTCTTAATATACAAGAAGTTAGTCCCTGAAAAGCTTCCAGTGAATAAAGTTAAAGGATCATGAGCATCTAATAACGAACCCTATAAAATTTGGACTCAAACCTTCTTCCAGGTAACTGATGATGATGACTCACGTCCAGGAGTAGACTCGAGTGACAATTTCCTGGGGTTTATCTGCATGTATGATTTCTACACTTAGCTGTCTAAATTAATGCCTAAATCAATAACAAACAAATGCACAGGAGGATAGCTATCAATTTACTAACTTTACAACCCCCAAAGGAAACAATGTATCAATCTAATTCTCAGGCATATCATGGTGTGGGTTCACTGTAATCCTCAGGAAGCAATGAATTAAATAATAATCCATCCCGTCCTAAAACCAACAATCCATTCTTGTAATCCTCGGGATGCAATGAATTAAATAATAATGTAGGTTAACTAGAAGCAAATGCATAAATTAGAAATCACAACACAAAAATAATCTCTAACAGAACATTCATCGAACACTTAATAAACAGTAATCAAACAACCTTCTTAATCCATATTCACCTTCAGTCTGAAAGATCAATGTTCTTTCTCCTTCCCAAACCCCAAAACAATCACAAAAAGAAAGTTCCCAAAGCAATTTCCACATCCGAAAACCTATCAAGGAAGCAATAAATTCGAAGACAGAGCACATGGGCACTACATAAGAGTGTGATGTGAGACAAAGACATATATCCATCCTTGAGATTTCTTGTCTGAATTGCCTGGGAATATGGTCCAGAGACTTTCCAGAAGCAGCAGGAGACTTGTAGCCATACCATCTCCTTCAAACTCCAGGTACCTTTATCCAATTGGTGAAGGAGGTGGTGGGGAGAAAATAAAACTTCAGGAAGCCAACAGAGAGTGGTTCTGTCGTCAGAGCAGAGACTGCAGAGAGCAGAGAAGTTGCCATCCGAAGAGACTTCTCGAGTCTCTTCACTCTGTGTTTGTGTTGTGTGATTGATTTTTATATGAACTGGACAGGACGATAGAGAAGCTTGGGGCTTCGGTGGATTTGGAATAATTAAGAATAATAGAGAAGTTTAGAGGCTTAAAATGCTGATATCGTTTCCCTCTTTAAGTTTTCGTTTCCCTCCAATAACCAAAATAGGCGCCAACGGACCTCGCAAAGGCAACCTCTTTGTTACGATTTCAAAAATCTTCACATTTGGCGACAATAAATGTGAATTATTTGACAACGATTTTTAAAAATCGATACTAAATGTAGATTTTTTCGTGACAATTTTTAAAAATCGTCATCAAATATCCTTTTACAACAATTTTTCAAAATCCTCAATAAAAAGTTCACATTTCGTGACAATTTTTAAAATCATCGCCAAAGTTTACTTTTAGTGATGATTTTTCAAAATGGTCACCAAAAGTTTCACATTAATTTGGTGACGATTTTCAAATATCGTCATCAAATGTTCTTTCAGGAACGATTTTTGAAAATCATCATCAAACGTGAACTTTAAGTGAAAATCATCACCAAAGCTCATTTTTACTGACGATTTTTAAAACGTAGCCCATAAAAAGTGGCAAAATATGCACCTTGTTGTAGTGAAAAATTTTGAAATTTTCTCGAGATTTTGTAATACATAAAAAAGATCATAAAGTTTAATAAACTTATCTCACCTTGGTTGACAAGAGTAATACCGCAATCTTCGATTTTAACATTAGCTTAATTATAGGTTGTTTTTCAACATACTCTGTAGTTGTACTCATGCTATATCTACTAATGAGGTTCTCGTCAAACATTTTGTACAGATGAACTGTAATGTATCTCTTAAATTTTGTGAAAAATCTGTATTTTATTCATACTTTTGATTGATTGTTTACAGTGATCTTATAGGCATTACAGTTGATACAGTGATTGATCCAGTTTCTATTTCTAAGGCATGATCACAACGATTTGGTCAATCACGTTAATTACGTGATTTACTTTCCCTGTTTAACACTCCCTCTCAAGTTGGGTCGTAGGATCTCCCACACCCAACTTGCACAATGCCTCGCTCAAGACTCGAGCTGGAACTGCCTTGGTTAGTATGTCTGCAAGCTGATCCTCCAAACGAACATACGGCAAGCTTACAATACCTTCCTCGAGCTTCTCTTTGATGAAATGCCTATCCACCTCTATATGCTTGGTGCGGTCATGTTGTACCAGATTATCCAAAATGTTGATCGCTGCCTTGTTGTCACACATCAACTGGCACGTGTTATCAACTAGGAAGCCAACCTCTGCTAATAGCTTCCAGAGCCAAAGTATTTCTGCCAAACCTCGAGCAACTCCTCGAAATTCTGCCTCAGCGCTTGATAGGGCTACCACTTTTTGCTTCTTACTTTTCCACGTTACCAAATTTCCCCCGCCTAGTGTGAAGTATCCGGAGGTTGATCTCCTATCCACTGGATTGCCAACCCAGTCTGCATCAGTGTATGCTTGTACTTCTAAGTGCCTGTGTTTCTGAAATAGAACTCCTCTCCCTGGTGTTCCCTTCAGGTAGCGTACAATCCTGAGTGCTGCTTCCATATGGTCAACCTGTGGATTATGCGTGAATTGACTGACTATCCCTACGGTATAAGTAATATCAGGTCTAGTGTGAGACAAGTATATAAGCTTCCCAACTAATCTCTGGTACTGTCCTCTGTCTGCTAACTCAGCCCCTTCTATCATCTGAAGTCTGTGGTTTACCATCATTGGTGTTTCTATTGGCTTACAGTCAATCATTCCCACCTCTGCTAGCAAATCTAGAACATATTTTCTTTGAGAAATAAAGATCCCCTTCTTCGATCTAAGTACCTCAATCCCAAGAAAATACTTTAATCTTCTAAGATCTTTCATCTCAAATTTTGTGAAGAGTTGTCCCTTGAGCCGTGCTATTTCTTCTTGATCATTCCCGGTTATAATCATGTCGTCAACCTATATGATGAGACACGTAACCAACTTACCCCTCCTTTTTAAGAACAAGGTGTGGTCAGAGTTGCTTTGCCGAAAACCATTCTTCTTCATTGCCAAGGTGAATCTCCCAAACCAAGCTCTGGGTGATTGTTTTAGGCCGTAGAGAGCTTTTCTCAGTCGACATCCTTCGCCTGCCCTAAAGTTTCCTGAAAACCCTGGAGGAGCTTCCATATACACTTCTTCTTTTAGTTCTCCATGTAAGAAAGCATTCTTAACGTCGAACTGGTGTAAAGGCCAGTCATGGTTAGCTGCAACAGAAAAGAGTACTCGAATCGTGTCGATCTTAGCCACCGGAGAGCATGTCTCTGAGTAATCGATCCCGTAAGTCTGTGTGTACCCTTTCGCCACCAACTTTGCCTTATACCATTCAATGATACCATCAGCCTTGTGTTTTATGGTGAACACCCATCTACACCCAACTGGTCTTTTTCCGACTGGAAGCTTGCATTTGTCCCACGTATAATTCTTTTCCAATGCATCCATCTCAACCTGCATTGCTTTTCGCCATTCTTTACTCTGCTGAGCTTCTTCCACCGTTCTGGGAATGTCTTCTGAGTAGAGTGTAGTGTTGAATGCTTTTGCAACTTTGGAGAGGCTCCCCCTGGCTAGATTAGTCATAGGATACCTAGATGCCCATGGTTCATACTCCGGCTCATATCTTTTTGGTGGGACTCCTCGAGTGCTTCTAGGAGGTAGAATATACCTTTCCTGTGTCTCAACCGTGGTAGCCTCTGTAGCTGCAATGCTATTAGAGGATTCAAATGTATTTTGTAAATTTAGTTCCGGAACAGAAGTAGAATCACTTACCTCAGGAGGATTTTCAGAGGAGGATGATAATTCAGATGACTCTGATTGAGAAGCTTGTCCTTCGTGTTCGTTGTTAGACTCAGTGGCCCCACCTACTTTCTCTGTCAGGATAGTGTCAGGCAAGACTGGACTGAGTAACCAACCCAGTGAGTCTAATGGCTTACTCTCCCCCTAACTGCTGGGTGGGTTTTGAAAGTAATATTCCGTTTCAAGAAAATCACAATCCATGGTAGTGTACATGTGCTTGGTGGTAGGATTGTAGCAGCGGTAACCCTTTTTGTGTACAACGTACCCAACAAATATACACTTGACTGCACGGGGATCAAGTTTAGTTCGGTTAACTTTTGGGACATGGACATAGATTGTGCAGCCAAAGACACGAGGTTGGAGAGTAAGAATGTCTGGGATTTTAGTGTGTTGAGCTAGGACGACAAGTGGGGATTTGAGTTCTAGGATCTTTGTGGGCAATCTGTTGATTAGATATGTCGCTGTGGCAATCAGGCCACAAATATTTGGGAACAGAGGATTCTATCATAAGTGCTCGGGTGATTTCCAAAATGGTACGGTTTTTTCTTTCTGCTACTCCATTTTGTTGTGGAGTGTGTGGACAGGTGGTTTGATGGATTAACCCATT